>CM039086.1:28731274-29331274 GCA_022113865.1 Chimonanthus praecox
GAGGTTACTTGTTTGGCAATTCAAAATACAACTCTAAGTGAAAGTTCACCAGGTTGGGCTGACTCATGGTCCAAGTCCAATTAATTGAAAATTGTATTTAACAAAATTTCTCTGCTGGAAAGTATTTGTTTATTTAATAATCAAAAGACAATGAAAGGAATGGCAACATTGACAACAAAAATATCCTGCAACTTTTGAATAAAGTTAAGAAGAATACTTTTTCCCTCTTTTCCTCTTTACAGAAAATGTAGAGGATGAATACTGATCTAATCATTTTCTGTTTTTTGGAAAGATAACTATTTTATTCACCAAAGAGAGAAATTTACAAAAAGCAAACCACAAAACCTGGCTATATATATATATATATGGGCTTCTCCTTATACATCTGGGCTTACAACATTTTCAGCTTTTTAAAGCATTTGTCAAGCTAGAAAACCAATTAAATAGCTCATTTTAAAATTCAATCAGCAAAATACACATTGATGTGATACTTTTGGATGTATACAATATATATATACACACAATTTTCCCCTACGGTGGTCACATCATAAAACTTTCATGGGGAGGCTACCTTGTGGGGGCCACCTTGGGCCCAATCATACCCTCTCCACCTCACACCCACCTACCCTTGTGAATTTGATCCTTACCCAATTTGACCCCATCTTGAGTTAGATGGGCCTTTAACCTAACCCCATGAAGTTTATACAATTTGACACCATCTTGAGTTAGATGGGCCTTTAACCTAACCCCATGAAGTTTATACTGTTGGACAAATTTGAACCTTTGGGACCTTAAAACATTGCTTTACTTATCCAATCAAAATAATTTTTATAGGGACTTTATTCAAACTAAGACCTTTCCAACCAACCAATTCACAACCTCAAATTAGGCACCTTAGGGGATTGTTGACCTTCTATATTTTTGGTCATGCTGATGGGATGGGTTTGAATGTTTGTTCACTTAATTGAGCCAACTCAAGATGATGAAGACCCATTAGAGGATGGTGGGACCCATGTGAATTTATTTGTTGACTTTCATTCCAATTGGATGCAAGAATCGACGGAGGAAAGAGAGGACACCATAAGCTTTCCAACGGGCCCGGTTTCATGCAATTCTAAGCCAAAACAAGAGAGATATGGACCAAGGCCTGTTTCATGGTGTTTTGGGTCTGAAAGTGCAAGTTTTGAAGCCCATTTGTTGTCTACAAGCTGGACATCCAATTTACACATCATCATCCACATCATTGTTTACATGGATGCCACCTTGGACGCCACATGGACAAGGAATCTTGCAAACTTAGAAGGCTTTGGGTGCATGAATGGAGTAGGACCACATGGAGACCAATTTAGAAATCCCAATTAAGCAACAATCTTGCTTGGTCGTATGAACCTGATTGTGTGCTGGATTTGGATCTTCAAAACACAGAAAGAATTCAAATGAATGGTGGAGATTCAATGCAAAGATCAGGAAGTTTATCACTTTGTGTGTGTTGGCTGTTTTGGGGAGGTTCAAACTTAGCAATTTTTCAAGATGTGTGGCTGAGATTCAAGCTCAAATTCACCCATGATATGCAGGATTCTTTTGGTATTTTTTTAAGACCATTTACTAATTTAATAATTCCAAATGCAATCAGCCACTGGAGCAACCTAGGATAGCAATAACACTCATTTAGAATGGGCTTGGACGTGCAAGCCTAGTTGGGTTAGCAAGTTTATATTTTTATTATTTATTTCCCTAGATTTTTGTTGTTTTCAAGCTTATAAATACCCATAGGCATCCCTTGTAATGGAACACAAGTGGAAGTTGAATACAATTGAAGCTTAGAGTTTTGGAGTCTCTCCAAGTTTTGGTAAGTTCTTATTTGATTTCATTTGAATTGAATGTGTTTGTGTTGAATTAGTTTTGATCTAAGTTATTGGTTTGTTATCGCATAGTGAATGTTGAATGTTCATGTCTTGCATCTTTCAATTCTAGATCGAAATTGGATTTCACAATCTAAATTGATTCATTAGAAATTTTTTGAATTTCAATTTGAATTACTGCCAGATTAAATTCATGCATGCATTGGGTTGTTAGATAGCAATTAATTTGTGGATTTAATTGCATCTTAATCATTGCATTCAAATTCCCAATTCCATATTCTAATTGAATTCTCAGAACACCTAATTTCAATGGTTGATTTGAGTAAACAATCATCCCGGTAAAATTAGAATCATCCATGTCCTTCAGAGTGAGAGTGAGAGTGAGAGTTGGATCTTCAGAGTTTCTATCATTGAGATCCTTTATTCAAATTGTAGAATTTGGATCTAAAATTTATCTTTAGTCGGTGGTTTAGGAAGTGCGGGATTTCAAACACTTCCATTGGTTGGATTGTTAGAATTCTTGCAGTTGCGACCTTAGCCGTCATCAATTCACCTAATGATTTTCCTATTCCATCTACTTTCTGATGATTAGCATGCATCTAGGTAGGTCTTTTAATTAAAGTAGAAGAGGTTTCTTTTTTTGCAAAATCGAGACTAGTCTCTCTACATCATTACCCTATATATAAGGCCCTGCTAATTGGTACATGTGTCAAAATGACACACATCCACCTTTTATAGATAATTGAATTTTGAAGTAAAAAAATTGCATTTATCTAAGGCCTATAAAACCATTAAATTTTGAACTCCAATCTTTTTCGTCGTGATGATGGGATAGGCTTGAATGTTTGCTCACTCTTAATTCACCTAATGACCTATTCATCCACATTGGTAGGTCTTTTAATTAAAAAAAAAAAATGAAGAGATCTCTATATATAAGCCATGCAAATATGGTTAAAGCAATTAGGGAAGTTCAAACAACTAAAAGCCCACTCACCCATATCCAGCTGTCTGCAGAAACATTTTAATCAGTTCTATGGCCGAGCATTGCTTTCTGTAACTATCAGTGAGGACTTTCAATATGCGCCCAAGTTTACTGATATGACAGCTAAGAAATTGTGATAGGACTTCTATTGAAACTTCAGTTGCACCTTCAATTCCAACACTTGTCAGGACACGAGCTATTAGCTTTTTGCTCATTTCAGATGCTTGCTCCTGGCTGAGAGATTTTCTATTTCCTTCAGGCCCATTTGTTCCTCTATTTTTGCTTCTCCCCAACCCCATCCTCAGGTACTCTGGTCTTATACCAAACCTTTCAATCATTGCAGCACTTCGGCTTGTGACAAGTGGTAAATTATCAAGAACACCATAAAAATCAAATTTTTGATTGTCTTCTTGTCGATTTATTGGAGGAAGTGCACTGTCAGGTACACAGTTTGACGGAAACATGATTTCTGGGAAGAAAATGCTCTCATCCTCCATTGAATTGTTCATATCTGAAACAGCATTTGTCTGCATGTTGGATCCATTCTCCTGCGTGGAGTTGGAGAAACCTGTATACTGATCATCCTTAAAAGCTTTCCGTCTTTTCTTATGTTTTTCAAAATGTTTAAGGTAAGCAGACATTCCTTCTGGTGTCCGTTTTTGTGGCTCTCTCTCCCCTGATGGAAACCTGTGCTGCCAGCTAGTTCTGTACTTCTCAGCAAACTGGCTATACCATGTCTCGGGCAATTCATTGTGCCTAGATCTCTGAGGTACATTTTCATCCTCTGGTTCACCATACCTTGGTCCAGCACTAGAAGTTCGATCATATGGACTAAAACAAGTTCTGGATTGTGCCTGCATGATCCAGCAATAATGTCACCTAAATCACCTTTTTCTAGAGATGTCATAGAAATTACATAAACAAAAACGTATAGAATCTTGAGATCAACACCAAATACTGAATGATATAAGGCCTGGTTGGATGGCCAATTGAAAATGAGGTGACAATATGCTTTCCAAACCCAGATAAACCATTAGTCACATGTCAAGTTCATTGGACATGCACTTAAGTCAGACAAGGAGGAGAAAATAATTTCCCATCCAATGCAGTTGGCGTTTGTTGTTCTGCCACAAACAGATTTGAAGTGAGCAGATTGATACAATGATATTAAAAATGATGGTGATTACTGGGAGTTTTTAGTACATCCAAATAGCCCTATAAAGTAAACGATACTAATCAAAGCTACAATTCTTCAAACAACATAAACCTACATAGTCAGACCTTAGATTGCACTGAACTTGGCAGAGCAGAAGTTTCTTGATTCTGGGTTTCATCTTGTGAATCATCTTCTAAAGTAAAATATATATCATCA
Organism: Chimonanthus praecox; assembly: GCA_022113865.1. Taxonomy (NCBI): domain Eukaryota; kingdom Viridiplantae; phylum Streptophyta; class Magnoliopsida; order Laurales; family Calycanthaceae; genus Chimonanthus; species Chimonanthus praecox. The sequence continues at coordinate 28,735,491 of CM039086.1, forward strand.
CCATGTAATTGTAAATCTGAAAAAAAAAAAAAAGAGTGAACAAGGTAAAGATTGATTTTAAAAAGGTAACACCTTGTCAAATCAAAAGAAACAAAATACAGAATTTCAAGTGGCAAGAGTGCATAAGAGTCCATTTGGGTGCAACCAGATTAAAAAGGTAACTTAAATGCATTTGCAGAAAATATGGTAAACATTCAGCCATCATTTGGGTGGTGCAGAATCAGGAATCATATTATCTGGAAAGGGGCAATTTTTCTTTTCTGGGATTCGGAGGATATAGTTATCCAACTTCTCAGCACCAAAAGAATACGAGGCAAAAGGTGCAGTAGAATGGTATCTCACTAAATGTGGCTTTCACTTCAGCAGTAACCAAGACTACAGGCAAGTATTACCATCTATGCCACCAAATATCCAACCTCAATTTCAAAGAAAACTACAATACAGAAATCATGGAAGACATCAAGGTGCCTCTGTCTGAAAATAAACATGAAACAAAAACACATCGGGCACTAATCTCAATGTCAAATAAGTGAGAGCATGGAGCCAACAAGAGGTCTATATCGGAAAAGATGGCTTAATGATTTCCAAATTCCATCAATATCTTGAAGGCATACCAAGTCTCTCATCAAAAAGAAAAGAAAATTAAAAAAATAGAGTTCCAAAAGAAATTCCTACAAGACAATAGCATCAATTTTTTTTAAAAAAGGATGATAATAATAACAATTGAATTAAAAGAAGAAAAGCAACAAACAGCAAATGCATCTGATTCAACACAAATGGTAAGAAACACTACAAACATTGAGAATTCGAACAAAAAGTAAAAAATGAAATGCCAACGCAATCTTGATCCAAGGTATTACAGCTTAGAAACCCTAGATAGGAGCCAACTGCCAATAGATGCATAAGAACCATGCAAAGTAAAGTACTTTTTCCCCTTACATCCAAAGAGAATATTATTCTTGCATCCAAATGGAGTAAGACATCACAATCTGTTATTTAGTTGAAAAAAAAAAAACAAGAGAAACGGCTCTTAACTACATTTTGGTTAAAAATAATTATTTTAAAGGAGACTACTTTCCTTTCCTTGCATCCAATATCGGTCTAGCCTTTTTTTTTTGGATAACATGGGTATCCCTAACCCATGTTGGAGGGGAAGCTAATCGCTCTGATACATGAAACCACCCCACGGTCTAGCTAATTTTTATTAGAAAAGGGCTACTTTCCAAGAAAGCACTCTGCTTTCCTTGCATCCAAGTGGAGCTCAACTGGCGAAAGAGAAAGGAGATCTCGAATTCCCCCAAAAAATAAAAACCCAGACAGCCCATAGAAAGAAAAAAGGTTGTAGAGAGAAAGAGAGAGAGAGAGAGAGGTTGTCATACAAGAGGGATTAAGCTTTGAAAGAGAAGAGGGAGTTGACCGAATGAAGAGAGAGATGGAAGCTTTGTCGAAGAGAAGAGCCCTCGCTCTCAGCTGCAGATGCAGATGACTTCTATTGCTGCTGCTTAAAAAGGAATCCCAAGCGGAAGGAGAAGAGAGGTAAAGAACGAAGCTCGTGTAGCTCGGTTCGCCCAGCCAAGCTCGCCACACGCCACACCCCTCAAGCCGACGGGCCAGCTCGTAACCGCGGCCGTCTTCTCCCAGCAGCGCCATTGCTTCCAACTTCTCTAATTTTGAGAGAGAGAGAGAGAGAGAGAGAGGGAGAGAGAGGAGGGGAGAAGAAAAGACGAAAGCGTCAACGAGGAGCCCAGCCCAAAAGTGGGAATGCGTGGGCCCAGAAGGGCTTTATGGGCCGTCAGATTAAGTTTTTTAGCTTGCCAACTCAGGGGTAAATAGGGCTGCAACTCGGATCGGGCGGGTCGAATTTCTTAAAATTCAATTCGATTTGAGTTGATATGTATGGAGTCCGATCCGAATTTTCAACTCAAACTCTAGAATCCGACTTGACTCGAATTCTAACCCGAATCAACCCGACCCGCATTCTGAACCCATTTTAGCCGAGTAGGGGGTCAGGTTAACTTGTAAAATCCTCAACTTGACCCAACCAGAATTTCATGTGGGTTTTTATCTTCTCAACCCAATCCGACCAACTGGCCCAAAAATCTTGACCCGACCCGTATGATTTGTAATACCCTGCTCCAGTTTAGGCGTGTTTTAACTCGTTAATCGTGTTTAACCGGTTAATCTCAAGGATTGCGGTCAAGACTTTGAGGAAAGCCCAAGTGTGGCCCGATCCGAGCTCGTGAGCTCAGAGATCCAGCCTGTCGAGCTGGAAGGGCATTTTAGTAATTTACCGCTTTTGGTTATGATTTTATAAATTTTATTGATGAGTGATTATAATTGATTGGCAATATTTTTCCTTAATGAAGGATTTACATATCTGATTTTAAAAATGAAATTATTTTCAGAAAATGATATTTAAATATCGCCCGTCAAAACCCCGAAACGGAGTTTTAATTATTTTAAATAATTTTGGAAAAGATATAAATTTTGAAAACGGTATTTGGTGATAGACCATTTTAGGAATGATCTAGATATTTCATTTTACTTCAAAATGAGGTTTTTAAATTGTTTATTTTAACAATTGTTTAATTAAGTAAATAGTGTAAATTTATGAGTTTTATTTAAATAAATGATTTTTAATAAGAGATAATTTCTGAAATTTTTATGGTGACCAAGATTTTCAAAACCCAACCCATCTGTAAGGATGGATCAAGTTTTTGAGTTTTCAAATTATTACTTCTAGTTTTAAAATCGATTTTTATTAAAACTAGGGCTTATGTGAAATTCAGAAACTGTTAAGGGATTGATCTGCAAACAGCAGAAAATGTGCACACGCCATGCAGGCGCGTGCACTGCTGCTCGGCCCATTTTCCGGCTGATCATTCAGTCCCGTCTCATCGCCGCAGCTAAATTCCGGCATCTCTCCCACAGCTGAATTCCTATAAATTTAGCCGTCCCCATCGGTTTGAAACTCCCACAATTTCTTTTCTTATCTCTGCTCTTTGTTAAACCCGACCGAGACCCCCTTGCCGTTGCCTCTCTGTTTACAAACCGAAGCTTAGGAAGATTTTTTCAAAAATCAAATTTACAGACCAAGAACCCAAGCCAAGGTATCCATTGCATTCCTTTTTAAATTCTAACTGGTTTTGAATCAAGAAAATCAAGTTTTGACCCCGTTTTGATGGAGAAAAACCATTTTTAAAATCTAAGGAAAACCATGGGTTTCATGTACCCGTGAGGATTTACCATTGAGATCGGATGACCCAGTGAGCTTCTGAGCTCCAAACCAACCCCTGTGGAAAGAGGACTCCCAAAGGAGTCCATCAGACCAGACGGATGTGAAAACTGAATCCGGGAAGCCCTCCCTTTTTGGAATCGTATTTTATTGTTCATCCGTCGTCACTATCTGCTGGTGCAGACAGTTGAGGAAGACGACTCTCGGAAGGTCCGAACCTTCGGACGGTCCGTGAGCCGTGACCCTCGGATGTTCCGAGCTTCACCCGAAGCCCAGTTACGCCCGAGGCGAGCCTGACCCTTCGGACGCACCGAGCAAAGCTCGGAAGGACCGACCCTCTCGGACGTTCCGAGCTTTGTAGACCCACCGAGACTTACTGTTTTCGGATTTTTCGGTTCGGATGGACTTCGGAAGGTCCGAGACCCAGTCTTCGAATGATCCGAAGTCAAGCCCCAAGTTCCGAGGCCAGTGACTCAGTTTAGTGTGGTTCGGATGATCCGAAGCCACTATACCTGTTCCAAGGTGATGTTCCGAGGGACACAATTTTAAGTGATAAAATATTGATTGATTATTGATTTTGTCTAATCTTGATTATCAGTTAATGTGTTTGATTATTGTAATGATTTATACTCCCTTGTTAATTAAAAATGTACTAACCCCTTTCTCTTATTATTTATAGTGTAAATACTATTGTATCCGATTTCAGACCGACCCTATTGGTCGGAAACTGAGTGATTCACTTTCAGGACGACACTATAGTCGGGCACTGAGTGACCTCGAGGCCTACTCAAAATGTCAGCTCTGGTCCTATCCAGAAGACAACCGAGAAGTGACCCGAGGATCTAGACCTAACTCAATAAGTCAATCTGGTCAATGCCCAGAAGACAATATGAGTTTTGGACTGAGTCCCTTTATATTATATTATTATCTTGTGGATGATTTAAAAAGGGCTAGAAACCAAGTAGGAGACTTATTTCCATTAACCCTGGATATTTTGTGGGAAAACGTGTGATTTCAACTACTACGTATATGTGTATTTGTTATGTATATTGATTTTGCACTTGTGTGTTGATTGAACAGAGACCGCGTAAACCACACAGAACGGTGAGGGAACTTAACTCTGCAGATTTTGTAAACAGATGTTATGATGAGATGAGTATTGAGCAATGAGTGGTTTCAGTTTTGATGAACCCACTCATGTGCCTATACATAATGCACAATTGTAATAGTGCTGTGATGATTATGATATTACGATGTTGATCGTATGTGTATGTAAGACTGCTTCACGTACCTGGGCTATTGAACCAATATCGGCCATATGAGAGATGGTTTATGTCTACTGGACCATGGGCGGACCATACTGTCATCAGTTGCTGACTTGAGGGTGTCAGTATCGGCTAAGTTAGAGCCGGAGATGTACTTACAAGGATGTATTTTGACCGTGTCGGGACTTAATACTGGTCTCAGTGTAGTCGACAGGCGTTACGGTGGATAATGACAGTGGTTTAATGATGTTGTTATATTATTCGAGATTATGCTTATTGTTATCAAGCATGTGATATTGAACTGTTGCTAACCTGTTTTATTATTTACTTAATGTGCATTGTTAATTATCCTTCACTGGGCTAATTAGCTCACAACACTCACCTTTCAGGCAATGAACCCGAGGAGGTGGACCCTCTTTATCAGGCTTAAGTTGGATAAGCTGAAGCGGTGCTTTGGGATTCCCCCGGAGGGGAATGTCCTGATCTTTTCCTGTTGGTTCTTGGAACCGTTATCTTTTATTAAGTACCGGATGTGGTACTTAATTTATGTTAATTTGATGTACTAGGCTATGTTGTTTTTGTAGTGGTTGAGACAATGTTTTGAATATATGAATCAATGATTAATTTTGATTATGATATATGTTGATGTTGTTATTCATGGGTAGGCATATGGTACATGTTTGAGTCCACATAATAGGATCATGTGTGGCCTCTGAGCCTAACCGTTGATCCGGCCCAGTGAGAATGCTTGTGGTTTAGTTTATCTTTCAAAAAAAAAAAAATCAATCGCGTTCCGGGCACACACCTGTCGGGTCGGAGCGTGACATGATTTCTCGGGTCGGGTCATACGGGTCAGGCCAAAACCCGACCCGAGTTGCAGCCCTAACAGTAGGGGTAGCAAACTTTGTAGAAATCAGCCAAGATATCTCGAGATTTCCACGGTCAAAGATAAAAAAGTCAGCCGAATATCGACTGATTTTTATTTTTTTATTTAAAAAATTAATAAATATTGGCATTAGCCTGATCGATATCTCGGCCGATATTCGTTTGATACGGGTGAATATCGGCCGATATTTATATTTTTTTAATTTTTTTTTTAAAAACAACCTTTTATTTTTTTAATGAATTTTTCAAAACAAAAAAGCCACTGCGATTTTCCAATAAAAAAATGAGAGAGAAAAATCTCGGCCAAGATGAAATATCGGCCAAAAATTCAGATGAGCCGAATTTTCGATCCCTGGGGGTAGTGTATTATATTATTTTCAATCTAGATATATTATTTCTTTAAAAAGTTTTAACTCAAGGTTGGATTGTAGAGTGCATTTGGATTATAATCTAAAAATTAAAGAGCCATGAGAAAAAGTTATTTGAAGATTTATTTTGATAGAATCAAACAAAGTCAATGAATTTGTGATACCCAGCCCACACCACTGACGTGGGAGTCCCACATCGGTAGTGAAGGGATGTGGGTTGGGTATATTTGAAGGACACCTCATGTACTCTTATCTGAGGTGGCCAGGCCCTAGGAACAAAACCATGTGGGCTCACTTGTGTGTGAGGCCTAAAATGGACAATATCAACACTGAGTCGAGCCCTAAGCCCTATATTCGGGTCGGGTTGTTACATAATTTTATTAAGTTTTCAATTTCATTTGAAATATTAGACTTTATTGGATTTTGTGTTGAATTTAAGTTTCGTGTTATTAAACACTAATTTGGAATGAAAGGAAGGAATTTTTTCACGTGGAGGTTTCTATTCAATAGGGTATTCTCATGTAGAAAATGAGAGGGAAAGTCATATTTTTTTACCATTTAAGTGATGTTAAATGAATAAAAAGACAAACCATGTGTTCCTTGTTATAAAAAAATATCAATTCCCCTATTATTTCCCTTCTCATAGGGAGAGACTTTTCCGACAATTATCTAGTAATTAAGGGTGAGTGAAAAGTTAGGAGAGAAGAAAGGAGGAAAAAAGTTTCACTCTTTGTTTTAGGTGAACTAAATTTAGACGACAACTTAAAAGAGATCTTCATACTTCTTTTAGGATAAGATAAACCTGAAGAACTTCTATCCCTTGAGATTTTTCTGAAAATTATTGATTTGAATAATTTAGATGCAGAACTTAACAAGACTACACAAGTTATTTGGTAGGTAATTTTTTTAAAGAATAATTATGAACCTTTAAAAGAAAGTATCCAGTTAAATTAAGAACTTATTTCAGACTCGACATGCAAACTAAATTTTAGTTGAAAAATCAAATTATAGTCATTTGAACTTAACATCTTTAGAAGAAAAAAGAGACCCCTCTTTGATTTTTTTAATTAAAATTTTAATCAAATCTTTTTTATTAAACTCTAAAAAACATAAAAAATAGAACATAATCAAGTATAACCTAAGTATTAAGTTGTACAAACTACAAAATATCATTTTCTCCACTGCAGAAGATGATGTTCTACACAGGGTGAAGAATATCACTCCTTGAATAAGATAACTTTAGTGACTTGTAGACCCCACTTTCTCCAAGAAAAGAAAGCTAAATTGGAGAAGTACATTTCTCCACAGGAAATTACTTAAGTTCTCTCCATCCACATACAACCCAAGATTCTACTCAAGAAGTAGGAAAATGTAGATCCATGAAATGATCCTCCAAACACACCTATATAGAAGGAAGGCAGAATCTAGCAAGACCTTGGTAGAAGCATTTGTGCAACCATGAATAAGGAGTCATGTAGGGCTCACTCGATATTAATCTAAACTATCAAATTTTTTTATTTTCTTTTCTAAATTGATATAATCAATATTGATGTCAATTTGATGCATTTCATTGTTGAATAGAGCACCGTATGATTTTATTTTTAATCATAAAAGTTAAAGGCTAAAATAATCTGATGATTTCTTTTAGAGGTTTTGATAACTCCAATGACGAACTATCTAATCATCCAAACTTTTCATCATAGGGTGGATTTCAAAGGAAAAATAGATTTTTAGATGAACTTCAGAAAAAGGGAAAATGAATTCTAAATAGGCCAAAGCTAAAATAGATTTTAAAGGGAGTTTAACTAAGTAAGCTCAAAAATTTAACCCACACCTGCCTTGATGGGTGTTGAATATGTGGAAACATGTTTATCTACCTGGTCTTGGCCCAGTTTGGGGTCGGAGACACCTAAAAGTCATGCTAACGGGCAATCCTACTCTACAAGGTTGGAGGCACCCAAAAGTCATAATCCTAATTGTCAACCCTAACATTCCTGAGGAAAAAACCCTAATTTTCAAATCTGTCCATTCTAAATGTGTAGTTTTTGGGTGCCTTCTTTTTAACAAGTGAGAGAAATTAGGACATGACCAATGTTCTTAGGATGCCAACTACAAGTTTAAATTACCTAATGGAAACCCTACCAGAACAGACCATTGCTGTTTTATTTTGGAAAAAGAAAAAGTTTTCTTGGATCATTAAATAAAAACTGTACTGGATGAAGAAATAATTACAATATCCAACATCAAATTCACTGCTCCTAAAACGTATTCATTCAAATAGATACAGGGATTTTTCAACATCAGAATAAAAAACTGGTACACCATTTACATTAGTATGTTCTGTAAGTACTGAACAACATTTGGCATGTTCTGGACTCTTAAGGTGTTTGAAAAACAAATGCCGCGAGGCTTCAAACCAAAAGATTACTTGCTCTTCATCTCTACTGTGCCGCAAGGCTTTAATCAGAACATCTCCAAACATGAAAATGCACTTTAGGGATCTGGGTGTTTCTATGGTACATAATATACAGATAGTAAAGAATCGGTGTGATGTGCTACTTGCTGAAGAGTTTTTCGATCTCCATCCCAATTGGTAGGGATTGTGTTGTCTTTATGGAAAATGAACTATAGCGTCCCGCAAACTTCCTGTGGAACTGCTGCAAAAGGAGAGGATATGAGGAGTTAACAAATGACAAACAGTTCCTGATCTCTAAAAAAATTAGATTGGGGAGCTAGAGTCCCAGATGGAAGAAGAGATGCCTATTCAACAGTCCAGAACAACAATTGACAGCCCACTCCATGTAAAGATCCATACCATCCATGCTATTCTTAAGATGTTCCAACATCAGACACATTTTTTAGGAATCCATCGTGCATGATAGGTAAGAAATTATCTGTTGTGAACCCGACGATTAAATTTTTATTGTGCCTGCATTTACACCATTTTTCTCCCTCCTACTTGCTGTCATCACATAAATTGGATTTGTACTGAATTTGAACTCATTCCAAGATACAGTCAATGTTGGATCAAGCTCAGATCTCATTGATGGTTAGAGTTTTTAGCCTCTAAAACTAAAAATGAATTTTTTTTTTCAAGTTTAATTTTGAAATAATTTGTATTCAAGCAGCACATCTACCAAATAATTCATTTTAAACATCTAATATAAACCCTATAAAAATTAGTCATCAAGTTCACAACAAACCAATTCAAAACAGAGAATTTCTCAACAATAGGCACATTTATCAATGGACTAGAAATGGAGTGGGGGAAAATGAAGGAGTTCAGATCCAATCAGGCATGCTTTGAAAATGTCACAGATACCGTTCCTTAATATTGAAATATTTTCAAATTTTGGAATTTTAATGGAAAATTCTCACAAAATATAAATATTAACATAATAAGAAAAATATTTAACAAATAAATACATAAATAAAAACAACATTTAAACTTGAATAACTATTAATAAAATTGTGATTAAAGTGCAAATATACTATATAATAAACAATTTACTTTAGTAATTATCTAAAAAACAAAATATAATTTATCATCTAACATTCTTAGACCATACAATGTCATCTAATGCCATATAAATTCATTGCTAAATACCATCATTGAAATCATCAAATATCAAAATAAAGGAATAGTCAAACTATGAAGAGAATAGAAGAAAAATAAGTTTAGAGATTTAAAATTTAGAAGTTCAATCATAAAATCTGTACAACACCAGAAGCAATTTCATCAAAAAAAAAAAAAACTGACACTAATAACGGCAATATACTAAAAAACCACGTTTTTATCATGTTTTTACTGGATTTTTAAGGATAAAATGGAAGTGGTGGTAAATTCCCTATAATATCACGATAATAGTATTTTTTCGACACTGCTAAAAAAACAGTATTTTTTCGATAAAAAAAATGTAAAATTGAATTTACCGCCGGTATTTGTTACACTGGATAGAGAAAGATACACTTGAAAAACATGTAGACACAGAATCCTATTATTTATACAGTAGAGCATTACAAACACACACATACATGCAAATATATGATAGATAGATAGAGAGAAATATACATAGATCAACCTACAAGTCTCTAACTTTAATTTGTAAAAAGATAAAAAACCACCTTGAATGAATGAATTCCATGGATGATCACATCCTAACTGATGTCATATAAATTAATAAAGAGCCAACCTGAAATAACAGTGTATTTATGGTTAGATAAATGTAAATAATAAAGGGATACTACAATACTCAAAAAGTAGAAGAAACTAAAAACAGCAATTCAGCTGTGAAAGAAATATAAAAGAAATTCAACCTTCAGCTCAAATAAGAAAAACTGTACATCAACAACAATAAATATCTGCCTTTGATTGATGAAACAAATTAGAGCCTGACTAATTACCAAGTAAACTTCTTATGTCAAATCGAAATGTCTTGTGAGACAAAAGTGGACAAAGATATATTAACCTGTCCCAGAAAGATACATGTATATCACAAGATGACCAAAAGCATGAGGTGGATGGCATGATCCAACCAGACAAAAATAATAATAATAATAAGGTGAAAGTACAACATAGAGCAAAACTGGGAAGGTCTCTAAGATAAAGCCCAAACCCACCAAAAACAAAAAGAGATACACATGAAAATAAAGAAACAGCAAAGATCCTAAATCGAAGGAGAAATCACAAACAAAACACTCCAGTGACAGCAGTTCTCTATAGGAAATCTGCAACTTCATTGGCGTTCTTAGGACAAGAACAAATAACACTTGATACTCCTTGTTAGATATGTGAGCAGAAAACAAAGAAAAAATGGTACTAGAACCTTCCAAAAAATAAATAAATAAAAGAAAAAGAAAAGATAAGTATTAGAAATCATATGACCTGTTTTACACTTATATGCCGATCATTTCAAATTATTTGTGCAATACACTGTCTAGAAATACAAGTGTACCAGTGTGTATATACCTATCTACCATTTATATAATGAGAAATGATCCTATGCCATAAACTTAATGGTAAGGATGACTTCAAATTGCACCATTTTGGATACGTGGGGTCCACCTCTTTGAAATCCAAATCGTTCACTAATTTCTAAATGCAAGGAATACATGTATGCATGCTTTTAGATTTTGTGAAACTATTGGACCCACCACTGGATGGATCAAATGAGAGGGGTGCAATAAACTTTATGCATTTTCTAATCAAGTAATTGCCATTTAATATATGCCATGGTGGGGCTCAATAGTTTTACAAAATCTAAAAACATGCATACATGTATGACACAGGACAAAGGATAGGGTAACCCTAAATGCCTAATGCAAGTGAAATTGAGGAATGGATCTAATATGACCTAACCTAAAATGGGTTGAAATTAAATTCCAATTAATACCTGCAATTAATTAATATAAAATTTACCACAAAGAATCATGCAAATTCTTGGAATCTAATTTAAGTGATTATAAGACAATCCAAACCAAGTCACATCCGCAGTAAAGGTCACTCAAACAAAGGGGTTTGTCAAATCCCATAAATATGTAGATCTATTATCAGAAACAGAAATTAAATTGGTTGTTTGGCAAGAAGAAATTGTAGGGCAACAGTAATATGAGATCTTAACGGTATGGGACAGCAAAATAGGGGATCTCAATGGATATGATAAAAATAAAGAGTCATATATGAGACTGTTATGGGTTGGGACAACAGTTTATAGGGCTGTTTAGGATAGGGAAAGGTGATAAGGGCTAGGGTTTGGATGGGAAAATAGGGATTGAACAAGGCTATGGTGATGGTTGTTTTAATAGACAACAATACAAAGAGAAGGAGGAGTGAATTTGGATGGTCTCGGACAAGTTTAGGATGGTAAACAGGGATTTTTCTTGGACAGATCTGGGACAACAATAAGACGGTTTTGGGATAGATCTGGGACAACAATACGATGATTATGGGACAGCAGTTCGGCTGGGTTTGAGAGGGCATCAAAGAGAGAAGAAAGGGAAAAAGAGAGAGAGATAAAAGCCTGGATCTTGGAAGAGGATTCTCACATTTTCCTGTGGCTTCTCGCATTCCCTGGTTTCTCATGAGGGTTCCTTGGCTTCTCACCATGCTTCCTGCGATGGAGGCAAGTTTGCACAAAGCAAAAGTTGTTCTTTTCATTAATTAAGTGTCAATCCCGTATGGAGAGGTTACATCATATATATAATGACTTAAAAGCATGAAAAAGACCAAAAAACCCTCAAAGAAAGAAAAAAATACAATTATGAAAAGTTGGAATTCCTAAATCTAAATATAGAAATTTGCTAAATATGAAAACTCATGTGGTGCTCCGCATCAATGTATCCTTGCATTTAGAAATTAGTGAACGAATTAGATTTTTAAGAAGTGACCCCACATCTCAAATGGTGCAATTTGAAGTCATCCTTGCTATTAGGAAGACAACATAGGATTATTCCTCCAAAATCTTCTGTAACATAATATACAGTGAATGATGATGATGATGGCCATCAATAGTGTACCAGTAGTGTTATCTGGGACAGAACTAGGCAGGTAGGTCATGGTTCCTGGCCCGTTGGGTTGCTGGGCTGGGTTTGGTCATGTTTTCCCTAAACAGACTAGCATGGGTCTCCAGTAGCCCTGCTAGCTAGGACATGATAACTGTTTGAGAACTACCTCGTAGTCATAAACAAAGAACCAGCCCAAATGTTACTGACATGGCCTCTGAATTCCAGAAATGTTGGAAAGGACACTCCAAAAACCCTCCAAAAACCCTGTAATATGGCGTTAAACTAATACACAAAACAAGTTTTGGGTGGAAACCATACTGACAGACAAAAAGGGAAAGGAACCTCTGTTGACAAAACAAAAATGATAGTGATAGAGCAGGATACCTTGGAGCAATGTCATCAGCAGATGATAATTGCAAATGTAGCGATACAATTCTAAACTTTGGGTTGTTCCAATTGAGAAGTAGCCTACCCCATCACAGAAGATTTGGACTTCACATTTCGGGGAATGCTATTCTTGCGCAGCTGAGGGTTTTCTATGGAATATACTAGGAGGCTTCCATCCTTGGTGCCAGCTAAGAAGCATTCTTCTGGGGTCACAGTCAGAGACGTAATAACCTTTCCAATTCCATCATACCTCCTCACAACTTCAAGAGAGTGCATAGACCGTAGAACTATCTGTCCTTGATCACCTGCACAAACAAGGAACTCACCACAACAACTGAGTTCAACACAGTTGAGGCGGCCAATGGATTCAGCAGAGGCAATATGTTTTCCATTAATGGAATATAGGTGGAGACTTAGATCGTTGCTGGCATAAAACACCAGATGCCCGTGCTGAGATGCTACTAACTTAGATACTGCACTTCCAGATGGGTGTTGAATAGATCGAACATATCTTCCTTGTCGCAAGGTATGGAAAATGCAAGTTCCATCTTTTGATCCACTAATAACAATATCAAGCTCTACACTAACAAATAAGCATGTGATGATATCATCATGCCCACAGAGGATATGGATTGGATTTTCAACAATAACATAGTCTTTTCTAGAAAGCTCCGTTTGTGCATTTCGAACTCTCTTCTCTGCAGCTCTGAGACGGGAAACATCCCATACCATGACAGTTGTATCATAGCTTCCAGTAGCAAGGACACTCCCATCAGAACTTACTGCAACATGTATGAACTTGGTTACACAAATAGTTAGAATGCAATACTGGTCATATCAAGTAACATCTATTGAAGGTTATTCTTCCTGCAACATGGCGAAAATTTGAAATAAGCCATAATTATGGTCTCATATAGAATAAATGTATCAGTCCATGATGCTATACTGAGAATTAAGAGGAGAATAAATCGGTGATGCAATACTTGCAACTCAGTGAACTATCTCCTATACTCGGATCCCTTCTATGTACTCCCTTCTTTTTAATGATATTTAGTTGACAATGTTTCAAAAAAAAAACTCAGTGAACCAAGAAGAGGCACACAATATAAAACGGGTATGGTATTCTTATCTATCTCCTTTTCCAAAATGTACAACTTATTAGATATTTCATGGAATCATGCACACAAAATGTTAACAGTTTGTGCCCCCAGCAAGCATAGTCACTCAAATTTCCTTAATCCACCACCCACTTTTCCATGAATAATCACTATCAGACTCCATGGATACCCATCGGATGGCTCAGAATGAAACCCCCTACACCTCCTCTTTGTTCCGGTCATTTCCATCCCCATGAGACCCAGACTTTCTTGGAGTGCAAGCATAAAAAAGATAAATGTGACACCTGTGTGTTAGAACATGGATACTGCTGTAGCCATATCTTCTTAGTTTCAAAGACATTTAATATATTCATTCAAAATAATGTTTGTAAGTGAATCATATATTAAGTTTATAAAATTTATGTGTTACATTATAAATAAATTAAAATACAATATGAATAGAGCAAAATTTCAATTCTTCCACCACTCATCTCAAAGGAAGCAAACACGAGAGCTGCACGAGTGTTCAGAAGGTCTTATCACAACAAACTTTTTTCATGAGCAGTCCAATGACTCACTAACCTTGCCCTAAGAAGCTCCCCATTAACCTAGTCAGGATTTGTTTCTACATGTTCAGTAATTCCATAGTTTCCATTATATCCTGTATATACCTAGAATGCAAATTAAATAACAGAAAAATCACAACCATATCTGCATTCTTTACTTCCAATCATATGACTCTAAAATGGGTTGAATTCCTATTGAACATTATTCCTTTTTCTTTTTAACTGAAAACTTGATTGTAACACCAGAAGTAAATATGATTAAAAGCAACAACAACAAAGGGAGTCATGATTCACGAAAACTTACCTGCAATGCAGCTCACCACATCTTTGTGCTGCCGAATGGTCTGGACCATCCTGCCATCATTCAGGGATATCACCTGAAAGCTATTTTCCCAGTTACCACACGTGACCAAAAAGTTTTCAGATGGTATTTGCAATATGGAGAAGCATTCTTTTCCAATCTCAATATTTTCAGCCAAGGGAGTTGAGATTTTGCATGGTGAGAGAATGTCAGAACCAATTCCAAAAAAGGGATCCTGCAAAAAATTACCTATATCAGGGATCAGAAATAATTTTTAAATACAAAAAGATGTTTCTCATTTCGAAATCCAACCTGTGAGCCGGAAAAGGTAAAGTTTCCACCAGATTGCAGTTGGGTGGTCAACCACATCTTAACTGACATGGTGAGCCCCTGGTTCACGAGGATTATGTTTGAGTCTAATACACCAACAAAGAGTACAGCTGATGGTGGATGAACTGTATGAGAAATGATTGAACTCAAAGTGATTGAAGCAGGAGCGAAATATAAAGGATGAGTGATTGGGATTGGTGGCCCTCTTCTTGGGTGTTTTTTACGAAAAATCTGGATGGGGGTTTGGCCAAAATTTGCTATCTGGTCTTCAATGGCAGAACGTTGCAATTCATCATCCATTGTCTCCAGATCAACGGCACCTTCATAAGTAAGGTAATAAAATATGTTTGCAGCCTGTTATACAAGATCATCTACAGAAGGTTAGAGTATTGCCAAGATATGATGATCGCTTACAAATTTGCATCCATCTAACAATATGTTGTCATCAGTACATACCTCTACGGCAGGCTTCCCACGTTGCTTGTATCCAAATACCAAATCAATCCAGTGATGGAGATTGGAGCTTACATATTCACTTTCAAGAGCTTCTCGGTTTCTGTATATGAATTCTTCTGGTGATCCCTGGGCCATTGTTTCAAATTCATTCAATCAGGAAGCTGAAATCATGTTGAATTTGATGCAGTTTGAAACTAAGCAATTTGTCAAACTTCTCACCAACACATAGTACAGATCTCTCACACAAGTGAACCAATGAATATGAATGTAAATAAGCAAGCGCTAAATTGATGTCAAATTAGGTCTTAACATGATGAAAGCAGTACAGGCCCTGAAATCTCAGGGGCCCTAGGCGCAGTGCAAGTGGGGGCCCTACAACCCATTGGTCACATTGGGGGGCCCTAAGTGACGGCCTAGTTAGCCTAAAGCCAGGGCTGGCCCTGGATGAAAGTAGTCTATATGACTAGTGAAATGGCGATTTTTTCCCTGACCCAAAATCAGAATTCACAATGAACATGTCGCAACAACTACTGTGTTTATTTAATGGCATCTGCAAATCTGTAAGGGCATGTTTCTTTGTGCGAGTTTCATAGGAAAATTCAACATATTCTCATTAGGGTTTAAAGTTGGCCTTCATAGGAAATCAATTTCACATGTGGGAAAAGAGCCCACATTGGATCTCACTTGACGTCTTGACCCAGCCTGAACTTGATCTGACCTGACAAATTCAGGTGTTTGGTGGGCCCACCACTGAAAGTTGAAATGGATTGGATCATAGTAGATTTGCTTTTCAAGAGGCTCGAATAGAATAAAAGTTCATTTTGAACAATTTGTGTGGGTCCCACCCACTTTTATGAGCATTGGTAAGGTCCATCCACTCTAAATTTGATGATAAAATGGATCAAGTGAGTATTGTTGGTTTGTTTATGCTTTTTGATCACTGTGATTATGCGTGTAAACAAACATGAAACAAGATTGTATAAGAAAATGGTTCTCACTACCATTTCCAATTAAACCTTATGAATCTTCGTAGTTCTTTTCTCATGAGAAAGCAAACAAAAATGCCCAAAGGATTCAAGAGCAAATTCATTCGAATGATAACTTCTCTAGGAGTAAAAATCTTCTATCAACCCAAAAGGAATTATTGAAAGGAAAATTGCAAAAAGGGACGAAAGATGAGAGAGATTAATTCTCTATATTGTATTGAAGAAAGAGTAATACACATGTACATATCTAATACAATGAGCCAATCAAGATGGCAAATAGGGAAAGAAGAATCAATTACACCTAATGACATATGTAGATCAACTCTATGATACGAATGTGAAAAATACAATATTTACAACCACCCCCTCAAGCTAGTGTGAAGATATCGTTTAAGCCCAATATGCCTAAAACATTATCAAGCTGACATCAAGAGATGACCTTTGTGAGCATATCAAAAAGTTGATCATTGGATTGCAAATAAGGAGTGAGAATCTGTCCCGCTGAAATATGATGGCGAAGAAAGTGACAATCAACTTCAATATGCTTTGTACGTTCATGGAACACACGGTTGGATGCAATGTGATGGCGGCTTGATTATCACGGAACATCAGTAATGATTCAGAGGAGGCAAATCCTAACTCGGTTAGAAAGTGCTGGAACCAAAGTAATTCAAAGGCAGTGTTGGCCATGGCATGATATTCTGCCTCCACACTAAAACGAGCAACATAATTCTGTTTCTTGCTTCGCCAAAAAACTAGATGAGATCCCAAGAAAACACAATATCTTGTGTTCGAGTTATAGTCATCAAGAGAGCCAACCTAATCAACATCTAAGTAATCGCGAATGATCATTTGACATTGCTATTTATAAAATAATCCTCGTCCACGGTGAGTTTTAAGATGAAGAAGATCCAAAAAATAGCTTGAAGATGGGCATCACGTGGGGCATGCATAAATTGACTAATGACTCCAACAACATATGATAAATTTGACCTAGTGATGGTGAGATGAAGAGGCTACCATGAAGAAAAGCGTTTTTTACATCCACCTGATGAGGAGGCCATTGATGTGTGGTGGTAATGGACATCAAGATCCGAACAGATGTGATTTTGGCCATAGGGGAGAGGGTCTCCTGATAATCAATCCCATACATTTCTGTGAAGCCTTTGGTAACCAGCTGGCTTTATATCGAGCAATTGAACCATCGGGATTGCGCTTTAGAGTGAAAACCCATTTGCAACCAACATGAGTTTTTCTGGAGGAAGATAAACCATCTCCCATGTATGATTTCTCTCTAGTGCTGACAGTTCTTCTTCCATTGCTGCCTTCCAGGAGGGATCTCGAAGAGTTATATCAATCCTCTTTGGAATCTTAGTATTGTCAAGAGCAGTCAGAAGCTGCAGTAAGATGGAGAAACAGAAAGATAGAACACAAATCGATCAATGGAATGGTCAGTACAGGCACATTACCTTTCGAAGGGCAATAAGAAGTTCGGGTTCAGTAGGAGACAGATCTGAGCAATGGCAAGTGGTTGTGTGGTGTCATTTTGAGCCGCGGGCTTATGTTTCCTTCTATGATACAAAATAGTGGGCTTGGAATTGGTAGAAATATCAACATCAGCTATGAGACGAGGAAGAACAAATGAAAGTGAAGAATCAAATTTATGTTGATCACAATAGGGAACACGTTAAAAAAAAGTGACGTCCATGGGAACATATGTCATACCGGTGAAGGGATCAAGCCACTTATACCCCGAAAACAAACATTTCACAGAACGTTGAGAGAATTATCGTCAGAAAACAAATGAACAAAACAAACAAAGCCAAAGACATGTAACGGAATGGTGAAAACATGTTTATGGAAAGACACAATATCAATAGGAGATTTGTTGTTTGATACTCGTGAGGGCGTCCGATTAACTAGATAACATGTTAAAACACTTCCGACCAATAGGATTTAGGTACATGTATACTAAACAGTAGTGCTACCTCAAGAAGATGGCGAGTTTTTCTTTAAGAACACCATTTTATTAAGGTGTAAGGGCAAGAGATTTGAGATTCAATACCACGGTCCTGCAAAAATTGGAAAAGTGAATGTGACAAATACCCCCCCATTATCACTTTGCAAAATCTTAACATAATGATCAAATTGAGTTTTGACCCATTGATAAAATGTGCGAAAGTGATAAAAAACCTCTAATTTATGTTTCATCATGTATATTCAAGTCATACGAGAATATTCATCAATGAATGTAAACCAATACATGAAACAAGAGGAGACATCCAAATATCAGAATGAATACGAGAACAAAATGTTGAAGTACTATTCTTTAGTGATAGTGGAAAAACAGGTCTATGATGTTTGCCATATTGGTAACTCAAACTTATTAAATGATAGAAAATGAACTAATTGCTTGAAAACATTATAAAGATGGATGCTTTAAATGACAATGCCAAAGCCACAAATCTTGAGAAGAGGTGGTCAAATAGGCTTCAGATTAGTTATCGGCTCGAGGATCGAAGAAATATAAACCATTGGCTTCACGACCACCGCCAATCGTCTGCTTCGTGGCCAAGTCTTGGAAGACACAGTGGGTAGAATAAAAGGTTACTGAACAATTCAAAAATTTAGTAAGGGCACTAATAGATAATAGATTACGAGATAAATGAGGAACATGTAAAACATATGATAAATCTAGATTAGAGGATACAGGGATGATCCATTTACCAAGAATATCAGTGAAAGACACATTAGCTAACTTCACCTTACCAAGAGAAACAGGGGAAAGCATGGAAAGAGATGAGAGATACCAGCCATATAATCGGTGGCTCCAGAATCGGTAATCCAGGATTTTTTAGAAGAAGCATGGAAAGCAAAGGGCACAATACCTAATTGGTCTGTGACAACATGAGAAACCTCAAAGAATTGAAGATGCTTCAATTGTTGCTGTAAGGAAGCATACTCTTGTTTGGGCACGTGAATGGTGTCATCTTCAGCAGCAGTGGAAGGGGTGTCGGTGTGATTAGCCTACTTAGAGGGAGGTTTACCATGAAACTTATAGCAGGAATCCACATACTTGCAGTACGTACAAAAATGGATACCTTTCTTCTTTTGTTCTTTGGTATCTCGTTGGATAACAATCATCGGTTCCTTCCCTTTGACAGAGGAAGGCCCTTTAGAGGAAAGAGCCGATTGATCAACAGGCACAAAAGCAGAAGACATAACCAGGCGGCGCCTTTCATCCCAAAGTAATGTAGAATAGAATTCATTCAGGGGTGAAAGAGGTTTGCTCAAAGTTTGGGCTCAAATAGGCTCAAAGTCGAGGTTAAGAGTTGCGAGTAAATCAAAGGTGTGCCATTTCTCAACATATTGCATGTGTAACAAGTTATTTGCAAGATACTCAAATGTGATATGTCTCCAAACTGATCAAGTTCTAACCAACAACTAGGCATTTTGGAATAATATTGAATGAGGGATAACTCTCCCTGTCGAAGATGAGGAGCCTCCTTATATATTTCATAGATACGAGAGGAATTATCATCATCATAATATAAGGCTTTGACTGTATCCCACACATCTTTTGCAGTGGGTACATTAGTATGCAAACATGCTCTTCCATAGAATGTAGGAGCCAGAATTGAACCAAGGAGTTATTTGCTTTCCATTCCTTGTATTTGGGACTATCCTTAGTAGGTTTCATGGATACCATCAATATAATCAGATTTCTATTTCGCATCGAGGAACATTTTTGCCGAATGAGACCATTAGAAGTATTGGTCTCATTTAAAAGTACAGTGGTGATCTTTCCAATATGATGGGAATTAGAAGACATAATATCCATCGGATTTGAAGAATTAGAAGATGACATTTTAAAGAACATGCATAAAACAAGTTTGTTACAACGTCTTTAAAAACTGAGATAAGTGGGTCCCACGAAGTACAAAACCAAGATCAATCCAATGGGATTGATAGAACCACCTGGCGTGACTGTAGTAGTGAAGGTTCAGTCTAAGAGGAGGTCCACAGGAGCAGATCAAGCCCAAGTTGTGAAGAAAACACTGTTCCAGACATCCCTGAAGCAGTGCTGGAAAAACAGCAAAATGGGCCCCCATTGTTTGATCGAAACCCTAGGTCAACCGTACACAAATACAATAGGGGTAGGGGCGAAACTAGGGTAAGAATTGCAAGAAGATCCAATGGATAGAAATGTAAATCTAGCCAAACCAGTGTAAAAACTGGGTTTCTTGGGAGTCCGCCAGACGATAAGGGAAACTGTGTTTTCCTGAGGTTCCGTCAGTGTAAATAAAGGGAGAGAAAATGGGCCCCACCAACAGTCGTATGTATAAACAAACTTGATGGATGGAATCAAGACTGGGAAATGATCCAGAAACAATACATGTATGGCTTCAAATTCGTTATCTAAGGACAATCATGGAGATTGTCCTATGAACCCAATAAGAAGAGAAATAAACCAAAAGCTTGACTTGGAAGTGGAAGAAATGCTCGACAAGAAAGAAACCTTCTCCAGCATGGAAGAAAAATTAGAGAGGTCATGTCTTGTCTGATACCATGTTGAAAGGAAAATTGTAGAAAGGGAAGAAAATAATGAAAAGAAGGGACGAAAGCTGATAGAGATTAGTTCTCTCGATTGTATTCCTTGTATTGAAGAAAGAGGAGTACACATGTATATATATAATACAATGAGCCAATCAAAGTGGAAAATAAGGAAAGAAGAATCAATTACACCAAATGTAGGTCAACTCTATAATACGACATGTGAAAAATACAATATTTACAACAGTTACAACAGGAACACCTAAAAATCATGATACATAACAAGCTTATCAAAACATTCAATAGAAGAAAAAGTACATACCTTTGCCCAAGGAGGGAGTGTCACATCACCTAAAGGTTCACCATCCTGTTTCACACCTAGATGGTAAGAGTTGGAATTGACAAGAAACTCGGGTATGTAAAAGAATTCAGGGATCAACTCCTTCACATCGCTTGTATTAGAAAGGCAATTACGATATGTGCTCTCAATACTTTGAAAAAGTCTATCTGCGTGGTCAAATTTGCCGCCCTGATTAAAAATATCATGTCATTTATTAAATTATACATTGATGTCTCAAAAAAAAGAAAATTTATATATTATAAAATGAAACAAGATAAGCCAACTAAAAGTGATCTGAAAAAATTATGGAAAAGAAAATAATCCATTATAGCATCTTCAATAACACATTGAAGCTTGAGATCCAAATGAATATATGAACAAACAAGTACGTTCCTATGTGGACAACAAAATCTTTTGGTTGCCTAGATTCGGACCGTGTGGGTTCGACCTTTCATGAATTGAAACCTTCACAAGACCTACTCCCCTGATATGATATAGGTCCCTATTGAATCTCATCCAATTGTTAGCCATCATGGATGCAGCAGATGGGGTGGTTTCAATAAACTTCACCTCCCATCCGACCCAACCAATAGTGAGGTCCTTGGTTGAGGTCTGATGGAGGTAAGTACTATAGACTCATGAAATATGGGGCGCATAGGCCTCCAGTGCTCACTAGACACTGCATGGTCAGGTTTGTCCACATAGGTACATCCTCTAAATAAATCAGCCTCAAATTAAGATTTCAGTAAATCTCAAAACACTTATGCTTCAATCAATTTGTCAGGATGAAAAAGTCACTAACTAAATCATAATACCTGTAAATTGCGGTGTAATGCTGTGAACGGCTCTAACCTAAGCAAGTAATAGAGCACCAATCCCCATGCTTGAGTAATGGGATCCATAGTAAAAGCTGCAAAGGGAAACAAGCGAATATTTCAATGAGAGAGACCACCAAAACTCCAAAATACATCAATACAAAGCTAATTATTTCATAAAAGGACATAACAGGACATAAAAAAAGAGCTGAAAGATTACCTTGGAATATCAGGATCACAGAAGTTACAGTATCTATCCTCGAAGACCTGAAAGGAACAATGAAGAAAAATAATGAACAAATTAGTGCAGTCTGCACAGTATCTAGTCAATGAGAAGATTAACTACCTTAAGGAAGATAATAAAGATATGCACCTCAAACCGCTTCGAATCCAATGCTCCAACTGGTTTTGAAAGGTCCCTAAATGTCGACGATTTATTAAAGTCGAGCTTTTCAGAGGAGTAATCAGCCAACACCCATGGAAATACAGGATACTGTGTTAAATCATTGTATGATCTCCCTGCAAGTGTATTTAGTATCATCAGGTATTCAAAGTTGCTCATGTCCCTTCTCCTCCAACTTTCTCTAGCAATTTCTGCCATCTCTAATGCTACATGTCTATCAACAAAAGAAATAATCCCATTCTTGTCCCTGGTACTTCCTTTTGGAAATAATGATTCGTTTCTTAAGGCAACAATCAATGTTCCAACATCTTTAGCATCTTTTTGGGATGTAAAATTAAAAAATATGGGAGCAACAGAATCATTGAAGAATATCTCTATTGCAGTGTAGCGAAGTAAATATCGAGTCCAATGCACAGCTTTGATCTGCAAAATACAAACGTCGAAAAGGCAACAGATTGAAAAGCTAGCCAAGTGAGAAGCAAAACATAATCCTATAGAATTTCACTCTTTCGTACCTTGGGAACACTCCATCTCCGATGGCGTTTGATTTTCTTTGGTTGTTTCATGTTGTCGGCTTCAGAAACACTACTTTTGTTCTCCATAAAATTGCCTCTCTCATAGTCCATATCAACATTCATGGCCCCCTTCTGTAATTTATGTGCATAGGCTCCACGTTGATCAAGCTTAGTCTCAGAATGACTTAAATTATTAAACCTGTTGAAAACAGATGATCCTGCAGTCCCTTCTACCAAAAACTCGCCAAAAAAATGCAGAACACTTCGCATGATTGCTAGATGTCCAGCCAATTTTCTTTTTGGTGTTACGAGAAGACAGCGAACAGACATAAGAACCTGGAAACGTGAGATGATAAGAGACATTGTAAGCCCTCATTGTCTCCATCCAAGTACAGGACCACATTAATGTGGTTCTACATACCCTTGGATTATAGTTTGGGCATATGGAGATGTGAACGACACTAACTAGAACGCAGTGTGACTTAGGCAGTGTGGAAACCTCATCATGTATGGGGTTTCAAAATTGTCCGAGTCTGCTGAATCAACTTAGACCCAGACATGTTTAAGTCAGGTTTGCCAGGGCCCAAACCCACTGATACAAATTGGACAATTTGGCCAACTTGCCCATCAAGCAATGGGGTTTTAAAAACTGGCTTAAATCTGCTAAATTGACTGAGACTCAGACACGTTTGATTTGGTCAAATTGCCCATCATTCATTTCTTTCCACTTCAAATTTAGAAAAAGTTACGAGGGTAAATTTTGAGCTTTCATTTCCATTTTTTGGGAGATTTGACTTGTTTTCTCAGTTTCAAAAACCTATTCAGTTCCATTTCCCTTTGTTGTTGTTGTTGTTATATTTTAGAAAATGACTTTAGTTCTATTTTGGATTAAAAAACAAAATTAAAGGAGTACGGAGAGTTCTGCATTTAACATCCTACATTCTAAAATTTAAATTTACATTTTATGCATGTAATAGATGAAATCCTTTATTCATAAACTTAAATCTATATGGCTTTCATTTTTACAAATTTTTTGTATTTTTATAACTGAGAGTTTCTAGAACAATTTGGATAGGGCTTGACTGAGAAACCCATGAGGGTTGGCTTGGCAGTCAAGATTCCGCCTGAGATGCGGGAGGTCTTGGGTTCAAGTCACTTTCAACACAAAAGGGTCACTCCTCATAGTGTTACCCGGTATGTGTGGATAAGGAGGTTTGCAAATGTCCCAAGGATTAGTCAGGTTCTCTAAGAGGCCTGGACACCTTGGTCTTAAAAAAAAAAGGGACTTGACTAAGAGACGTCATTACTAAATCATATCGTCAAGACAACTCGGTATTAGACCCTATCAAATCTGGTGTCAAGTTCAAGTTTTTTAAGCCTAATCATGCATGCTTTGCCCTTTTCACCTTTTCTATTTCCACCAAAAACTGATAGTGTTATCATTGACGTAAGGTTTGAAACAATTCTACAACTTTTTCTTTTTTGAATGGTACTATGACTCAAATCCACAATCTTAGCATTTGCAAAGTAAGCACTTACAAATTGTGCTACTAGCGCTTGTTGATTGAAAGGGTCATGAGTTTCATTACTGTTTTTTGGGGGTAAAAGAATCCAACCTAAACATGGTTACCAAGACACACATTTACCACAGGTTTGTCATACCTCACTTGTTTCTGTATCTGCTATACTAGAGGACAAATCCTTCCTATCCTGGATGATGTCCTGATCTGTCGTGTCTACAACAAACTCTGACGACTGTCTGTCAGAAAAGTCATCACGGACAGAAGCCTTCTGCTGTCTTTGTTCACTATCAGCTTCATAGGGTTCTGAACTTCCGTCTTCCATAATCCCTCGTATTCCTTTCAAAAGGAAGCGCTTCATTCGTTCAGGAATGTTGCTCCCTGAACTAGAACTGCATTCATTGACAATATCAGTGGTCTCACTACGACCAGCAGCTGGAGGATGGCATAACTGTTCATCAAAATGATAATTCCTTTTCACTTTTGGCCTCCGTCTCCATGTGTCTTCTGTCTTGTCGAGTTTCCAATGTGTTACAATACCATTTGGAAAAGGATTGGCTGACCATGGACCTCTCTCATCAGTCAAAGATCGAAACATATGGATCCACTTTTCCTGTTGTCAATAGATGGGTTACTGATGTTTGTTGACAAAAACTTCAATTCAATGGGAACAAAAACTGCTGGTGTGTCCATAATGATGTAAAGTTAAAAGAAAAAGGACAGAAAATTGCGACTTACAGCAACAATTTGCTGGTCAGCATCATAAGCAAGTTGAGAGCCAGCCCTCCTATTATCATCAGAAGTTAGAATGACACTCAAGTTTGATCGAATCTCGTCTTCAAAAGCTTTTTTCTGGATAAAATCTATAGATGAATTTTCTTCCATCCTATTCTGAAGTTCCTGCAACTGCTTTGCACGGTCAACGATAGAAGATTTCATGTATTTTGCCTCATCAACAACCTGAGTAAAGCAGCATTTAGGTAAGTGATCACTTCAAAGGTTAAACGTAATCTTTGACAAACATGATAATTAACAATGCACATGCATGCATGCAACTGGTTAGTCATATATGGAACTTTTAGTAATGTAAACTGGACAGCTTTGAGCATATATCCAGCTCCAAATCCGACTTGGATCCTTGGTGCAAGATTCGAATTTGCATCCACATCAATATACTTTCTGAATCCATGTTCACATCCAACTCATGATCCGGGTTCAGATTTTCTCTAAAGGTGATGGTTACCAGTTTGGATTTTCTCATATTTAAAAAATAATAATTATACTGCATGTATATCCTCTTTATGTATTATTTTATGACTACTATTCAAATTAACAAGTTATCGTGTTCAAATTCTGTCATATTCAAATAGAGTCTAAAAACATCATTAAAAAAATCGCATCTAAAACCAATCAAATATTAATTCTAGATGTGGATTTGAATCCAAAATTTAAATGGATCTAAAATTGCATACCAATCTGTACTTTTGAATATCCATTTACATCCAAAGGGATTTTCCTATTGGGTCATCTTGTGAATCCAAATCCTTCAATCAAAACTTCCAACCATGAATCGGCATACACACAAATAGTAGTTTTTTTTTTTTTTTTTAAACCAAAGGGATTTTCCCTGACCAGATTTGACAATTTGACCCGAGTTTGTCGGGTTTGACCGGGTTCCTTTTAACCCGCACCGCTTCCGCTACGTCAAGTGGTATCGAGAGTAGGTGCTCTGTCATACGGAGATTGTTTTCAGTTGAAAAAAAAAAAAAACTATGGCATCCAACAACGGTGATCAGTAAATCACCAAATCTGATGTCGACGAGTTTAAAGCACAGATGGAAGAGATGTTTCACAAGTTTCTAACATGGTGATAAAGACAAAGGAAAGAAAATAGAAGACAACTTGAATGACAGAAGAGAAGAGCCACCCAAAAGGAACAATTATGCATACCAAAATCAGGGTGACTCATCCACTCAGGGTGATTGACAAGTCCAATACCACATAGCGTAATCAGTCTGGATTCATGAATCGTGCACCACCACACTGTGAATATTCCTCATATGAGCACCACATTTCATATTTAGGATGGGATGACGATGACGTGGAAGAATTTCTTAACCCACCCAACCCGCCCAATCAAAATCAATAAGGGAATCACCAGCGTTGACCTCCTGATCCAGTTGACTTTCATGTTAAGGTAGATCTTCCTTCTTTCAATGGCTTTCTCCATATTGAAGAGTTTATTGAATGGATCATGACGGTGGAGCATTTCTTTGAATATATGGGCTTCCTAGAGGACAAGCAAGTTAAGTTGGTCGCCTTTAAATTAAAGGGAGGTGCTTCATCTTGGTGGGAACAAATCCAACAAAGCCGATCTTGACAAAACTTGGCTCTTGTTTGTTCATGGTACCGCATGAAGCAGTTATTGGAAAATCAGTATCTCCCCCCTCACTATTCCCAAGTTTTATTCAACAAACTCCAAAATTGAAACCAAGGTAACCATTCTGTCCAAGACTATGTTGATGAATTTTTTGGTCTACTTTCACTCAATGAACTTCATGAGACAAAAGATCAACATATTACCCGCTTTCTTTATGGCTTGAGATGGGATATACAAAGGGAACTTATTGCCCACAACCATTATGCTCTACATACAGCCAATAGCTCTGACCAAAAATTCGAAGCATTCCTCGCTCACCACGATACCAACCCACCAACCGTTCTACTTCATCTAGCACCCCATTCAACTATAACCCTGCTCCATCTCACCCAGACCCTGTCACTTCACAATCTTCACACTTCACAATCTTCACATCAACCTCAAAACACCACCACCACATCAGTACTGGCCTCCCCATGTGAAGAATCCCCCGCCTCCAACTAAACCCAATCCATCTTCATCTTGCTCTAATCCTTATCCCCGTCCAAGCCTCAACAAGTGCTTTAAGTGCGACAAGATTAGCCACCATTCCCATGAATGTCTCAGCCACGTGACTCTTATCACCCCTGATGCTACACATGGTGATGATGATGCTTTTGACACTATTGATGAGGATGTCCACCTATTTCTGACAATTTGGTTGGCACCAATCTCATGGTTGTTCGTACATTGTCTATTCCTTCTATTGAGACCCTGCCACAACGACATCGTCTGTTTCGCACTACTTGCATAGTTAACGGCACCTCATGTCTCTTAGCCATCGACAGCCGTAGTGAAGAGGATTTGGTTTCACACCAATTTGTTGACAAGTTGCACCTTCCTCTTCCGTTGCATCCTCGGCCGTGCCCTACTCGTTGGCTTATGATGATTGTTTTAAGCAGGTTACTCTACAGTGTCACGTCCCATTCTCCATTGGAAAATATCAGGATTCGACTTTATGTGATGTGCTCGACATGGATATGTGCCATTTGTTGTTGGGTCATCCATGGCAATTCGATGTTGATGCTGCTTATCAGGGCAAAACAAACATTTATGCTTTCATGAAAGATGGTTTGAAGTTTCTTCTTGCACATTCTCCTCGTCCACTAGAGCTGCTGCCTCTGCCTGCTTCCCATGCTCCTGTCGCCGTTTTGTGTGATTCGTCTCTTGCCGCACCTCATGCCAAATACAAGGAAGATATCAACGCACATGATCATTTGGAACTTGGGGATGAGTTCTTTTCAAGACCGGAGGACTGATGTAGGACACAGAATCTACAAATCTACTTCTATTATTTATTATTTGCTTAGTTGTTTATTTATTTTAGAAAGTGTGTTGCTTTAGAATGTAGGTGACTGTCGTGGGATGGCCTTCAAACCCATCAGACTTTCCTCTTTTTTTCGACAGTTCTTTTATATAAACCGATGTAATAAGAAGAGAAATACCACTCTCGATTTTCAGAATTGAAATAGAAATATCTGGTTTTTTTTTTAATCTTTTGCTATCCCTTTGCCTTAGTTGCAGATTGCCTTAGACCTGCCGTGTGCAGACTACTTCAACGCTGGCCAAGTTCCAACCTATTTCGATCGCCTGAGCCTAAGCCTAATCTCAGGCGAGATCCATTCATCACTGTCACCTAAACCTGGGCTTTATCCCAAGTCCGGTTTTGGTTCAAATGTTGCAAACCCGTAATCTAAAATCTCCACGGGCCCGCCTCTTCACCAGTGATTCCTCCAGCCGTCTCCAACCCAGATCAGCAAGTCCAATTCCCTCCTTTTTGCTCGCCATCCTTCCGCCATTGACACCTGCAACTTCCAGCCAACAACCGTCTGCCTCTTCTTCATCTCCCATCCTCAGTCTCTCCATCATCTCCACCTCCCATCTTCTTAGTCCATTCACTAGCTTCCCAAGTGCCTTCACGTGAAGGAGAACCATTCCCAACATCTTATCTCCCTCCATTCAAGAGCATTAAATGCCTTGTCTCCCTCTACTTTCCATCTTCCATTAATACCCTTTACATTTTTCTTATTTACCAACTATCCCTTCCCTTTTCTTTCCTATTCCATTGAGCAACTCCTTCACTATCTTAACCTCTTGACCAATGTTTGACAATCCCATATCCATTAGCCTTTGACCAGATTTGACTATTTGACCAGAGTTTGTCGGGTTTGATCGGGTTCCTTTAAATCCGCACCGCTTCCGCTACGTCACTTATTTATTAGGTTTGATTAAGAAATTATAATGTTAGAATCCAATATGAAGTTCCTTAGTGTATGTTGTTTGCAGATTAGTACTAATTAGTGAGACTGGAAACCACGCAAATAGCAAATTGGCAAATGTATAAGAATGTTTTTGAGCCAATGGCTTGAAAATTAGTAGGATGAAGACAAAATATATGGAATGTAAGTTTAGTGCAATATTGTTAAAATCTTCCATTACATAATTTGTATCTTATAATTCATATGATATCAACAAATAAACCATTTGTATTGGTTTAAAAACCTTACTATCCCCATGGATAATAAAAATTTGTGGCTATTTGGCACTAGAAGTGTATAACTTTTGGTTTGGATGGCTTTTCAGCTTGAGTTGTTGCCGAGGGTCAATTTTTTTAGTTTAGAGTTGTCCCTTTTTTACAACATTGATTGGGGTATACCAGCATGGTACTTTTGGAAGTTGCAACTTTGAAATTTGAACTCCAATGAATATTAGTGAGTCACGATGGTAACGGAGCTATTATTGGAGAAATTCATCACAGAGGGCTATCATAAGAAATGCCATATGATTCATTGTAACTCTGTAATCTATGAGAACAAATTTGATGGCTATATGCACAGCTCCAAGTGCAAGCTGCAAGGTAAGGCAAAATCCAATGTAATCATTAATGAATATAGAACAAATGGAAATATGAGCTCAATGTAAGTTCATGACATACTGCAGCAAGAACTCTGTCCTTTTGGATTAAGTTTTCAACAGAACCAGCTTCCTTCATAGAGCTTCCTGAATTTAAGGAGTCATCTCTTCCCATGATGCTGGTGGCAAGCATGGACTTTCCAAAATTAACAGTTTCTCGGATCAATTGGGATATGACATGCAGACGGGTTCCATCATTCATTGTTCCATAATGTGATCTCACTGTGAGTATAGACCTGCTCAAAAGATCATATATTCTTATTGGAGACAAATCATAAGCAAAACTGGCAGAACTTCAAGTTATTTCAACTGATAAAGGAGAATATTAAATAACACAGACTTTAAAGTTCACACTAAAGCATCAAATTTTTTAACGTGAAAATACTGTAAAGCATCATTGCAGATATTGTAGAAAACATACCAAAGAAGAAGATGCAGCTTACTCCTGCTTTGCTCGTCGTCTGCAGTAATAAGACAGGGAAGAAGTGATATGAACTGCTGAACGCATCTAGATGCTCGTTCCAGGCTAGATTCACAGAGATACAACAATAAAAGATGTAACACAATTCTTGGAAATTTCTCTCCTCGTAACAGCATAGCCTTATCAACAAATTTATTTGCTTTTCCACTCAAAGCATTGCCAATGCCTCCTGATAGAACTACTGCAGCCATTTCGGCAGCAGGGATATTCAATGACTCTACTAAGCCACGTGCTCTCTGCCCAAAAGATGGGCCTCCTGCAGTTGAAGCTTTAGACAATGACTTGCTTGGTCCCCTGTCATTCATCTCACTGATAAGAACCCAGAGCTTATCATATAAATGCCACCACCTATCTTCCTTTACATTGTCTTCATCTGAGAAACCCCATGTACAACCCCATGGGTTTCTGGAATTGACATAAAAACGGATCTTAAATAATTATGAAGAACAGTAACAATAATGTAGGAGAAACTAGCTATAAAATAATAATAATAATGATTGCAATACATAATGGACATACACTGGAACATGATAAAACAAAAACATCTAACATGACTACTGGCACTTGTAGGTGAAGATAAGCTTATGGATCATAATAGTTATTGTTAATTTGTTGTTGCTACTCCAATGATAACCTTAGGGGAACTTGAGGAATCTTAACTTCAATTATTAATGAGGCTTCTAGGGGATACATAGTTGTGCATGGAGGAGGAGGATAAATGGATTTGGATCCATGATCCATCAGGGCCCTTCTCGGTCAAGTCGATCATTAGGTGAGTCTAGAGATCCTAGATCCATCTCACCGTGCAAGTTGGCTTGGAATAAAAAAATTCCCCTTGGATCCAAGTCTTTCTTTGGGTGGCAATCAAAGGCAAGATTTCTGTCAAGTGAATTCTGATGAGAAGAGGAATCCTACTAGAAGGAGCCTCGCAAATGTGCATCATAGAAACAAAATGTTGCTGCAGTTCTAGTGCAAAAGGTTGAATATCGTGTCATGGTTAATACTACCTATGAATTACTTTGGTTCAAGCAATTTCTAGCGGAGTTGGGTTTTGCTTCTAAACCATTATTGATATTCTGCGATAATGAGGCTACTACCAACATTACATCTAATCTTGTATTCTATGAACACACTAAGCATATCAAAGTTGATTGCCACTTTCTTCGAGAACACGTTAGTACCGGTCATATTCTCACTCTTTATTTGCAATCCAAGGATCAACTTGTTGATGTGCTCACCAAAGCCATATCATGGTCACAACTTGATGATGTCTTAAGTAAGTTGGGCTTACTCAATATCTTTGGACCAGCTTGAGGGGGAATGTTGTAGAATATGGTGTAATCTTACATTTTACATGTGGGTTTGGCTTTTAGATATGATTGATTATAAAGTATTGTAAGCGATCCTTCTTTCCTTTTTTCCTTGTTTTGATTGCCTCTTTGTATTTTATATATACAAGTAGAAAGAATTCAACCAAAAAAAAAACCCCCACCGAGACTGTCATATTACTGAATAACTGCCAAGTCACAGTCAGTTGGAGTTGGGTGCTCACATCAGCGCATGGGTACATGTAACAGTTTGACATATTGGACCAAAGCAAGAGAGATGATTGATAATGGTCTCAACAATCATGCCAATGCACCATAAGAAAGCATCCATTTCTTACTTGGATGCTAGACCTACACCCCTAACTTGGAGGTGTGTTGAGACAGGTCACACTTGAGCTCAAACCTCCTTTCTTGAAAGATGAGGTCAACTCACCTAGGCCTAGGTGTTGATTTTTTTTTTTTTTTTAAAAAAAAATTTACACTATGAGATGGGCATTTTTTTTTTTTGAAACATTGACGACTTAATTACCATTAAAATAAGAAAGGAGTACAAGAGAAGGGATCTGAGTATATAAGAGAGATATAGTCAGAGCCAAAGATAAGAAAGAGAAACAAGAAAAAGAACAAGGAAAATGAAGAAATAAAAAAGATACATCAAATAATCCCCCCAAAACAGGAACCAAATGTAGCCCCCAATCCCCAAGTTTTTAAGGCTGGAGAGATGAAAAAAATTCCAAAGATGGTCTTTGTAAATGAACAGCAGCTTTCGCCAAGAAGCCTGCAACACAGTTTGCTGACCAAGGTGTACGAGTGAAAGAGATGCCACCTAACCTGCACAATCTCAAATGTCCCTAGCAATACCAATCAACCTCCATGGGGGGGATTTTTTATTACTAACCCAAGATATGGCATTAGTTGAGTCACCTTCGATAATGAAGTTCTCACTCCTAAACCCGACCAAACCTGAAGTGCTCTCCTAATTGCCCTCAGTTCAGCTTCATTTGACTCCATCAACCCTACTGATTCGGAAAAAGCTGCCAACATTCTACCCTTATCGTCATGTAACACACCTCCTATTTCTGCCGACCCTGTTTTACCCCTTGCCGCCCCATCTACATCGAATTTACAAGAACGTACCTACTTGACCAATCGCTTTTTAGCTCTACCAACTCCTTTCATACACCCATCCGAAAACAAGTAAAAATCCTCTGGTGCTAGACCCCGAAACTCCTTACACACAGACAACCAACCAATCACTTGCCATTTTGCCTTCTCAAACACATCTCTAGGTTCTCCCCTCTTTCCCTCAAAGATTCTCCCATTACGCTCTTTCCAAATAGCTACGAGGCAGCGAACGGAACCATTTTCCAAGCCACTCTATGTCTACCTCTAAAGGGATACCCCATCCAAGACACAGAAAAAATCCTCTTGTACACTACTTAGAATCCACGAACACCCAAACAGCCTCAAGAACGAGAACCAAACCACCCAAAATCTCATCATCATTTGCCAAAATTACATCTATCTAGGGGTTGACTTTTTGAGTTCTATTTCTCAATTTGACCTTATCATAAATCATAAAGTCAGTCACTCCACTAGAAGGCCAACATCTATCCTTGCAAATTGTGATGCTCCCGATTAGGCACATGTCCAACGATATCCACCATAGAATTACTAATAAAGAAGCATTATATATCCATTAGCCATGCATTCAAACAGGCCCAAGTCGCTACTACCTTATTAGTGACTCTAATCTCTACCCCACAATGATACAAATATAATAAACCATCTATCAAGTTAGCAAAGGAGGAGTTGAGCATGTCGGACGCTCTGCCAATGGGGTAGTAGATCTTTTGGCTAAAATAGGAGTCAATAGGAAGGAAGCTTAGTTGATTTTTTGTAATGGTGCTTATTCTTGTGTACCATGATGGATGTACTTCAGGGTTGGTGGGGGTCATCTTTGCTTTTTAATAAGGGTGTACAGCTCTCACGTACCTCTTTTTTGTTGTAGTTTGCTGTTTTAATTAATAATATTTTATAGTTACTGTTTCAAAAAAAAGTTAGCAATGGTTGCACCCAATCTTAGGTAAGCACCCACCAGTGGGGTCAACTGAATGCCTGCCCAATCAGTGGGATGTGAAGCTATGGATTAGCAAAATCAGCATTGTTACATTCATAACATGGCCTCAATTAATATGTTCAGCATTAAACAATCTTTTGAAAAAAAAAAATGTTCAGCATTAACCAAGGAAGTGGCAAAGAAAATCTACCCACAATTGCCATCAAGTTGCAGAAGAAGTGAAGAACATCCATATAAAAAATATTTTGTTTTGCGGTGTGAAAATATTTAAGTGCATGGGGCATTTGGTTGACATTAAGGTCTGCTCATAATGATTGTACACATCATTATTTGGTAAACATTGCACCTTAAGATTTCCACAGACAGCATCTGTATAGTAGAAATAAGAACAATTTTCATGGGTGACAATTTTAGCCAATATGCTAAATGCATGTGTACCAGTTGCTTGAAAATGTATAGCTTCTAGTAATTCACAATATATAGACATTAATAGGATGCCAAGAGCATTTAGGGTCAAATATTGCTAAATAAATTGCCTGAGAATGCAAACTTTAAAACTCAGTAAGTCCAATATTTACATATCTTTTAAAAAAAAATTGCATGCAACAATTCAAACTTATACAGTGCAAGATGGCCAATAATTAATATGTAACACTGGAACAGCCATTTGGGCTGGCTGGTGAACCTCTGGCAACACTACTTTAAAACATGGCTATTTTTGTCCAATCTATAATATCCTTCATTAATTTGCATATGAAAGATAGTCTGGAAATAGTGATAAACAACCCCAATAGCCCAGCAAACAAAACAAGAACAAACATTCCACTGCATAACATGTAGGCATGAAGTGCAACTGTATCCTTTTTTTGAATTTACGTGTGGGAAACCCAGCGTAAAACCCCCACGGGCGATGAGTGTATGTAATATAGAAACAGGCATACTGTAATACCCCACCCCAGAGGAGGTCTATAGTGTGGAGGAGAAAAAGTCCCACATTGCTAGTTGCTTTGAAAATTCTCTGGTATATAAGTGGTAGCCTTCCTCCTTCTAGCATGAGGCCTTTTGAGAGCAATAGTGGGTTGGCTCACCAATTGAAAGTCGTGCGGGCCATGTGTGAGGTCTAGAGCTGACAATATCATGCTACCGGGACGGGTCGTTACAAATCGTATCAGAGAATGATTCAACTCTTTGCCTGAGGGTGTGGGCTTGGTGGTTGTGTATGTAGAACCGGGGATGACTCTGGCTTTAAGGGGGCTAGATTGTAATACCCCACCGTAGAAAAAGTCCCACACTATAGAGGGGGTCTATAGTGTGGAGGATAAAAAGTCCCACATTGCTAGTTGCTTTAAAAATTCTCTGGTATATAAGTGGTAGCCTTCCTCCTTCTAGCATGAGGCCTTTTGGAAGCAACAGTGGATTGGCTCGCCAATTGAAAGTCGTGCGGGCCGTGTGTGAGGTCCAGAGTGGACAATATCATGCCAGCGGGACGGGTCGTTACACATAATGAAAGTGTACCATTTGTAAACAAGGTAAGAATATATGATAGCGCAAAGAACATTAGAAAGACAACCTTTGGACGTGAAAATGGAAATGTATTGTACCTTGAAAGTTGGTTGTCAAACTCTCCTTGCAAAGCCTCAAATGCTGCAGCATCAGTATCTGTGTGTCTTCCCAATTCCAGGATGTAATGAGAAAAATCAGCAAAGCAACCTCCAGGAAGCTACAAGAAATTTAACAGAGAAGAAGAATGTAAGAATCTCATTAAAGTGACCTAAGGAAATCCATTCTAAGCTGGAATATCGAGCTGACATGCTTATTGATTATTCTTTGGATGGACATAGTGTGTTGTATAATACTTGGTCTTTACTGACTTATGCTTTTGCTTGTATATTGCTAAAGCAACCACCTCCGATACTTTATTGTCATAGACAACTTTGCATATCTCCTTTCTATTAATAATATTCATCCATCATCTTTCAAAAACACCAAAAAATGGCAATACATTGTATACTAAACAAAATGTTATTTCATAATAGTAAGAAATGTCATAGTGAGAACAAAGGAATGATTCACAACTAACCTTGCCACAGAAAGGGAGTACAAAATCTCAGTAAATAGAAAAAGAAATCCAAATGCAACCATCATAAGGTAGGTAAAATACCAGAAGTTTATGACCTCTCTCGCTTATCAGCATCTCATCAACAAGTCTTAGCAGGTACAATGCATTGTCCCGACATGGTTGCAAGACAGAAATGTTCACTTCAGATGAGAATCCCACTAATCTTTCAATTAATTCCTCAAAAATATCCCGAAGAAAGTTTAGATGTGAAAGTTCCCCCTGCATGTGTAAAACAGGAAAGCAATTAAAGAAACTATCCATTTGACTAACTTCCAGTCATGGTCAAGGTAAGCATGAAGATCTAAATGTGATTTATTTATTTGGAAAGGTTAAAATGATTAAAAATTATTGACATCCAAAAACCTGGCTCCATACATGATCACATTGCAAGAGTAGGAAATTCACTGTCTCCTCTAATTGGTGCCATCCTCCTTTAACATAGCATATGTAGTGAGACAGAACAGAGCAGAATAAGCTTCTCACGAGATTTTGTTCATTTGAGGTAGGACTCTCAACTCTAAGATGCGATTCCGCTTTGTAGTTCTTAAACACTTCAAGCCTCACAGATGTTTCTAACCAGGAATTCCATCCATGTTCCTGTGTAAAATATTCAAAATAACTAGGTAGTTTCTCATTAGTCAAGAAAATATATCAGATAGGAGCAAGGAGAAGAACCCAATACCATTAGAGCTTCAATATTGGAAGGAGTTGAATCAATAAGATCAAGTAAATCAATTAAAATTTTCCCTCTAGCAGATGCGTCCTCACAACATGACAAGAATTTGAAAATGAGCACCAAAGTCTGAGGAAGGAAGAAATGGGAACTGGAACTGTTTCTCTTAGTCCTTTGTCTTTCAGGCTGACTTTGTTTCTGTATAACCTGCAAACATGATATCACCTAATAGCAATGAGAAAAACATCTTCATCACCACAACTTAATTCATGTATTTTATTACCAAAAGAAGAAGAAAAACCTATAATACATAACCTGTTTAGGACTAGCACCACCAAGAAGAACATCAAACAGTGTCGCACACAGATATTCAGTCTGTGGGAACATAAAAAGTCTATCAGATATTGTTGAAAAGATTGGTTGAGATCTTGCGTTTGTCTTCCTTTGGTTTTCTGAAAGATATTTGGGTCGCCCAACTGCAAGATTAAAAAATCCAGGTCCCTCCTTCTCAGATGGAATACCAACCAAAAGTTTCCCCAGAAACTGCACACCTAGCAGTCTAATTGGCTCCATTTCCCTAAAATGAAGCAAAAATTAAAAACCAATAAATATAAGTCTGTGATGAAATACCATAACTGTAATTGAAGAGAGTAGCTGGCAACACAGTATTTTCAAGCAAACCTAATTTACATATCAAAATGAATAAATAGTGCATTTAGGGAAGATTCAAAACTTCAATCTTGGTACTGGACTTGTCTTTATTTCCTTAAGAATGTCATCCTGCACAAAGCTTTCATTTGTGAAGCAATATTAAGTCAACCCAGTGGTTCGACAAGGAACCTGCTCGAGTTGACTCACTAAATCAAATTTCAAGTGACTGGGTCAACAAGACTTACCCGAGCGAGTCTTGGTTGAAACCTGATCAACTAGGCTTGATCAAATTGTGACTAGACTGGTCCTCGTCTGGATGAGCCAACGGAGAATTTAACGGGCATTTTTAACATTTACTTAAAAGTTCTTTTCAATTTTTTTTTTTTTTACAAAAACAACTGTACATGGAGTCCTCATTAAATTTCAACCTTATTCCTAGATCAGTTTAGGAGTTAGTGTCAGTTTGCTACTTTGTGTGTTGTCTGCAAGTAAGATGTTAGAACTTGGGAATTGTGAATTGATTCTGGATTGTAGATTGTAATGAATAAGTTTGGCTTCTATTTGCACTTCAGTTTGAAATTTTGATATTTTCTTTTTAAACATTATGTTGGTTAATGCATTTGATGTTCTAACTTGATTACATTTAACCTATCCTGCTCCCATCCTATTAGCTATATCGAGAACTATTCCTCCATTTGGTTCGATAGTTGCATCTAAGTATCTAAGTTCATCACATTATGATTAAGAATTTAAGAAAACAATCATTCAGGGAACAAAAGTTAAATTGTAACAGAAATTTGAAGACGGAATGTTTACCTCTGGAGAAGATTAACAAAGATGTGACAGCCACCGAGTAAATTAACTTGCTCTAGAAAGGATGCCAGCAACTGCTTTTGAGAAACCGCACGGATAATCATATGCAGCATGTCCTCAATGCAAGCCATATCCTGACTTCTCTCAAAAAAGGCTACAAGGGCTTTGATATCAGATGGTGTAATGTTATGTCTGCCAATTTATTGCAAATAACTGTAGTGTTACAATGAAGTACATCGACAAGACAGGAAACATGAATGGAGAATGTGGTTACCATGCCAAGAAACAAAGGCAAAAAGAAAAAGGAAGAAACCTGACAGGAACCTTGTTTCCTACCTCAAACTCATCTCAGCAAGACTTAATAGAAGAAGACGGATTTTTTGTAGCTCTTCTTGAGTCGGTCGCTCTCCAATAACTTCTCTTGTCATAGGATGTAGAAGTGGCTTGCTCCCAAAACCAGGCCGACCAGATATTTTATCCCAGTAAAATTGGCGTATTATATCGATAATCCGTGGCAGCTGACAAAGTAGTGTT
Source organism: Chimonanthus praecox (assembly GCA_022113865.1). Classification (NCBI taxonomy): domain Eukaryota; kingdom Viridiplantae; phylum Streptophyta; class Magnoliopsida; order Laurales; family Calycanthaceae; genus Chimonanthus; species Chimonanthus praecox. Next base: position 28,774,029 of record CM039086.1, read on the forward strand.
AACATTCTTGCATCAGTATCGAAGTGCTGGATGAGAAACATGTACAATTCACGCTGCACTTTGTAATCCGCATACACCCAGATATGGGGATTTAGATATATCCTTGAAATAGCATCTTTCACAAGCATCTCTGACAAGCCTGAGTGACACTGAAAAACTTATTAGTTGGGTTGCTTTTTGAACAGGAATCAGAGAGTAAAGATGAGCTATGCTCATGTATAGTAAATAGAATGAGAATGACTAATTACGTTACCACAGTTTCCGACAACATTAAGCATACGCTTCAAAGCTGAAAGAACTTCCAAGTTAAGTTGCTTTGGAGGAACTGATTGAAGTAGAAAGCCAAGGATTGGAAATCCAGATAGTAGATGCATCTGTTGCTGATTTGCGAGATTCTCATCCAAGACGGAAGATATAAGCTCAATAACTTCGGCTGCGAGTCTATCCCTTGTAATAGATCTAAGCAATGTATATTCAAGTGGTCCACTTTCTGAATTTTCAGACATATTAAATTGAGTCAAAAGTGGGAAACATACTGAAACACCCCCGACACAGTAAATGATATCTTGCAACAAACGACGGGTACATAACTTTGTTCCCCCCACAATTACAGCTTCAAACAAGTTCTTCTCTGGCGTATGATCTAACACTGGTGAAACATTGAACAAAGACTTGCCATCACTAGCCTGCAAATACCATCTTATAGTGATTAACAGCTTAACAGCAAAGCACAGCATACAGTAAAAAACTACTACAAGAAAAGAGATGTAACCTGTGCATTGAGACCAAAAATGACTTTAGAAGCAAGACCATCTTTAGCATCAAAAATTCCATTGGAAAGTGGGTTGTCAGAAGCAGTTGAAATGCCAGAACCAAGGAAAGAATACATGTAACTTGGACCTAGAGAGTATATGCCCTTGATGTGTTCAGAGGAGATGGCATCACCAAACATATAAACTGGACCAATTTGACCATGAAATGGAATAGAATCTTTCATTGAGAAAGGAGAGCTATCTTCTTCACTTGGAGCAGGAAGTACTTTCATTCCAATTGAACAACATGTCAAGGCATCATTAACTTTTGCATACCTGATGAAACCAATTTGAGCAAGTCAGTTAAGGTTTATTGTGAATTATTTGTAGGAGAAAAACAAGGAAAATAAACTGTAAACTGTACAATAATCAAATATATCAAGACCTGCACTTCTCAGTAGACACAAGATCACCATCCACATAACATCGCACAAGACTTCCTCCAGAAAATGCTCTCCCAATGCTATGGGATATGCAAAGAAAATGGAATTTCTTTTGAATAAGGCTCAGGTGCAATGCAACAACTTGCCGTTTCTGGTTCACAGACTGCAAAATCAGATGAATGGATCATGTATTTTATGGTATTTCTGTCAACATGAGAATTAGCATCAAATGTAAAAGGTGAAACACACTACTGTAATAAGAGAAGCTTTACTGCAATTAATATACTCTAACAAAATGTAATTTAATTACTCAGATTCATAAACAACAACAACAACAATGATCACAATATGTTTTAGTATGCGGAGTTCTGGAGAACAAGGTCATAGATATGATAGAGTGGAAAAGTAAAAGCCATGAAACTATGCGTGGATAGATGGGATAACACTTGACAATTATAACAATAATGAATCGTGAATAATGCATTCTTGTCTAAGCCCTTGAGCTATATAAATGACAAGGAAGGGATACCACAAAGGCAGAAGAATGTCTACCTCAATTACAAGAATTTTTTTTCCAAGAAAAGCTGAGCACCCTCGTCCATTTTCAGTGCGAAAACTAAAGAGACTCATAGCTCCATTTTCCGGGAAGTTCTCCACTCTAATCCAACATGTAAAAGAAAATCCCTTATTGTAAGGCCAATGCACAGGTGTTCTTATTACAATTCCCTACAGAAAAGGGGCAAAAACTGTTAAACTGCCACAATGGAAAGTCAATTAAAAATGTGACAGAAATTGAAGCAGAAGAAAAAAATTGGTAAAGAAATTGTGACGACCCAACTCCCCTAGCAAGATATTGTCCGCTTTGGGCCCACCTGACCCACATGGTTTTGCATTTGGGCCCGGCTCACTTCCAGGCCCAAAAGGCGTCTTGCTTGGGAGAGGGGCTCTCCCCTCTTATAACCCATCCTCACATCCCCTCCCTAGGTGATTTGGGACTCTTTCCCACATGCACAGGTGGCCAGGGTCGTCACAAAAATTTTAACGCTTGCAAGCAGAAACACCAGAAAACAATCACTCAAATTAGGGCCTAAGAGTTGCAAAAATAGCCAAATGAAGAGAGACAGATGATATTAGACAAGTTAGTTCAAAATTCTAAATGTTTAGTATCACAAGAAAACAAAAAATGGCAATCTCATCATCTATAAACAAGTGCTACATTCTCAGTTTTTGCAGAATAAATTTACATAAATAGCATGTAAAAATCTGTTCAAAAGATACCAAAAATAAGATACTTTCATTAATAATTTGTCGTCACCATATACATATATGCGTCTGCGCACATTTGTGTTTCTATGGGAAATTCTCTTATTTTAAAGGGTCCAAAAATCAATGGGGATAGATTTCAATCCAACAGTGAGATCAATTTCAAATAAGATCAAATTGGGTAGGGATCCAATTCCTAAGCGGTAGATGTGTGACGGGGGAAGGGGTGTCAGTGGTTCCCAAGTGGGCTCCACTTGGGGCCAATTTTTTTGGCACACATGCACTAGGAAAATGATCAACAGCGAACCCCTATAAAGTGCTCTCACAGTAAGAGCTTCGTGTGAAGCCCTCTCCCATGATTATGGGGTTGAGTGAGTTTAAAAGATCTATGTTTGCATATAGTGCTTATAAAAATAAGCTTCATTTGATGGCTCAAGCCATGGTTTTGAAGAACCAAAAGTCAACAATGGATAGAGATGAAATTTAATCAAGTTCAATCCCAATGGCTAAGCTCATTCAATTGAGCTATTTTTTATAAGCATGATATACACGCATATATCTTTCAAATCCACCCCACCCTATGAGCATAGGTGGGCTCCACATGGAGCTCTCACTGTGAGAAAACTTTATGGGGGTGGCCCACATGGCCCCTGTGAGGCCTCCATGGGATGGGCCATGAGGTGGGGTGGATTTGTTTGAAGGGTATTCTCCAGATGGCACTTCATATAAAAAATCAAGTCCAATAGATTTCAAAAGCCATGATTTTCGAGGGTCCAAAAATCAATTGTAAAAACGGGGCAACTTTGCATGGATTTGAATCCAAATGGTGAGATCAACTCAAAATGGGCTCAAATTGGGTAGATATCCAATTCACAGGGTAGGATAGGGTGTTAGGGGGGTAACGGTTTAAATGGGCCCAATCTCTAATTGTATTAGGGGTCAACAAAAAATCCAACTATGTATTAGAGGGGATAAGTGCCAATTTGGTCTACATATAAATCTACAGGAGTGGGTGAATGTGAATGGCTTGCAATGATCATGGGAGAACCTCACAGAAAAGGTCTCTACTCGAGGTCTCTAGATAATTTTCATAAACAAAAATATGAGAAGAAATCAAGTCCAACCAGTTGGACCAAGTGACTTAATGATTATAACCATCAAATCTCAATAGTGCAAGTATTTATCTAATGGTTTAATTTTGATGCTCAAAAATCAAGGGTCATGAAGATCCTATATAGCTCAATTTGGATTGCGTAATAGAGTACATGATTCCACATCTACCCTTCCCTCTACGTTAATACAATAATAAAAACAAAAACAATAATAAATACATCTACCCTTCCAAAGTTTGTTTCCTATTCAAAGGTGGTGGAACTAGAGGTGGATAGGGGCCATGGCCCACCAAATTTGTAGAAACTTCCTAATAGTCAATGAAAATTTATAAAGATCTCATTAAATTTAATCAGAGTTTTGCACATGGTTCCCCCAAAGAAAATTATATATATATAATGGCCCTTAAGAAAAAAAATTGGTTCTACCTAACCCTTTTTGCTGCTACACTTGCCATTATGAATACGCAATATCATGAAAATGTCAGATGATAATAAAAGAAATTCTTCTATTAATAAAAAATTAGGACTTGATGGGCAGCTCCATGGGAACTGTAAATATGCTAGGAAGTCCATTCCACTAGAACCCAAAGCCTAAACTAGAAGACTTTGAGAAGGAACACATAATTTTGGCTTCCACTATCACCCAGTGTCTATTCTTTTTTAGCAGTAATAAAGAGATTTCATTCATAGATGGAAAAGGAACATATACATGAACAGTAAGAAAAGGAGGGTCTAAAAGGATTAGACCACAAACAAAATGAGAAATACAAAAGGGAAAGATATATTACAATCAGAAAAGATAAAAAGAAAACACTACAATCAAAGAATCCATCCCATCTCATAAGAAAAAGATGCTTGAAAAGTGGTTACCAATTCCCAGTTTGATAAAATAATCTGCCACTCCATTGGTTGTTTGGCCGATCTAGACAAAAGAAACATATAGCCCTGAAACCAAGTCTCCAATCTCCCTAACGTAGTGATCAATCTCCAAGGGAAATGCCTTTGTCCCTTAGCTCATTTAATTTGCATTTGTCGAATCCCCCTCTATTACAAGTTTTCCTTGCCCATGGATTTTCTAGATGATCATAGCTCTCCTAATACTAAGGATTTTCGCTCATTGGAATCTTCCCACCGGCTCATTGAACATAATAGAGGTAAAACCCTCATGATTTTTAAGCACAACGCCTATTCCTGATGGCCCCGGTTTCCCCCTAGCTGCCCCATCCACATTAAATTTCAAGACATTATATTCTGGAGGCACCCAAAGATCTCACTTTTCCTCCTATATCCACTCAAGCACACTTCCCAAGATAATAGGAGGTCCATGGATTTGAGACCCCTAATCTCGATGCTAGATAGAAGCCAAACACAGTCTCTCCATTTTTGTTGTTTGTAAAAGCTCATTATCTCTTGGGCTAGTAATAGGAACACTGGCCCCCCCACCAGACCCCACCCCACACCCACCCCCAGTTGGAGTTTGGTATGTATTGCTAGGGACATTTGGAGGTTCTACTAGTCGGGTGGCATCATTTTCATACACACACCCCGATCAGCAAAAAGTGTAGTGGACTTTTTGGTGGAAGTTGGTGTTCATAAACAAAGACCAACTTTGGAATTCTTTTTTTATCACACCAGCCTTGGGATCTAGGGGAGTAGGGGTTTTCTTAGTGGACCTTGTGTTGGGAGGATTGTTTTGTTGTATCTTTTCTTTTGAATTCAAAAGTAAGTTTCATCAACATTCCCATGTAAAGTACATGTGCTTTTTTTTTTTGGAAATATAAGTACATGTGCACTTTGACTTTGATATCATGTATAATTTAACAACATAAGAAAAGGGTAAATATAATCACATACAGAGTCATATCCATTCAGCTCAAAAAAAGCTGTTGGTCCTTTCCTTTTTAGCATAGAATGAATGCTGGTCAACAGCAACGAACCATAGTTTTGCCTAGACCCAATTTTCTCACTGCGGAGGAGAGCAAATATCTTGCGTATATCCTTCCCAGATATGCTATAACCACCAATGACCTGAATTAGCTGTGCAATTTTCGAAATCAACTCATCATTTTCTTCTAGAGAAAACCAATCAAGAAGAAAGCTTAGCATTCCTGCTCTGAAACACGAAGCCCGATTGGTGATGGAATCTTGAAGCAGCTGCTGAAAGATATCAAGCCCATAACACCGCAAAGGGTCACTGCTCTGCCCATTTGCAATACACAAGTAAAAAGGTATCAATGAATCAAAGGATAAGAGGTACTGTGACAGAAGCAAACATCTGGCAGTCATAGTATACAAACCTTCTGCAGTACAGTGAGGAACAAAAGAATCACATCTTCATTCTGTGCCATCCAAAAGGGAGAAAAGGATGTGTAAAAACTATGTTGAAAATTTACTTTTTTTAAGAAGAGAAAAATATAACAAGGGTTTAAAGAGCTCTGACAGAAATTCCCAAACAAGATGATAGTGAAAAAAAGTAATGAGTTACCTTTATCACAGGACAGCTATTGATGTCAAAGTTTCCATCCACCAGCATGTCAAGGAGAGCATTTAAAAGTCCCACACTTGGCTGCCACTGGCAAAAATCCAACAGCAAACTTTGCAATGTTTGATAACCCACCCCAACAAGTGCTCTAAAAGCAGCCTGAACAATTTAAACCGAAAATGGATGAACTCATAAATCAAATAGTGTGTGTCATAACCAAAAGGCAACAGATAAGACACAACTGCAAAATATCTGTTCGCAATATGCAAGGCCAGAGATACCTTACAGCCATGACCATTTGAAATTCAACCATACCAGTCATAAGGATGGTAAGCATACGGGTTAACCAAAATCATAGTATAATAATCTCTGTAGAATATCCGTAACTTTTCTTTTACAAGCGAGGGATTATTACTTATGAAATGGAACTGAACAACATTACAAGAAGAGCCAACCATCAAGAGGACAGAAGAAACATATAATGAATTTTTTTTCCAGATTTATACAGCATTCTTAATGCCAGATCAAATTCCTACCTAGCGGCACCTCAGATGTTGATAGGACACCTATCTGATGTAACTACCAACCCCCTTCTTTTCTCTCTCTTCTCCTTCAACAACATGCAAACACACATGCAAGAAGAGAAAAAGATTGAGCAAACAAAGCCCTCATTATGGATGCAAGGTTCTGCTCAAGTCCAGATCTGAACCACATTATACAACCAGACATAAGCAAAGAAAGGCAAAATAATAAATCATATGCAAAAAAAGCCCAAACCTGTCTTTAATTTACATACCCAATGATAGGTTTGGCAATGTGTTGGGTTGGCTATAGGTAATAACACATTCTCTACCTGACTTCACCCAACCCAGCCCAATTTTTTTTTAATACTGAACCAACCTGAGGAGACAGTGCAGTGTTGGCTTGGCTCCTTCAGTTTGCCCTTTGTGCGAGGACGATGAGGAGATAGTGGACCATTTGCTATGTAAGTGCTGATTCACGTGGGCTGTCTGGTACTCTTTCTTGAGGTTGTTTGGGTGCTCATGGGTTTTAGGAAATGAAGTGAAGGATTTATTCGTGGCTTGGATGTAGGGGGTGGGGTGGCAGGGGGGGGGGGGGGGGGGGGGGGGGGGGGGGAGAGGAATCTTAGAGGTAGTCTTAGAGTAGTTTGGAGAATGGCTCCGTACACCGTCTCGAGGGCAATTTGGAAAGAACACAATGGGAGGGTTTTTGAAGGAAAGAGGGGTGCTCCTAGAGATATGTTTGAGAGGGCGAAATGGCAAGTGATAGGTTGGTTGTCTGTGTGTCGGGAGTTTTCAGGTCTTGCACCAGAGGATTTCTACTTGTCTTGGGATGGTTGTATGAAAGGAGTTGGTAGAGGTCAAAAGCGTATAGTAGAGTGGGTAGCGCCCCCACTAGATTCATGTAAATTCAATGTAGATGGGGCAGCAAGGGGTAAGCTCAGTTCGACAGGTATAGGTGGTGTGTTACATGATGATAGAGGTAGGATGTTAGCTGCTTTTTCTCAACCAGTAGGGATAATGGAGTCAAACGAGGCAGAGTTGAGAGCAATCAGGAGAGCACTTCCGGTTTGGTCCAGATTTAGGGGCGGTAACATCATTATTGAAGGTGACTCGACTAATGTCATCTCCTGCACTACTAATAGGAAATTCCCCCGTGGAGGTTGGTATGCATTGCTAGGGACATTTGGAGGTTGTGCAGGATGGTGGGAGGCATCACTTTCACTCACACCCCCCGTTTAGCAAACAGTGTAGCAGACTTCTCGGCAAAAGTTGGTGTTCATAAGCAAAGTCCAACTTTGGAAATCTTTTCTTCTAACTAGTTTTGGGAATTAGGGGAGTTGGGGTCCTCTTAGGAGAGGATGTTTGTTTCATTGTGTTTTTCTTTCTTTTCATGTTTTTCCTTGTCTCTCTTTTTTCTTTTACTTCTTCGTCATGATCTAAGTATCTCTCTCTTATACCTGGATCCTTCTCTTAACCTCTTTTCATTTTAATGGTATTAGTCATTAATGTTTCAAAAAAAAAATATACATAACCAACCTGAATGGACCCAAAGTTTTATTAAAAAAAAAAAAAATTGAAAAAATTAAAGAATGATATGAAAAATTATTGTAATAAAGATGAAAGATAAGAGGACTTCCCTTTCATGTTTGGACATTGGGTTATGTAAAGTGGCAATGATGGGCTAAGATTTTTGAACTTGGAGTGGGGTTACATGTGCTAAAACCAATGGGTAAAAATTAATGTGCTTAATAATGTTTTTTAAGTAGGGCCAGATCAGGCCCAACCCGAGTTTATTTTTGGTCAGGTTGGGTCTGATCAATTTAAAATTTTCAAAGGCATGCATTACCCGAACCCAAATTGTCTAGGTCAAATTGGGTTGGGTTAGACATTGCCACCGTACCTACAGATAATGAAGGTGCCCTTTAAACCTACATATCCATTCAATAATAGAAAAAGAAGGGATATCAAGCCCATTAAACATAGGGCATATCATCAACCTCAACATCACCATTGCCATCATCGTTATCGTTGTTGTTATCAACATCATAAATGAAGCATCATACCATCTATCTAGGGTGCTGCAATCCTTGTTTAAAGCTAAACAATTTGTGCCCCCTAAATGTTGCTTCCAACTATTACATTCCAATTGTTATTAGCCTCTCCTTCTCCAAGCATCTTTCTGCATTTTGGGCCTTCTTAACACATGCCCAAACCACCTCAAACAACATTCCTTCATTTCATCTTTTTTGGGGGGCTAACTGCATATTTCTTCTTATGTACAGATACCTAATTCTATCCTTTCTTATTAGCCGCACGTCCATTTACGTGTCTCAATCACATCTACATTGTTCGTTTGTTGCTTCTTTGTTGCCTAATACTACGGTCCATATAACAACCATGTCCAAATGCCTTAAAAAAATTCATATTAACCAGATCGGCAATCAAGGATTGCATATGGCTCCACCAGCTTGCCTCCATTCCCACATACAATCCCACTTAAATTACCAATCGCAATGCAGCCCAAATAGGCCCTATAGAAGTTTTTAAGGATTGAAGCCAAATGCTTGATCACTTTTGCATGCACAAGAACCTAATTAGAATGACTTTTTTTCTGAATATTTTTTCTTTTTTCAAAGTTCTTGCTTGAATAATAACCAAATTAGATTACTCATATTAGGTTGGTTCCCTGATTCTATGATTTTTTTTTTTTTTTTTTGAATGGTATTCCTGATTCTATGATTGCTCATATTAGATTACCTTTTTTTTCATATTAGATTACTATATTAGGCTTTCCTAATTCTATGATTGTTTACTAGGCATGTTACTGGTTGGGCATGTGTCAGGCTTTCCTCTATCTCAACCCAGCTCATTTGGATATATAGAAACTTGAGACTGCCGCAGCCCATCATGCTTTTCAAGGACAAATCATAAGCCTAAGCTTAAGATTTCTAGGAACTTGATCTTAGTGGTGAAAAACATGAGATGTCCTTAAAATTCACCAAGACAAGGATGACTAGTGATTTTGACCACTAAGACCAAAAGGATAGAAATTAAAATTTTAGTTGAAATTTGGTCCACTTGTACTTCAACAAGTCTAACTTCAATCTAAACAATTATTTTTTATTATGTTTTGAAAAGAAATAAAAAAAAGAAGAAGGAAGAAATGGACTAGGTGTACACATATATACATGATTAAACAGGCTGAAAAGTCTGACAAGCTTCCATGAGCTTATTCCAATAGTCTGAGCCCACCCATTTACCTAAATAGGCCAAAATTTTAGCCTAAAGTCCAGCCCTATCAGCTCTTACGTTGCTTCAAACTCGTTTGCTTATTAGTATTACAGATCACGAACCCGGTTTGAGCCCATGAACAGGCCTATAATGTTTACTATTAGAAATCTTCCTAAATAATTGGAAAGGTTCACATCCGTCTATGGTAGTCAGACTGATGCTGATTAAAATTGTGCTTGCCGATTGGTATCTCCTGGGCACTTTTGCATGTCAGCATGGATAGAGTACACGAACATAGAGAAGGCACTTCTACGTGGCTTTCGACTTGGTTCGTGCTTTATGGGGCCCATTTCTACAGTCTTGTTCTCAGATATGGCTCCTGTCATCACCTATCTCTTCACTGAATCTCAATAAATAAATAAACTCCTCACTCCCTTCCTTTTGTTTACCAAACGGTCCTCCATTAGCCTCCAAGATCTGATTCTCCAACCTTTTGACCTCTCATTTTAAAGATTTTTTTCCCTGCATTTTGTGAGAGTGGTTCATAGGGCCATCTTTGTTTGATCCCTTAGATCTGTAGTCTTTCTTCAGATTTGAACCTATAATCCCGCAACTCTACCATCTTTTTAGCCTGCATCATATCTGTATGGTGCAATTTTGAGTTTGAATGCTAGTGGAATCCTCTGAGACCTAGTCTTTGGTCTTGTTGAATGGAGGTTTAAGCTTTTCTCCGTTTTACTGTTCCTGCCCACGTTGTTGTTCCTCGTCGGACTTCGGCATCTTCTTTAGACCAGTTTCTCTTTGCGGCGGACTTCTGTAGCGGATTTTTTAGCCTACCAGCATTTCTTCCCTTTGCAGCTAGCACTTTCCGGCATTAGATCCGGCCACCGAAATATTTTCAGCCGGAGGGATCCCTCATTTTCCCTGACGTTGTTTTTGGGAGAACTATACTTTTTGTACGGTGGTGTTGCAGTCTTGTTGTTTCAAGAACTAAGTTTTTACCGTTCCTTCTCCAATACTTGTTTCGGTACATGATGCTGCGGGATGTCACCTGGCTTTGTTTTTGGAAATTCTTATTGATCTGCTTTCGCTCCCATCAGATGGCATCACCATTGGATCGTCAATTTGAATATGTTCAACTCAAGTGGGACCCGCTTGAGCTTGTGGGGGGGGTGTTGAGATATATTTAGATGATTTAGATTTTCATAGATTTAGTTAGATATATTAAGTTACTAAAGTTGTATTTTCCATTTTAGGACTTTACCCTTTATTAGATTTTACCTTCCTTATTTGTATTATGTTTTCCCTATAAATATAAATCATAGGGTCTCTCCTTGATTAAGGAAGACAACAAACTCTCTTCTCTTCTCCTCTCCTCTTCTCTTCTCCTTCCTATTCTTATTTTCAGCATTCTGCTGCCCTGCTATGGTGATCAACAAGTTGGAGAGACTTCAATGCAAATTATTTTGGAATGATCCACCAGAAGGTAAAAAAAGGAAATTTCATTTGTTTGAACAGAGTTAGGTTTGTAAGGCCCTCGATGAAGGGGATCTTGGTATCTAACCTCTCCATTGTGATAACCGTTTGGAGGTTGGGAGATGTAACACCCTTGAATTTCAAAGTTATCATTTTATATGAAATTATTCATATTTACGGAATTGCCATTGTAATAAAATTGATTTGAATTTAAATGGGTCAATGGCTCAATGAAGACCCAAAGGATGGTAGTTTGTTTACAAAACAAATAAATGGATAAAATGAATTTTAAACGGATCAAGAATCATATTTGGGTCAAATTTTGATAAATGGGTCAAAATGGCTAGATGGGACCCAATGGGTCGTGAATGGCATGATTAATCATGGATTGAGTTAGTTGATTTAAGTTTATTAATTGCTTGAGTTTGGTTTGAGTTGAAATGAATGATGGGTTTAGTTGAGTTGAATTTATTAGTTAAGTTAAATTAAATGAACGAGTTAGGTTGGGTGAGTTGAATAAATGAGTTGGATGAATATGTATTTTTATTGTAAGTGAGTGAAGTGTGTGAATGAGAGGGGAAGTGTTTTTTGAGCAAGGAAAAACGTTGGTGCATGGGAGACATTACCATGCATGTAACCCCCATTTATGTGATGAGTTAAAATGGGAGTTACTTTTTGAAGTTACAAGGGTTGCAAGGGTTGGTTGCATGCATGAGCAATTTCATGCATGTAACGGCTACTAAGGAGATATGAGGGGTGGTGGCTTTGAGAGTTACAAATGCATGAATAAAGGAGAGAATGCAAACAATAACAAGGATATGCATAGGCCGTTGGGTACCCTTGGAGGTTCATCTCAAAGATGAAACCCCCAAGGAAAGTATTAAGAAATAAAGGTTACATAAATGTTCATATTCAAAATTGTTACATGCATTGGAACCATGAGGATTAACCACCTTAGATGGAAGGTCAAGGGTTAAAAACGTTGGAGGGTTTCATCTCAAGGATGAAACCCCCAAATGAAATAAGAGTTAATAAATGCAATAGGAGTTACAATTTTTGGGTACCAAAGAGATCACATGGGCTGAATGAAATTTAGCCAAAGAAGTTTCAGTTTTTCTCTCCCTACCTCTCTCTCTTGGTCGTTCTTTATCTTCCCAAACACTAAGAGCAGTAGTTGGTTATTGATATGAAATCAGTCCTTGATTGATTTGTTTCACCAAGACAAAAGCATACCTTGAGCAAAAGAGTTGGCCTCAAGGTATTCCATCCAAAGTCAAAAATTCTCTCTCTTTGCCATTTTCTACCAAGAGCAGCAGCTGGTTGTTTAAATCAGTCCCTGACCATCAAGGAATCAAGAAGAAGGAGAGGCTAAGAAAGGGCAAGGAACAAGCCGGAGGGAAGATCAATTGGAGGAGTCGCGGAAACGGTAGGTTTTTCGATGAACAATTTTTAAATCATGATCCGGCCATTGGATGGCTGAATCTAACAAAGGTTAAATATTGGTTGGAAGTACATGAATGAGATAAAAAGATGGACCATAGTTCGGCCCCATTGGATGGCCAAACCCCATGGAAATAATTGATTTATTTAGATGGTTTTTGGAAATTAAAACCATACAAATATGGGACTGTTTGATGATTTTAAGTGTGTGTTTTAAAAGGTTAAAACATAAATAAGGAAGTTTGTGTTGGACATAGATGAATGATTAAGAATTCAAAACCAAAGGTCATAGGGTTCGGCCACCATGGAGGGCCGAACCCCATGCAAATAATGGTTTGGTTTTGATGTATTTGAAACATATAAACCATGAAGTTGGTGGACTGTTTTGGGTTATTATTTAAGATTTCAAATACATGTTTTGGAAAGGGTTTAAAACATGGATCTGTATGACAAAGGACTGAAGTTAGCATGATTTAAAACAGTGGTTCAAAACTGATGAAATGGACCATTTGGATCGGCCATTTTGGATGGCCGAATTCCAAGAAATAATATGGTCTTTGGGACAAGTAGATGAACTGATTTAGATGGTGTTTAAGAGGTATAAAGGCAGCAATATTATATGATGTTGTATGTTTAATAACACCAAAAACATGTTTTAGAAGACCAAAACATGGACATAGGGTTAGGCCACCTTGGATGGCCGAACCCCATGTAAGTATTTGGTTGTTTGGTTTGGCTTTCAAAAAGATGGAAATCACATCAATTATGGATTTAGTACTAAGGTGATGATGGAAAATAGGATTAAAATCTTTAGGGTGAGGCTCGGTCATGTTATGTGGCCGAACCCCACCAATTGTCATGTGATGGACTTTGTTGTCTAAGGAAAAATTAGGCAAATGATAGTATAATGGCATTATTGTAAATAAGGATGAAAAGATGAAATGATCAAAAGAATGGACTTATGAGCCAAAACCTAAAGGTGGTAAGATTCGGCCATGTGGATGGCCGAACTCTACCAAGTGTCATTTGAAAAGTTTGGGATACTTAGATGGTATTAAGTAAATAAAAGATTTATCAAAGTTTAAATGGGGTTCGGCCATGGGGTATGGCCGAACCCCAAAGTGGATTTTTGGGATTTAAATCAAATTATAATCATATGGTCAAATGATTAACTTGCTGCCATGTACATAGGGTATTCGGATTTCTAGAACGGTGTACAAAGTCGTGATCGAAAGACGGTCCAAAGGAAGGGTCGAACAAAGTAAACTATAGTAGGTTTCCTACCTTGTTGTAACCCATAACTTATTTGCTGTTTTGTTTATTAGAATAAGTTATTTGAATCAAATGTTATATTTACAAATGGCATGTTTGCATAGACATCTCATGCATGGCATGGGATGATGGGTGTAGTAACCGGAGGCCACACTCCGTCGGGGCGTCCGAATGACCATTGTGGGGTACCTTGATGATGAGAATCCCATCAGGAGGAATCCGGAGGCCACACTCGTCGGGGCGTCCGAAAGACCACTGTGGGTTACCTTGACGATGAGAACCCGTCAAGTGATGTCTATGTTGAATGGTGATGGGTGGGACTCATTACATGTCTTTCATACATAGCATGTTTTTATTGAATTTTGTTACACATGTACTATCATTATATTATTTGCATGTTTGACTAACCAAGTGGTAGCCCTATTCGGAAACACTACTGGGCGCTTGATCTAACGCGCTATCTATATCCTTAGTGGAGATGCAGGGAAAGGAAAGATCGTGGTTGGAGAAGAGGACCAAGCACGAAAACTTGGGCGGTTTGAATGATTGGAATGGACTATGAATGGATTATTATGGACTTGTTAGTTGATTTATTTGGACAATGTAATTTGTTAGCTAGATGTTGTGGGCATGTAAATAATGTAGTTTAATTAGATGTTATGGTTTGTTTTATGTTGGATGTTGTATTAAACGATTAGTTAAATCGATTAGTGATTTTGGAAAATAAGTTATGTACTTTGCTATCTAAAAATGGAAATTGGATTAATCATAGGTTCTATTATAACCAGTTAGATCTAGACTGTTAATTCCGCAAGTTATATATATACCATGTGCGGATCAGTTTTATGGACTTATTTCATACGCACATGGGCTTGGCCAGTTAAGGGTCGGATTTAGAGATCCGAACTTAACTCGCGTCGTGACACTCCGCCCCGATCACATGATTATTATATTTAAAAAAAAAATAAACTCTGAAAATTAGAGTGAAAAGGGCGGGGTGTTACAGGAGAGGAGGACAATCAGCTTTAGAGAATAATATAAGCTGCAAGTACATGGATGTAGTCTCTGATCCCAGATCTTCAGGTTTTAGGAGGGGAGTCTGTAACACTGTCTGTTTGTCTCACAATCACATCAGATGCAAGTTTAAAATGGATCTCATTTCTTATCTTGGTCGAACAAGTGGGGGTGGGTGGGTGTTTGGCGCCGGGGGGGGGGGGAGTGTGTAGTTCTCCTATAGCCAGGAAGGTTTCCACAATTATTCCAGCTGTGTGCAAATGATAAGGCAATAGTCTTTTGACTGCTTGGAGAGGAACAACGAGGAAGTTGTTTGTTTCCTCAGCTTCACCACAACCTTGAAGATTGGGATGTTGATGATTGGTATGACAAATAATGTTTTTAATCAGCTCTGTTTTTGTGGGTGGAGAAAGGAATGATAGGTGCATTTGGGAGCCTAATAATCAACAAAGCTTCATGGTTAAGTCCTTGTCCATTGAATTTATGAACATGGTGAGCTTCCAAAGGTGTCCCCACTAATTTGGAAGGCAAAAGCTCCCCCTCAAGGTTAAAATTTTTGGGTGGCTACCAGGAGGTATTTCTTAAATTCTGACAATTGATAACCTTCTCAGCAGAAGGATGGTGATTATTAATGCTTGCCCCCTTTGTCTAAATTAATTGAAAGTGTTAACAACCTGTTAATTCATTGCCACTTCCCAAGTCAACTTTGGCAGCATTTTACCTAGCTTGTAATGACCTGACCCGTGATCACGCTTTTCGAGGAATTTATGAATTTCCAATTTTTGGATGAAGTTTGTTTGGTTGTGATGCGGGATCGATGCTCACCAGCAATATCAAGATCCCTAGTCTTCTCCGAGACTGTGAGAAGAAGAAGCCTACAACACACGGCATGAACTAAGAAGAAAGAAGAGAGAAAAAATAAATTCTATTTTCTTATTCCATGATCGAGAGTTGTAGTCTCTCCCTTTCCTACATGCAATATATATCAAAACATCTAAAAGAGAGAATCCTAATCCTACACTAATTAGAAAGTTGTCCTAATTACAATAGGAAACTAACTAAAAAAACAATTTAAATTAAAATTAGGAAATCCAACTAATTTACTAAACAAAATAAAAAAGATAGAAACTAGGAGTGGGGTCCACTCGAGATCAGGGCCACTCGTGTCCTACATTAGTTCCTAGTCTTGAAAAAGAACTAGTCCTTGAGTTTAAATCAGGCAAAAGAGCTACATCAGGAGGAGAGGAAGGTAGACCGTAGTGAGGTACTACAAAAAGGTGGAGATCGATTCCCAATAGACGAATGACGATGTTGATAACTGTGCAACTTGCAATGCACGTACTATTGTGGGACCCACCACACAAAACTTGTTGACTATGTGGGGCCCACCTCTAGAATCAATTGATCTACCTTGGGGGTGCTACTTTCACTTGGTCTAACTTGCAAGAAAATCCATCTCTTGCAAGGTTAGATAGGTTTTTGGTGGATGTAGTTGGAGTGCTTTAATCAAACTGTGTAGCGAGTAGTGATTAGTCGTCTAATCATACCCCTATTATGCTGGATTCATGCTTAGACTCGTGGGCCCTTCCCCATTTCGAATCGAAATTGCATGGCAACATGAAGGCGGGTTTCCAGACTTAGTTGATTGTAGATGGAGGGAAGTGGGCTGGAGGGGGTATTGCCTCATGCAGAAGCTTAAGTACTTGCGGAATAAGTAGAGATCTTGGGCTAAAGAGTGTCGCAAGGATTCTTCTCACCAGGAATCTTTAGGGTTGGAGGAATTGCAGTTGCTCTGTACTCTAGAGGAGGAGGGGTACCTTTCGCAAGACCAGTTGATCAGGACTGAATTAAAGGAATGCCTTGAGAAGAAAGCTATGCAGGATGAAATTAAATGGAAATAGAGGTCTAGAGTTCGTTGGCTTTAGGAAGGTGATAAAAACACCATTTTTTTTCGCCATATGGCCAATTCTAGAAGACATAAGAATTACATTCATTCTGTTACTGTTGATGGGGATTTGGTGGTGAATAGGGGTGAGGAGTGCGATGAAATTGTCAATTATTTAAAGACGTCATATGCGCATGTGGGTGGTGTATCTATTGTGCCTAAGTCTCTTCCATTTAAGATTCTTACTGAAGATCAAGCATTGTTGTTGAAGTCTCCTTTTGAGGAGAATGAGGTCGGTAGTTGGGTGAAGATAGAGCTCCAAAGTCCAGATTTCTTCCCAATTCTCTTTTTTAAGCATTTCTGGGAGTTGGTCAAACCAGAGGTTTTGACTTTTGTTTGTGAGTTTTTTGAAAGGGGTGTTATCTCTAAGATTTAGGTGCTTCTTTTATTACTTTGATTATGAAGAAAGTCAGTGCTTTAGAATTAAATGATTTTCGTCCTATATCTTTGCTTGGAAGTCCCTACAAAATCTCAGCAAAAGTACTGGCCAATCGATTGAAAGTGGTGCTTCCTTTTTGTATCTCCTAATCAGAACGCTTTTATTAAAGGTAGACAAATTGTGGATTCAGTGGTAGTGGCCCATGAGTATCTTCATTCAAGATTCCAATCTGGGAAGCCAGGTGTAGTTTGCATGTTGGATTTTCAAAAGGCCTACGATAAGGTGGATTGAGAGTTTCTTGATTATGTATTAGATAGGATGGGGTACGGTGATAGGTGGAGAAGATGGATTCATTCCTGTCTTGCCTCGGCTCATTTATCAATGTTGGTTATTGGTAGCCCCAAAGGTTTCTTTAGAATGGAGAAGGGTATCAGGCAAGGGGATCCATTGTCTCCCTACCTTTATGTTATTATTGCAAAGTTGCTTCATCTTATGCTACAGGTTGTATCTTTTAAGGGTTTGATTCATGGGTTTCAGGTTGCTCATTCAGAGATGATATCACTCATTTGCAATATGCCGATGATACTATTTTATTTCTTAAGGCTAACATAGAGGAGTTGAGGTTAGTTCAGGCGATTCTGTTATGGTTCCAGTTGTGCTCAGGGTTGAAGATTAATTTTGTTGAGAGTGAATAGACGGGGGTACATATTGACCATAGCTCTTGTGTTCAGTTGGCTTCAATGTTGAGGTGCAGAGTTGTCTCTTTTCCGTCATCTTATCCTGTTCTTCCACTCTGTAAAGGGAAATCAAATAAGAGATGTTGGGATTGGGTGGTAGAGAAAATGGAGAAAAGGTTATCTTGTTGGTGATTGTAGATTTTCGTATTAGATTTGGTGCTCGTTCTTTCAGTTGTTAGAGTTGGATTTTTGTTTGCCGAAGACTTTGTTAGATTTATTTAATGGAGTTTTTTATGGTAGTTCTTTTAGAAAGTCTCTTTGGGAGCCCACTGTTTTGAGTATTGTGTGGTCTCTTTGGTTGGAACAAAATTCCAGGATTTTTAAAGGGAAAGAGTCCTCTATTTCTCATATTGTTGAAGTTATTAAGAGCAAAGTGGCTTGGCGGATGGTGGATTCTGGAAAATTCCGAGGAGTTGTGATTTCAGATATTTATCAAGCTTGGAATTCAATGGATTTTTTCTTGCCTCAGTCAGCAACGGTCAAGTCAGTGGCTTGGTCTCCTCCTGCAGCGGGCCTTCATAAACTTAATTTTGATGGGAGTTGTGTGCAAGAGGCTGGTTTAGTAGCCTATAAAGGTCTTATTCGGGATGGTTTTGGTGGTATTGTTTTATCTTTTGCAGTTCCTCTTCACAACGGGTATGTGTTAGATGTGAAGTTATTTGCTTTATGGAGGGGTGTGTTGTGTTGGAAGAGTTATGAGCAGTTGGGAATATCTTAAAAGGTGAATCTAAGACCGTTGTCAGTTGGGTTGCGGGATCTTTGCCCTTATTTTTTTTTTTTTCTGAAACATTAACGACTTTATTGCATTAAAACAAGAAGGGATTACAAGAGAAGGATCCGAGTATAGGAGCAATATACTCAGAACAAGAAGAAGCTTTGCCCTTGGTGTTATTTAGATAAAATTGACAAGATTAACATTCCATGGTGTCTTTTGGCTATTCAGTGTCTAGGCCCCTCGATCGGCAAATTCAGAGATTGACGAGTTGGCTCATCTGGGTGTTTCTTTATCTTCGGAGATTGTAAATAATTTGATGTAATTTTGGGGGTATTTTCTTTTGTTTGCTTTTTGTTGGGTTGCTTGCATTTTGTGTTTGCTCCCTTTTGTTGTTCTTTCTTTTCTTGATTAATGAGCCTACTTTTCAAAAAAAATATTTTAGTCATCTTAGAAAACAATATTAAAAGGCACTAAAATAGTCCATGAAGAATAGGTACGAGTGTCTACAAGTGACCGCATGGGTATATCACACATTGTACAGTGTCTATGCAACATAGTTAGTAATAGAAAGGGGATTCAATGAATGCTATTACATGGACTAGTGAAAAGAATAGGCATCCATGGGGCTAATACTAATGGTTAGAGTAATCTAGACCCTTTGCTCTCAATTGCATCCTTTAGTCACGTCAAGCACTAGATGAATGGAATGGCTGATATTTTAGCCAAAACAAGGGTGGCAAAGATGGTGCTATTATTTTTTTTTATAATTGCTCGTGTCGATGATGGAAAGCCAGTTGTTATGGGGGTGGATCGATGTACTTGATTCATCTTTTCTTTTTCAGGTCTAATGCTGGATGTTGTTGGTAAAAGTCTCTTATGCATGATTTTGTACTTTCCTTTTGTTTTAATTATATTCTTCTTGGTTACTATTTCACATGATCACTTCTATATGTGTGTATGTATGTGCATGTGCGTGTATGCATGTGTGTGTGTAATTTAAAGGATAGTGATTTTAATTTGACAATGGCTGGGACCTGGGTATGCCAAGTTCCATCCGAAACCCCAGATCCTCGCCCTTGATCTTTGCAGTCCAAAATTCTTATGGACTTCATGGGTCAATTTTTTCTAGGATTTTCAAAAATCAATAAATGAAAGAGAGGCATATGTCAGTGAATGGTTTGGAATTTGGATTATCTAGAGCTGGGAAAAAGGTGAATGTTGTATGGTGCGGCGGATGACACCTGAAATGCACGTAAAAAAAAATTCCCTAAGGTGGTCAGAATGTAACTTTTATGCAGTGACAGCCATGTGAAGCCACCTTGGCCCCAATCACCACCCTTCCCACCCCTTCACATCCACCTAGCCCCCATGAATTGGATCCTTACCCAATTTGTCTCCATTCTGAGTTTGTTAGACTGTTTATTCAATCCCATGAAGTTTACACCATCGCATAAAACTAAATTTTGGGACCTTAAAATCATTGCTTTACTTTTCCCATCAAGGTGATTTTTAACAAGCACTTTATTCAAGCAAAAACCTTCCCACCAACCAATCCATTGGGTGCCATGTGGGCTGGATTCTTTCCTAATTTGACCACATCCCAAGTTATATGGTCCATTGAGACCATGTATATAAAAATAAATAATAAAAAACAGGATTCTCCTAATTTAACCCCATTCCAAGTTATATGGTCCATTGAGACTGTATAATGGGAAATTATCATTTTTTGGGGAAAAATGTTGATTGAGGCTTGGACCAATATGGATACCAAAACCAACAACTAATAAAAATATGAAAATCGAGACTACTGATTATCAAATAATTGATAACAAAGGTCCTTTTTTATTGGAAAAATTATCAAGAAATCAACCTATCAATTTTGGGTCAAATGGGAATGAATCAAGGACATATCAAATCTAGAGCCTTGGTTCTTAGAATGTGTGCCACTTTATAATGCATGTAAAATTAAAAAAAAAAAATGGACATCCAAATTTTTTTTTCTAGCACTAGCATATAAACATTTAGTGGAATCATCATACAGCATTATGGTACATGAGCTCTAGATAAGAGAGCAAATTAACATGCAAAAGATTGATAGTACTTTGGATTGCATGATGCATGCCACCACATTCAAAACTGAAAATGTTTAAGTTGAGACCAGTCTCATAAGATGAAACATGAGTCACCAAGCTTCATTGACAATAACAATATAGAATGCATCATATTGGTTCTCTCAAGTAGATATGTAAATATAGAATCAGAGTGCATTCCAAGATCATATAACAAAAATTAGAAATGGTACCTTTGAGGCATCATTTTCAGCAACAAGACAGGTCAGCGTTTGAAGTACATTTAAGACCAATAGTTCTCCAGTGCTCTCATCAAGTGTACCATTTAACAAAGATACAATGTGCAGAAAGCACTCACCGTCACGAAATAAAGTCTGATAGTACTGAGGAAAAACGGCCTCATTTAGTTTACATCCCAGTGCAGCAGTGACAAGACTAAAATACTAGAATTTGATATGTAAACTTTAACTATGTAGAACTCAACTTAAGAATCTTTACCACTTTATCTATAAGAAGTACATCTCTCATTCCAACCAATAGATCAATTGATAGCTCAGCAAAGCCAGCATCCATTTCCTTTGCACGAGTAAATGTTTCCAGATATTTACAACATAGCTGCAACTTCGCTATTTGGTCCAATTCGGAAGATATAGCTAGCTGCAAACATGATTATGAAACTAAATTACATCCTTAGCACTTAAACAGGTTCTTGAAGAAACCAGGGTTTAAAAAAAATTATACTTAGCTACCTTCATCAAGCTAAGAATATGCAGCAGAACATGCTTCCTCAAGCGCTCTTCCCAGAATAAATCAAACAGGGAATCAATGCATTTGGCATTATGCAAAATCAAACTTTTTGCATCATCTGCTATAGCAAGATATTCATTGAAAACATCCAAAGAGTCTTCCATGCATGTAACCCACTTTTGTGGCAAAACCCCTTCTACATAGAGCTCATTATCTGCCGGAGTGCTTAGATTTCCCAATCTTTTGTATTCTTGAGCTTGAATGCAAGCAACTTTGAGCACCCGAGCATTGGCATTGAGTGACTTGAAAGAAGAAACCGTCTGTTCACCTGCAAGCTGCAAGATTCGATGCAGACTCTTTGCAAGAACACTGGCTATCACAGGATTACAAGCAGATTGTTCAAGTGCATCTAGCAGGGCTGAGCATTCTGGCTGCCATAACAAGAAGAAATATATTAAAAGACAGCAAAATTCCTTTTTTATCAAAGAAAGAAGAGAGCAAAATCTCTAAGAATTTTAAAATTCATATTAATGAAACACTAAGAGGACTTTCTTCATGGAACTGTGGAAACTCAAGCTCATCAAGAAGAAGGGAGAAAAAAAAAAGGGATAAGCCCAAGCAGATATTTGTAGCCTTTATGGTTCTAAAATAAATATGGTTAAGATTTCTAGCTAATGCTTTTAGTGGCCCACCCACACACCCTTCTCTCTTCATGAAATGGAATGCTTTTAGCCATTGTTGGTACTTAAAATTTTGCCAAAATTCCCTCAAAACATGTCTAACATAATCAAGGAGTGTTCCTATTGGTTGATCAACCCATGTCAATTGAAATCCAATCAAATCAAAATGTTAAAGATTAGGTTGATGAAGGCTACAGTTCAACGAACCAAAACCCAGAATATAAACCCAAGAGATTTACACGAAATCTTGGTTTATTCACAACTCCTCAAGCACAGAGGAAAGAGAATAGAGAATAAGTATTTAGAACAATACACAAGGATAAGTGTTATTCCCGTGGTTCTTTGGCAACCCCCTCCAAGAGGTTTTTTCAAATTGAACTTTGCTGGTTGTGCTTTGAGTGCTCTGGGGCCTGCAGGGATTGGGGGGGGTCTAAATTGCAATAGCAATGGTGATCCCATTATTTCTTTCTTAGGCCCTTGTAAGTCGTGTTATGCTTTCGAAGCTGAAGCCAGAGTCTTGCTGTTCAGTGTGAAGCTAGCCATTCAAAATAGCCAGCTACCATCATCGTTGAAGGAGATTATTTGTGTACTATCAGGTGGATTTGTTCCCTTGGGTAATCGCTGATGTTATTGAAGAGATAGCCAATCTATGCCTCAGTGATTCCTTTGTATACTCTAAGAGGGGCAAGTGGAAAAGTGGATGCTTTGGCTAAGAGAGGTGTGACTAGGCTTCAGATGGTAATTGGTGATCTTCAGCTCTACAAGTCCCAAGTGTTTTTTGGCAGCGCCCCTGTTTTCTTGTTCTCTCCTGGTAGGTGTTTCTCAATTTTGGCCTCTGGCTTTTTTGTTTTCTCACAACCTGTTTTGGGCTTTCTGTTGTATGCTATTGGCCCAGCCTCAGCCTGTTTATACTTTTAGCTGTTTTTTTAGTAAATAATACTGCCATTCAAAAAAAAGATTAGTATTTAGAAGCTCATGTGGAATACACCCAAACTAACCTAAGATCACAAGCTAAAAGGTGATGGACTATAAAAGTTGCTCCTTCGTTAATTGTTCAAAAGACACCACACCAAAAATAGAAGAAAACCCAATGAACTTGTTGTAACACCCCGGATTTTCATTGCCTAAATATATATTGGAATGGTTCATTTAAATTGTGATACAATGGAATTTGAAATTTAAATAGTTGAAATAGATCTTAGATGGGTAAGGAGTTGGGTCAATTACCCAATTAAAACCCAATGGATCATGGGTAAGTCCGATTTTAAAGTAATTGGGTAAATGCAAAGAAATGGATCAATTACCCAATTGGGACCCAATGGGTCATAGATGAGCTGATTGTAAAGTATTGGGTAAGGTCAAGGTAATTGGGTCAATTACCCAATTAAAATCCAAGGCATAAATCCACATCATCAAGTGACATGGCCAAGTGGACCCCAAGTGCCATGTGTCATGGTCGACCATGTCATGGTTGACTTGGTCAACCACAAATGAGTCCAATCGATTTAAGGTGGTGTTGTGTTGAATTGACTTGAGTTGGAAAGTGAGTTCAAGTTTTGAGTTTTGAGATTAAATTACTTGAGTTGAGTGGCGAAGTGAGTTCAAATGAATTAAGGTGAGTTGAGTTGGGAAGATGAAAGGTTTCATCTCAAGGGGCATGAAGCCAAGAGATGCATTGGTTTAAGCCAAGAGTCTCCTTGGTTAAACCAAGGGTCTCATTGGTTAAACAAAACCATTATGAGGGGAAGTGAGAGAGTTTGGGCTGATTACAAAGAGACACAAACCCAAGGGGCACATCACACCCCTTGGCCGACTCTTCTCTTGCAACATGAGATTTCCATCTCTTCTCTTCTCTCTCTCTCCCACATTTTCATCTCTATACTTGGTAGAACTATTGAAGAGCAAAGGAATAAGAAGGATTAAGGAAGGAAAAGGACAGATCTTAAAGAAAAGAAGGAGACGGGAAAATAAGGTATGTTGAAGCTTAGTAACATAGAAATAAGTTTAAGGAAACCATAGCTTGGCCATGGAGTGGCCGAATCTATGGGTTCCATATTTAATTGGTTGGGATGGATGGCAAATTTATTATAAGGCCATGGAGTTGGAAATCCATCCAAGAGATGGTTATGGGATTGAAACAAAGGAACCCATGACATGATAATAATATGATTAAATAGAATAAGGTAGGGACTGATTTTAAGATTTGAATTCAGTGAATCTTAGGACTGATTTTAAGGTTTCAAATCAATGAATCTTAGGACTGATTTTAAGGTTTCAAATCAGTGAATCTTAGGACTGATTTTAAGGTTTCAAACCAGTGAATCTTAAGACTGATTTTGGATCAGTTTTAGAACTAGTCGATGGTTGGTCTTGGGACTGGTTTTCAGCCTTCAAACTATTAATTTTGGTGTCTGATTTTAAAACAGATGCTGGCTGATTTTGGATCAATTTTAGGACCAGTTAATGGCTGGTTTTTTGAACTGATTTTCAGTCTTTAAATAGTTAAATTCGGGGACTGTTTTGGCTAGTAAAATCTGCCACAGTTGGAACTGATTTTTCAGTCTTTAAATGGTTGAATTCGGGGACTGTTTTGGCTAGTAAATCTACCACAGTTGGGACCGATTTTTCAGTCTTTAAATTGTTGAATTTGGGGACTGTTTTGGCTAGTAAATCTGCCACAGTTGGGACTGATTTTCAGTCTTTAAATGGTTGAATTTGGAGACTGTTTTGGCTAATAAATCTGCCACAGTTGTGACTGATTTTTCAATCTTTAAATGGTTGAATTGAGGGATGTCGTTGAACATGAATACACTTAAGAGGAAATGGAACAATAGGGTTCGGCCATGTTTTATGGCCAAACCCCATTGAGGATCTTAAACGGGTTAAGGACAACGAATGCATAAACGCGTTGGGAAACGAACATGGAACTTAGATGGAAATAGGGATGATGAAATTGAAATGGAAAATCAAACTAATATGTATGTTTGAACTTGATAAGGTAAAGAGGTTCGCAAAAGGATTGCGATTCGTCTCACGTGACCGTTGGCGTTATCCTTGCAAGATAGTATATCATACATTGGTAGGATTCCTACCTTATTGAAACACTATGGATTTTATATAATACTGGTTTTATTCCAACTATGAGGTTTATTTTAAGTATAACAAATGATATATGTTTATGAACTTGTTTTCAATGATATTATGTAAATTGATATGAAATAGCATTCTTGCATTCATATTCTCATGCATGGCATGGGAGGGAATACATAGGACAGCAAGCCAAGTCATGAGCTGTCCGGACATGACTTTGGCTTGAGACTAGCTTGTATGAAGGTATGTAAACTATTAATATGTTGGCCTTATCCGGGATTGCTAGAAATGGGTACGGTGTAAATTGGGCCAAAGAGCTCTGGGGTAAACAGTCCAAAAACCCTGCGCAGTCGGTAATTCCGATTAACATATGTGGGGAGGTATAACAGTGACCTGGTGGTGCCGTCACAAAACAATGCGGACGTAAATGGCCAAGGGAACACCTTGATATGGCTTTATTTATCAAGGAAACTATTGATATGATTGTGTTCTGATTGGATATGGAAATTGGGTAAGATATCATTGGCATATGACACCCATGACATGACGCATACATTAGCATGATTTTGATAGAGTATCATACGCTGTTTTTAGTACTATAAGATGTTTTACAGTTTTGATATGATGTACTTATCTTGATTTTTATACTATTCCTATGTGTATCATAACTCTACTTGGAATTCCTATTGGGCGTGTTGACTAACGCCCTACTTCTACCCTATAGATAATGGAACAGGGAATGACAAAGACATGGGACATGAAGGTAGCCAAGCGTAGGAGCTTGGGCAGATTTATGTTTATATTATTTATGTTGATTTTGGAAGATGTATTTGGAGGACTGTTATTTTGGATTATAATAACTTAGACTTATTTTGCTATGGTTTGATGATAATTGAGTTTAAGTTAATTATATGGTGATCAGTTTCCTTGCTTAAAGATGTCATGTATATGAATGATATTTATTTCATATGTTATTTCCGCAAGTAATCTTAAGCGTGTGAAATGTTTCAATGGACTTAATCCACGCACACGTATTGGTGGCCAGTTAAAGGTCGGTTTAGAAACTCGGACTTGACTCGCGTTGTGACGTTTCCGCTCTCCCTCACTTTTTAAAATATATATATATATATATATACTCTGATTTTTGACACGTGAAAAAGGGCATGGTGTTACACTCGTTGATAATCCCATCTAATCAATGCTTATTGTGTTCTTTAGATCCAAATAATTCAAACTTATCAAATGTAGAACTAAACTGAAACATAGTGCTTACTTGAATCACAAAAAAAAGACTAAATAAAGTATTCTAATCAATGCAACATTGGAACTTTAAAAGGCATGGGAACTGTAGGAAGGGAATAGCACATCACCTTAGCAGTTATTGTAGTTGACTAGCTTGTCATTGTTGCAATTACTATATTTTATAACAAATGAGAATTGTATTAATAGAGAGTAAATGTACAATAGGGCCTACAAGGATTAAACCCCCGATCACTATTGTAGTTAATATAGAATCTTATGTAGCACATATTGTAAACATTTCCAAATCACATCCCATTATTGGACATATAATATGAGATCGGATTTTTCATTATCAAAGTGATTCAATAATTCTCCCTGATGTAGAACAGCCTACAACTAGGCAGGAATAAGGAAGATAATAGAGATAGAACAAAAGGTTATGCCTTGATAAAATTTATTAATTCATCGTGTGTATCTGTCCCATACGGTACATCTCTTTATATATAAGAAAACAACAACTTAAAAATAGAAAAAAGACTAAACTAATATTAGTAGGACTCTAAAACAAATTAGGAAAGCCACCGACCTGCTTTCTTGCTGAACAAGGAGTTTAAAAATAACAGAATGCTAAAATACGAAAATACTAAAATTAGAGCCGATGGATGCGTATGTTCTGCGTGTCCTACATCAGTCCCCCGGTCTTGAAAAGAACTCGTCCTCGAGTTGAAATCAGGAGAATAACAACATCGATCGCAAGACACCAAACATAGATGAAGACTAATTCTGCATAGCCGAATGATGAAACGGATATCAGCACAATCTTCAATGTACGGAGGAGAACTTGCTTTCGGGGATGCAGAAGCCAAAGACTGCAAACGGCTCAAACATGGACGAATCAAGCTGATCGCGAAGGATCGTCATATGACACTGGAGTGATCACACGGTCCAGAGGATCTGTCTAACGAAGCACCAATGAGAGGATAGGAGGTGAGCAAGATACAGGACGAATAACCAGAGAAGAATTCTTGGTATCCGTAATGGGAGCAGGCTTGGGTAATGGAGATGGTTGGGTAATTGGAGGTGGTGGTAGGGGGGGGGGGGGTGAGATCGACACTCGTCGGTTGCATCAACTGTGGTACCGGCAACACAACTGGCGCGTTCTCCAACACGGGCAATGGTTGTGGAGTCACGACTTCTGGAGGAGTAGACAGGATCTCCGATGGTGACTTTGGAGGAGGAGGCACGCATCTCGAGGAAGTAGACATGTATGTCGAGATTTTGTTCCCTTCATTGGGGTGTTGTATTTTCTGTTGAGCAATAGTTCTCTAAATTCTTTGAAAAAGTTGTGAAATTCAAATCGCAACTCAGAGATAAACTCGGATTTAAAGTCATTGAACTCAGATTGGCAAAGAAATTGATCACCATTGTTGTTGGAGGCTAACGGGTCTACATGATGCTGGTAATCAGATTGGGGTGTCACATAATCCAAGACATGAAGGTTGGAGTAGGGAAAAGTTTTAAGGGATGGGTAAGGTGGGATCCACGAGTAGGACATAGAGTTGGGTTTGGTCAAAATAGACACATAGCCAGTCAAAGGGAGAAAGGTGGGGTCCACGGGTGGAAAGTGTTTTGAAATTGGAAAGAGGTATTGGGGTGGACGTTGGTAAAAGGTGGTGAGAAAATTAAAGCAGAGGAGTGGTTTAGTAATTAGAGAAAAAAAAAAAAGGTGAGGGTAATAAAGGAATTTAGGAAAGTAGGGGACAAGAGCATTAATGACATTAAATGAGAAGAGAGGGAAAAGATTGGGAAAGGTGGTGCTACCTTGGTCTCTACGTTGGCAGCAAAGGTGGGAAAGGGAAGCGTGAATGGTTTTTGGGAAGAGTAGATGTAGCATTAAAGGAAGGGCATTAATGGTGAGAATAAAGAAATATTAAAATAAAGATGGTATGGAAAAGGTTTCCTTGGCTCAAGCACCAACGACTGCTACCCTAGGGAAGTGAGTGAGAAAAGACGATGGGAGATGAAGAGGAAAGAAGATGGAAGGCTAAGGTGAAGGACTGTTTGGGAGCAGTAGAAGGGTCAATGGAGAGCAGCGAATAAAAAAAAAGAAGAGGGAAAGAAGAACGAATTGCGGCGAAGAAGATAATGGATGCAAGAGGGGAGAAATCTGGTAGTAGCAGAAGCGATGCAAGAGGTTGGCGAAAGCAGAATGGAGGGCGGAAGCTAGCGAAAGCAGGTCTGTGTTTCTCAGCTATGGTTTTGTTGTTTTTTTTTGTTTATTTAGGGAAGGGTGGAGGATGGTGATTGGGATGGTAGATCGTACCTAGGATAATGCCCAGATTTGGTGAAGATGGTGGGGATTGAGACCACGATCGTCCCTGATAACGTAGGAACCTGTCTCCGAATAGGAACGTCTCTGTATAACAGAGATACAGAGAAACTCAGCTCTGAACCAATTGATGTAGAACAGCCTGCAACTAGGCAGGAATAAGGAAGATAACAGAGATAGAACAAAAGACTATGCCTTGATAAAATTTATTAATCCTTCGTGTGTATCTGTCCCATACGGTACATCTCTTTATATAAGAAAACAACAACTTAAAAATAGAAAAAAGACTAAAATAATATTAGTAGGACTCTAAACGAATTAGGAGAGCCAGCGACCTGGCTTTCTTGCTAAACAAGGAGTCTAAAAATAACATAATGCTAAAATACGAAAATACTAAAATTAGAGCTGATAGATGCGTGTGTACTACGTGTCCTACATCACTCCCCATCCTAAAAAATTCACCATTGAGTTAATTTCTTTCATTTGGCTTCATTTTTTATTCCACTTTCTTTTTAAGCAACAACTATGAACCTTATAATTACATCCAATGTACTCAACTTGTATTTTTGTGGACAACAAATACAGAATGGCAAGTGGCACTCAATGTTTAATGTTGCATCCTCCTTTGGGTGATTCATAATGTAGCACACCAATCTGACTCGAACAGGTCAAACATCGAAAAACTCAACCCAACTCATTTATTTTATTTTTATTTGATTTATCTATGTATTTTCGTTTTTTATTATCTCCTAAATTTTAGGATTAGGGTTTCATTGTTCTCCTATAAATAGGAGATTAAGATGTATTAGGGGATATTATTGAATGATGAAAAACTGAGAAAACTTTGTCTCTTCCCCTACGGGTGATCCATGTTTCCCTCCTCCCCCACCTGTGGACTCAGGCTTCTTCTTCCTCTTTCCCGTGGACTTAGGATTCTCTCCGACAGCGACGGTGCTCGTCTGCCCTTCCCCACTGCTGCATCTTGCAGTTTCTCTGTTCGATTGCAGGTTTCATCGCTATCTGTATGTGCAACCACTGTTCATGCATCAAGCAACATTGACGGCAAAGCACCCTCGTCTTTGTGCACCTCCTTACTACAGCCATGGCCATTGTCTTCAGCCCTACTGGCCCCACCTTGAGCAATCTAGATCCATTCGCAAGTCTCTTTTCACGACCTGCCATGCATCGCCCGTCAGCCATCCCAAACCCAGATCTACCCACCACCCTCTGCAAATCCTCACCGACCAAAACATCACACCATACTTCCAGCCGTCCCTTATCAAATACCCAATACGCACCATACTTTCCCCTTCATCTCCTACAAACCCATTACAGGACCGTACCCATTACCCTTTTTTTACCCTTCAACTCTTTTTCATTTAAAACCATACCATTCCAGCCAACCTTTCTAAACCATTTTCTAGTTTTCTTTCTAAACCCATTCCCCAGATCTGTACAAGACCATTGACCACGACCAAGACCAACGGTTCCACATTTTTTTATACAAACCCATTTCATAACCACCACATACGAACACCATTAAATCCCCATTCATTCCCAATTAAAACCCTATTAAGCCCCCCCTTTTCACCATTGGCCATTTACCCATTAAACCCCATTTAACATATTAAATCCTTTAAAACAACCATTAATCCCATTTACCAAACCCGATCAAATCTCATTGACTGACCCGATCCTGCCCGTGCTGCGTCAGCTCCCGTCAAACATATTATAGTAGCATCTACAATGGTTTCAAAATTGTGAGTTACAACCACCTTCCGAAGAAGGATTTGCAAAAAGATTATTTTTTTCTAAGAGGTGATTAATGGTATACATGACAGTTTCGTATATGCTGCCACTTTAGGAACTCAGCCAGTTAGTAGAGATTTGTGATCCAAGTTGCATGGATACAGATACGAGTGGCAGTGTCCCACAAGGGTATTAGGTTTTAGACACGGCAACCTCGAAAAAATAAGACACAGGGACATAGCACCATATTTTAAGATAAATTAAATGTAAGTACATTTTTAAATGAGTGCAGTTTAAAAATAACACCATAGAAAATAATTTACTAGTTCTACTCTAAACATTTTAATTAGGTATTACGAGTAGAAAGGTATTGTAATATTTTAGCCAACTTAGAAAACAATGTTAAAAAGCATTAAAATAGTACATGAAGATCCAGACGGGTTGTTCGTGTTGCTTTCATGGGTTGGGATAGTTTGTTTTGTACTTATGGAGTCTTTCTTTCGGGACATGTCCTATCATGAGAAGGGTTGTAATGTTGTTTTTGTATTATTTCTCTTCAGGGGTTTATATATCCTAAACCCCTTTTTGTTTGTGTTTTTTCATGACTTTGTACTTCCATTTTCTTATTAATGAAATTTTATCTTGTTACTGGTCAGAAGAAAAAAAAAAAGAACAGTTTTGAGAGTCTACAAGTGTTTGGCATGTGTACGTCACACATTTTGTGGTGTTTGTAAAACATACATCATGATTACTCCATTTCTTGATGTTCGCAATGTACAGTGGTCAAGTAGGATCATTTTCTTCTAAAGACCATTTACCATTTGTCCTCATGCGGAAGTTAGAATTAATGGATGTTTACCTACTTCTATCCATGTGGGAAGGAGGAAGAAATAGTATATGAATGCTTCTATCTAGAATCTTATAAAAAATGGGAGCATATGGATTGGTTCGGATCAATATGGGATTATTTTTTTGAACGATGATCAATATGGAACTATTACCCCATGCTCATTCTAGATTTTCTCCTTGGTTGACCATTACTATGTGCCTAAGCATGTTGAGTTTCACTCGTATAACCTCTTTTCAAAATCAAACAACGATAGTAGTTTGGCATAATATCATGATTGATTTCTTTCATAGGAAAACCATGAAACAAATTTCTTCAATCTGAACCATCATCTTTTTCTTGAAAGGTAACAAGGTGAAAAAAATATTAATAATGAAAAGATTACAATAGATGGGTCTGAGAGACTTAAACCCGAGTAAAGAATTTGAACCATCATCTTTGACAACATAACAATTAACTAGTACTATTCTATGTTGCACATACACTTAAAAGATGTGTGACACATCCGTGTCGAACACTTGTCCACACTCACACCCCTTCATGATGGGTTCTTCTAGTGCTTTTGAACATTGTTTTCCAAAATAACTAAAATATTACAATATCTTTCTCCTATTAAACATTATTAAAATATTAATATGTTTGTCAATTGTTTAGAATAAACCTAGTACATTATTTTCCATTAGCATTATTTTGCACCTTATTTTCATTAAAATATTTTTTATATTTAAATTTATTTAAATATGGTGCCATGTTCCCATGTCCTATTTTTTTGGTTCCAAATTCAACACCTTACACCCTTGTTGAACTCTGACACTAGCACTCATAGGCATGCAACTTGAGTACTACTATTTCATCATATTTGCAATTTTCACCAAATTTTGAACTGTCAAAAAGTATATCATTACTTAAAAATTAAAATTCCATCCAACAAAAGACCCATAAAAATAGGATAGATAAAATTAGAAATAGTGTTCTTGGATAATATTTCTTCCCAAATTCCAATGTACACATTGATAAATTTGAGATATATTGTCACCTTTCCTGCTCCCACAATGCCTTTGTAGCAATTCATGAGTTCAACTCTTTCTTCACGAGAATATCCATCATAAATCACTACCATTCCTTTATAAAAATCTTTGCAACAATCCATAATCTCAATCAATTAAAAATTCATGCACTCACTCAAATCAAGTTCAAGTTTGTTTGCATGAAAAGCATCAAACACTCCATCTTTTTCTTTTCTCCCTTCTCTATCTTCATAATAACATATTCTCAGGTCATGCAGCTCTCTACATGACGTGCAACCATGATGAAAGTGGATTTTGCTAGGAAGTCCCTCTAATTCCAAGTTATCATCTCGAAATGTAAGGGTCCATTGCATCCTTGGTCGCAAACAATAGAACTTGTTGGGTAAGAGTTATTAGCTGAATGTTTATTTCCATCAACTTTGTTTGATTCAAATCTAGTCGGTTATTATCATGTGTTTGGTGTCCCATTGCACAAAGAGCACATTATGAAGGCATCTTGACCCATCCAAAGAACCTAGGCTTTGATAGCCAGCTAATGCAGTGCGGGATACAATCTTAAGGCCTTCTAATTTAGCTTGAGCAAATATGACAAACCCAAAAAACAATAAAGGGTAGCTTAGGGCTTTCTACCCAAAACCATACAGTTAAAATTCACATTGTAACTCACAAGCAGTGCAAACTAGAAGAAATCAAGACAAAACCAACATGAAATCAACTACATACCATGGTGTAGGACATATCCATACACAAAGAAGAGTCGTCAATCGCTCCCACAATGGAACTTGCATACAAGCAAGCCATAAACACCAAAAAAGTCTATTGGCCATATGGCCTTCTATCGTATTTAAAATGTTCTATTCCTTGTATTAAACTGATGTACCCCATATGGAACTAAAGAAACATCCTCCTCGTAACCCCATTACCTATCATAAAAATGGCCATAACTTCTTTAATTGGTGTCATGATTACACAAACTTGGTCTCATTGGAAGGTAATTGAAAAAGCCATCGAATGAATTCAGTTTCATGCCATTTGTACATTGTAGTACACCCAAAATGTTACCACAACTTTAATAGAAAATAGACACAAATTTATTCTAAATCTAACTAATCTAAAAACATGGAACCCACATTTGTCGTCCATCGCAGCTGCTACATCATTTGTAAGAATTCTCACAAGATTTCCTTTTTGTTTCATGCTCGATTTGTTATTGTTTGTCGTTAGATTCTTTAGATAAGGGTTTTGCATTAGATATCCTAGATCCCAAAGTATTTTGCCCATGGTTTTCAATTGACCTCCTAGAAACCCAACTAAAGCCACCAATATGGACCATGACCTGCAAAGGTGGCCTAAGGGAGTGACAAGCTTTGGCTTGAATCATGCACAACATCAATTGGATCTGAGTTTTTTCTTTCTTTTTGAATGATGAGATTTTGCAAGTTAATTACACAGGTCAAAATCGTGAACTTATCATACCATCCACTCTTAACTATTAATACATTAGAAAAGGAAAGTCTATCATTCATTACTGTGACCTAATAATCAGTGGTGATATATTCTTTTCTCTCAAAAAAATAATCAGGAGGTTATTCCTGGTAATGACAAATCTCTTCAACCATCAAGACTATGGACAGAAATAGGCCACATTCTGCCAGTCCTGTTCATTAGTGAAGTGCAATTCAAGCCTAGACTGGCAGTATTATTCAGGACTTGAACAAAGCCCCAGGTACAACATGCAACAGTTGAAAAACTTTGCTAGGTTCATTCTGGTCTCAATAGAAAATTTAGACCAGGTGCAAATAACATTTTATTAATAAACCCTAGTATTGATGCATAGACCAATCCATGACCTAAAAATGGGCCAAGTGTCACCCAGAGTGTGTTCCTCAAAAAGCCTTACAGGTCAATCCCAGTGCATCAGCTACCCTAGAAACACATTACCTACAATTCACATGTAATGACAAACATGTGCATATAGACCATGCCCAGACTCAAGTGATCCCTCTAGGTATGAAGGATGTCTTTCAGTTTTAACACCACGAATAATGTTCAAACCTTATTTCTACATCAGAGAGGAAAGAAGTGTAAAGCCAGAAGAAATACCAGGTTATGTGCATTCCCATCTAGTGTTGCAGCAAACTCCACAAAGGAGACAACCTCCATCTGAAGAATTTCAACCTCAGTTGTCTTGGAAGATTTGGAATTAGCAAGTAGGTCAGTGCTTTGTGGGACACCATCTGGATATGTAGCAATCTCTCCAGAAAAGTCCTCTAAAGCTGGAGCAAAATAGAAAAAATTCTCTGAGAAAATAAGATCCCATATTCCTTCTTCCCGGAATACATCGAGTAATGCTGGTGAAGAGACAAGAATCTTCCTAAATGCATAAAGTATGTATTGTTGTAATGTATTGGCCAAAACCCTGTCACAAAAATATCATCATCAAAGCCCGAAACCCATCAAATATTACAAAAATATATTAAAACCAAATAAAATTTGAAGATAAAACAACTTATCAATTATCAAAGTACAAAATACTCCTAAATCTTGTTGTGTCCAATACATCATTTATACGAGCAAGATCCATGTCTGTGTTGTACCCATGCCGTGTTTGGGAATTCTAGCTTATGATAGGACAATAACATAATCTCATAGAAGCTAAGGCAAGGCACTAGAAGGGGGGTTTGCGCCTTGCACCTTATATAGAGTATGCCTTTTCATTTTTTTCTTATTTGGTGTTAAAATATAAATAGTAAAACATAATTTACCAAGTGTTAAAATATAAATGAAAAATGTGTATTCTTTTTTTTTTCCCTATTAGGTGTTAAAATATAAATAGGAAAACATAGTTTCAATCTTAAATAAAAGTGTCTCTTATTTTCTTTTATTGTTGATGATATGGTCATTGAAATAATAACCTTTTTTTATCATTTTGACTTTTTATTACTTGGCTTTATATATTAGGCTTTTATTATTAGCTTCTTATACTATGCAATTGTGCTTTTACAATTGATGCATTTTCTTTATAGAACATATATTGCATTGTTTAGCAAAAAGTAATGCATTTGTTATTAATATCTTAGAAATACGTGTAAACAATAGTATTATATTTATATTAGCACAAAAAATATATATAATTAAATAAATACACGTGTGAAAAAATTTTAAAAAGTGCACCTAAATAAAAAATCCCATACCTAGAAGTGCACCTTGTGCCTTGGGTTCTAGGACCCCTTTGCACCTTGTGCCTTGACTACCATGCATAATCTTACTAAAAAGTATGGACATTATGCCATATATGTCAACTCAAGCATATATATAGACGTGTGTAAAAATATTTTGAAAAGTGCACGTAGAATAAAAAAGCCAACACCTAATGCCTTGAGTGCGCCTTGCATCTTGACTACCATGCATAACCTTATTAGAAAGTATGGACATACACTAAATATGTCAACTCAAGCATATATAGACAATTACATAAAACTACTGATCCAAATACACTCTAATTTCTAAATGATGATTTTTTTTCAATTTCAAGGCTAATTCAACCTTACAAAGACATACACAAGAAATGAAAAGGATTTACATAATAATTAAAGATCAAAGTTAAAATTTACAAGTTTTCAAAAAAATTATAGTTCAATTTAAGAAAATGTAAACCAAAATTGATTGAGAACCATTAAAGATACCAATCACTGATATAGGTTTTATCACATTAACAATTTAAAATATATCATTCGAACATAAGAAAATGGTCATGATAATGT
The DNA here is from genome assembly GCA_022113865.1 of Chimonanthus praecox. Taxonomy (NCBI): domain Eukaryota; kingdom Viridiplantae; phylum Streptophyta; class Magnoliopsida; order Laurales; family Calycanthaceae; genus Chimonanthus; species Chimonanthus praecox. The sequence continues at coordinate 28,810,359 of CM039086.1, forward strand.
ATTGAAAAAAAAATTATGTGGTATAAGCAGACAACACCATAAGAAAGTGTAATCCTCTCTCAAGGATCAAGCACCAAGAATGCCTTTGGATGAGATAGGAATTACTTTCACAGATTGCAGATGGGCCAAAAATCACCAATGATGATTGATAATAGCTTTTGTTGGACCAAAACATCTCACTGTCATTGTCATCATCATAGCCTCTCAAGGTGCTTCAAGTTCCCCTGAGATAAAATTCATTCAGAGCTTGGAGGGAGCATTTAGGGATTGGCTGTCTTGTCTAAAGGGTTATGTTGTTCCTGTCTTGTTTTCTGATGCTTTCTATTGTAAGGTTGCCTATTATTTGAGGTTTGCGTGTCCTTTGAGCTAATCTTCTACCCTCCAATAAATGAAATCACCATTTGAAAAAAAAAAAAGCAAATGAAGAACTAGTCGACAATTTTCAAAAACAAACGATATCCCTAACTAAGATGTCGTGGAGGGAAGAAAAGAAGTTGAGCACTAGGATTGGATGGCATGCCTTTAAGTTGGGGTCATATTTGGGGGAACAGGGATTAATTGGCCAACTACATTATCTAACAAAATCTCAGTGTCAAAAAAAAAATTTAGTGTATATAGGTTAAAAATGTACTCAAACTCAACTCAACCTTAATTTAGTGAGTTCTTTAAGACACCGTAATGAATGACTCAGACAAAAGGCAGTCAAACTCACCTAAGATGAGACTGGGACTCATTTCAGTTAGTTTCTATACTTACAACATTTACACATTTACAAATAATTAAAATATCAAACCTTGCAGAAATGAATCAACCAAGATTTGTTGGTTATGTAGTCTATTCAACTTAATGAACTTCCAAGTGAAGACAAATTTTGACATCAACTTTTGAAGTATGAAATTTATAGACTATGGGTGGGCCAATTGGTGATTTTGATTCACCATAGATTAGTCCACAAAAAGATAATGTTATTAATTGGCCCTCACCATATCAATTCTCTAATGTTTGGCTCTTACATTTTTCCAGCAGTTTATGCAGGAGTCTCTGATTGCTGCAAGGCACTCATAGGCAATGGTGCATCCCAACAAGTAGTGCATTGATTGGGTATTTGTAAGCAGATATAAGTTTAACAAACATACTTAAAATAGAAGCAATCCAAGTTAGAATCATGGAAGCACTGACTCATTCAGTATGTAAGAAAGACTGTCCATTGATCAAATGACTCACCTTAAATGGCTTGGCAGATTATTCTCATTAGAACAAGCTTTAATGCACGGAAACACAGTACTAAGAACCTTCATGGCCCATTTTATAGAAAGCTCCCAATACACAACCGAGATTGGTGTGGCACTTCGACCAACTGATGCTTGAACACAGTGAAATTGAATATCTTCAGGAACAAGAATGAAAGAACAAAATACTCTGCTCAACTTAACAACATAATCATTCCAATTTTGCAAGTTAAAAGAATTAACACGATGTGAATCAGAAGAACAGCTGAGGAAAATCTCCTTTTTTGAATCCAAACTGCTCCTTCCAAAATCAGCCTCTAAAGATGATTCCACTCTCTGACTCTGCAACTCCTGAAGCATGAAAGCAGGCCAACAGACATTGTTTGCAAATTTATGCACTCTCCCATTTTCACAAAGGAACTGCAAATTGTTAAAATTTCCGAATCTGGAAAGTGGTCATGGACCCCAAAAAATATTTCTATGTAGGTAAAATGAAGTAGAAACTGGGAATGCATAGTTCCATGGAAGAATGACAACCAAACCAATATTACTATCATCCAGCAAAAGAATGACAATTTGAAGGATACACAGCCTCCCTTAGGACTTCCAAAGAAAGAATTTGTAGCTGGAAAATATCAAAAATAGGCCTTTCACCTCTGAGAAAAAGCACAGATAGATCAATTGTTGAATAATTTTGTCCAGAGAATTGGAATGCAATAGCTCTTCTGTATGAACCCATGTATGATAAGTAACACCACCATTCAGTAACTTACCTCTCATTATCAGTATAAAAGGTAGTCTTTGAGACTAGTGTGCTTGTTGATGGAAGACTAATTCCATCAAGTAGGACTTCATGCCCACCAATGCTTCTAAAATGATTCTGCGCCCGTGGATTCTCATGCAGTGCTGATCTGAGGGTGATCAATGTCAAATACTGGAGTGATACCTCCGTCCTTTGCTCTTTCAAACTCAGTCTTTTAATAACCCTTAAAAGTTCTGAAATTAAGCAATTCACAGTGTGAATGATAGAATAAGAGGGTAGAGACAGACTTATAGAGGGCAAATTATAAAGCAGGTATCAAATAAATTGGAAGATGAACAGAACTTGTAGCACACATTTTAGCAATCTTCACCAGCTTCTCCATAGATGAATAAGGAACCAAAGCAACATGGCATTAAATGTGTGAATCATAACATGCAGAAGTTACATATTTAGGGTTCATTAGGAAAGAATAGGAGATAATTGTGTTACTGTCTTTTCCCAATCACAACTCTCTTTTTTAAATGGTTAAAATTTTATTGCTAGGAAAAAGAAAAGAAAAAGAATACACCACTGCTGCAACTAAAAGCAGGATAGCACCAAGAGACAAATGCAGGCAGAAGAAATTCCCTTTACAACATTACAAAATCAAAAAGACAACCCAGAACGAAAAACAGATCGAGGACCAGCAGCAGAGGAAGCAGGGAGCCCAAAACAAGCATTAAGGACTGACTGAAATCCAAGTGAGCTCCACCCCCCTCTTAGCCATTTTGTCCAACTTCTTGTTCGCTGATCTAAGAACATATTCCAGCCCCTTATCATTGATTACTTTCCTTATCTCCTTAACTCTATCCAAAAATTTCCATCAACATGGAGAGCCCTCGGCCCACTAGTTGACCATGAAAGAATCTCTTCATACAGTATCCCCTTCCCCTCAGCATATCTTCTTAAGCTCTCTCCCAACCGAAGTTCCCATGACTCTGCTTCATTAGCATGCCATCCAGTAAGAGGACCCAGAAAATTCAAAGAATGACAGATAACCCCACCAAAACCAGACATGTGCTGATCCATTAAGGAAACGCCATTGAAGTTGAGCTCGAGTGACATCACCTGATTACTGCTCCTAGATTTTGAGGAGCCACGCTTAGACCAGAGACAGAACATCCATCACCGTGACATCTCTAAATTCTTGGAGAGATGATAACCACCAAGAACTCTTTCTTGATTCTGTCACAACTGACACTGTTTCAATTACTTCTTCTTCTTTTTCAAACTCAATTGCATCATTGCCTTCCTTGATTTATGTATTCTGTTAGACAATTAAGTGAAAATAACCCAAAAAAACCCACCCAAATACATTCTGTTTACATAATTACAAGTGACCCACCACACCCTGGTCACGATCCACTCCAACTTTGGATAAGAAATCTGCCACCGCATCTGCAAACTTCCTAACAAGCTTGAAGGAAATGCCCCCATCCCAACAAAGAAAGGAAAAATCTCTTTGCATTACCCAGAAACCTCCAAGTTCAACCCTCTCTGGAGTTGCCCAATAGACAAGGCTGACACCGTAGGATTGGTCTCACCTACAACATGGGTGGGGGTTTCCTCTTTGCTAGATGACCAAGGAATGGCATTTGCAGTCTCCCTCCACAATGAGACTACTCAATACATTCCTCTACCCTCCCACCCTCTCCCTCTTTTTCAACCCCACAGAGAAGTGCCCTCCTAATAGAAAGTTCTGCCTCATTAGTCCCCAATGCCTATGGAGTCTAAGAAAAACAATCTCACATTTCCCAGATGATTAGTGGAGCCATTACATGGTCAGATTATGGGGTCGGCACTAGTTAATAGTGATTTGCAGCCTGCTGCCATGACCAACTCTTCTAGAGCAGAAATAACACATGTTCCTTTGACTGTGGCATTCCCACTTTTTTCTTTTGCTTTCCTTTTTTTTGAAATGGTGACTTCAGTAAAATCAAAACCAGGCATAAGCCGTGCCGAAAAGTACAAAAAACAGGCATAAGCCAACAACAGCGAAGATAACTAAAACCAGGAAAGAATAGGAATACAAAAAAACAAGCTACAAGGGAGAAAAGGCTACTGCAGGCCAATACATTTCTGATCAAAAAGTCCAAATTTGAATCTATTCATTCTGTGTTGCACATTCTTGAGATGGCCCACGTGAGCCCAATATCTATTTTAAGTACCAACATCTTATTCCACACCAAATGCCAACATATTCGAATGAGCTCACATTTTTCCTTTAGCTCACAATTACAAAAATTGGACTGTGATGCCTTCTATTTGCAATTCTCTATTATCAATTGGCGGAAGAGGGATTTTTTTTGTTTTTGAGACGTATGAACAAGCCCACTTTGCCTCATTTCTCATCCCAACCTCTAGATCCCTATCTTAGACTCGTAGATCTAACCCTAACCTATTACTTCATCCTATTTGAAACCTAGTTTTATCCCAAAATTAAAAAAAATAACAAATCCTAATTCCTTTGGCAAACCTTAGGTGGCCCCATAGCCCTATTTTATCCCTTGGGTCACTGATTTTTTAAATCTAGAAAACTTAGGACAGAGTTTGGTATGATTTAATTAGCCTTTTGAGGGATTTTGCATTGAGGCCAGCAATACAACCTTGAGGGCTTTATATGTTGATGTCATTCTTCTTTTTGAATATCTTTGATTAATTGTGTCTATGAATTTGTATAGTTTTTGTTATATTCTTTGTTTAATATTAATTTCTCTCTCTAACATCTTATATAAATCATAGATATAGGTTGCATGTCATTTTAGGATTCACCATAGACATTTTCCATTCTGATATAGGCCTCCGTATATCATTTAGCAAGATAAAAAAAATAGGTCCGCCGATACGGGCAGCCGTTACACCCATATCAGCGAACCGATACGTAAGGGCAATGCATTGCCGTTACGTTTCTTTCTCCTCTGAATTTTTTTTCTGAAAAATTGCAGAAAATCCATAATATTATGGGCTTCATTTCTGTAATTCTATCATTATTTAACGGACATTTAGATAGATATCCAAATGTGGTTTTGAAGTTACAAAATCAAGAATTTCAAATATTTTGAAAAAAAAATGTGGCAAAAATCCCAAAAATTCAAGAAAAATGCAAAATAAAGTCCCCACTCCACCCCAAAGGGCCACTCCCCGTATATTTACCCGATGTATGTGGGGGGAAGGTTATACATGCCCCGAGGATTAGTCAGGTGGTCTAAGAAGCTTGGACATCTTGGTCATAAAAAAAATGGAAAATAAAGTCCAGTAATTTTCTACTAAGTTACTTTATTTTCCCCTAAAATTTGACCATTTTGAGTTATTTATCAATTGTTTTTGAATTTCAACTCTAAAATAATCTCAAATTCAATAATAAAGTGGATTTTCCGCTTCAATCCTTGTTTATAGTAATAAAGGCCAAACCCCACTCATAACAAAAGAGTGGAAACCCTGTCCTACACCAAATAGGAGTGGAAAAACCATATTCTACACATACTTGCTATACATAGTAATAGTAGGTCTAAAAATAGTAAGTGAAATTTACTTCTTATTCTAATTCGGAATGCCAAGTACAACAAAAGTCTCTCTGAAGCATCTTCAGAATCGCCGTGGATCATGAGCTAATCGCAGTCAAAGTTTCTAAAAATAGAAAGTCGAACTTTGACTGCGATTTGGGACGGGTAGACGATGTCGAAACACCTCTCAAGGTTACGCTAAACAAGTCATTTGGCCATTCTAGCACGTAGCTCTTTGAGTCGTCTTTCCAATGCCACTAGAATCCCCACAATCGAAGTTCATATGACAAAGTTATGCCCATTTTACTAAAGGCACCTTGTTTGACAAATACTTTGATGTCCTGTAAATCGAATGTGATCATGATTGTGCATGTAGATCCTCCTAGATCAGGAAGACTAACAAAAATCTCGAACTTAGACAGTGTGCATCTCACGAAATGGGCCAAAATTTGCTTCAAATCGAACCCGAAATGGCCAAAAATGAAGTTTTCTTCACTCAAAACACCCTCCTTGTTAAGTTGTTGCTGCTGATTAATGAAAAAAAAATGACATTAAAAACGTGGTGGGGCCCTTACAGTCTTTGAAAAAAAAAAATCATAGTTACAGACAGCGTATCGGCCAATACAAGCCACAGTGATACGGCTGATAATGTGTTTGTATCGCCAAGACTATGCAGGCCAATACACAATGCATCGTATCGGTCGATCGTCCTACAGATTCCGCTACGTATCGGCCAATAATTAAATCTAAGTCATTTAGATCTAGGGTTTCCAATATTTTGAGTTGTCCTGCGTCAGACTTGATATCAGAGCTTGTTATGCGTCAGGACCATTTCAAAAGTATTTTCAGAAAATATTTCTCATAAAACATCAGGTCCATTGGATTTCGAAAGCCACAATTTTTAAGGGCCCAGAATCAACGGTAAAAACAGGGGCAGTTTTGAGTGAATAAAAATCCACTGGTGAGATCAACTCATAATGGGTTCGAATTGGCCGTGAATCCAATTCACAGAGTAAGGTAGGGTGTTGGGGGTATGGGTTTTACATGGGAGACATCGCCCAAAGGAACCTCTCCTGCACCCTTTCGTATGCCGCACTCATCGTGTGCCCGCCTATGTGGAGCCCTCCTATGTTAATGATGATGAGTCCATTAAAAAGGTCTATTCTTGAACTTGTGGCCCATCAAAAATCATATCAATTAGACACATGAAGCTATTGTTTTTAGCGACAAAAAAAAATTAGGAGTTTAAAAAGAAATAAATTTTTTGAGGTCTTAAAAAACATAGTTTGATTGATCCAATCAAGATGATTTTTTTGTGGGTTCAAATTCAAGCTTAGACCTTCTCAATGTACCCACAATCATCTCCTTGCGTGAGCCTTGCATAGCTGGTCTCATGCATAGTGCGGCTTAAGGAGGGGAGCAAGAGAGAGGGGGGGGAACGAGTTTTGCATACTGCAGTGCATGCTTCAGCAACCTTTCAAAAGAATGTCCAGAAAGAGGTTTGCATACCTTACCTACTAACCAATTAAGGCCACCTGCTTCCAATACTGTGACAATTGCCTTCTGCTTCCAATGGAACCATGAAATGGGACCCTTTGAATTGCTGGAAGAATCAACCAAACATGATGCCTCCTTTGGAGTTGAACAGTCCACAGTCTTGGTGGATGATTGAGCCATCTCATCTCTTTTCACATTCAGATTTATGAAATTAGATATAACAGAAACAACATATACAAGTATCTTCTGCAAAACTCGAGCCTTCTCTGCAACAGGTTTCGACAAGACCTCATCAGCAATAAATCCACCACTTACTGTCTTGAGTTGGACAACTGCAGCTGAAGAATTAGAAAATTATATTTAGAGAAACATCAAATATCAATATATGAAGTGTTTCACATATCAACATGTTCATAAACATACATGCATCACCCTGATAAAACAGAGAGAAGAAGATTATGGTTCTATACTACATATAGATTCCATGTATAATACCTTCACATACCGGCTAATTTTCTTTTCACTTCACTTTATCAGTCTATTTTTGTTTTTTACAAATAAATAGTAAAAATATTGGCAAATCTTAAAAAGAAGAATACTAATACATCATGATATTAATTTGGATTTTTATGTATGCTTCGGGTCTCAAAGAATGATTACTGTATCAAGAGTGTTACTAAGGACAATGATCTTCCCAATCATCTCATTTCATTTTCCTCTTTCAATGTTGATCTTCATTCAGGGTATATGTAGATATAATTTTTTTAGTCTTACAAACTTGGCAGTCCACCCCCAAAAATAAAAAACTCTACTGATATTTCAGATTTACACTTCAAGTAATTGGGCAAATGGCTTCTATTGGAAGACCAGACCCACCACTCTTTTGACAAAGAGAGAGAACTTTAAGCCGTTTAAAATAAAATCAAGTAAACAACATGATTTTTTTAACGGAAATGAAATTTTGAGTATTACAGTTTTCAATTCACAATCTCCCGGTAGAAAAGGAAGATAAGAAGAGGAAAAGAAAATCTTCCAAGCTATGCAATGTTTTTTCCCTTTTTCTTCCCCCAAGTTATTTCAAGGATTTCCACATTCTCCAAGTTCTCCTTGAATATCACAAGTTCACCTTGAAATTGCATTCTATTTTCCTACCAAATTCCTCTCCAAATGATAGCCAAAGGTCCAAAAAATAGTTGTCAAAAGGGTGCATGTACCTTCCATTATATAGGCAAATTGAAATAAAAAAAATGAAAGCAAATGGTCTAGCAGGCCCTATGGGTGGCTGGCTCATAGAGACCATGTTGTATGGTTGGCCTAGAGTCCTCACACCCACCTACCCCCAGTGAATTGCACCCACACCCAATTTGACACCAATCTAACTTTTAAGCCCATTGATCAACCTGATGAATTTCCATCGTTTGATGAAGTCGAAATTTTGAGGGCCTTAAAAAGCACGGCTTCTCTTATCCAATCAAGATGAAATTTTATAGACACCATTTACAAGCCAAGGCCTTTTAAACCCACCATCTATGTGGGCCCAAGTGGGGCATTTATAGGGGATCTCTATTCATCATCATGTAAGTCATTTATCCCATCAATCTGGGGTTGGCTTTTATAATATATAATTGTGTATTTTGACCTAAAAGAAGGGGCCTGAAAAAGCTGACAAGGGCCTCAAAAAAGCTGAAATATGTAGTTAACCATGATGTATGAGAGAAGCAACGTATATACATACATACATATACACAGACATACATACATGCATACATGTACAAATACATACATGTACAAATCAATGTTGTTAAAATCGTCCAAGTTATGAGTTAACTCGTACGAATTGACTCGACTCGAATGATCCAGCGAGTTAACTCGCATGTTCAATCGAAAATAGCCAAAAATAGTGTGATTTTTGGGCAAATCGCAGATCGTATGATACAAAATCGGACAATCGTCGAATCGTTCGATCCATAAGAAAAGGGAAAAAAAAGGGAAGAGGAAATACCTCTTTTAGTAGAAGTGGAAGAAGGAAGAGGGAAAGGAAAGGGAAAAAGGAAAGGAAGAAGAGATTGTACCTAGTTTTCTTACTCACTTTCTTCTCCTTCTTCATTTCTCCTTTCCGCCAGTTCTTCGCCTTTTTTTTCTTTCGCTCTTTCGTTGTGCTCAAGTCCCCTTTTTCTTTTAGGGTTTTACGGTAAACAAGGAATAGGTAAATAAGGACTCCTACTCATGAATAAAGGGTGTTTCCTTAATTAGCCTTCAACTAATAAGTACTGTTCACTTCTTTATCTTTACTTAAAAAATATTTTTTTTATCTTTATATCTATTTTCTTTTAGGATTTTACGGTAAATAAGGAGTATTATAAATAAGGACTTGTGAATAAGGTTTTCGTTAATTAGCCTCCAACTAATAAGTACTGTTCTTCTTTATCTTTTACTTAAAAAATATTTTTTTATCTTTTATACCTATTTTAAAAAATTAAAAACTGTAATTTTTTTATTTTTTAAAATTATTTGATAAATACTAATAAAATTCTTTAAATGACTTTGATTTACTTGTTACTGATATCTATTTAAAAAATAAAAAGTTCTAATTTAAAAAATATTTGATAGAAGTTATTAAGGGTTTTTTAAAATTTTAAATGTTATTGGTTTATTTGCTGATTTTTTAAATTTATTAGTACTTATTATGTAATATTTATATTTAAATCTCATATTAATATATTTTTATATTTTTAATGGATGGTTATTTACTATGGATGATAAAGTATTTTATTATTCTATGTCATTTTATATGTAATTGTAGTATAAATAATAATTATAGCAAAAAATCGTCAAAAATGTTATAACTCTTACGATTCTACAATTTACGAGTCACATTCTTAGACCGATTTACGATAGGATTCGAGTTTGACAACATTGGTACTACAAATACATACATATTCACACACACACATACATACACATTTTAGTATTGTGTTTAAATAATGCTCTAACTAATTGCATTTTGACCAAAAATGGCTCAACTACAAACTATTCAAAAATAGAATATAATCATCATCATCATCATAATCATCATCATCATCATCATCAAAGCCAAAATCCCATCTACTTGGGGTCAACTTTTCAAGTTCTAGTTCTCCATTTAGCTCAATTATAAACCATACAACAGTCAGACTACTATCTGTCATATCTTTCTCTATCCCTTCCCTTCCAAAAGTAAAATATGATAAGAGAGAAAAAATTCATTGAAATCTGTTCGAAAACCATGACATGATAACATTCTTGAGGTAGAACTCACTCTCAAAAGCTAGCCGTTGAAAGGAGGGTGCCTCAAGTGTTAATGGAGTCACTGGTTTCCTCAATTAACCGATGTGGGACTTTTTATCACTTCACACCCGCCCTCACGTGCAGCTAGTACCTATAGCTCCACGTGAAAACTTTAGACCCGCCCTCACGTGCACTGGGCACACAAAACCTGCTCTGATACCATATTAGAAAACCATGACATGATAATATTCTTGAGCTAGAACTCACTCTCAAAAGTTAGTCGTTGAGAGGAGGGTACATCAAGTGTTATATGGAGTAATTGGTCTTGAATAAACCAATGTGAGCCTTTTTTTCACTTCACAAAATCTTGCATTCACATGTACTCGAGTTTAAATATCTCCTCATCGAGGACTTTAATGCGCCTAGTGCACCCAAAGTTTTTCTTGAACCGGAGATGGTGGCATTGATGGGATGGTCTTATGCTAGTCTTGATGGCCTTTAAAATGGTATACTGAATTAACCAAATTTATCAGTCTTAAAAAATAGGCTTAAGCTAGATTGAAGGTCTCTAGCTTAGGTGTTGTGTGCACCAATGGAAAAGACACCAGTCTTTCTCAATGGACCATAGAAGATAGGCCCAAATTGTTCTTAGTATGACCTCCAAACTAAGGCAGAGGAACACCAAAACTTTGTGCTCACTCTATCTACAAAAGAAAGAAACTCCCCCATATTATGCTCGACAAACCAAGACAAATGCAAGTCAATTGTTATCATTCTCACTTCTAACAAGACGCAAAGACTCTCCTTCAACTTCTTCTCAGCAGAGACACCAAGAAGAAGCCACACCATTTGATTTCCTCCTTTCTCTAGACCAATTTCATGTATCTTATAAACCACCACCGTTCTTCTTCTCTCACATATTAGCCTCACCTTTGGTAGCACTTCTTCTTGGATAAAAAGAACTTGCAATACCAGAGGTGCAGCAAAAGAAAGGGATCAAGTCAGAGTTGGATTTCTCAGATTGCTTGAAGAAACAACAGTGCGTTGTTCGAGACCTTGATGTTACAAATAAGTGTAGTACTAGGTAATATACCCACTCAAATAATGCTTTTTGGAATAGAAAGAACTTTTTTGGAAAATAGAGACAATTTTATGTCAAATTTTGGATTGCTAAAGACAGAAACCAGTACATATCATGCAATATGACTCAGTTTTGGCCAAGTTTTAGAACCATGGTAAAAAGAACAATGATAGTTCAAAAGTAAAAATGATCTAAGACAATCCAAAAGCATTCATAGGGAAAAGACCTGGTAGAATTAACACAAAATGGAGCACGCAATCATTTATTTAGAGTAAATAGCAGCATTAAGAGGAAGCTAGAGAGACGCCTCTAATCTTTGCAAACACTAAATGCGGCACCTTTTGCCCAATGACTTTCCACTCATTTTCTTTTTAACAGACTCAAACCAATAGAAGAGTTCAATAAAACCTTTCTTAACAGGCAGGAACAGATAATGCTATCACCATATCTGACTCTTATCATGGTCAATCACATGTCAACACAAGTATTCATTTTCTTCAAAATATTTGCCTCCCTATCGACGCTAGTGGTCTTAGCGTTCAACCCATCAAGGATGTAAAAGTTGCTCTTCTTACCAAATGGTTTGGCGGATTGGTTCTGTCGAAGAAGCCCCGTGGAAATTTTTACTCGTTGCTAAGTACAAAATTAGAAATAGTGGATAGGAGATCAATCTTGTTCCGCGTAGATCGTTTGAAACATGAAGGGCCATGTGTGGATAAATTCAAGGTATTTGTTTTAAAGTGGGGCGAGGAAATCGAGTCAAGTTTTTTACTTATCTTCAATGTGATTCCTTCCCCCTTGCTACCCAGTTCTCTTCCCTCAAACACTCATCTCTCTCTCCTAATGGTTATGATGTAGGACACGAATAGGCCTGATCTCAAGTGGGCCCCACTCCAAGTTCGAATTATTTATTTTTATTAGTTTGAATTTCTAAATTTAATTTTATAGTTTCCTAATGTCATTGGGTGTCCTAATTAGTTTAGGATTCCTTTTTTAGTTCGAATTCTTATGTAGTTTTATTTTATCTTTTAGTTTCCTAGTTTAGCTTGGTTTCCATTAGGATTTTTTCTTATATAAAGCCATGTTTGTAATGGGAGAATACACTCTCAATGAATACAACGAAGAGAAATCAAAGTTATCTTTATTTATCTTTCTCTTTTTACATTTTCTTCTTCTTGCCGAAGTTGCAAGCGTTTCTACCCTTCCCAGTCTCGACGAAGACTCGGGCATCAATCCCGCATCAGGTTACATCTCCAGTTTCAACTTTGTGTCTAGAGACTGGGTAGTGTGGGATATCCATTTCTGTCAGAAACTGTCTGATGCAGAAACGGGTGACTTCTCACATCTTTTGCTTCTTCTTACTTCCCATGTCCCCGAGGATGGTTCCTTGCTTTGGCAGCATGATTCTTCTGCATTCTCAGTGAAGTCCTTTTATGTTTGGAGCAAGCAGTATGATTCTATCTCCAAAGTGGATCCTGCCACCTGGTCCTCCAAAGCTCCACCTCATGCCATCGACTTTTTCTAGATGGCAAGCTTGGGAAAATCCTCACCCAAGACAACTTGTGTAACAGAGGAAAAGTATTGGTTAGTGCTTGTCCTTTTTGCCTCCAGGCCACTAAAGATGTGGACCAACTCCTCATTCATTGTCCCTTTTCGTCGTCTATTTGGATCTTTATCTTGGACCAGTTTGATATTCAGTGGTTTGTGCCCTCCTCAGTTGCTCAACTTTCTTTTGGTTGGAAGATTTCTAATGTCTCCTCCAAAATGTTCGGCGATGTGGCTTCTTACTCTTTTCACCACCATGTGGAGCCTTTGGTAGGAATGCAACATTAGGGTGTTCAAGAACTGTGAGGAAAGCCCCCAAAAAGTTCGTAGCAGGATTGAGGCCAAATGTGTTGCCTGTGCCTCTTCTATTGAGAAATTCCACGATTTTTCCATCTCCGACGTCTTGCGAGCTTGGAGATAGTGCATTGGTTTGTCTTAATCTTTAGTTCTTTTGTTTTAGCGGTTTCTTGCTAGTTGGTGTATAGGGTTGCAGGACTTTTTGTTTTCCTTTGCCTTGTACCATTGTTTGTGCACCTCTAGTGTCCCTTTTTCTATTAATACAATTACCATTTCAAAAAAAAATACAAAATATGTGAGTGAAGCTGATCAACACAAAAACTTACAAGAGGCCATAAGATGAGTTATGGCTCCAAATAACACTTCTTTTAATGCAATGAAATTGGCTAAGAAGAAAAACAAGGAGGCACAAAAGGCAGATGTTGCCCTCAAAAAGAGAATCTACAATAGCAAGAAACAGAAACAAGGATATGCAAATGAAGAGAAATACCAAGAGCAGAAATATCAGGAAAATAGAAGCACTACTTTCTAACCAAATACCACATTTTTCTTCCAAGTGAATTGATGTAATGGAGAAATGACGTGAAGTAACATGGTAAAAACAAGAATACCTTTCATTAGTGCTGTGAGCTTTTGTATCCCTCCATAATAACCAAAAACTCTGCAATTGTGCAGTGAACGAGAGACAACTGTCAATGCGTCCATGACATGCATCCCTTCAGCACCGATACTCAAGCTCATTGATGATCCAGCCATGTCTGGGGTAGATTGAGCTGCATTGGGGTTGGAGATAAAATTGAGATTAAAAACTTATATCCATAATGTTAACGATCAATGGGAATTTGAGACAAAGAATGTCCCTAAGCAAATGAGTTATTGTGACATATTTGAGAAAAGAACAAACTAAAAACAAATGGTAATCTATGTTATCGAATGATAAGCTATCTATAGAGGCAATATCAACCACTATCATTTATTAAAACAATAGTTCTAGAGCTCATTGGTAGATGCAAATTCAATGATGCAGACCAAGCTATGCATATCAACAGCCACTAGAATCTAACAGTAGCCGATACTGACCAATAGGAAATATGTGATCACCAAGACAAGGGTACACATAAAGCCAACCATTTAACAGCATTTAACCAGTAAAAGATATTCAAAACAAAAGAATCACTTACTCTCTGAAACAAGAGTTGTTAACCGTTGAACTTCTTGGGTGAGAACAAGAATAATTTCAGCAGGATGTCCAGCAGAGCAGCCTAAATGGACATCTTCAAAGCCTGATGCATACTCTTCGCCAGATGCAGTTTCTGGTAATTGGACAGGTTCCCAGTTCTTGTATACCCGTAGGAAGTGCATGAGAAAAACTTGAAATAGTTTTCTCTTTTCTGCCTGAGAATTATCAAGTACACAAGCATATAAAAAAGTAGAAACATTAGTGTGAGATCAATTAAGAGGTAAGTTACCCATTCATGGATGTATCATCACCAAAAACCTTCAAGAAGAAGTGTCTCATGAACGCATTAACGCTTAAAAATGCAGATTAACAGAATGAATGTCCTAATCTCAATGGCAGAAAAAGCATCTCAATCCGGACTAGCATGAAAACTAAGATAACGAAATAAGTGGACAACATCCTAAGCATTTCTCAAAAATGTCAAGATATAAAGAAAGATGGGGCTCCAGCTATTTCAATCAGTGAAAAATATGTAACCAGACACGAATATCTTATGCAAATAAGAAGGGCCTCTTCCTTTAACGAAAATTGCTCAAGAATTCATCTTTTTTTTCTTTGAAAGTAACGAATTAATTTAAAAAGGAAGAAATCTCCTATTGCCAACAAAGCTGGATGAGTGTAAAGAAATTTGTGATCAATCCAATCCTTATTTTCCATCACATCCCTTTTTTAAGTGACTCTAAAATTTTCCAGAAAGGATATGTCATGCAAGTCCTACATATTTTAAAATTTGCATGTTTCAAAGCTCTCTTTTAGATTGAAACTCTCCATGATCTTATGCTACCTTTTACAGGCTAAACCCTAGGTCTTTTCCAAGGGGCCCATCATCCCCAAATTCCTAATCCTTCAACAATCCAAACGGCCATAAGTTATCACTAGGCACATAATTAGATTGATTACATGTTTTGCAAATGTGTGAAAGGACATGGCCCAATCCTAACCCTTCAACAATCCAAACTGCCATGAATTATCACTTCGGGCACATAATTAGATTGCATGTTTTTGCAAATGTGCGAAAGGACATGGCCCCCCATTTAGAGGTAGAGGTGATGATGACAGGACGAAGTGTATGAATTCCTCTCACTTGTGTGCATGATAGATAACAGATAAAGAGAATATTAAACACATTGATAACATTAAATCCAATGGAAAGGATCACTCTAATACGGTGTTAAGTATGCTCAACCATTCAGATGAGGTAGAATACATGAAGGGATGATAGTTGCCAAATGGTAGAATCCCCTCCCTCTCCCTCTTTCCCTTCCTAACATATCACCCAAGGGGGTGAAAGAAAATATTATATGTTTGTGTTACATACGTCTTAGGCAACAAAATCAAAGGAATTACTAACCATAAATCATTAACTTAAAACCTAAAAAAAAAAAACAGATATGTCAGCTATAAAAGTTTTTGCTACATATTCTCCAAAAACCACTACTAGGAAATGGCATTCAACAGAAAACACACTAAGAAATAGTCTTAACAACAAAACCATACAAAGTTACATCAATAAAGATTCAACAATTATACTTCAGATCTAAGCATGATTTCAGTACTTTCTCGTTGGCATGAAACAGAAGAAAAATAAGAATGTCCTGACTTAATATAGTAATTTTAATACCTTGCCATTGGCTTTCTCATATCTCTGCCAAAGTGTATTAAGAACTGACTCATCACCAGATTCTCTGAAAAATGTAAAGAGAAATATAATGAGATCAAGTTCACTACAGCCAAAAGATACAACTGTTGGGTAATAGTCAAATGAAGGGTATGGCTTTTTATAAAATAAAATGGAAAAGAACTCGGACGACCGATCCTAGATAGATGGGATTAGTGGCTTTGATGATATTGGTGAAGATGATGGGTATAACCAAAAGATAATTGCAAGTACATTGTATCCATTAGAAAGAGAACAATTATGCAGCAAGGTTGAAATAATTAGGATTCACAAGTCATTATAAATTAAGAGATTCATAAGAGCCAAGCAATTGAACCCTAACAGTAGAAAGGGAACTAAAACATTACACCCCTATCACTTTCCCAAACTCATGAATTGCAAATCTTGTCAAAATTTTACAATATGCGATATCTTAAGATTCACATGATTATCATAAGACAAACAATTCGTATTTGATTTAAAAATCATAAGATTCCTATGGATGATAGAATTTTGTGGCTATTTGGAACTGAAGTATGGATGATGCGGCGCATCCCAACATCCATATACGCAAGATATTACCAAGTTTAAGTTGCCCTGTTTGGTTTTGTTTTCTTTAGTAAGGGTAGTTTGATAATTTTTTGTTTTATTTTATTTTAAGCAATGTAGAGTCTTATATAAGCTTGTAGCCCTTGAGGCATTACTTTTGAGATTTCGCATATCCCCTGCGACTTTGGTGTTTTGGCGAGAAGCCTTGGTTCTTGGCATGAAGCCCTCTTCCTCTTCTTCCAGATACGGTTATTCTTCTCTTCTTCTCTCTTCTCCTCTCTCATCTCTTCTTTCTTCTCTTCTTCTTCTCTTCTCTTTTGTTTTCTTTAACCTTCTGGAACCCAAAGCCCCTTCCACTGTTGCCGTTACCTGTCCCTAAGCCATCCACTTTGCTGTCCAACTTTCGCCTACTCCTAAACTCCAGCCTACCAGTGTCGCCTCTCCCCAAACTCCCATCTACACCTGCTGTTACCCTCAAACAAGTCTCCTACAGTCGCTGTTGGCCCCTTTTGGACATTCCATCTTCACCGATACCCTTGTGAACCTACACAGCCCTCATCCTTAGCCGTCTATACCTGCCATACAGCCACCTGCTGTTTTCATACAATCCAAATCCCTTCCTAATACCTTCACCCCTGTCCAAAATAACCCTCTTTACTGCTGTCTTACTCTTTTCTTTACTGTTACAGCCCTCTTTCTACCCTTTCAGCCATATTCAACCTCATTTTGGATGACAAGACTGTGTGTGTGAGATTTCATACGTCCTTTTATTTTGAAAGTCCTATAATCTGAGTAGTAACTTGATTTGGATTGTGTTATAACTGCCTATATTGAATTCCTAGAATTTTATGTTTGTTTGTGGTAGATTTTAATACTCTGGATTGCTATTATTAATTTAGATTTTAATTTCAGCCTTATATTTTAGCTTCATATTTTTTTTTTGAAAGTTAACTTTATTAATAAAAAACTGGGCCAAAGAGACCCTACAAAAGAAGAACCCAAATTACAACAATCTAGTTACAACTTCCTCTTCTTGCAACAAGCCCTGCTTAGCTAAAGAATCCGCAGCTGTGTTGGCTGACCTGGAAACCCAAGCAATCTTAAAACCAAAGGCATTGATAGCATGACGAATCTTCTCAACTTTATCAAGATAAATCCAAGGGCAATGAGAACCCAACACCCAACCTATCACAACCCGAGAATCACCTTCAACTAAACTCCCTTGAACCCCCAGCTCTTCCAACTCTAAAATACCTTTCCACAAAGCGAACAATTCAACCTCAATAACCGACCCATTATGAAAAGGACCCGCAAAGGAAATCAGCGTATTCCTACATTCGTTACAAATGAGACCACCATACCCAGCCATACCAACTTCTCGCATACAACTCCCATCAAAATTAAGCTTGAGCAACCCTGGAGAAGGAGGAGACCATGGAACAACCAATCTAGGAGCCCCGAATGGCCTAAAATAATCTACCGACGCCCACTCCCTACACATCTCAGAAATAGACGTCTGACTAGACTTCAGCTCACCAACCATCCACCGTGCAACCCGCACCTTGATTAAATCAAGAAGACCATCAAAAGAGCCCACTTTACCGAGAAACACCCTTTTATTTCTTTCTAGCCAAATGGACCAAATAATAGACAATGATGTAGCCTTCCAAAACTGCCGACGAAAAGAGCTTCCAAAGAACACAATTTCTTCATTAAACAACTCACACCAGACTTTAGGGAAACAGAAAGAGATACCCAAGAGCTGAAAAAAATGATGCCAAACACAAGTAGCGACTCTACAATCAAGAAGAAGATGATTCACCGTCTCCTCTGCAGATAGGCACATAGGACACGCATTAACAATAAGTATCCTTCTCTTCCTCAAATTATCTATAGTCAAAATCTTCTGCATCCCTGCTAGCCAACCAAACACCTTTACTTTAAAAGGAAATACACCCTCCCAAATCTTAGGGTGGACAATTAGAGCTTCACCAACTGACAAAAGATGATCACAAAAAGACTTCACCGAGAAGATACCAAGAGGCTCTAACTCCCAAATTCTACAATCAGTACCCTGCCCCAACAAGAAAACATTTCCCAATAACATCATGAGAGACAACCAACCTTCTACCAGCCAATCCTCCAAATCTCTCCGAAATTGAGGGTTCCAGACCACCTTATTTTGAATGAGCTCGTAGCAATCCCTAACCTTAGGTTGATTATCTGCCACCAAAGAATAAAGAACTGGGAATAATTGCGCCAGAGGAGTTGGACCCAACCATTTATCTGACCAGAAGAATATGTCATCTCCAGAATAAGCCCGATACCTAATGTGGTGATTATAATCCGACAAAATGGAACAAACACCCTTCCAGAAACCTGACATCCTCCTATTAGCTCCCCCAGTCCGCCATCCAAAACCTGATATTCTATACTTCCTACGAACAATATCCTTCCATAATCCTTCCGAAGAATCCCCCAACCGCCACAACCACTTTCCCAATAGAGAAGTATTAACCTGACGAACAGGGCGGAGCCCCAAACCCCCTTCCTTCTTAGCTTTACAAACCTGAGCCCAATTGACCAAATGAAATTTACGTCTATCACTAACATCATTCCACAAGAAGTTTCTTTGAATCCTGTCAAGCTTATCCGCCACCAAAGCCGGACATTTGAACACACTAAGAAAGTAGACCGGAAGACTAGCCAGGACAGCCTTAAGCAAAATAATACGACCACCAATTGACAAGAATCTACCTTTCCAAGCAGACAATCTTCTCTCCATTTTATCAATTACCTTATCCCAACAAGCCTTCCTAGGTTTGCCCTTACAAAGAGGAACCCCCAGATACAAAGATGGAAAGGAGGCAACTTTACACCCCAACAGAGAAGCCAGATGCAGACATTGACTATGCTCAACATTAACGCCCATCAACTCACTTTTATCAAAGTTAATTTTCAACCCAGAACAAATCTGAAACCACAACAGAACAGCACGAGCCACCTTAATCACATCCTCATTTGCTTTTAAAAATAGAACGGTATCATCAGCATACTGCAGGTGAGAGATCTCAATATCAGAATGAGCAATATCGAAACCCTGAATCCAACCCTGTGAAACAACTGCCTGAAACATAAGATGCAAAGACTCAGCAACTATCACATACAGATAAGGAGATAAAGGATCCCCTTGACGAACACCCTTCTCCATCCTGAAGAATCCCTTAGGACTCCCATTCACCAGAACAGACATATGAGCTGACGAAATACAAGCAACCATCCAGCTTCGCCAACGATCCCCAAAC
Organism: Chimonanthus praecox; assembly: GCA_022113865.1. NCBI lineage: Eukaryota > Viridiplantae > Streptophyta > Magnoliopsida > Laurales > Calycanthaceae > Chimonanthus > Chimonanthus praecox. The sequence goes on from CM039086.1 coordinate 28,830,331, forward strand.
CCCATTCTTTGCGACACAAAATCAAGAAAACCCTAGCAAACATTATCATAGGCTTTTTGAAAATCCAATTTACAAACCACACCTGCATCCCCTAAAGAGAATTGAGAATCCAAACATTCATGGGCCACCACCACCGAATCCACAATCTGCCGTCCTTCAATAAAGGCGCTTTGAGAAGAGGAGATGAGAGAAGGGAGAACCCCCTTCAGCCTATTAGCCAAAACCTTAGACAAAATTTTATACGGGCTCCTAAGCAAAGAGATTGGGCGAAAATCATTTAAAGCAGAAGCCCCCGGCTTCTTCGGAATTAGAGTGATAAAACCGGCCCCCAAACCTTTAGAAATAATGCCTCTCTCAAAGAATTCCATAATGAAAGCCAAGATATCTACCTTCACCATCTCCCAAAAAAATTTAAAGAAAATGATAGGAAAGCCATCAGGGCCTGGAGCTTTATCTTCCCCTAATTGCCGGACTGCATTTCTCACCTCCATCTCCTCAAAAGGAATCTCCAAAGCATTCCGATCCTCCTCACCCAACATTTTAAAAGGAAGCAAAGAAGGGATAGGGAATTCCCTAGAAGGGGCTTTGAAAAGGTTTTTGTAATAAAGAACTACCTCCTCACAAATGTCTAATTTTGACTCAAGTCTCTCTCCATCAACTTGTAAAGAATGAATAAAATTCTTCCTTCTTCTAAAACTCGCCATCCGATGAAAAAACTTAATGTTCTTATCCCCCTCTTTCAACCATTGAATGCGAGAGCGTTGTTTCCATTTGATCTCTTCCCTCAAAGCATTCTTCTTAATATTGAATTTTATCTCCTTTCTCCGCAACAAAAGCTCATGAGAAAGAGGACCATTTTCCTCTTGAAGTTGGAGAAGATGTAATTCCTCCAGCCATCCCTGTTCCTCGATAGAATCTGCCTCTCTACGATCAAGAGCCCACTTCTTGATCTTCCCTTTAACAAACTTCAGTTTCTGCAGCAAGCAATAACCCTTGAACCATGAGGGATTTGTTTCCCTCCACCAACTTTCAACTAACTCCTTAAAACCATCAGATTGAAGCCAAGCCACCTCAAAACGGAAAGGCGTAGGACCCCAAGAGTCCAAACTAGAGTCCAGAACAATAGGAATATGATCAGAGACAGGGTTGGAAAGAGCACGCTGCGAAGAGAGGTGAAAACATTCCTCCCAACTGGAATCAATCAAAAACCTATCCAGACGAGCCAGACTAGGAATATCTTGCATATTGGACCAAGTAAAAGACGCACCCCCCAAAGGTAAATCCAACAGATTTAACTCATCAATCCAACTATTAAAAAACTGCATTGGAGAGGAAATACCGTGACAACCGTTTCTCTCAGACATCCGACGGACGACATTGAAATCACCACCCAGACACCAAGGAAGATCAGAGTTTCCGCTTACTATAACTACCTCCTCCAAAAACTGGCTCCGAAAAGCATCATCATTCGGCCCATAAACATTTGTGAACATGAAGGACCTCCCAGCTGAAATCTCTTCCAACACCGTCATAATGGAGAAAACACCAATCTGAACAAACACTAATTTTAATTTTGAAGCATCCCATATCGTCCAAACTCCCCCAAAAGCTCCTTCAGAAGCCTTCCCAATCCAGCCCATAGACGCTGCACCCCAAACAGAACGGACAAAACCCTCATCTGGCTCACGACACTTTGTCTCCTGCAGAAACAAAACATCTGGCCTCTGACTGAGGACCACCCTTTTCACTGTCACTCGCTTCATCGCATCCCCCATACCTCTTACATTCCAAGACATCACTTTCATCGACCACCTCCTTGTGCACCCGACGACTTCACCACCGCCAAAGAACGGTCATAATTAACAGTAGAGTGCAATTCCTGAGTTCCCTCTCTCGCTTTCTGTTCCAACGAACGCGATTATCCTCCTCTGACTCTCTCTGGCCAGACTCCCAAAAATTCTGTAGAATATCTCTCAACTGAGTAGTCCGACGAGGCGACGAAATACCGAGAATGGCACCCACCAAAAGCATCTTTTCCTCATCAAACTGTTCAGACCTTACTGTTAGAGCTAAACCTTTTGCTTCTACCGTATCTGCCCAACTAACTGCAAGAGGAGCCGCGTTTCCCACAATTTCCAAAGATTGATGGAGCTGCTGAGAAAACACCTGCTTTCCAATGCTACCGAAATCAAGTGCACCTCCCTGCAAGGAATCACTTCCAGAACTTGAAACTCTAAGATCGGTCGCATCCTGCTCTTGCCTGCTAGCCTCCACCAAGGGCAGCGAACAAGAACAACTTGCTAACTCTCCAACCGGCTGACCCTGACAGTCGAGATTGAAGCTAGCATTCCTCAGCCCATTCCGCACAAATGAAGTTAAGTTGTGACCTTCCTCTAAAACTGGGCTTACAAAATGGGCTTGCTGCTGAAAATGCAGCACCCCTTGGCTCGAAACCTGCTCTTGTCGCAAAGTTGGGCTGGCAGTCTGGGCTCGCTGCCGTCCCTGACGTTCAAAACTGAAGCTAGAAGTCCCTGACCCATTCTGCACTAAATCCTGCAAAACTGCGCTTACACAGTGGGCTTGCTGCTGAAATGGGCCGACTTGCGGCACATCTTTACTCGGCTCCAGCACTGGGCCCAATGGGCCGGAAGTCTGAGATCGACTTAAGTTCGCAAGAGAAACCATATCAGAAGGTGACCGACAGGCTCGGGCCAAGGTCCCGAGCTTAGAGTCCGAAACTGCCTTACCCGAACCCTCCCGCAATAAAGTCGGGACTTTTCTTTTTTCCATCTTATCGGGAGACAGCCCTAAAAACTCGATCCCCTCCTTGAAAGCCTCCTGAGATTTCGAGAGACTGCCCGAGGAAGCCGAAACTGCTGGAGGGATCGTCGCCACAATCAACGGTTTCGGAGCAGCAACCATCTCCGAAACGGAAGGTAGGACAGAAATTGCAGGAGGAATCTCTGTCGCAATCAAAGGAAGAGAAGAGAAACGGAGCCCACTCTCCCAATGGAACGGAAATCCCCTCTTTCCTCTGGAAACTCCGGTTGCCGGAGAGAAGAGGAAAGGCAACTGAGGAAACGATGGGTCCCAAACACCGGCCAATGTAGCAGGCAGCTTCAGATCCGAAGAAGCCCCATGAGAAATGACCTCATCCATCGACACCATTCCTCGAGGTTCCACTTCCGTCCATAGACCAAACCGAATGTCCCCAACATCCAAAGACAAGACTTTTGGGACTTCTTTGTTGGCCATCCGAACCACCTTGATCCGAACGAATTCAACAACCTCCATGGACAAGCAACGAGGGTCAATTTCTTCCACCGCACCACACAGCTCCCCTAGTTTCCAAAGCACTTCCTTACGCCAGGCATGAAGCGGAACATTGAAGATACGGATCCAATCCACCACAGAACAAGGTCCCAGAACCTCCGTCCATCTATCGATTCAACGCAGAGGCCCCTCAGAGAAGTGGGATCCCCCAACATTGACCCTCCGATTATCCTCCTCAGAAGCAAACATGAGCCAGAACATAAGAGGAGACAGCCTTCGCACTATCACTTTCAGATCAAAGCCCCAAACCTCCTGCAACCAGCGATTTATGTCTTGCACCGAGATACCAGAATTTTTCGCTACTCCAATCCAGGTTCTTGCTAACCCCTCTTTATTCTTCTCAATGAAAGGTTCATTAACCTGCAGTAGCCGATCTGCCCGACGAAAAGTAGTATGAAACACTTGTTTTGGTTTCGGTTTTTCCTTCTGAAGCAAAGGCTTCGCTTTCCAGCCCACATTAGAAGCCAAACGATCTTCCGGCCCAAATTTAGCCTTATTAACTTGAAGCTTCTTCCCAAGGTGGACCTTCCCATTGAACAAAGAAATGGCATTGTCCCTTTCTCTTTCCGTCTTAAATCTCACAAAGGCAAAATTCTTCCTCTTACCTGCTTTCTTATCAAAAGGAACATAGGTATCAAAAACCACCCCAGCCACTCCAAAAATCCTAACCAGATCTCCATTGCCCCAGTCAGGGATATTCCCAACAAAAACAGAGAAACTCTTACGCCACCAAGCAGCCATTTAATCAAATCTCACAGGTGAAGATGATCATTTCCCCAAGGTTATTAAGTCTGCGACGGTGAGAAAAAATTCACCATCTTTTTCTCTCAATGGAAAAGATTATTATGGATGGAGGTGATCTCGCTTCGGAAGAAATGTTGGTGGCGATACCAGGTCTCTTACAGAAACTAAAGAAAGAGATAGAACCTGCTGCTTTTACATATGCATGGGCGTTGCTTCCGTCAGATCATCAAGAAGTATTGTACCCCATCCTAAAACAGGGAGACTGGTATGCAACAGCAATTGCATAATCTGCTATAGTTGCCTTTTTTATATTTTAGCTTCATATTGATTTTTGGTTACATCATAATTGCATTTAGGCATTTAGGGTTACCCATTTGTCTTGTCCTGCGTCAATGAAACTTTTGGCTTGGATGATTTATTTGACTTGAGTAGAAAAGGGCCTATGGATTTTTTGGGGGCAACATTGATTGGAGTATATTTGTATACCAGTTCTGCAAATTGGAACATCAAAATCTGAACTCTAATTTAAGAATAATGCATTGCATCATTGTAGACATGCATCTTCACTTACCACAGAGGGATGGTTTCTCATACAATTACTTTTTTAACTATCCTTATGTTATTCTATTTTTAGAGAAAAATTATGAATCTTGTGATTCTGAGTTTTACATTTTACAGTTCGCAATTCAAGATATACTGATTTTGTGATATAATTCGATTTTCACAACATTTACTATATAAACCTTGGGGCATGGAATTTATTAAGAGCCAATATATAAAAGATCCAAGCACCTCAAGAAGCATGTCAACACTAAACAAATGTTGTCACTGTCCTGAAAAAGACTTAGTTTCTTTTAAGTGGGTCCTGTAAAAATTAGTTATCATTTTTGAAAGGCATGGAACTTATTCAAGCACATTTTATGGGCAGAGGAACGGCAATGACCTCAAAGCCTTGGTTATATTTTGGAAGAGAGCTGGGGGATAAGTTTATATCTACCAGCATCATTTTCACAAATTCATATTAGTGCCAATGAAATGACAGAATTTTTTGCAAACCTGGAGTTGACAGGAAAGTGAGTTTCATGTAAATTCTCTACTGGTGCTAGTTGTTATTGCATGGGGCCATTTTGCAATTAGTTCTACTATATATCTCGTATACTGTAAAATCATCCTCAAATTTACTTTTCTGAACAAAATTTATTTTTATACAGGTGCATGTGTTTTTGTTTCACTTGTCAACTGGTAAACACAAAAAGTAGAAGCAACTATTCAAACGAAGAAAAAAAAAAGATGCATGAATGACAGTGCACTTTGTAAGCAGTACGAATTAAGAATATCAACACATAAAGATGAATTAGCTAAATGGTTGAATCAAGATTTCAAGTATAAGAGTACCCAAAGCGGATTCTTGGAGAGGGGGCAGAAAACGTCACTGCTTGTGGCCATGAACCACCTTCTCCTGTTTGGCCGCCAGATGTTCTCCGTAGAAGGTCGGCAACACCTTTAACAATGTTCATGCTTCTCCCGATATACTCGACACATCAAGGCTTTTAAAATGAACGATCACAATATAAAAGCATTAACCAACCCATCACTTGCACCAATATTTCAAAGTTATGAGCACGATTATAAACTAGCCTTCCTTCAAAGCCTCAGGTTTCCTAATCTTCAGAATCCAATAAGCAAATTTCAACATATGGATTAAAAATGTATATAATATCCTCTTCCATAATATAAATTAATTGATATCCACAGGAAGAGCCTACAATAACAAACCATGTCGAAAATCCATTCTTCCAAGAACAACAAGAAGAACAAAAAACAGTCATATTTCAAAAAATAAAATTAAAAATTAAAAAAAAAAATACATAGGATACATCTTTCTGGTGGTAAATCTCCAAATGTGCAACTACAAACATGAACAAATATAAAACCATTAACAGTATCAGACAGCCAAAGAAAGCCTCCCATCCAATGCTTGCGAATAGTCCAGTCACTAATTTTATATATGCAACTAGGGGGATCAGATAAGGAGACCCTCTTCTCCTTTCATTTTCTCTATCGTTGCAGAAAGATTAAGCAGATGAATGCTTAGTGCTAGAGAGGTTGGAACAATTAGAGGATTTGAAGTGGGTGATGAAGGTAATATTATCCAATGTTGTCAAACTCAAATCATATCAGAAATCGATCTAAGGGTGTGAAACGTGAATCGGAAATCGTAGAATCGTAAGATTTATAATGTTTTATTCTAAAATTATTTTTTATTTCTATAAATAATTAAATATATTAATCATGTATCGTTAAATTATTCTAAAATTATTCTATAAACTATACATAATCGGCCAAACAATTGTCATCCCCAATTTGACTTGACACTTATCATCCATCATAAATAACTATCAAAAAAAAAAGACACAAAAATATATTAATATGACATTTAAATATAAATATTTAAGTATAGATAAATTTAAGAAATCAACAAATAAATCAAAGGCATTTAAAATAAATCTAAATAGCATTAATCAAATAAAATTTTCTAAAAAAATGAAAAATCATCTTTTAGAGCTTTTTATTTTTTTTTAAATAGATACAAAATATTGAAAAATATATTAAAAAAAAAAGAGGTTTTTTAATAAGAAAAGAAAAAAGATGGTAAAAAATTAAAAATAAGAAGCTATCTAAAGGAAGATTGTGTAGATGCAATAGCATATGAAAAAAAAAATGCAATTTTATCTCAACATTAGTGACTCACATGCCCAAAAAAATAAATTGCAAAAGAAACAACGATAAAATAGGGACATCTGTGAGTCACTTTTGTAAAAATGTAAAAGAAAAGCAAGAGATGCAAAAGAAGGGAAAAAAAAAGACAGAACAGGATCGTGTTTTGCCCAAAACCCTACACCCAGAAAGTACGAATAGGGTGGAAAGACGAAACAAAGTGTCGAGAGAAGAACGGAAAGGAGAAACGAAAAACAGAAAGAAGATGTTCGTTTCTGAAGATCAATCGGCTCTTTGGTAATTTCTTCTTCTCTTCTTCCTTCTCTCTTGCCGTCTTTTTCTTCGTTTCTTCACAGAATCGCACGCGTCTACGATTTTGTTGGTTGACAAACAAATCACACTATTTTGGGCAAAACACAATTTTTTTAGCGATTTGAATCGCCAGGCTTCCGAGTCGAGTTGAATTATACGAGTCAATTCGTGACTCGTATGATTTTTGACAACACTGCTATTATCTCTCACCTCCAATTTGCATATTTTTGTGATACTAGCACAATAGAATTAATGGGGGTGAAGGCAAATTTAAGATGTTTTGAGATGATTCCAGGGCTAAAGATAAACTTGGGAAAGAGTCTCCTTATTTGTCTAGGTGCAGAGAATGAGGTAGTGAAAGCTTGTGGGATAGGATGGGAAGGCTGGAAAGTTGCCCATGACCTATCTTGAACTGTCTATAGGGACCAACCTAGATCAAAGAGACCGTGAGAACTGGTGATGGAACAGTTTGAGTAGAATAGCAAGTTGGAAGAAATTATTTATCTTTGGAAAGAAGAATCATGTTGATTAAGGCCACTCTCTGATTTTCCAATTTAATATATGTCAGATTTTAAGATGCTTTATGGAGTTGCAAAGAAACTGTGAGAAAATTCAAAGAGATTTATTATGGTATTATTTCGGGGAGAAGAAAGGAATACATTTGGTTAAGTAGGAATAAGTTGTGAAATCAAAAGAAAAAGGAGGCTTGGGTCTTGTTCAGCTAAGGGTTTCAATGATGCTTTGCTTTGTAAATGGCCAAGAAGATTCAAGAATGAAACTAATTGTCTGTGGAAAAGAGTTCTAGAGGCTGGTTATGGAAAGAATGGAGAGTTGGGAATGAATTTGGGTTCCAATATTGCAAAAAGAGGGCTCCATAGTAGTAAATGCCTTACTTAGGTTGGAGGAAGGTCAAGGTTGCGTCAGGGAAGCTTATGTGAGAGGGACGTTCATAGTAGGTAAAGGTGATGGGTCATCTTTCTAGAATGATTTGTGGCCAAGTGAGCCTAAGCTCAAAGAGAGCTTTTCAAGGTTGTATGGCCTAACTTTGGATAAGGACTCAAAAGTGAATCAATTTCAATTAGATTTAAGAGGTCATTGAGGGACCAAGAGATTGAGAGCTATATTCAACTCCTTGATATCCTAAATGAGACCGTTATTACACATGACAACTATCACTACTCGAGGATTGGCATTAGTCTCGAAGAGTAAATCACCACTTATGGTTCAATCTTTTTTATGGTGTGGGGTAAAGGGGAAGGTATCAAAACAAAAGGAAATCTGCAAAGAAGGAGAATCATCCGAGATAATACATATCCATATTATATTATGTCCTTTATGAGATAATGCATATCCGTTTGTCCATATTTTTTTAAAATATATATTTTCCTTGAAATTCCCATCTCTTTGTTGTTTTTGCTTTGGCTGACAAACGGATTTTTATTTTTTGCTTATTCAGAGTTGTTTCTTAATCAAGAAATCTAAAGATATGTTGAATATTTGTATTTTGCGTTTATTGGACTGAATTTGAAATAAATGAATTCATTTATTTATTGATTGTAGCTTCTTGTACTTATTTTTCGGGGCGTATTTCAGTTAATTGTTGTAAAAGTGACAGCATGCACCATTGAGGAGTTTTAGTGACTGTGAAGTATATCTTTAGTAATTACTTATTTACAGTTAATTACTATTATTTCTGTAATTGGTTTTGTTTAACTATTGAGAGTATGGTATCATTCACATTTAGACTTGGAAGTCATCTTTGGCTGTTTGACATTTTTTTCTAAAAGGTACTTGAAATTTTCATTAAGTGTAAAGATAAGTACAGTATTAACGGAAATACACTGATCTTTGAAAGAAACAAAAAACATTTTGAGAATGAAGATGCCAATACTCAATACACCTACTATCTAGTTACATAATCAATTCAAAAGATCTGTCTTGATGGTCTACCCCAGCTTTAGCAAGGAAATCAGCCATTGCATTAGTTGACCTTTTAAAAAAAATATCAAACAGCCAAAGATGACTTTCAAGTCCAAATGTGAACGATATCATACTCGCAATAGTTAAACAAAACCAAATACAAAAATAATAGTAATTAACTGTAAATAAGTAATTACTAAAGACGTACTGCAAAGTCACTTAAACTCCTCAATGGTACATGCTGTCACTGTTACAACAATTAACTGAAATAGGCTCCGAAAATTAAGTACAAGAAGCTACAATTAATAAATAAATCAATTCATTTATTTCAAATTCAGTACAATAACGGCAAAATACAGATATTCAACATATATCCAGATTTCCTGAATAAAAAACATCTCTGAATAAGCAAAAAATCAAAATCCATTTGTCACCTGAAGCAAAAATAGCAAAGAGATTGGGAATTTCAAGAAAAATATATAGATTTTATAAATTAAAAAAATGGGATCCAATGTGATTCTAATGAGATTGATGATCAAGTTCTTTCCATGGATTTGCGTATTGGATTTAAGGGAATTAATGATTACCTGATCTGATTGAAGGAATAGCAAACGATTTCCGGAAGACAGAAAGCTCGAATTAGAGATAGCAAACGATTTCCGGAAGACGGAGAGCTCGAATTAGAGATCTGAGATTTCTAGGGTTTTTGAAGTATGATTTGAGAGAGAGAGAGAGAGAGATGGCGAAGGAGGGTCGGAAAAAGAGACGGGAAGGGTGGAAGGACAGAGCTCTTTCGTAGAAGGTGGTAGCGAATTTTGGGATTAATAACGAGAATACCCTCGTACGGTCTTCTGTTCTCGTGGGCCAACGCTAAGCTGAGTGATACAGTTCTACTTACTCAATTTAAATTATATTTTTTTAGCAGTTACTCAATTTAAATTATATAATATAATATAATATAATATAACTTAAAAAAGTTAATATTTTTAAATTAAACAAATAATTACTGATATAATATTTCAAAATAAATTAATTTAATTATACGACTAATATTGAATAAATAGATATTACAGTGAAGCTCTCTTTTTTTGTTGATTTCATTTTAAAATTAAATAAATAAAATATTTTATTTATTGTGATATTATCATGTTTAATAGTTTTCATAAAACTTGAGATTATGACTCAATTACATCAAAATAAATCTTCGCTGTTTGATAGTCCTACCAAACGTTCCAGCGTCCAACTGGTGCTATGGCAGGGGTATAAATCTCGGCTGATATTGTTTATTTATCGTGATATTATCATATTTAATAATTCCAATAAAACTTGAGATTATGACTCAATTACATCAAAATAAATCTTCATTGTTTAATAGTCCTACCGAACGTTCCACCATCCAACTGCGGCTATGGCAGGGTTATAAATCTCGACCGATACATACAGTATCAATCATATTAGCGAGATATCGGCTGATACACATTTATATGGCCGATATTTATCTAAAAAAATTAGGAGAGAGAGATCGAGATATCGACCGAGACACTGATATTTCAGTAAAAACGATTTTTGTACCCTTGTGCTATGAATAATGGATCTGGGCCGTCCACTTAGTGGGCCGCATGTTCACTTGCCTGGGCCCATTGGATGGTGGAATTGCTTAATTCAATTACTTTATCTAAAATAATAGAAAGGATCTTTTACATATGGCATTACAAGGGAGCGTGGGACCACTCACATTAAATGTGAGATGGTAAGAGTATTTCTTTTACAACTAAAATTTACGACAATGAGCCACTAACCATTAATTTTAAATATAGTAAAATTATCAGTAAGACAGAAACAGTAATTAATTTAAATGCATTTTAATTAAATATCTCAGTTTGTAGTTCTAGCTCTGCTCAGAAATTCTATAACACTCCACAATTATAGGACCCATGAGCCCAATAAACACCAATATCAAAAATATAATTTCTGTTATCTTTCGTTAACTTGAAAAGTTCTATAATCCAATTTACAAATATTATATTTGTTGAATCCAGCAAATTATGTTTTAATAATTTTAAAAATTAAAAGGTTAAATGTTTAAAATATTGTGATAATTAAAAATAATCACTTAATTAATCCAATTATGAAGATTCTCGTAGACTCATTTCTTCAACTTAGCCATCTCATAGCCAATTCTGTCTTTCATCTTGCATTACCCTTGAGTCGTAAAAGTACGGACTTTCTCCCATCTCACAATATTGTGATGATCTATTTAAAGACTTTCCCTTAAAGTATGTCATCCATAAATTCTTCTATCCATCTCACTCAACCATATAAAATTCAATACAAGATAAATGTGTTGCCTTTCTATTAAAAATAACTTAGAACTGCTTGAAGGCCAATTCATGGGCCTAATTTAGGCCGAACTTTGAAAAAAATGACTGAGCCCATTTTAAGCCCGTCGGACTTTTAAACACTAAAATCTGAGTACATCGTCTAAAACGCATTTATTTTATAACAACATATGGTCACAAGGTTACACTTGACACTATTTTATTTTTAACTTGAGATTCCAATTGTACGACCTACTACAACTTAAAATTTTAGTCAATTTCTAGCCATTTGAAACAGTTAAATTTGACAAACATTTTAAAAAAAATTCAACCACAAGTGATTTTCAACTTAAAAATTTTAGTACAAAATCAATTTCTAGCCATTTGAAACAGTTAAATTTGACAGACATTTAAAAAAAAAATTCAACCACAAGTGATTTTGACGTTTAAAATCAAGTGAGTAAAAATTAATTCTTAAAAAAAAATTAATAGGTAAGAGGACTTTAAATCTACTCTCAATCTGTATGATTAAATTTCAATTTTTAAAATAAAATGAAAAATAAAAATAAGACTAAATACAAGCTTGTAACATATATAATATATAAAAAAAATAAACAGGTATAAAAACCCAATGGTTTATTTAAGTTGCGTTTGGTCCGAATTCGGGCAAATGAACATCACTAAGTGAGCCAACGTATCGAACCAACCAATTGTAATATTTATATTGTTACAAAAAGCATCAACTAGCACATTGGATATTCAAACACATCTAGTGCCAGAAAGACGACTGGAGCCCTCCAATGCAATAATTAATTACATATCAAACAGATCATGTTAGATCCCAAGAAAAAAATTGGCTACAATTTTAAATTATTGATAGAAAACTTTTGGATTTTAAGGGTTGTAATACAAATATTATGAAATATCATTTTTTCTTTAGATATGTACATCAATTTGATTTTCCCAAAATATCAAATTTTCGGTGGCAAGGATTATTTTTTTTCATAAAAAGGGTCCAAAATGGGCCAAAAGACTGAAATATAATTGAATTTCCCACCTTTGTATGATCCAAAATTTAAATTTTTTGTTAAAAAAATAACTCTTACGTTGTATCTGACCCAAACCCAACAAGCTGTAAATTGCCCAAAAAGGGGGTAGGAAATGAATTGGATCTAAACCAGCCTAATTAGAGCCCAAGCTCAGCTCAATTATTGATAACTCACCAAGACATAAACTTGATTCCATACATTGTTTCAAAACTCAAAAATTTCTCTAAATAAGAAAATTGTATTTAAATTTCCTTGTTCATGGAAAATTGTATTTAAATTTCGACCCCACATTGACAGTCTCAAAAATGTTCCAGCATAAGCTTGAACCGTTGAAGAACAATACTTTGTTCTTTAATTCTTCATGGCAAGTTGGTTGTGCATCAATACACGCTAGGATAGCAGATATGTTATGTTATGCATTAAAATGTCGCAGTTGTATAAGGTAGATTTATATGATATTTTAAACTCAAGCATCTATGCGGATTGAGAGGTTTACACATGGCACGAGAATTTGTCAGATGAGACGCCTAAATATCTTGATCTTAAAAAAAAAAAAAAAACTCAAGCAAGTATTGGGCAGACAAACCAAAATTTATCGACAAAATAGTTAGTTGCCGGAAATTGATGCGGGCCACTTCCTGCCATATCTTTCCACTGCCATGCAGCTTTAAATATACCGCATGCAAAAAGCAATGCTGCTATCATCAGGGCAAAGATGCCTACTTCTCCCATGATATCGATTTGAGTACGAGACCTTTCATCAGTTGGAGCTATCTTACATAGCTGTAAGCAGGACCAAACAGCAGCAGCAACTCTCATGGACTCATGTTCTTGATGCCAAGTTGAAGCAGCCAAGAGATCGTAAGCAGGTTACAAATAACCATGTAGAAAGATGCTGCAGGGTGCACAACTTGTTTTGTCATCCTTTGCAGTACACACTATTGTTCAATTGCCAATTAAGTGATTAACTGCAAATTAAAAAGGAAATACAATCCGTATAACTTTCATTTAATGGAAGATCTAACAAAAAACCAACCTTGAATAACCAATATAATAGTACTATTAAAAACAACATAACAGGTAAACAAACAGAACTACTTTAAGGAAGCAACTTAAGAGAACTCATCAGCACACAGAACATCAGAAAAGCTGTACTGGCAGAATTAAATGTACCATAGAGGAATTAAAAGATTTTCAACCCCATAATGTCCCAAACCTTGAAATTCTACGAGGTCCGCAATCTGTTGGTCCATACCATTTATCTGATAAGAGCAAACTCTGCTCTATGAACCAGATTCGGAAATTTAACTAATTTAGTTATAATACACTTCACTAAGTTCAAACTTCAAATAGAAGAGTCATAGTGATTATGTTTTTACCACATATTTATTGGTCATCAATTGAGGGTTTATAATTCAAAAGCAGTAGATTTTTGAGGAATGCTATTTCACCCTCACCAAGATCATGGACCCATGATTCATTATAATTGTGACCCAAAATTTTACACTGTCAAGTCAAGGAGCATAAATTTCATCATCACCACCTCCTTTTGAAAGGCAGATTGTCACCATTAGTAAAGTAAAAAATATATAGTAACAAAGAAGGGTACCTTCCCTGGTTGATAATCCTAATTATCAACATCACTGCCACTGAGAGATTCCTCTTCTCCATAAACAAATTCTTCACTAACTTCTTCATCTTCACTTTGATCTCCTTTATCATTTGACACCACTTGAACTGTGCTTTGTCCAGCCTTGTCAATCTGACAGGATGAGGAAACATATTAATCAGAATTCACCCATGTATTAATTTGACCAGAGGGCAGAAAGAAAAGTCACTTAACCTGTGCAGTAATGAGCTGCAGACGACCAGATAATTGTAATAAAGGTTGAATCGCTGCACATTTGGAACTTGTCATCTGCAACACAGAATTTAGGTGGCTTAAAAAACATTAAAAAATGATTTTATTAGTAAATCTAAGATGAACTAGCATGCTAGATGTAAAAATACTAATTCCCAGATGTGTAGTATACAAGTCAAATACTTCTTTAATCAATATATCTATGACAAACAGATACTAAAGTGAAGAAAAAAAGAAAGAAAGAAAGGGAAGTGAAGCTCTAATTCAACTAGTGACAGATACTACAAAAGAATGAACTAGAATCATAAATTAACCAGTTCAGTGGATTGCAGAGTACAAGAAGCCAATATGATCAGCAATCCACATTTAACCAGGGCGGGCACAAATGATGGATCATCGATGAGAATTTGGGGTATCTGCTATCCACAGTAAGATCCATCATGAGAAAAGTTAGGTTTGGATTTGAATGACCAGTAAGTCTAAAGTGAAGAATGCCTATTTCCTCTTTATTTTTATCTTAGTATTTAACAGAAATTCAAGTGCATGTTTCAGTGAAGACTAATGACGTGGAATAGGAGGGGAGCAAACAACAGAAAACACTTAAAAAGGCATTTTGTAGACTCTCTCACACAAGGAAATAAGTAAGGAAAGTGCAGAGAACAAAACTGAGCACACACCTATTAGGCATTACTAAATGATGCAGGACAAGTCAAATTTTGGAAACCCTAGATCTAAATGTTAGGTGGTTGCCTTAATGAGAACACAAATTGTGTAGTGAATTCTAAAATGAATGCAACCTACAACCATCACATAAGATGTTAGAGAGATAAATTAATATTAAACAAATAATAAAATTAAAACTTAGGCAAATTCACACTCACATTAATGAAGAGAATAAAAAGGAAGAATGACACATGACATAAAGCCCACAAAAGATTAATTAAATCGTACCAAATACAGTCCTAGGTCTTCTAGATTAAAAAATAGCCACACAAGGGATGAAACAGGGCTATGAGGTCACCTAAGGTTTGCCAAAGGGATTAGGGCTTGTTATTTTTTTTATTCTTAGACAAAACAGGGCCTGAAATAGGGTGAAACAGTAGCTTAGGGTTAGATCTACGAGTCTAAGATAGGGATATAGGGGTTCGGGTGGAAAATAGGACAAAACAAGGCTGTCCATATGATTGTATGGACCTATGCAAACATCTGTATGGACTGGTGGGTCCCAATGGGGCTTTGGTGTCCGATGATGGGGTTGGGTCCTGGTTTGGATGGGGTTCAGGTTTCAATAAAAAAGGACAAAAGTACGTTGTACAAAAAGGGAACAGAGAGGATGAAAAGGGAAGGGAAGGGAAGGAATAGAGGGAGAGAAGAAAAAGGAACACCTTCCTCTTATGCAACTTAATGAGAAGCCAGCAGTCGTCAAACAATTAACAAACATAAACATCTGTCTGAAGATGTTAACAATGGAAGCAGTAATAGTCACATGCTCACTATGTCATGCTGGGTTGGTTTTGAAATTTGGCATAAGGAATGGTCAGGATCAGAATAGGTAGGAGTTGGGACGATGTACATGTGTGTCTGTTTGAAAGATGTGTATAACGATTGGATGAGTTAGGCCTGTCAACGACAACTTGTTTATTGGGGTGATATCTAATGACTGATATGGTTGCTCTCTAATTGGTTTGGGTTCGATTTTGGATAGGGTTGAGTGGAAGGAGTAAACTCAAAAGCCAACCCATAAAGATGGTGTGAAGACTTTGATGACGATAACAATGATGATCAAAGCACAGGTTTTTGGGGAATCTTGTTTTAGGTAACATGAAATAACAATAATGAATAGGTTACTGTTTGAGAAGGATTTTTTTTTTTTTTTAATCAATGATTGCTAGGAAATAGTCACAAATCTTTTACATGCTCGGATCTAGGGGTGAAACTCGGGTCTGATTTTGGCCCGAACCCTCACCCGACCTGAAAATCATGCGGGTCGGATTATGAAAGTCGGGTCAACGGGTCGGATCAGGTTGAGAAGTCAGAAACCCACATTGAATTTGGTCGGGTTGGATTGAGAGATTTTTAAGTTAACCCGACCCGACCTGGTAAAAAGTAGGCTACAGTAGATTCAAAATGCGGGTCAGATCGGGTTTCGAGTTGATTCGGTTTATAATTCAACTCGGGCCGGGTTGGGTTTTTAAAAATCCGACCCGGCCTGGCCCGATTTCAGCCCTACTTAGATCTAGCAACGTTATGAATCAGAAGAATAAAGCTTATAGTATAAGTGAAGAAATAAGACTGAACTGTAACTGGCAATGAATGAGGAAAGAAATAATATAGCATAGCATCATTATAACAGATTTCAAATTGTACCTCATACAACATATCGAGAATGTGTGTAGAGCTTTCCTGAGAAATGACATAACGGCTGTGGTTCACTAGTATACTGTTTATCCAAGGAAGAATAGACTTTCCACTACCAGATCTGTGGAGAAAAATCTTCAATTATGAGATCAGAAAGACACACGTTCCATTAAGGTTGTTGGTTATATTTTCATTTAGATATGTAGCCTAGCTAAAGTGACACTGTAAGGCTGTGAGATTTGCTGGGTCTCTGTAATTTTAAGTCACTCAAAGAACTTTAAGAAGAAGAAGAAGAAGAAGGCATTCAAAACTACATGAAAAAATTAATTCATATATAGCATCTTGGGTTGCATTGTTGTTGTATGATTATCTTTCCATCTAATAAATAAATTATCGCCATTAAAAAAAAACTTTAAGAAGAAGGCATTCAAAACTTTATGTAGAAATTAATTCATATATTTTGTGGATATTCACAATGTTGCATGGACAGTCTGAAATGAGAAATAATCCATGTCCAACTTCTCCTGGCCAGATTCTTAATGAGTTCTTTTTTTCTTTTTTGAATTTAAAAACTGTCTTATGGGTTCTTCTATTAGTCTTTTAACTTAATTTGCTAAGATCACATTACAGGACAATGAAAATGTGGTACTCAACACAAGCATTTTGTACAAGTTGGAAAAAAAAAAAATTCAAATTCCACTATGTTGCAAAAGGAATCAATCACCAGATATGATGATCAGTTATGAAGATAACAGCTGGGAAAATATCTTTGACTTGAAATCAAAACAACCACAAAATATAATGGAGAAAAAGTTAAAAGGGAAAACACCTTATCAAATTATTTGATCATGAATGTTTGACCAAGTAATCATCACTAAAAGGAACCCTAATAATGCTAAGAATCTAACCATACATGTAATTGAATGAAACATGATGGGTAGCATTTAGTTTAAATTTTTTTAGCACAAAATAGTATATTTTCAAAGGAGTTTACCGCCCCAAATCTCAATGCCGTTTTTTAATGATAAATTTCAATGCCAAATGCCAGAGAGAGAGAGAGAATTGGAAATGTCAAAAGTGACAATGATATGATGTTCAGACATTCTCACCCACCTTAATCTCAAAAGCTAAAGTTCTTTTTTTTTTTTTTTCAAAAAATAATGATCAAAAGGTAAATTGATTTAAGAGGAGGAAAGAGAAATAAAAGTAGTTGATTTAGAAGAAGAAAAGAGGAGGGGGCGGAGTGGGGAGGGGCTCAAACCTTGATTTCCATGTTGCTACCAGGACTAGAAGATGCTTGTATGCATCACTAGGGCTCATGGACAAAACAGCTGCTTTAATCTGGTGATGAAGAGACTGATAATCAGTAATGGTTTACGAGCTTGATGATGGATCTATCAAAAGGTTGTTCATTTAAAAACTACGAAAATTGCACAATTGATAAAATGGGGCAAAACCTTCCTATCTATTTTCTATCAAATCTTTGAAGAAACAAACCTTCTTTGCTGGCATGTCGGCTTCAACCAATAAGTGGGCATCTTTGAATGCTTTAGAATCAAGATTAACTCCAGGGTACACCTGTGGATAACCGTTTATTCTGAGATCATCCTCATTAGCAAGGATTCCTAATGATTTAAGCTTATCTTCCATGCATACTGTACTGGAATGTTCCTCAATTATTTCCATATCATCTGCATATGTGAAGACCATAAATGTAAGAGACAGAGCCCTAATCCCGAAACTGAATCCAAGATGTCAGTAGCATAAATCCATGCAAAATAATGAAGATAATTTAACATTTCTAGATCAGTCCAACAACCAACTAAAGAGCTCAGATTCATGAAAGGTGAAGTGGACATGAAATACAGTTGAATGACCAAACTGTAACAACAATTTGGGCATCTATTTTATATGCTCTCTTCACATGTAGCATTAGTCTTGAAACTTGAATAAGTTACAGTTTCAGGTCCAGGTCAGATATGGCCCCAGCATGTGCTTAACCAGAAAGCGATCCATAGGCATCCCCAGTTATAGATAAAAATAATCCTTTGCAACACCTATTCATGGCTGATCTTAGAACCATTTAATCTGATCTAAACTGAGGTGCATGAATTGGAAGATGGATGCCAGTGTTGTTTATCAAAGAGCATTTGTGGTATTGTGCATCATAAAATGCAATTATCGATCCTATTCATCTTATTAAGAAGCGACAAAACAATACATAGCAGACTACATAATAACTATTTTGAAGTTAAAAAAATAAAAGAAGTCTCTACCTTCATAATCCATTGATTTAATTTCACTCTTTTTGTCATCTTTAGCGATTACTTCAAGATCTGAATGCTGGATATCATGCTTTCTCTTTTTATCATGAAAATCATGGAGCTTTGGCATTGGAAGTATGGCATCTTCTGCATTTGCACGGTCCAAAGCAGTGACTGTTCAAGCAACAAACCAAGTGATTAGTGTCTCCATTCAATATGGAATCCAAAATACAAAAAATCCTTACTCATGAATGGGAGTGGATTTAAATAGTTGAATCTCTTCATTGGAAAAAAAAAAATCAATAGCATAGATACAGGAAATGCAGCCATAGCTCTTTTCCCCAGGCATGCATGTGCATGTCTGCATGCGTGTGTGCATTCCATAGTACTTATCCTGAATTCTAAAGTTTTTAGGGAATGATCAAAGAAGTAGAGTCTCTTGAGAAGTGGGGTTGTGAGACAGTCTCCATGCCACATAAAATTCATTCAATGAGTGCATTCTACAATTACACAGCATATTTTCAGTCAACTCTCAAAAGGAAGACAAAAGAAAGAAAGGATGAATCAAACATACCTTCAGCCCTCAACGATTGCCCTTTCTTTGGCTTGGAAGACTGATCAACTGGCAAAAGAAACCCATCCTGGAATTTATTTAACTTCACGTCTTCACCCTGCTGCACTTGGAGCTTCTCAAATGATGGCTTCACCACAGAACCAAAAGCAAGAGATACTTGTGCAGAGCCAAGTTTCACAATGCCATGTATCTTTGCAGCAAATATTGTAGATATTGAACTTTTGCAGTTTTTTGGGAGGGGAGCCTCTAAAGTTAATGAAATTTTTGTAGGCTTCGCATTGCGTAATTCCTCAATATTTCTTCCATGCCAAAAATAACAAAGACCCAATTCTGAAATGGCTAGAACAAATAAACCACCATCAGCTGAGACATCACACTCTTTGCCCTTGCTGTCCAAAACAACAGCAGGGCGATCCATTGAAAGCACACAGCAGGCAGGTTGTTTTTTGCCACCATCTGTTTTCCAAATTGCGATATACTTTTCACCAACAGCAGAAGATAGAATATACTTCCCATCTTCAGTAAAGATCATAGAGCGAACAGCTACCTACAAGAGTATATAAAATTAACTATGGAGAAAGAAGGCAACGTTGATAATCTGTCAGGTGGTAAAAGCAACAAGCAAAGCAGAGAATACGACAAGAAAAAGACAAAACACTCACAGGATGGCCAGTGAACTTTTGTATCTTTTTAAAATCTGAACAACTGAATAATTTTAACTGACCAGCTGCTGTGGCTAACATTTTCCCATCTGACAAGGACAAAGCATTAGCCGTATAGACAGCAAAATGAAAATCAGAAATATATAAACAGCAAAATAAACTATTAATAGACTAAGAGTACTATCAGAAGAAATAATTTGCAAGAACAGTCTTCTCATCAATAATAGGCAACACGACATGGTATGATATCCAATCATCCAAGTAGGTAGTCTAATCAGGCACTTGAGTATGAAAATCCAATGGTATAATAAAGGGAATGAATAAAGTCAGCAAGGATAGCTTACATATATACTCTTATCTACTTTGGTCTCTGGTAAAACTAATTAACTGTTGGTACATCAAATATGAATTGATGTTGAATTGGAAATATTATAAATCATAAACACAAATAGTGCAGCTGGTCAACTCCCACAGGTCTAAAATGATCACCACATAATTCACAGAAAAATAAATAAATAAAAAGTAAACTACATCCGAGGTGGCTTAAAAAAAAAAGAGGTCATCTGAAGTGTTAAAGTCTTGTGGAGCGATTACTCCTTGAATCCAACTCTTAAGATGCAATTTAGAACATCATCAAATAGCAGCCATCCTTATAAGCTGATTCTTCAATCCACACAGACAAACCATCCTTGTTGGAATGCATCCACCTGAAAACTAAACTAGAACGCAAGTGGCAAGCAAAACACAATATCATTCTCAACATTTGTTTAGAATAAATGATGTGGGTAAAATAGTTCACCAAGAAAATAAAAGATGTCTGTGCCATTGAGAGAGAGAGAGATGCCTGTTCAAGACAAGTACTAGAAGGATGGTAACATGAACTTCTGAAAGCGGTATACCTGGGGAGATGGCCATGGATGATAATGCCTTTGTGGATGATCTGAACTTCCCTAGTATGCTTCCTGTTGTTGAATCAATCTGGCAAACCATGCCATCACCCCCTGCAGTATATATGCATGATCCATGTCTAGAAAAGGAAATGGCATTCACTTCACTGCCAATTACCAAATATATTGTCAGATGATATAAAAATAGTGTCACAATTAACAAATAATCAAAGCACAATAAAAGAATATGATACTAATTAATTGTAGCAAGTACTAAGAATCATAAGGGGATGCAAATGGACATGCTGCAAGAAACAATGGTTTTTGTTCAAATTCAGACGATCAATTGTGTATGGGCTCCACAGTCAAGATCCTACTAACAAAATATGATAATGGACTTGACTCGTTGACTCAGTCCCCAAATATACATTCTGATGCAATGCAGATCCAGGTGCAGCAGGAGTAGATCAAACCCAGATGTAGTCCCACAAAGGACCACTTATTAGTCCCATAATGCTAGATTTTTTTAGTTTTATTTTTTAGGAGTTATAATGCCACAAGTGCCAAACTCATACGGATGGAATAAATGTCTTCGACGATAGTTATGATGAACAGTAGCAGTTAATCTCACGATGGATGGGTGCTCCATTTTTTTAGGAGTCATAATGGTATGAAGCCTACCATTCTTCCTTGTTCTGAAGCCTTGGAGTTGTGGTCATATCAAGCTGCTATATTGAAGAGTAAATCCACTTCCTGCCTGGTGGTTTGAAGCTGTTCCTTTTCAGACACAAATTCTTTGAAGCAAAGATCTCAGATCCTAGATGTATAATGCCTGCTGTGCAATTAATTTTGTGTTTTCATTGATTTAGTGCAGCACTAGTAGGCTTGAGGGTTCTCTCTCTCTCTCTCTCTCTCTCTCTCTCTCTCTCTCTCTCTCTGTATATACATATTGTGTGTAATGGTTCTCTTCATCATATTAACCCTTTCTTTCAAGAATGGTTACTGATTTTTTAAGTGAGAACAGAGTTTCTAGAGAGTCTTTGTTCTTAGAGTGCTCTCTAGATTGATATTCTTTAGTTTTGATTGTGTTGTATAGTTCTTCTCTTTCTTTGCTTGTGGTTGTAGTTATGCTACAACCCTCGGTTCGTTTTCTCCTGTGCCTATCTTTTTCTTAAGTGAAGTTGTTTAAAAAATCCTTTCAAGAGATAAAGCCATTGAACTCATGAAAAGGACATTGTAATCTTTTGAAAACCCAAAAGAAATCTGAACACCATTCTAAATCACATTATTCAATAGTACATGCAGGGTATGTGATTAAGCTAGGTCTTCCATCATTAATCTACCTTAACTTTGCAACTATTTCCAGTCAAAATTTAACTTTTATTGATAAGTGATTTATCAGGATTTATAGGGTTGAGCTCCACAACCTTGTTGAGAGTGTAACATAATTTC
This sequence comes from Chimonanthus praecox, assembly GCA_022113865.1. Lineage (NCBI taxonomy): Eukaryota > Viridiplantae > Streptophyta > Magnoliopsida > Laurales > Calycanthaceae > Chimonanthus > Chimonanthus praecox. Next base: position 28,852,783 of record CM039086.1, read on the forward strand.
TATTGATTATCAAGTTTTACTCAAATGAATACATCAACCGCAGCCAATCCTTTGGTATGAATATGAGTTTGCAAGTGCTCATCTCTGCAACAAAGCAGTCTCTGGTTCCCACCACATTACCATATTGTGTATGCTTTTTTTTGAAAGGTCACATTACCATATTGTGTATGTTTATGGGTGGATTGGTGGGTAAGAGAGAGATAAGAGACTTCAGATGTAGAAACCACCACATTATTGGCCGAGTTACAGGTCTTTAGCAGATTGCCTATAAGACCTTCAGGACTGATCATCTACCGGCTGTCCAATAGCCATCTGCTGCAAGTTTATGCATGAATTTACACAGGGTGGATTAGCTGCTTCTCAATACTTCATGAGTTCACTGGACTTCTGCATTGTATAATTTATTTATTTATTTTGAGAAAGTAATAAATTTGATCAGTACAAAGTTAAATTCAAAAACTCAGTTTTGACGAAAATTAAGCAGAAAAAGTACATATAAAAGAAAACTACATACGAATAGAAAAGGAACCAATCCTTGCTGAACTATCAGCCTCTAAATTAGCAGATAGATGAATCATTATGATAGAATGATGCTGAAGAAATACAGCATATTTAAACTCAGAATACAATCAGCTGGCCTTTAAGGAGGGGGAGAATATGGAGAACACCAAGTGACAACACTAAAAGAATTCCCTTCATAAGAGCTTCTGAAATGTCTTAAGGTTCAAGAAGTCTACAGCCAATCGATTAGCATCAGAACCAGTTGCCAGTCCAAAGAAAGAGGATACAACAGAGGAATAATGATCCTTAATCAAACACTGAAACTCCCTCTTATTATCGCTAGAGAAACTTCCTCAAAGTTGAGTTTAAAAGAATTGGGTGGAGGAGAGATCAATTATTGAACAATAGAAGAGCACTTCTTTTTCATCGGAAAACAAAAAGACCATTCTCCAGAAAAAGTCCCTAGAAAAGCCTTTTGCAGAGCATGACACCAAGTCTATGTAACCCACCACCTCTGCATTCAATTCCCTTGCACTGTTTATTACTGTATTTTACAGCTGATGTCAGTTGGACAGGTACGAAAACATAGTATATTCAATCCATGGGGGTAGATTTTGGGTTTAGGGTTTAGAGTTTGAGTGAAAAGGTTGGATTGTTTATGGATAGCCCGTCCACCCCCACCACAAAGAGAGAGAGAGGAGAAATTCTCAGGTCTAATGACAATGCATAAAACCAACAAAAGCCCATTAAGTAATAAAACAGACGACAAAGAGAGAGGAAAAACAAGCTCTTATTCTGATGCCAAAATCATAAACCAAAAGCTCACCCAGGATGGCAGTCATTAACCCTCCACCTCAATTGCCCAGCATATCCAGTGCCAAAACATCACCACTACCTGTTCCTAACACTAATAATGATGGTCCAGCCTTTTTCTTCTGAGTCATAAACAAAATCAGGTTCAGGAAACCATTTCACACATATAATGGTTATAACACAAAAGAATAAAGACCACACAAAAGCCTAAATATTCAAGTTTATATAGTAGGAACCTTGTGCTCTAAAGGCATCCACTTCATGCAAGTGTAATCAAGTGAAAGACGCCCACTATTAGATTTCGCAGACAAAGCTGTTGCATCAGTTGATATGATGTCTGCAAAATCAGTCTGTAGCTGGCCCTTCAGAGTATCCCATATCTGGAGAGAACAAATAAACCAATAACCCCTTAGCACATTTTACTTATCCAACACAATCAATGCAAAAGCACTTAAGATTTCCTTTCAGCAAAAAATTCATGCAATATGCTAGACGAAAACAAAGCAACTAAATCCGCTCTGAGTATCAAAATACAGTTCAAAGTTCTTCCTACCAGTGGCCTAATCCCAACAACAATATTTCCACAAAGCAGAGTAAAATAACAAGCAGTGAAAATCCAAATAGTATTGCAAATCATTCAAGGCAACAAATTTGTATAGAATCATAAATCAAACCATGTAATGGGATTTTTATTATTTTCTCGAAAGGACATTTATATAAACAGCTTTTATCATCATCATCATTGTCATCGCTGTCATCATCATCATAACCAAATATTTTCAGGCATTTCAGATAGAAATTATTACAAATGGAGAGAGTGTCAGCATCAATTTGTGTTTAGCCACCAGGAGACTTGTTTCCTATCATAAATACCTATTCTGTTTCTTGTTTTATGCACTCACTTCAAGCTGCTGCATAAATACCATAAGAAAATTATGCCCAAAGTGACTTTCACGAATCCAGCTATTGATGTATTAGCACATCTATATCTCATTCAGGTGGCTATAAAGAGTCTGAGAAAAAGGAACCATCCATAAAATCTTTGGAATGACCAACCAAACTCAACTGCTGAGATTCTCAAACTGTTGCCGATAGGAGTACGCCTAAATGCACACTAAATTTTACTAGCAAAACTTTGCAGGAATTTGCCAAAAGAGTATCATTCCCCAAAGAGATCACAATGATTCTAATTAATTTCCATTGTCAAAGAAGACCACTAGCAGCTTTTGAGGGTTAAAAACATAGAAGAACAAAGTGATATAATTAAATTTCTAGTATTTCAGTTTAATATGAATCCATATTCCTACATAAGTTCTGCTGCATTATTAAAGAACAATAGCATGCACTTACCTTAATTCGACCATCTCCTGGAGCAATGGCCAAGTAGTCTGATGAAGGACTGAATGAAGTCAAGAGATCTCTGATATTAAGCGAACCCATATTCCTACAAAATATTAAAACTGCTTCATCTATACTGCACAGCCAAAATATCCAACAAAAATTAATGCAATGCTTTGGCAGCATAGCTCATGTATGGAAAAAAAATCCTAAAATGGTTCCCCCCCAAAACAAAAGGGGAACACACATGGATTCAACAGAACCTTCCAAGTCCAGGCTCAGCGCTTTTTTAAATACTTATAAACAAAAGGCGTTAATATTGATAAAAAAATTAGTCAAAACATAAAAATAAAAAAAATTAGAAAGGTAAATCATGAACAACTCTATACGTTATGTTTTATCAAAATGAGCTTATTCCTTATTTTTCACTACACTCCAAACTTCAAAAATATGAAGACATTAACTAAACAGAATTACAGATACAAGTCAAGGTATCACTAACTTAAAAATAAATATATCTACATATCCATTAAATTTGAAATAAAACAGAAGAACCAAAAAAAAACTCTCAAAAAACAGAAACATCAAAAGAGAGAAAATATATTTGAGGAAGAGCCTCAGAAAATCAACATGAACCACAAAATGAAGAATGAAGCGAATGTTTGGACAAAAAATGTAATGCTCAGTTGGATAGAAAGTACTTTTGCATAAAAATAACTGCTGTTAACTGAAAATAGAAATATGAGAGGAAAGCATTTTGCTGGAAGCTAAGCATTTTCTAGTCTCAGTTTGGATGGTTACTAAATTAGTTTTGGAAGATTACCATTTTAGCTAAACTTGATCATTTTTCTGTTTAAAAAGATGGTCATGTAAAAATAAAAATAAAAAGTTATTTCTTTTCCATGTATCCAAACAAAGCCTTAGCTTAAAACGATTAAAGTGTCAAACCAATTTCTATTTTTTAGCTAAAAAATAGTCAAAATCAAAGAAAGTACAGAAATTCCTTTCCCTGCATCCAAATGGAGCCTTCTTAAAAAGGATTAATTAAAAATGATTATTTTCCAAGAAAGCACGTTCCCTAGATGCAACAAAAGGAAGCTATTTTTGGTCAAAAGTGGCTATTTTCCACTAAATTACTTTCGTTTCAGTATCAAAACAGAGCCTGGGATGTGACTAGAGAGAGAACGAGAAGAAGAAAAAGAAAGAAAGAAATAAGAACTATACCTTTCGGGGGATTCCTATGAAAATGAGTAAACGGTGAAAAATGAAGGATTCCTGCAATTGAAGTAGAAGGCAGTGTTATCAGAACCGGACCGAACCGCGGCCGGACCTCAAGTTCGATCGCAACCGCTATGTTCTCGGTCCGATGGTTAAAACTTTATGATAAATTAAGGCGCAAAAAACCGCTTCAAACCGCGGTTTAAATCTGTTTTTTAATTCAATCGTGAGCCGTGAGCCGCGGTTTTGAAAAAAAAAAATGGAAAGTTAGAGATTTTTAAAAGAACGCCGCCGCTTCGACTCTATTCCTCCCTGAAAAATGGATGAGAGAAGAAATCAAACGGCGGAGAGAGAATGGAAAGAGAAAAAAAGAAAATAGAGAGAACAGATTGAAGAAAAAAAATCACCACACCTTCTGCACAGCTTTCCTTTCTCTGCTTCCTTTCTCTGTGTTTTTTTTTCTTCTTCGTTGATGGAAAATACAGAGAGCGGCGGCGGTAGGGTTTAATAGAGAGAGAAGAAGGGTATTAAAAGAAGAGTATTAGGGTTTTGGAAATGAGGTGAGCTTCCTAAAGAAGAAAGTAATAAAATTTTATATTAAATGCAATATTTATTTATTCTGAAAGTAATAAAATTTTATATTAAATATAATATTTATTTATTCTGAAAGTAAAAATTATAATATTTTCTTTTATTTATCTTATTGTAATAATTTGATATTATACTTATCATGTAATACTTTTACCATTGTCATTATTATTAAAAGGTCTTCTTTATTTTTATTATGTCAATGTAACATAATTAACTATACCTTATAATTTTATCTAATAATTTTATTTATCTAATTATTATTAATGAAAAATAAAATCTCTTTTCTCAAATGAAATAAAACATCATCATTATAATAAATTTTATTTTGAAGTTAAAAACTTAGAATGTTATAGTAAGTAGATTTTTGCTTTGACTTTAAAAAAATAATAATAACTAATTAGATTGTTAATTAGAATAGATTTGAAAGCTAAAATAAATTTTCAATCAATTATAATGTATAATAGACCACTCATATACTTAGAAACGATTAGTCTACTTGCATGTATTGAAATGTTTTATACTTTGCAAAATAATAACTATTGATTATTAAAAATAAAAAATATATTATTTTAAAAAAATGGTCAATTTTCAATTTTCTACAATACATAATTGAGTGTCATTTGAAAAAAAAAATCCTTATAAGAGCTTTATTTATATAGAAAAAAGATTAAGCAGTAATCTAATAATATTTATAATATAATATTCAGGATAGGGTTTGAGCACTGCTGAATCCAATCGTCTTCGAATACTGTTCGGTAGACGGTTGAGTTCTGATAACATTGGTACAAAGGGCGAACGAAGAGCTGAGGAGATGCGAAGAAGAGACTTTAGTATTTTTTTTCATGTGGACCCATTTAACAAAATGTGGATCTTCAAAAGGGCTTAAACTGAACCGAGCCATACATTTCGGCATGGTTGGACTCAGTTCGGCCAGTAGAATGGTTCGATTCATTTAAAATTTATTGTAATTTTTATTTTAGTCTTTTCTATTTTTTTCCTTTAAATCATCATTTTGCACTGATACGATTACACATTCAACTGTAGTGTAATTTTTCATAACTTTTTATATTTTTAAATTTTAATAATTTATTCATAACAACTTATGTTGCGCTTAGATGGAGGGTAAATTTCAGAGGAGTTACCCGCGTCAAGAGTTACCCCAAGTGATATGAAAATCTCTTGAGTTGAGGTTGATTTTTTACCTCTCCCTCTTAATTATTAAACAAAAGTTCCCTTCCAAATGCAGCTTTAATTTTAAATAAAATTATTAGACATTTAAAAAAGATGTTTAATGATTTCGACCTTAGCTAAATTTAATGTTTAATGATTTCGACCTTAGCTAAATGTTAAATTTGAGATTAATATTTAGTCTATTTATAGCTTTTACAGAGGCATCCATTGTTTGAATTTCCTCATACGTTCAGCCCAACCAACCCAACCCGACCCAAGTGACTAAGTCTATTGCATTCCTGCATATAGTACTGATCAATCTCTAATAGCAAAAACTCGAGTCTCCTTGACTCAGTTAACAATGTCTGACTCGGGGGTTGTGTTAAGATCACCTGGTTTAGAGTTAAAGTTGGTTTCAAGTTTTGAAGACTCAATAATTTTTTTTATCAGCGGGTTAAAGGGATAAGAATTCAAGAAAACTCGCCTCAAAATGTTATAAAATATTATAGATGTTTTGTACATAAATATACTAGTCTCCTCCATCTCTTATTCAAAGTTTTCTTTTATTTATTTATATAGGGATTAATTCTTAATATCGGCGATATATATTTTCAAAGAAACAATATATAGATGGTATTAAATACAAAATTAAAAAAAAAAATGTGCTAAAAGAAAAGAAATTGTTCAATGAGCTTTTGATCAATAAAAACACATAATATAAATTTCATGTTCTCATGTTCTCAAATAACTTCAAATAACGAATACTTTCTATTATAATTTATAATTTTTTAAACTTTCATAAAAATACCAAAATATTTAAAAAATTACACAAAAAACCTAAAACTCTACCAATCACATTAAAGCTCTTACTTTGATTGTAAAATATTTGTATAACATTTCATATTTTTTTCAACAATAAACTCAAAAATGGAAAGTATTTTAGAAATTTTAACTTATTAATTTAAAAAAAAAACTTGAAAAATCACAGAAACACCCTACAAAGAAACACCCTACAAATTATATGAATGACATTAACACATCTCCATAACTCTATTAAATTCCATAAACACTGAAAAATATTTTCACAAAAAATTCAAAATTCAAAATTATCTTAGAGCTGAAACTTAAAAAAATTAATGTCAATAACTTAAAATGTCAAAATTGATGAAGATTACTCAAAATAACTCAAAAATTGAATAACTTATTTTTAAACAATTTTAAATTAAAAAATATTGGTGAAAATAACTCATAGAAATCATTTAAAAAAAAAAAAAAAAACTGATACATATCTGCAGATAAAGCAGCCAATACTATCCTCTTGAAATCAATACCATATAAATCGGCCGATGTCAAAAGATGGTGTCTACTCAAATCACCGCAAGATCCATGAGAAAAAGAGAAAAAAAAAAGTTTTACTCCACCTGCAAGATCAATGAGAAAAAGAAAAAGAAGTTGTACTCCACTAGGTCGGTCCATTTACATGCCATGAGTCCGCATGTCCGTAAGAAGAAGAAACTATAATGGAAAATCCAGGCACATATCATTCTAGAATTGATCCAAAATTTAAATTACCATGGATGAGTAAACAATAATGGAGAACAGCTTATACAAGAGTGATATATCGGCATGAAGCCCAAAATATTCCTAATAATATCCCCAACCAAACCATATTATCCTGATGTAATCCATCTCGTAACCCTGGAGAAACGACAAGAACTTATGTAATTAATTGCATGCTTGTATGGCAGAAACAAGAAAATGACCTTCCATCTGCCAATACTTTGCAATGATCATAAACTCCGCAAACATGAGAAAGGAGTTCCATATGTTGGCCAGTTACAAAGAGACTTGTCTCTGACCTTAAAATCTAGTCACTAACTTTGAAAAAGGTGTATGACAAAATCAAGTTATTTATGCCATCCATTTTTGGGTCAGTCTCAAACTCGGGGTCGATGTAGAAAAATACCTGCATATTGGCCTAGCAACATGAGCAATGGAGAAATGGACGTGACATAAAAGTAGAAAGAGAGGAGAGTAACACAAACCGGCATGTCAATCTGTTCGCCTGGAAGAAGTCGTTGCTCCTCAAAGCAGAAGCATTGTATCTTATTAAAATAAATAGCAGCCTGAGAAAAAAAAATCTTCATCAGTTCCCAATCAGAGCATTAACTTAAATAATATCCATTGTAAACAAGAAGAAAACAAATTATATTTTTCCCTAAACAGTGATCAGTGCATTTTGGAAGGCAGGTGCCATCATTCAGCAACTCAAATTATTTATTCCACGTGATAATTATTTGTTCAAGTGGACTATGGTTGCAAATGCCTGCGAGTGCCCCTAATGTGTGAAGAACATTGTACAATACCTATAGAAGCACATAAAGAAAAGCATGGACGCTGGATTAATGTGGACATGGAAAGTGATAGTTCCTCACCCTAAAGGTGAATGCCCTGGTGGAGAAATCACACCATTGACTTTCATATACTGAAAGGGAGTAGAGCTTGCAGCCATTAGAAAGGTGGTGAAATTTTGGATGATGCAATAAGTGGGAAAAAAGTGGACTTCACCAAAGTAGAAAACAACTAGGGCAAACAACTTTAACACTGGGAAAATGGTTTCCAAATAACCAAACACCGTCATGCTAAGAGGATACTATCAATGAAGATAACATAAAAGCATACATTGAATCAATGATCAAAGAACACAAGCATACATTGAATCAATGATCAAAAGTACATCATCATCATCTCTCTCTCTCTCAACTTTAACACTGGGTAAATGGTTTCAAAATAACCAAACACCGTCATGCTAAGAGGATGCCACCAATGAAGAAAACATAAAAGCATACATTGAATCAATCATCAAAGAACACAAGCATACATTGAATCAATGATCAAAAGTACATCATCATCTCTCTCTCTCTCTCTCTCTTATATTTTATTTTCTTGTGATAATCTACTCTTTCACCACACAATACAAAACTAATGCATGCGGTGTTATCCCACAATTGCCTAAAATCAGAGGAAGTTATGATTCTTGACTTCCATAGGAGCTTACAAATAAGTAATGCAGTATCATCCTCATCATCTCCTTATCTTATTTATTTGGAGTCGGCTTTTCAAGTTCTTCTCTTCCATTTAGCCATGTCATAAACCATAATGTACATCACTCTACAATCTATCATTTCTTTCTTTATTCCTTTCCTCAATGTTTTCAGTGGTCTTCCTCCATCTTGTACCCTCAATTTGTAACTTCCAAGTAAATGCAGTATGTGAATAGATTTCAGCACCAATACTACTACTGAGATAGTGCACTCGATGATGTAAAAAAGAAAACCTTCCCATTTTGCCCTTTCACTTTTTGATTATCAAAGACAAAATCAGAGGCAAACTGGAGAAGCTTCTATTTTTATTTCAACTGGTGCACCATCTTAGTAAAAGTATCAGTGCACAAATTATTCCCATGTAGTATACGTGTGCATAATTTTTAAATAGTGGTATGCTTGCCATATAATTAGCGATTTTCCTTTCTTTCTTTTTCATTTTCTTTTTTGCCAGTGACAGCGAAGAGTAGAGAGAAGACTAGTTTTTTCTTTTTGAACGTAAAATTACAAAATATTTTTCTTTCCCATTTTCCAAATGTATATTATCTCAAAACCCATAAGCCTGTGTGTTCAAAGCCTGCATATGTCTACAAAAAGAACAGCTTGAATTTCTCACTACAAACTCCAAATGTAATTATTTTTTTGAAATGGAGAAAACCGCATTTGATTATAATAGAAACAACATTTAGTGCAAGATTTAAAAAAACCCAGGAACATTCAATGAAAATGGAGATTAACACCTTCATGGGTGTAACATTGTATGTGGAAACACCGGTTATAGGAGCTGAGCTTTTATTTTCAGCAGTGTAAAATGCAAGAGCACTTTCTCCTGGTTTGACCCTAACCTGTAGAGAAACTAAACAGAGTTACACTAGAAAAACTTAGTTGCATGGAAAACATATTTAACATTCCAATAACAGGAAGCACCTCTCTTTGTGTGGGAATGAACTTCCAAGGCATCCCATCGGCAATATCAGCATTGAATTGAACCACGATCTCCCTACGAGCAGAACTAAGAATTAAATTAAGCAACCTGTTTGTGGTGGTTCTTATAATTTAAGCCAAATCGTCCCTCATAAGGCTTCTAAAGGAGAGATATTATGTTGATATGCTTATCTTAGACACATGATCACCCACACCAGGACATTCCATTTTTCAAAAGAAATTACCCTTCATGTGTGTGGGCCAAGTGTTGTGCTTTAGTCAAGTGATGTATTTCCTTGGACAAGAGTAAACACATGCTTCACAAGTGGCTTTATGAAAATAGCATCAAGAGATATTAAACCTATTTCATTAAATTGAATGGCATATCAAAATCAAGTTATCATCATCATTGCCTTCATCTAAGCCATTTATCCCATCAATCTGGGGTTAACTTTTAACATTTGGATTTTGCAAATTATTTCCATGGATCTGGGACTTGAACCTACAACTTCTAGGTTGTAACCATGAGCCTTAGCCAGTTGTGTATATGCATAAAAATATAAACTATAAAAAATACGATACAAAACATGGCTTTATTTAAATATTAATATATATTTAAATTATAATTTATATGTAGGTGCTTATTTATAAATTAACATTGGACAAAAATGAGTTTCATCCAAAGTTCAAATATCAACGAGCTTATAACTACCTAAAAGAAAATTAGAAAAATAAAATGTGTCTAATATGTTAGATTTTTTTTAAAAGAAAGAACATTAGATATTCAAAAAATAATTTAAAGTCATCAACATTCTAAGCACTTAAAAACATGGTTCCTAAGATTGGATCTAGTGATTTTTTATATGGTTCCAAACTTGTATTAAAATGTTGCCATGGGCCATCATGGAGTGTAAGTAGGCCTCATGTAAGATGCAAATTGTTAGGAAATAGTTTAAAGTTTATGGAGCCTAAAAAAGATGAGTTCTATGATTGGATTGATCTGATTTTTTTGGATATCATGTTCATGGTTGAAAAGATCTATTTGACAGACCTATCATATGGGGTAAAGTTAAACCCCGCATGTGATGCAAAAGTTTAGTGAACAAAAATTAATCTGAAGTCATAAAAATAGACTTCTATAATTGGGTGGAGATTATTTCAATTAAGCCTTGTACTCAATTGAAGATCTTTGCAGTGGACCTATGACATTGGATAAAAGTGGGTAACCTATTTAATACTATCAATATTCATTTGATGACAACTGAAGTATCATATGGTTAAGTGTAAGAGAAGTTTGGTCCTCCTAACTATTCTCCCTTTATATCTACGTTAGGAGGATAGGATATTTTACAATCTCACTGTGTCAACAGCATCAGTATAATGATATGAGGAGCACTCATGCAAAAAGCAAAATGTGATGGCATTTTACTCAAGATCTAGGTATTCCAGGCATTCGACAACCAGTTCTACTGCCTTGTACAAGCTACTATGTTGAGATTCTCAGCTAAACCTCACATTCTCAAACCTTCGCTGACATCTTCCTACTACTTTGACCATGCTTTTCTGCCGCCCAACCACTCTGCACACTTGAAAGTGTCTCTCTCTCAACTAGTAACCAAAGAACCCCAAAACGGGATTCCAACCGAAAACCATATAGGCAACAGACAGATCTCTAGTGTGTGTGGAATGAAATTGGAGGATAGCCACAAGAAATCTTTTATGTGAAAATATTACCTGTATTCATAAAGACTAAAACCCAGTAGGCATGTCACATATAAATAATCATCTGTATTAAAGTCAACTTTAAATATCAATGTGGTAACAGCGAAACATACAGAAAACCTATGGTATATTTGCCTAATCCAACAGACAAAATGTATTTATCTAATTGATCAATATTTCAACATGATCATATATTCTAAAAGGCAAGTCACAAAGTAAAATTGCAATCTGGATAGTATCAGAGCATACCGTGATGCTGTGGTTCCCTCCTTAGCATGGCGAGCGATCTTTTCCTCAACACTCTGCAGAGAGCTAGGCCTTGTCACAAGCGATGATTCATAATTCAGATAATTAATGTAGAGACAGATGGCAAGAAGAAACTTGCAAGAAACAAACAACTAAGCACATATCTGGATGCACTACAAACCACAATCAGTTAGAAGAATAACTGAATACAGGAATCACATCCTCAGTTACAAATATCAGCCAAAATTTATCAGTCTAGGCTCGGGCAAAATATGTATATTTTAGAAATATAGGCTAAAATTTCCAAATATTCGCTGAAAATTTTCAGTCCCTGTCGGCTTGAAGAGTTTGTACCAGCCAAAAAATCGTAACTCAGAATTCATGTCAAGCGTGGTACCTTGTTTTCCAACTTTCCACCCAAAGTCAGAACACCAGTACCCAACCAGGTGTAATTTCCTGATTTAATATCCCAAACATGTTCACATCAATGACAAACATGTTTGCATCAATGACAATGACAGACACATGAGCTACCAGAACAAGCACACCAATTCAACACCAAATTCATTTCCTCACCCGAATCGCAATATTTCGTCTCTTACCTCGCGGCGCTGAATTGTACCACCATATCCAGTAGCCTGGCAGAATCTCCTGTACAGAGGCACTGCAGCATATGTACATCCCACCATGGCACAGACCAACACCGTCAGATATACAAGAGTTTTCTTTGAGCTCCGCTCTTGAGCTGTCTTAGAAACATATTGCCGTTGAAATCCAGAGAGGGGAAAGCTCTCGAATCTTCTACTGCCAAATGCTGGAATTCGGCATCCATTGCTCACCGAGAGGCCACGGAAACAGAAATCCAAACTGATGGTTGACTTGGTAACTCCAGTGTCTGTATAAGGTGGAACTGAAGATCCTATGATTTGTCTGAGGCAAGGAGAAGCAGAAGGCTGATTAAGGATAAATTCTATTTAAAGGGGAATGAATGGGAATATGAGAATTTTACCGAGTAAGTAGGGGCGAACGGATGTGATTTAGAGAAGAAGATCTGAGATGGATCTTTCTATAAAACCTTGATAAGAACATGGCAGAAGCAGAGGTGGAAGAAAACCTAACGATATTTGGGGAAGATTTGATCCAATGGCATGTAACACGGTAAGAGGAGGAAAAAAAGAGCCCAGATGCTAGCAAATACAATCCTGTCAAATTCAAATATTATCAAATTTAATATGTAAGTCATTTTTGATATTCAATGCTGATTCGTGTGTGAAATTTTTTTAATTTCTAATTGTTTGCTCCTTATGTAGGGTCCATTTTAATCCAATCTAATGGATCTGCTAGAAAGGCCGAAGTATGAATATCAGACTAAAAAACTATGAGAGAGAGAGAGAGAGAGAGAGGAATTAACCCATTGTGTTAAAAAATGCAGAGAAATTAAATTTTCAGCAAGAGGTAATAGCATACCTGAGAGAGAGACGTCTGCTCTAAGCCTCTGACGTACGAGTCTATCAGAAGGATTGTCACAAATACGTTTTCGGGATATTAACAGCTACAGGTAATATCAAGATGTTTTCAAATTATAGGATTTTACCAAAAAAATATTGGGAAAATCTCATAAAAAATATAAATTTTAAATATGCTGAGTTCAATTTGAGAAGAGAAGAGAAAGGGTTTGAGGTTTTTCTATTTAGATTGAAATAAAGAGAAAAAAAAAACAGCTGGGATAAAAAGAAGGATTTAATGTTTTGGATCAAAGAAGAAATGAGAAGAGAAAAGAAGAAGAAGAAACACGTACCAGCGGGGAGGAAGAAGGCCTTGGAACTTAATCAATTGGCCAAAAAAGGAAGAAGATGAGCAAGGCCGCACTGTCGAGACGATGGTGGAGAAGAGGAGCACCGAATTACAGAAAAAAGAAAAGAAAGAAACTGACGAAGCCAAAATGCAAGTCTCTAGCTCTGTAGTCTCTGCCTCTCTGGAATCGCATGGCAAAGACGCGAAGGAAATAAAGGAATGAGTAGAGAGACCATTTCTTTGTAGGGGTGAAACTTGGATCGGGTTTTAACCTGACCCGCATAATCATACCAGGGGCCGAAAATTCCGCAGGATCTCCGTCTAGATTTTTCTCTTTCCTCTTTTTTTTTTAACTATTTGTGGTTTTTTTAATTCTTTTCAAAAAATAAAAAAGGCTATTTTAAAATATATATATATATATATATATAAATATTGGCTGATATTTAGGCCGATATTTATCGGATGAATATAGGCCGAGATATTGAACGGGTCCATGCCGATTTTTTTTTAAATAAAAAAATAATAATCAACCGATATTTGGCCGAATTTTTTTATCTCAGGCCGATACACACTGTATCGGCCAAGATTTTTACCCCTGGATCGTACTCGGGAAATCAATGGGTTTGGATGATGTATTTGTATATTTTGGATTGGATCAGGTCGGGTCGGGTCGGGAAAATAAAAACCCATATAAAATTTGTGTCGGATTAGATTGAGAAATTTAAAATCATGGCTTGACTTGAGTGCACAAAATTATAAAATAACACTTGAGTTGACTCGTGTCAAAAATTTAGATCGAATTGGGTTAAGTAATTTGAATAAGTTATTCAGGTCAAATCGAGTTCGATAAATTTTGATATAAATTAAATTAGATTTATTAAAATCCAATTTGATCCTGACTGCCTGAGTTTTAACCCTACATTTTAGGATAATGGGTCTGTCTATTGTCTACTGAGTTCGAGAGTCGAGAGTCTCGACTCAACGACCTCTCTTGATCAATAATTCAATTTATCATAATTAATTCAAGAATAAAAATACATCTTATTAAAATATAAAAAAATTGTATCAGAATTTTTATATAAAAATATTATTAATAGCAACATAAACAGGATCTCATATGATGTCTTTGTGCTTAGACACCCAAAATACCCTGCCTTTTGTAGATTGCGTTAAATCTTATTTAATATGACTCACTTTATGTTTTTATATTTTTAAATTAACTTTATGTTGCATCATTTATAGACGTAGTTTTAGCAACTCATCCATCACCTCCTTCATCACAACCACCTTTCCATTTCTCTCAATTGATTTGTTGAGCTCTACATGTTCATTGTATCGTATCAATATTTATTTGAGGCTAAAATTAGAGGTTTGACTCTTTCCCTTGTACAAGTGTGTCAAGCTGCAGGCAAGTCTCAGGTCCAATCAGGGTAAAGTATCGGCCGATACATATTGTGTCGGCCGTACGCAATAGATCTCGGCCGATATGACCGATATATCGGCGATATATATCGGTCCGATATTCATAATATCAGCCTCTCTTTTTTAAAAAAAAAAAAAAATCAAAACGGTGGTGGACCCGAGTTAATATCGGACAAATATCAGCCCAGATATAGGCCGATATTATCGTTTTCAATTTTTTTTTAAAAAAAAATCACCTTTCTTTTGGGTTTTTTATTTATTTTTTAATTCAGAAAAAAAAATACCGATATTTAAAAAAAAAACACAAAAGAGGAGAGAGAAATTTATAGATATCTATTTTAACTCTTGAAAAACTAATTAATTTCATACCGTATATAATAGTCTACCACATCAACAGCACAGTATAAAAAGAGTAAAATTTCATACCGTATATAATATTACCCTTTTCAAATTGAGTTTCTTGAATATGCGATACTGAGAAATGAAAAAGTGGATTTGGTACACTAGAGCGTTCAATTCATCCCCAACTGTATCCAATGTGAGCCCACTTTTTTCCTTGTCCATGATATTCACCATCGTATTGGAATAAGCTGGTTTAAGTGATTAGATAAGCAAACTTTTCATGTCATTTCATAATTACGAAATGCAAAACACTAAATCCGTCTTAAATAATAACTCACACTAAGAAGCTACAACCAAGTTTGATTTATTTTGGAATAGAGAACGACTAATGGAAACTTTATGTGAGAGAATTTTTTTTGGATAACATGAATATCATCACTTCACATTGGAAGTTTACACGTACAGGTAAATATTGGGTGGATAAGTTTTTTTTTTATCTAAAAGCGAGGGCAACAAAAGTCCTCCGAGATTCTCCAAGCTCATCAAAACACACCTTCAATGACGCGGAAGTAATAATGTACAGTAATTAATAATTCATACAGAGTATAGAAACCAACATAATTCTATCTTAAACAATTGACCTTAGCACTATTGAAAAGAGCTGCATGTCCGAGTCATTTAACTTAAAAATAAAAAGAAAAAGAGCGAGAGAGGGAAAAAAGAAGAAGAACGAAAGAAAATGAAATGAACAAAGCTGGATAGTATCATGGCATCATCATAGTTTATGATTGGGCCTACTTTTAGTGAACACACACTATTCTATGATCTTTGCAGAAAAAAAGACAAATTAAAACCATGTTTTTTAACTTTTAACTAGCACAAAGTTACAGTAGGAATATGTTTGTGATTATACTAGATAATCAAAAAAGAATAGGGACTTGCAGCGATTAGACAATGATTAAGGAACCACATCGAGCCCTTTTTTATCAGACTAGACGACGGTTAAGGAACAATAGGCAACCACTGGTTGGGTCTTCTAATTGCTTTGCTTCAGATTAAGGAATGAAAAAGCACACAACTCTGACTCAGATCTCCAACCCAATTCATAATTATGATCCTAGTCCAGTTGGCGTTGGCGACGATGCCCTCAGCCCTGCCCTCTGCCACAACTGCCACATTCAACGAGAATCCTAATGGGCTATGCTTATGGATCTTGATTCCTAATTCTCTGTGGGATTTGCCATGCAATCATCCCTGCCCTAACTAGATACGATCTTAGAGTAATGCTGAGCTACTTGTTGCTGTAATTGGAATGAATTAGATAAGAATAATACTCAACTATTAGTCACTGTATTGCTCAAAAAATCAACTTCAAGGAAGTATAATATCCGACGAGTAATATAGTACATCTCACCGTAAGTAACTAAATTAGGGTCAATTACAATTTATAAAAAAATGAAAATTATTTTACATCTACCCCATCAACCCACTTAAGACTAGAAACCATTTTGATCAATATCCTTCTAAAATTTTCATCGTCAATCGCATTCCCTGCAATATCTAGTTGTGTCAAATGCATATCGGTAAAGATCAGTAAGGCTTCCCAAAAATTCACCACCTCTATATTAGCATTCACGTATTCTCCCACGAGCCAATCACTTCCCACCGTATGCGACAAAGGGGAGCAGCATAGAAACCTACTTGTATCAATAGAATGGGAACCAATCTCATTGTAGGAGATATCCAACGATCTTAATGACTTTATCAATGTCAATGGCACCAATGCAGTGAAACTTTTGAATTGATTATGACTTAGATTCAAGCACGTAAGGAGTTGCAATGCCTCTAAACCTGCCACAAAATCCAGAACACAAGTCAAGAAGATGCAACTGCTATTCTAATCTTCCAACTGCTAATTGGAAATGATTAAAACTACCCAGCTTTATCAAGTTTGTAAAGCCGTCGTATAGCCAGTTCATGTATACCAAATTGCTAGCAGATGGTTTTTTTTTAAAAAAAAGAAGGGCAAGCAAATGGATATTTTGGTGATTGGAGATTCTAATCAATATGAATTTGAGAATGATGTAGAAACAGGGAAGAACATTAGCTGAGACAATGATGTTTACACTTTGAATTGCTTCTGAATTGTGCCATTTCTAATGATGTGGCGTACTAAAACAGGAAAAAATGAATTAACAGGACCACTCACATGCCAAGAAGAAGAAGAAGAAATAAGAAAAAAGAGAATATTATCTGTTTCAGGAATTCAAAATAACTTCTGCGCAACATTGGACTTGTATAATGAGAATAATATTGACAATTTGCACAAAGGTCTTGAGGTACAGGCCATGATAGAAAATTACAAGATTTTATAGCATAAAACTCTCATGTGGATGTGAAATTCTAATGCGTGGAAAAATAGACCAAAGTCCTGGAAATAAAGGTTCAACACAAACACATTATCTGGTGAGAAACAAAATAATATGTTAACTAAGGTGCTTCAGATGCATGGAAAGGGTGGTGCTTTCCACGAAAATAATATTTAAAAAAATATTGATAAAACCCATTTCTGTTTTTAGTTAAAGAAATGATTGTTTTCAAAGAAAGTACTTTTCTCTCCATGTACAAGCCAAGGAATCATGCAAGAAGTCCTCTAATTGAATGCACTATTTTTCCATTAAAATTAACAACAATCTATTATTGGGTAGTGGTTGGGACACAATGCATTATAAAGGGCACCACCTTGCTTTTTGATAATTCAGATTTTAAATTTTTGAACATCCTATTCACCAATCAAATGGGGACAGTTTTGCAAAAAAGACAAGGGATGATATCCCTCTTCTATTTTATTTTTTTAAAGAATGTCCAACACTAGCCTTTTTTTGTTTTAAAACAAATGAAGAAATCTGATTGAACAGTTCATCTGAATAGATTTCTTAAGCAAAGAAACCACAGGCTAAGAAAATTGTCTATTTCAAAAATGTTAGCTAACATTATGCAATTAAAATAATTAGTAATAGAGTTGACCTTCAATTGATTGAAGCTCATTGTGGCTAAGATCTAGCATCTGAATCCACAGAAAACGTTCAAGAAAACCAATACGTGACAGTGATAAATTATTGAGCCGGAGGCAAACATTGCGGTGGGAACATGAGGAAATTAACTCTTTATGGTACCAACAGTGCCTCGCCATAGATTCTTTAGAAGTCACCTGCACAATAATACAAATGAAAATGGTTAGTGTCACAATCATGATACCAGCAGGTACATAATTGTAATTATAGGACAAATTGGAACTCGTATTACTAATCTTTGGAGGCATATTCTTCATCAGATGGCTGCTCCCACCATATGAAACTCAGCACAAAAATCAGGATCCAGATAAAACAATCCAGAGGCAGGGGCATTGGTGAGGAACCACAAGTTGTTTTTTTTTTAAATGGTTACTATATTAAAACGAAAAGGATGCACCAGCGTGCAAATATAAAACAAAACAAATGAGGAACCACAAGTTTTATACAACAGAAAAAAGGATAAAGAATTACCTGTTCCATTAGTACTAAGCTCCGTTCATCCTTGTAATGTCTGGAATGCACTGGATCCATCATCATCAAGTCATCAAAGAGCTCTAAAGCCTCTTTCGAGTGGGCCCTCTGTTTGCATGATGTCCCGGATGACATCACATCATGAGCAATCAATAGACGTGCTAGTGTAAGCTTTGCTATTTTACTAGAAATGAATTGTCAAAATCAAAATATCAATTAGTTGTAAACATATACAAAGAATTATATGAATGCTCTTTCAGAACTTCCTAAAAGAAAACATATGGATAGAAGAAGGCTTACCAGTTCATTTCTGACAACAGCTCCCGAAACAGAGCAATCTCATTCTCCAAGGTCTCTGCATGCCACTTGGAAATTGTTGGTTCATTGTCATCACTGATTTCTAGTTGGTTAAATGAAAGAAGAGAAGGATTGAAGTTGTCCACACACAAAAAACTGTCATCTTTCCAGTCTACCGTCTCTGTAATAAATTCTCTTTCTGTGTCTTTAAAATCAACAGACTGTAAATTCAGTGTAAATGCAATAGTAGAAGGATGGCTGTAGTGGAATCCATTTGAGGAAATGATACCCTGAGAATGTCCAAGGCTAACCTCAACTGGATAAGTTTTTAAATCACTATTTTGTGCATTTGGAACACTCAGATATGTCATCCAAGAATGGGCTCTTCCTGATTTGTCACTGGAAAGTGGCATCCAAGTAAGATTTTCATTCTTCTCACGCATAGAATTTACAGTTACAGTAGATGAGTTCACACCTTCAACAGATTGATTAAAATATAGAATGAGGGGGAAACCTCCACAATCCACAACATACTCTAAATCGAAATTTGATAATGGAAGCGATACACGAGCACTCAAGATTCCACCATTAGATAAGATCAATTCTGAACCATGCACAGGCCAGGAAGAAATCAGCAATGGAGTGCCTCTGTTCACTGTTTGATCCAGGAGCCATAGATGGTAAAACCATCCACTTTGATCATCAGGATCTGTAAACAATGCTTGGTGCACAAGCTCATACTCTTCTGTTAAGACCTTCTCCCTTGGAATAAACCCCTTAGCCTTTTTCTCCAGCAAGTGAGAGAGAAGTACACTGCAGATACACCCTTAAATTAGATATATTTCCAAACAGTGAACCATCAACAGGATGCCTCCATCCACCACAAATAACAACAACAACAACAATAGTAAATAAAAAAGACCATGCCTGTGAAGAAGCAGATAAGTGCACCCAAAAAAAAAAGTGTTTTCAAGAGAAAGACAATTAGATGGAGATCTCAATTCAAAACCAAGGATGCTCAAAAAGATTGAATTGAGCCTGCATTTTAAGTTCAAACAAAGACAAATGGAGATTGATTCAAAACCAAGGATGCATGAAAAGTTTGTTTCTGCATGTACATTTTTGGGCAACACATAAAGCTAGACATTGTTTCTTCTTCCACATAACCTACATTCCCTGAATATCTTCTTCTTTATGAATATCCTACCATATAAATTGATTAAGAACTTCATAACTTCTAAGCATGCTTGAAACTCCAAAGAGCTCCTGCCTACATTATGTGCCAATTGAATACCCAAACTCCAATTTTCCATCCATAATTGCAAGTAAAAACTTCATAATGTTCCAGTGCGATGCTTCATCTTTAAAGTAATCTTAGTAAGTAAATTCACCATATAAAACCAAATGTTGATGCCTAGAAGAACATGTAGCAAACCAAACAACAGAGATTGCCAGAATATTCAGCTGAGCATCAAAACATAACTAACATTTCCATATGGATGATTGGAAAGGAACTCATTTTCTAGGAAAATAGCATTTTTAAAAAACTAAAACTAAAAAAGGAAATTGGTTCTACTATTTTGGTTAAAAATTGTTCATTTCTGGATAGTACTTTCATTTAGATGCAACCAAACGGAATTTGCAAAACTGATCATGTAAACTGATGTGCAATAGAAAATCCAAAATTGTTAGGTTTGTCCAAAGTACATTTCCAATTACAACACCTACTCATTCAATAATTATAAGAAATCATAGATATAGCTGAATTCATGAGTCACAATCCAATGCTGCATCTTCAAGTGAATACTACTAACTACATTAACCATCATATCATAGATGATCTAATCAACAAAGGCAATCTAATTTTTTTCATAAACATTACAACACCTTCGATTGTGCCATGCAGAGTAATTGCTGAAGTTGGAATTGATCTTATCAGTCGTGAACTTCAGTTCCTCCTCTTCAGATGAATTCTTTAATGCCGCAACAAATCTGAACCACACAAAAAACCAATTTACCAAAATAGAAACAACTCAATACAATAGTACAGTACTACAAAAGCTAGAAATTTTCACCTCCGATAATTCCATCCATGGAAATTCCGAGAGTCAGCTTTCAAGAACTGATCCAGAAGCTGGAACTCCCGATCTATTGAAGAATACCCCTTGCTCAAGACCCATTTACGATGGTGCCATGCCCCGTACGACTTGTAATTCCGCCTCAATGCACTCTCCACCTGAAAAAGAAGAAGTCCTTTCATAAAAGAATAACAAAAAAAAAAAATCCTCAAGAATTTATATTACTCGTTTTATAGAAAAAAATAACAAAAAAAGAGATCTTTTTTCTTGATAATTGATATATAATTATCAAATCATATTAAAACACAAATAGTAAATTTTTTTATGATTTTCTCAAAAATGGTAAAGACCTTTTAAATTTAAAAAAGTAAAAGAAAAAAAAGATAAGTTTTTCATATTCTATGCACCTGGTATTGGAGATTATTGGTAAAACGACAAGAGGATGATAGAATTCTAAATATAAATATAACTTGATTGTCATTCATGTAAACATTGTTTGAGAATACAAATAGAAATCGTGCATGCTTGCTAATAACATGTAATCATAGATAGCTTATAAGACTAGCATATTAAAAATGGACTCGGATCATAAACGAGAATCATATTTTTGAAAAACTAACATTAAAATAACAACAATTGTATTGTTGATAAAAAAAATCATATCCTATTGCAAAATTCAAATCGTTTTCTTTAAAAGCTGTATCGTATGGTAAGATTTAAATTGGTAAATTGTAGCTTTTAACAAGTATGCTTTTTATAGAAAACTAAAAGGAAAAAAAAAAAAGGATTCTTTTTTTCTCAATAATTGATAATTAGACTCTTTTCATGGAAAATTAACCAAAAAATAATCTTTCTCAAGAACTGATATTGAGACTCTCTTTTTTTTCTCAAATTTCACACCCTCGGTTTGTCTCATTGTAAAAATGGCCATGGATCAAAAGTGGATGGAATCTTACGACTCGGAGTTCTTCGTCGAGAAGGGATTTGATGGAATCGGGATCGGATATCGAGCGGAGATTGTTTTCAACAGCGAGCTTTCTGTAATTCCAGGCTGTGTATATCTCTGGATTGATTTCTAGAAGGTTCGCGCTTAGATCTAGAGCTTCTTTATCATATCTGAAAATTCAAAGTCCCAAAATAAAAACAAAAACCTTAATTTCAGTGGAAAGAGAGAAAGAGAGAGTGTGTGAGAGGAATAAACATTTTATTATGGTGTATGTGAAGGAGTTGGGATTGGAGGGCGCGAAGGTTGGCGGCTTTGGCGGCGGAAGTAGAAGGGTCCTCGGGTTTCAGGGGTTTGCGCGGCCGCCCGTGCATTTTCGCCTCTTTTCAGGGCTCTCTCTCTCTCTCACCTTCGTCGGAGTCTTCGTCAAGAGATTTTGCTCACAAGCCTGGCAAGTGTGTTGAAGACTCGGAGCAACCTAATTACATGAGCCTAGGGCGTTGAAAATAATTGGCCCATTGGGCTTGAATTTCAAGCAAAATCAAGTCAATTATTTTTACTAAGATTATTTAAGTTTGTTGTCATAGACTGGAACTCTGGAAGGTATTTACTTTTATAGGTACCTAAACTCGTGGAGATAAAAGTTAATAAGCCTGGCAAGTCAGGTCCACCTAACTAAATTGGTTTAGGGCTTGGAAATAAGCCCATTGGGCTTCTTCAATAAACATCCAGTAGAATTTTATGACTGAGACTGCTCAAATTTGAATTTTTCTCAAAGTAGATGAGAACATTTATAAGATACTATGATTTATACCTAGACTCTTAGAATCAAGTTCATGACCCCAACAAGACAAAGCAACATAATTACATGGGCTTAGAGCCGTGAAAATAGGTCCAGTGAGCTTGACTTTCGATCAAATTTTAAGTTTTATAAAAAGTAGATTGGAAGCTATTTAATTTTATAAAAGCCAGCCATATAGACACATTATTTTTCTTTTTTTACACACTCGATTTTCATTTTTAAGTGATAAATTACCATTTTGCCTAATTGTTATTTTGCTCTTCCTTCTTTTTTCAACCGAATAAACTAATAATCCATTTTTCATTTCGTTCGGACAAAGGAATTTTCAAGAAGAGGTTATTTGTCGATCAATTTTTACAAGTAATGTATTAAAATTCATCTACTCTAAATTTTATGAACTCTAAGACTGAATTTAAGTAAAAAAGATATAGTTTTAGACTTAAAAAATCGTACTCAAAGAATTAAGGAAAAATAGCATTTCCTCTAAATTATTTAGATACGATTTTTGAATAAAAAAAACGATACCCTTTTCACTTAAAATTAGTCTTCGGGTTTATAAAATTTAGAATAGATAAATTTTGATATATTGTTTGTATAAATAGGTTGAGAAACGACCTCGTTTGAAAATCTGAGTCAAACCCGCAAATATTTCCGCAAATGTTACAGTTGGCAGAGAGGTCGTTTCTCGACCAATTTTTATAAACAAGGTATCAAAATTCATCTACTCTGAATTTTATGAACTCCGGGACTGATTTTAAGTGAAAAGGGTATACTTTGGGCTTAAAAAATCGTACCCAAAGAATTAAGAGGGAATGTCATTTTTCCTTAATTCTTTGGGTATAATTTTTAAAGTCCAAAACTATACATTTTTCACTTAAAATCAGTATAGAGTTCATAAAATTTAAAGTAGATGAATTTTGATACCTTGTTTGTAAAAATCGGTTAAGAAACGACCTCTTTTAAAAATCCTCTCCACAACTCATTCGTTTAGATGGAATCCGAACGAATTTAAAATGGACTATCAGTAGTTTGGACGAAAAAAGAGAGAATGACAAAATGATAATTTTTCACCCAAAAATGAAAATCGAGTGTGTAAAGAAAGAAAAATCAGGTGACTATGTGACCGGCCTTTTATAGAATAGTATGATTTATGCTATACCCAGACTCATACAATCAAGCTCCTAATGTATCAAGACAAAGTAACCTATTAAAACCTAAATTTAATTTGACTATTGATGGATGATAAGATCAATGACTTGATTTATGCACAAAATAAATTCAACTGATTCTTTTAATACTAACATCGTTATCAAAGTCAGAATCTCATTAATTTTCTTTTAAATTTTATTTTTTATTTGAAGTTATAGTAAATTGTAAAATTATCTCATTATATATTATATTTTTTTTTAATTTATATTTTCAATGCTTCTCTTATTATTTTTTGCACTTGAAACTTGTAGTCTCTCTAGTATATGTGTTAGGGTGTATCTGAATTCGCAAACATCAATTGATTGTACACCAAATGATTTTTAAAACCAATAATGAGAATCAACACTAATTTGCTGTTATTTAAGATTTTAGACAATTCAATACTTAAGTACCATAAGCTGAGAAATTTAAGATTTAAATATATAACAAAATTCAAAATTTTGATTAAATTTAAATCATTAATCTCAATCTCAACATGCATTGGATCCAATAAGTTGCACCATGTATCAAGAACTTGAAATTTCCACCCTCTTTCAAATAAGGGTGAAAAATATTTACAATATTACAGAATTGCCACCCTGAACAAATCAAAGTCTCAATTTAGAAAAGAAAATCTCAGAAATATCATTTCTCTCAATATTTTATAACAAATAAAAATAAAAAAAAAAAAATAAAAAAATTAAAAAAAAAACTAAATCTTTTATCCCATATTACCCAAAACCTCCTCCTTAAATACCATCTCATGACCCACAGCTCCCCGGCGGCCTGTAACACCGTATCAACGGCCATTTGATCCCTCCAAAGAAGGGGTGCCGTTTAACTTCAGTCGCACCCCCGGCGCATCCTAGCCTCCTGCGCGGGTCCCTCACCAACAGCCTGGATATCAAGTCCCTCACCTCTACCATCCCTGCCACGTCATCACCCTCCGGAAATCTCAGCGCCATGCTTGCTATATTGCGCAGGGTGTCCTCTTTGCATCCTCCCTTAAACGGCGTCCTCCCGTATAGCAGCTCGTACAGGAAAACTCCAAACGCCCACCAGTCTACGCCGTTGCCGTGACCGTTGCCGTTAATCACCTCCGGCGCCAAGTACTCGTGGGTCCCAACGCACGCCCTCGAGAACGCCATTACGGGCTCGGCGACGACTTCCGTCATCGACGCTGCTTCCTCTGCTTCAGTCTCAGCCGTCCATCCAAAGCAACCACAAAATCGGTCCAATCTGGTGGGCCGCGCCTTGAATCGCTTCTTGATCATTGGATCCACGTCGGCGTGGAAGCAGAGGTCGAAGTCGGAGAGCATGATGTGGCCGTCAGCGCGTCGGAGAACGTTCTCCGGTTTCAGATCCCGGTACACTACCCCAATGGAGTGGAGATACTCGAGCGCCACCAGCACCTCCGCAGCGTAGAAGCGGACTGATGGCAGTGGGAGGCGGTTGCCCGGACACCGGCGGAGGAGGGCGTGGAGGTCGCCACCGGCGCAGTAGTCGATGAGCAGACACGTATAGTGAGAAGCTTCTAGGTGGGCGTAGAGCGTAGGGAGGAAAGGATGGTCGAGGGAGGCCAGTACGTGTGCCTCTGTCTGCACGTGCGAGAGCTTCTTTTCCGAGAGCATGTCTTTGTCTACTACCTGTAAAAAGAAATTTTCATATATTTATTATATGAAAATAAATAGATAATGTAAAGAATCCATTTAGAAAAATCAAACATTTTTAAAATAGTTCTCATTTCATTTGAAAATTTAACATTTTGATAGATTTAACTTCCTTATAAACAAATTACTCAAATCATAATAATTATATTTCATACATTTTAAAATATTTAGAAGAGACTGAAGATAGTAGTAGAGTGAAGACTTGTACTGAGGTAATTTCATAAAGACTAAGTAACCGGTAAAGATACAGTAAAAATAATGAAAAATCACAAAATTGTAAAAATAAAATAGTTTCCATTTAATGATGATAATAATGTCATTAACATTCATATAATTTATATTTTTAGAGTTGAATAAAAATGTAGAAGATAAAATGATCACTTCACATATATCGTAATTATTAAAAAATTCTGTAATTCAGTATTAAATTTTTTAAATATGTAATATTTAAGACTTTGAAACGAATGTAATTGTTTGGTTTGATTTGATTAAGAAGATTTTTAAATAATTTTATATTTAAATAAATCTTTCCACCAGCCACATTAAACACTCAAATGATAAATCTTCCTTCAGCAGCACAAAATAATATTGTATACATATCAACTAATATCACTATATAAATGTATTATAATATTATATTTAATTATGTGAAAAAGAAGCTACCTTAAGTGCAAAGAGAGCATTATCGTCGGAAGCGTCTTTGAGTTGGCAGAGGTAGACGCGACCGACGTCGCCGCTGCCAAGGTGGCGGAGCAGCTTAAGGTGGCGCAGGTGGAGCTTTCCATCTGGAGAGAGACCGGTCGCTGCGGCTATCGCAGACCAATGTGGATCAGATCCCCGGTGTGGCTTTCTGCCGACTTGAGTCACGTTCCCAGGGAGACTAGCCGCGCTGCTGCGGGCACTAGTCGACGTTAGCGTTCTCTCGGAGGAGGTGTTGGACGCGCAGCTGGTGAAGCTGAAATCTAGGTCGCAGTCCGACGGAAAAATCGTCTCTTCTTCCATCGCCGATGACGAGATACAGATACACATAAGCTATTACGAAAGAGGAGAGACTGATATTTAAAGGCAAGAGACTTCAATGGCTTTCCGGTAATTTCGAGTAATACGATTCAGAAAAAAAACAAACTCTTAACTTCACTTCTACTTTACTAACATTTGATATTGAGTTTTTTTCCTTTTCTTTTACACTAAGTCACAAGTTTCACTGAAATAGAAATTGAAAAAAAAAATAGTTCATTCTTTGACTTTATCAATTGAAATTGTAAATAAATTATAATTATAAAATTAATTGAGATTTAATTAAAATTATTACTATTTATCACAGTTTTGGCTGATTAAATGTTGATATAACTAATGTTTATATTTTGGTTCATACTCAATTGATAAAACATTGACTGAAATTTCAAAATTCAGTTAAAATAAGTCGAAATTTGAACCTGTAGTTGGTTATAATACAAAATAGACTATTGTATGCCTTGTCTAATTAATTGTATTGAATAGGTGATCATATATACAGAGTATATAAATTTAACAATCATTTAATTATTCTAACAATATAATTTCTTTCAAAATAAATATAATGACTGATTTTTAAAATTTTAAAATAAAAAAAGAGGAGAAAATAAGGGAATATTTTAAGACACATCGTACTCATATAATCCTATTTAAATCACACTGAATGATGTAAGACTTAAGACTTATTTATAGAGAATTTTGCATTCAGAAGTAAAATTTGCTAATTGGCTACAATAGGTTCATTTATTTTATTTTTTTAACTTGTTAAATTAGCTAACTTAAATATTTCTAACTTAATACAATTTGATTCCTTTTACATAATTCATATACCTAACTAATTTATTATATATAGATATATAAATGATAAATGACTTTCTTAGAGTATATAGTTGGAATTGAATTCATTATTGATTACTTTTTCTTGATAAACTATTTTTATTCTATACATTAGTATAAAAATTAGTTATTATTTTAAAATGAATAAAGTTAGAGTTAGAAAGATCAAATTAAATTCATTTAATTCGTAAATGATCTTGAATTGATATTAAATTATTTGATGAATTCATTTATGAATTAATTCACAATTCAAGATAAATTAAAATAAATAAAACAATTATAGTCGACATCAATTTTTAATAGAAGAAATCTGATTTTAAAAAAAACTGTGAGTAAAATAATCAAACGGATCGTGATACCCATCATCTATTTAATGAAAAGTCCTATTAGCTGGTCTAACTCTTACATCAAGCCATTGATTTGATAAATCGTCACCAAATCAACGGTCGATTTAAGGCAGCTGCTGACGTTTTTGGGAGCTGCGTTTGCATGGGGAACAGTGAAGAAGGGCTGTAGCCTGTAGGCGGTGGTTTCATTACTCCTGATGGCATTGTTGTAGTATTCATGTCATTTTGGGTCTTTTTCCTTTGAATAATTCTTTTCCTAAGCCCGGGTCAACGGATTTTATAGGAAAGGACACTTTGACGAAAGCTAAAAAGACATAATTGCCCCTGAGGTGATAAACGTGGGGAGTAGCTGGAGCACTGTTGTATACTTGTATATACTGTCTGACTTCCACAATCTAACTTAGATTTATGAGAAAAAAACTATAAAATATGTATTAAGTTTGTATATTAACAATTTTTAATGTCTAAGATGATTAAGATTGTACAGTAAACACTTGATTATTGTTTTTAAATCATCTCTCTAATTAATAGGCCAACAGGCTTGTGATTGTAAAATCTTAATCTAAGATCTAATTTTTCTTGATATCTACGTTGGATCTTATCCAACTCTATGCAATCACTTACACTTTTTTTTTTTTATAATAGAGTATTTAAGTTCTCTTAGAGCATTTGTCTAGTCTTTATAACGTTTAAAAGAGAACTCACGATGTCCATTTCTTGAAATAGATTTTTAACCAAGACACTGATCCTTTGGAATTAATCATGATTAGATTTCATTTTGATAATGGTAGATTACTTACATAAAGTTGATTATATTAGCCACTTTAATTTAATTTCATGTTAAAGTACTCTTCCAGTTGTTAAACCTTTATTATTTTTATGAGAACTTTTATATTAGTAGATTTTTCAAAATTTCTTAGAATGAAATATTGAGAGCGGATTCTTTAAGTGATTAAATAAGGTCACTGTATAATGCAGATTTATTTTTCTCTCTTTTTTGCTCTGTAATTTCTTGTTCTTGATTTTTGCATTGCTGTTAAGTGTTAATAATTAATTTGAGAATAGTATGCTAATACATAAAATAAGCTACTAAATTTTGATTCACTGTGAATTGAGTAATTTTCTTTTAGCCCAAATTCATATAATTTCTCTCTGTTACATCCATATGAGATTCTAATTTGAATTCATACTTAAATTTGAATCATTACAAAATACACTTACTTTGGACTAATAATCATTAAAACTGGACATTAATTTAGACTGATTTTTACCTTATGTTCTATTTAAATACCTACTCATCCTTGTAAATAAATTATTATTTTTTTTCAATGATTCTATAAATTTAAAGGAATAATTATTGATATGAAAAGTAAAAGAATGATCTCATTAAATATGTATGTCTGTGTAATTTAAACTAAATAAAATAGGTAGTTGAAATTGAATTCCTTCTCCACTTGAAATTTGATTTGTTTAAATTAAGTTCATAAAAAATAAAGTAAAAAACCCTTAATTAAATTATTGCATTTAACAAATTAATATAATATCAGAATTTAAACTAAGTCACAGTTAAAAAAATCAATGTAGTGTTTTCTAATTTGAGTTTGGCTGAGAACATATTCCACATTAACATCTTATTTTTGTTAGATGTAAATGGAAACAACTACTCAAATAAAATTAACAATTATAATTGAAATTAAGCATTTTAATTAAATAACAGCTATAATTTATTCCTATTTATGTGTCGATAAATCTAATATGATTTGAATAAATGCCGCAAACTTTTATCATTTAAAGTGGAGGCCACGATCTAGACTTCAGGAATTAAAAATTAAAATTCATCCCTACCAAAGTATGGTATGCTTCCTCCCAACGACCAAATAATTACATACCTATCAGGCTATTATTATAATACTAAAATTTTAATAATGATAATAATAATAAATTAGAAAGTAGGGTAAGGAGAACAGCCCTTGATGTTGACATCAAGGGGAGGTCCCATGTGATGGGAAGTGGGACCCATGTGAAGCTAGAAGTTGATGCTGTCTGCCACGTGGGCAACAAAAGGGTCTGCATTGTCGCTTCCAATGAAAGTTAAATTAACAAATTAGTATAATTTAATATATTATAAACAATATGTTAACAATATATTTATATAAATAAATAACTACAAATAAGGAATTTTTTTGCACCTTAACTGAGCACCCTTATATGGGTTGGTTAAAATTTGAAATAACTTTGTTTCTTTTTTAAAATCTAGAACAAACTTTGAGTCCTTCCTAAGGGTCGATTGTCAAATAGTAAGAATGAGCTTACACTCAACTCTCCAGTTAACATAGTTGGAAGGAAATGATTTGTGCACCCTCTCTTTTATTCATTGTGCACTCCTCTCGTGTGAAATTACAATTTTGTCAAAACTCAAAATTCCTCTTTTCTCTTTCCTTCCTTGTTTTTCTTTTTGAGAAAATTGTAATTTTACATAAGGGAAGTGCACAATGGGTAAAAGATAGAGGTGCACAAATCATTTCCTTAGTTGGCATTCAAACTAGTGATCTCTTATTTTCTGAAATAAAAAATAATTAGTTGAACTATCTAATGTTTAGTAAAGAACTTTATTATAATATGGTGAATATTAAAAATTAATTTGATTAGTTGATTGAAGTCATGTTTTTTAAATTAAATATTTATTTTATTTTATTTTATTCATTGGTATAAATGCGCAGGCTTAAATTAACAAGCTATATAATTTAAAACTGAATCAAATTGAATAAAGGTTGAATTAAAAAATAAGTAAATTTTATAGGAAAAGAGGCGTGGTCGAGATTGTAGTGAGTAACACGTATTTTAAGGCATATTTTTTATTTATAGCCTAATGTATTGGGGTCCTATTTAAATAATTAAATATTGTTTAGCAACAATAATACATCACACCTCTCTCTCAAGTCTCAACACCGGAAGCATATGCTGTTTGGTAATTGGTATAACGGCAGAACAAAGGCCCTCGGATTCCTCATAAATTACGAAAACGCCCCTGTCTGGCAACTTCTTTGTTTCTTCACATTGGAAGTTGACTACTTCGACAAATATGTAAATCAGACTTAATTAGAGTAGTCATTTAGTCACATGATATTTTTTTTTTTTATAAGAGATACCTTTTTTTAAATTTAAGATAAAATTATCATTTTGCTTTTTAATGTGTGTTCGAATGATGAAAGATTTTTAAAATTGAAAGGATAAAATGATAATTTCACCTAAATTTCAAAAAAAAAGGTGTCTCTTAACTGATAAGTCGGGTTCTAAATTGCCCTCCTTTAATTAAATTAAAGTTGGGTGTGCTTGTGCTTGCTAAAATCTTGTTCGATTTAATTGTTATCATTGAAAAAAGCTTGTACATTTCTACTTATGAATATTTTATACTCTCTCCGTTCCAAATTAGTTGTCTTATATGATTTTTGGAATTGTCTTAAAATAGTTGTTTCATTTATATTTAAGTAGTATAAAATGTATTGAAAATGGATGAGATCACATGGAGTGTTAGCCTTATATAGAGAGTTTCTTAAAAAACACAAATCTTTCAAATGAGATAAATAAAATGGGACAGAGAGAATATGTACAAAAAGTGTCTAGTCATTAGTTTTAAGATCA
This sequence comes from Chimonanthus praecox, assembly GCA_022113865.1. NCBI lineage: Eukaryota > Viridiplantae > Streptophyta > Magnoliopsida > Laurales > Calycanthaceae > Chimonanthus > Chimonanthus praecox. The sequence continues at coordinate 28,884,331 of CM039086.1, forward strand.
GTTGACCCACAATAATAAGATTAATATCTATCTCAATAATAAAATTTGGCCAAAATCTTAATTTTCAAGCGAATTTTGTTAGTTTGGGACATGGCCAAATATATCTTTTCAAATATTAGGCCCACAATAATATGATTAATATCTATCTCAATAATAAAATTTGACCAAAATCTTAATTTTCAAGCGAATGACTGAGCCAAATATATCTTCTCAAACAGGAAAAAATGTCGGTAGCAGCTGATATCTCGACCGAGAAATTTTTCTCTCTTATTTTTTAATTAAAACCACTGATATCGGCGATATATAAAGGTTTTAAATACCGATATTTAAACCCCTGTTTTTAAATATTAATTAAATTTTATTACAAATCACATATACAAAACAGGAAAAGTAAATTATTGAAAATGTGGAGAGAGAATAAAAAGAGCATAATAGAATCAAATGAAGAAATGAAACTTCAAAAGTTGATTTTAAATAAATAATATTAATAAATATAATTATCTACTTTAGCGACCTTTCTATTTTGAGAATTCGAGGTTTGCATGTTAATTTGGGGAAAAAGTAATTTAACATCAAAGATAACAACACAAATAGAAGTGCATTTGCCCTCAAACTCCTCTATCAAGTGCAATGCATTCATCACCTAATTTTACTTTGCTTTGCATACAAACATAAATAAAAGTCTTTTTATGTATCAAAAAGTTTCTTGTCACATGAAGACACATCTATTTGATTATTTATACACCTCATTCCCTCATCATGAGGTCTCCAATCATAAAAGATTACATAACTAATCCTTCACTTTAGACAAAGAGAAAATTAAAAAAAAAAAAAAACCCATTTTGGAATTTTGCCAAAGACCCATTTGGAGTTTTCTTCTTCAGTGCTTCTCTACTCATTTTCAATGGTTTCTAATTGGCAATTGACACGTTACAAAATTACAAGATAAAAATAATTTAGGCCAATACTGGTCATCATATCAACTGATAATGCAGCTGGTATGTATAAAGTGTATTGAAATGAATGAAAATTACTTCTCAAATGTATGCTTGTTTAAAGTCAAATTCAAATTTCTTAAAAATTACAAATGTTTAAAATGAGATAACTAAAATAGGATAGAGGGAGTAATAGATTCAAATGAGAAATAAAATTGAAAAAGCGGTCTCTAAATAAATATAATTTTAGTATTTGATGATGACGATGTTTCTATCATCATTATTTACAAGACTAAAAGCACCCTTATTTCAATTTTGAATTATAATTTTGATCAATATTTTAAATATCAGTTAAAATTTGTGTTAAACTTTGACCAGTTAAAAGACAAGGTGAGAATCGGAACAATACTCATTCAATGGGTTAACTCATGATATGTCCCTTAGACTCTTTTTCTATATATGCTTGCATGTGAAAGAAATGTCTGTGCAATGCATCCAGTCAAGTTATTTGAGTTGAGGTTGAGCAAAATAAATTATTTTGTGATGGCCCATCTGAAATTTTAGGCCTGTTTTAATTGATCCAGGAATGGGCTGCCCATTTCCCAGTTTAATACATGACCAATTGGCTCCATTGTCACAAATGTCACTGATTTTTAAAAACTAAAGGAAATGGAAAAAGCAAGATAAATCTAAAAATCTCACATTTTGGTGCAATCTAGGTGGAACTTGGGTTATTGAGCACCCAAATAATTCTGAAGGTATGTGTAAGTTTCCTTGTCCATACACATCGAGTAATTCTGTGTAGAATGACCTTTGAGGTAGAGTGAGAATCCAGCTCAAGACTCTTGCTTCCGAGGCAGATTCTTAACTATCACTCCAATCTCTTTAGATTGTTTAAAGTTGAGATTCTAAATTTAGTTTGTTCAGGTTATCACTCTTTGACTCAATTCATAATTTGATCTTCTTTTAATCTATCAATAATCATTTAAAATTTCAATCCGTTTTTAATTCAGGCCAACTAATTTGAAACAGATTAAATTGTCTCATGGGTCAAGTATGTTATAATTCGTTTTTAATACATTATTTTAGTACGTTTAAATAAAGAGATGTCTATAAAACTAAATCTCCACCATTAAAATATAATCATTGTAAATTGTTACACCTTAAAAATCATCAATTAGAGATAGTTTTTTACATGTTAATAATAATTTAAAATCTAAAAGCTTGTACTCAACTTGAAATTTTATTGAGTTAAATAATTTGAGTAAGTTTTTCAACTTGACTCGTTAAAAGTCGATAAATCTTACTGAGTCACTCAACTTAAAATTTATCAAAAACAAGTCCATTCAAACCAACTTATCTGGATTTTTTAAAGTTCTGAACAACAAAGGAGCAATCACGTGAATTTGAACCAAGAATAAAAACAGTTGCTTGGCCTACTCAGATTCCCCAAAGTGGGACCCGTCCTTCTCATCCTTCCTCTCAACTTGTTCCTTAGTTATATAAAATAATAAACTTAATAACATAATTGTATTATTATTAATTATTATAAGGGAAGGCATCAGAACCTGCCAACATGGAAAGCCTCAGATGCTGATGATTTTCATATCTCTAAATAATTGACTTCAAGATTAATTAATTCCAAAGACTGCTGCTAATCTCTGTTAATCAAAATTCTTATTCCATACTTTGTCTCTTAATCCACAAGCATTCCACAACTAAAAGTCTTCCACTGCCATTTGAGCAAATAGAGAAAAACTCTTTATATATATATATATATATTATTTAAAAAAAAAATTGATTTTCAATTTTTCTTTTTTGAATTTACTGTAGAAAACTCAAAAACCCATCATAAAACCCCACAAGTGATACCCACTATCTTTAGGGTACACTACATTTCACTTTTTCTTAATCAGAATATTTTATACACACTTATCTGCCTTAAAAATATCACAAAAAACCTCTTTCGAGATTCATCTAAGTGATCTTTACATTGGGTTTAACATATTTTTTATCCAACGGTTGAGATTTAGAGATGAAAATCAAAGATTAAGACGATCAGACGTCCCAACTTTTACAAGCAGAGCATCCAAGTGACAATATATATTCCCAATAAAAAACATTTTTAAATAGTGGGATTTATCCTCTAAGATGGCCCATCAAATAAAAAGTCGTGCTCCTAAAAAACTCAAAAAATTATAAAAAAATTTAAAAAATATTCCATTGTGTCACACACATGAAATAATGCAAATTTAAGTGTAGTATCCAAGCCTAAGATCATACATTAAGAAATAAAATAAAATAAAAGGACACTCACCTACAACAAAGCATCATTCAGTGTTTAAACAGATGGAATAATGCAAAGCTGAAGCAATGTATCCAAGCCTAAGATCATATTTTTTTATAAATAAAAGAATATCATCATCTGTAACAAGAGCATTATTTATTGTTTCAACAGCTAAACTCAACACATGTTTGTCGAGTCCCTTGAATGTGGCCCCACCCACTCTAAAAACTGTATATTAGATTAAAAGCTATGTGGAAAAAGCAAAAGTGAATCCCTATCAAGCAGAGAAAAAAAATTCGTTGAAATTTGAAATATCTATCAATTTTTTTTTTTAATTTTAAGGACATATGTAAATATTGTGAGATGTTGACTATTCAGAAATGGGCTCAACACAAAAAAAGTCATTCCCGTTTGTTTTGTATTGTATTCGGTATGTACGGATTGAAAGATTTGTACATGCCTCAAGAATTAATCAGGTGAGTTACGAGACACCTTGGTCTTAAAAAAGAAGAAGAAATGAGCCCAAAACCATTATACCCAGATTTTTGGGTGGAATTTTGGAATTTTTTGGTAATAGATTTAATAATCATCTTAAAAAGTTAGGGCTCAAAATGGGCTGAAATGGCCTAAATATCAGCTAATTTTTTTAAAAAAGCTTGGTGGAATTTGGATTTTAGTTGTCATGTGAAAAATGCTAATGTACTAAAGCCCAAACAACATTTTCTTTGAATTTTTTGATGATAAGGAAAATTAGGACCGGAAATGACTGACATATCAACTAAATTTTGTCTGCCCCGTTGGATTCCAAAATTTTGTATTCCAAGAACATTTGAATCGAAAGAGAGGAAAAAAAAAGAATCTTAGCTGTCAAGTAAAAAAATGCTAATATATTTAATCCCAATCAGCATTTTCTATGAAAATGTGAGATTCTAGTTTCTGTTGATATCAAAACATTAAAGTGTGAGTAAGATTTTGTGTTTATTGGATCATTTCAACAATTAAATTTAAAACATATATTATAAACCTTTAAAATTTAAAAATTTTAAGATCAAAAGTTGGAATAAATGAATGATCCTCACTCGATAAGTATTTAGATTTCAAGATCAAATTTAAGTTCTAACTTGATACATGTAATTACTTATAAAATACTATGAACAAAGTGTTTATTATTACAAATTTGAGGTTATAAACTTAAGTTCCCCTATAGATGTCAAATAAACTAATCTGACAAAATATTGCTTTTTGAAGATCACTATTTCAAATATTATATTTAAAATTAGCAACCCCAATAAACATTGGGTTCCTTCTAGTTTCATGATCCTCCTAACCATTTTCTATCTTTCTGAGTTTAACGTTTTGATTTCTACATAGAAAAATGAGAAAAATTTCAAAAACATTGCCATTTGATATGATCTCTGTAAAAAATTGTCAAATTTTTCCAAAAAGAATATGATTTTTTTTTTTTTTTAAAACAACTCATATCCTCAACTTCTAGATTTAAATATCAGTTGCTTTAATCTTGTATCAACGCTTACAGACCAAAATTTTAAAACATATTTTAAAGTTATAAAAATATTAAAAAGAAATATTTGAATTATCCTAAATTACAGCTAAATATCCGAAAATACCAATATCTGATGTATCAACAGATATAGATATAGGCCGAGATCTTAGCTGATAAGATATGACTGATACATCAAGGGACCAATTATGAATGGCATTGGCTGAGAATTTAAAGCTATGGACTACTCAAAAAGGAACAGGCAAATTCCAGCTTACATTCACAACCTAGATCATCAAAGACCTCGGATTGACCTCTCATCTCCCACTCAAATCCACAGTTATGTTCATCTATAATTTCATTTGAATCCCTTCACTTGGGTGACAACGTGCCCTTGGCCCTGCAGGATTCCAATACACAACAATGGCCTCCCATGTTCCTATAAAAATTAGGTTGCCCTGATTTTCAAAAGTCCAAAGATTAATGGTAAAAATAAAGTCAGTTTTGAATGGATTTCAATCCATCAATGAGATCAACTTGGAATGTGTTCAAATCGAGTAAGAGATCAAATTCGGGGAGAGGGGAAGAAGGAAAGAGGGGGGCGAGGAAGCACACGTGGGTCTCAAAAAATTCCATTGCTCATCCATGACAGCGCCCAGGTGAAACAAGTCTTTCCCTCTGGAGAGAGAGAGAGAGAGAGAGTTTTCATCTTTAGTCCTCTGTAAGAATAGTCCTGTAATAATCACGTAATAATCACCTTGCTCCTTGACCAAATGAATCATAATCCAATGACCAATTACAAAAAAAGAAAAAAGAGGAAAAATTTCTCCCATTTCAGGTATCAAATGGTTTAGAGGCCTATCATATTTAATGCACTAGCTAAGAGATAATTGACCAAAAAGAAACTCAATTCTATTTCTTGTATCTCATTCATCTATTCTACACCTGCATGCATGGTCTCTACTGCTGCTGCACCCAAGCTCGAATTGGTTACTGCAAATGCAGACTGTGCATCTTGACAGACACCAACCCAAGCTGTTGAATTTTCAAGTTGAACCACTTGTGCATTTCCCCTGCTGCAAAAGCCTTGTCCATCCCAGTTAAAATTCGGGACCATGGCATTTGCATTTGCAGAACAGGTATTTGTTGAAATATCGGTATTTTGGGTTTGGAAGTTGGTTGCACTTTCTGTATTAGATGTCCCTCGCTCATTATGGATGAACTCAGATCTCCCCAAGTCGGGCGTTCTGGAATCCCCATCTTGAGCACCAGATAAATGTTCCATGCTAGCAATACCTTGAGAACTTGAGTCCAATTTTGAGCTCTCGTGTTGTCCGTCTTGAAAATCCTTATTTGCTGCCGATGTCTCTGAACATCCAATAAGGATCTGAGACCCCTCTTCCCTGTTTCCATTTCCTAGCTCACTTAGGTTGTCTTTTAGGCAGTTCTCCTTATTCCGAAGTGACCTCTTTTTAGCCCATTTCTTTTTAAACTCCGCTTTTTTGGGTTTGACAGTTTTTGCTATTTCGCTGCGCGTGTTAGACTCTCTCCCCTTCTTCTTACTCGGCAGAACAGTAAGTGTGGATGATCCACCATCTGGATTAGATTCAGTTCCACCTATCAAGGACAAATAAATTTGAGTACGGCCAGCACGTGCGGCATAAGTTGCTTGATTCAAATATTTTGGAACTTCTTATTGATTTTGTTGCAATTTGAGGCAAAGCCATGTGCATTATAGGATTGGAGAGCGATTTTTGACCCAACAAAAAATTCTGTGTTCAGGTCATACATATCCTGGAAAAACATTTAATTCAACCAAGATAACCCAAAATAAATCTGAATTGCAAAATATTGAGGAGTCCTAGACTCGAAGCCAACCTCGCCCAAATTAAAAATCACCATTTAAGTTTTAATGATTTTTATACATTAAGTTTAGCCTATGCACTGCATCCCAGGTTAAAAATTCCTTTCTACTGCTTCTGCCATTACTTGTAGCCAACCTGACCCAACTTGAATCATTGCCACCCCTACGTAGGATATAGTGGTTTATATTTTTTTTGCCACAAAAATGTTAGTGGAAAAAAAAAAGAAGGAAGCAAGCTCAAGTCACGTTAATATTCGGGCAAAAAAGGACCACACAACACCCAGAACTACATCCTAATGTGGTTTCCAAGTTCTATGCCAACCCAAAAGCCAAGCCGAGATGAAAACCATCTTTTTTGCCAAGTACTTCGACCGGATGGATTTGAGACACATCTAAACACACCCAGAAGTAACAAAATAGATGTTGATTACGCACCTGTCTTTGACTGGATAGCTAAGAGAGCTGTCCGTGCTGCCTTGATCTCTGCTTCTTTTTTCGTTTTTGCTGCACCACCAATGTAGTGAATTCCTCCAATCTCAACAGTACAAATGAAAGGCAAATTGTTGCCCAACGTGGACTGCTTGTTGCACACATATGAAGGAATCGCATAGTTCATCTTCTGCGCGTACTCCTGAAGCAGATTTTTGCATAACCCCGTTTCTTGCTGAATCCAACAATATGAATGTAACCAATCAGCATCATAACTTTTGAATTGAAATCATTTCCAGAAAAAAAAAATTAAGAAAAAGCATATCATAAAAGAAGAATCTCATACGCATTCTAAAAGTACTTAATGAAGATTGCATTATGATTTTTTCAAGGAGAGGTGTCGATCTTTGAACCCATGGCCTCATGCATGTAGCTAATGCAACCAGAATGGAGACTGGCAAGGAGAAATGAGTGAAGGATGTACAATAGTTTTCACTTCTGATAGTTAGAAATATCACTGCATGTAGAATTACTCCAGGGACAAGGCAAGAATATCACATAACATGGTAGAAAATGTGGACTTGTTGGGACAATACAAGATTTGGCACGTCAACCCAATGGCCCTTTAACTAGGAAGTCAGCTGACTTAATTACACAAATCTTGTTCAATTTACATTAGCACTGGGAAAACTCCAGCCTCGTTTTGAGTCTGTTCAAACTGGCTATGTGGATCTATGATCTTGGGGTTAAAACTTAACAGAGTGAAGGATGACCCAAGCCCCTACTTACACAGCTGCATATGCATCTCTATGTGGGTCCCAACCAGGCACATGTGGATGGGTTGGTTAGTAAGGTCTTTGCTTGAATAAAATTCAACCAAAAGCCACCATTATCTAAGAAGTGAAACCATGCTTTTCAGGGGCCCATAGTTGGTATCACTTCAGTGTAATTTTTAGTCCAAATTTGGACAGACCTCAATTTAAAGGTGAGACCATCTCAGAACAAGGGAGAAATTGGGCGAGGATCTTCAAAGATGGTAGAGGTGGGTATGTTGGCAGGTGGGTGGGAGCAAAATGGGCCCTTGGTGGGCCTCATCTAGTCAGGAGCCACAAGCACCAACACAGTAGGTAGCATTCAGTTGCACACACCAAGAGGAGCCTACCTACAATAATGGAAATAGGTAAGTTAGAAAGGTCAGCTTGATTGCATGACTTTAGCCATGGTTTTTATGGGCCCAAAACCCAACAAGAAATAGAGGTGCAATTCTATCAAGTTCTACTCCAAAGGTGAGTGTAACTCAGTTATGACAAGTTGGTGAGGGATGTGGGGTGGGAAAAGGGTGATGGGGCCTAAGTTGGGCTCATCTGAGGGATTCAACACTAATGGTGTTCTTAACTGAAGATTGGAATGTGATTATGTGTGTATAGATATGTGAAACTTGCCTATAACAAGGTTGACAGGTGGCCATTGTTGATTTGTTGCAAGTAAAAAGATTATATATTTGAGTCCTATGGCCTTTGGATGAATAGTCGACCCATGAAAACTATTAGTCAGATCCAATGATGAGCACGAACCGAAGAAGATAAGATAAATGGCTTTGATAATCATGACGACGCTGAAAATATTTCAAAATGCAACATCAAGGAGTGTACACTCTTGATTGCCTCTTTAGTAAGGACAATGTCCTTTTGTGTTTGTTGAGATTTAGGGATGCAAAATGGGCCAAGTTTTGACTGGGCTTATGCTGCGTCAAGCTCGAGCACCATTAACGCGAGGAAGCCCGAGCCAAGGCCTGAGGCAGATGATATGGCGGAGCTAGTCCAAGCAACCCACTTAGATGCCCAAGCCTAGTGAAAAGGCTGAGTGGATGCATAACTTTTCACCTTTTTTTTTTAATTTTATTTTTTAATCCAAGATGTTTAACTATGGTTGGGAGTTTAACTACAATTGAGAAATCCCAGTGTCAGCATCTAACAAGTGGGAAACATGGCAACACTTCTTTTACTATATGTACATATTTTCACTATCATGTTACTCAACTTGACTTTCAGGCTCGAGCATTTAAAAGTCTAAGCCCAAGCCCAATTACTATTCAGGCGAAAAAGTAATGCTCAAGCTCTCTTCTTCTTTGGGTCCAAGCACAATGACTGGTACCAGCACTGAACAAATGGAGTAGGACAAGAAAAAATATATTAAAGAAAGGTTTCTTTTTCATAATGCAAAATGCTAATGACTTGTGGCAAGTGCACTTTCCACATAATATGTGGCAAGTATGCAAGCAAAGCAAAGTCATCCAAGTAATGAGCCCCAATATGGATGAAGTAATTGCCAGATTCATTATGACCAGCAAATCCTTGCAACTTCAACAAAATATGAATGGTGAGTGACTGAGTGGTTCAAGATAAAAATAATAATAGAAAGTTAAAACACTTAAGAATGAGCGGTTGACATGTGATTTCCAGGGATAACATGCATGAAAGGGCAAATGAACAAGTCATTACATGCCAACAAGCATGGTTATCACATTTAAATCAAAGTTGTCATTCGCTAAGATCAAACAAATTCACAATGCCACACTGGCATATGCACATCAATCCAGAAAATCCTAATTATAGGCCCATGTAATGCACTTCAACGGAAAATAAACTGAAAAATGCTCTGAACAATTTCACAATTTGAAATCCTCCATTAAGTCTAAACTATTGATCATTTCTTTTTCTACTACTACTTTTTTTTTTGGGAAAATCTATCACTCCTAGTTTTTATGACACACTAATCAAACCATTGGGATCACTTGATCAAGGTAACCTTATCTTCATTTTTTTTCTTCTTTAGAAAAATGGTAAACCACAAAACCTTTGAGGTTGCATGGTGAACTAACTAATTGAGTTGTGAGCTTGCTTCTCTCTTTGAAAGTATTGCTATTCGAGTATAAAATTATTGGAACTATATTAATAAAGACAAAAGGTACTATATAGAAGGAAACATAACTAATGGTTTAACTATTTTCTCGTGTAATGATTAAGAAGTATTGCCAACCCCAGATTGATAGGATAAATGACTTAGATGATGATGATGATGAATGATTAAGAAGTATTGATGCAGTTGGTTTGTTATTCTTCTCAGGTTGTAATTTACTAAATGATAAAGAGGCTCTCTATTTTATTTTTTTTGGTTTGCAGAAAATATTTACATTTTTAGATTATTCAAAATTATAATCATGCCTCATTCAAATTTTATAAAACCATGCTGGTCTATTAGGTGACTGGATACACTCAGAATTCCTGCTTCTCAAACTTTTTTGTGGTTACTTTCACTTGAGAAAATACATACATAATTAATAGATGAGGAAAAGGTCATGTCCTTTGGGAGAGTGATGGTACCTTCATTTTCTTTAGGTTACTAGCTAAGGGCTTGGTAAGAATTTTGGACTCTGAAAGTTTAGCATATTTATAATGCAACAAAGAAAATGCCCTTACTTGCAAACTGTATTTCAGGAAAGACTTGCTGAACTAGTTCCAACTTTTCATCTGTTATCTTTTTCTTTTCTTTTCCCTTTTTTTTAAAAAAAGGACCTTCCAACTCTAAAGAGATGAACATATTGACCCACAAAGATTTAAGTTCCCCATGACATGGTTCAACCTACAAAATATATGGCTGATATATGTCACACAAATTGGCCCACACATTAAATAAATCAATCAATAGATAAATGAGCAGCCTATAGCACAGCTAGTAAGCAATCATTGTTGCAACAATAAAGGTCCTAGGTTTAAGTCATCTGGGGCTTAAATAGGCAGCTGGCCCATGGCAGTGACACCAAATCCAATTATTAATGTCAATCTCAAATAGATGGTACAAATGGCCTTGATGGGGATCATGATGATGAGTCTAAATTTGCAAAACCATAAACAAAATGACATCCAAAAAAAAGGGGATGAGCAAAGTAACATATCTCTAAATCACTTTCATCAAGGACAATGGTAGTTGAAAAAGGGGAGCATGAGACCAATAAAAACCATTGTATAAATGGTGAATTTAGGGTGCATTAGTTTGTGCAAACTTTCACAAGGAAACCAAATTTCTTATGAAAATTGATCCCCCTGAACATTTTATGCAATTGGTTTCATTTAACCACCTTTTCAAACATTAATCACATTACTCTACCCAACCCATAACAGGCCTGAAACCTAACATGGAAAACAAAGCCCAAGTTTAACATCCCTACCTGTTTAATTAATGGGTTGACTCAATCCTGAACACACTTAAACGAATTGAAGTTCCAGAAAATTTAGGTAACTTGACCCAACCCAAATTAGAACTGGACTTGACAAATTGATTTGGCTATCACATCCAATGAAGATCCATATGAAGATGGTGGGGCCCAACTTGATCAAGTGGACGAAATTGGAGATCCAATTCGTAGAGAGAATCGATAGAGGGCCCATATGGATGTGCTATGGGTCTAGGCTTGTTAAGAGGTGTTTTGGTCCTCCATAACCCAAGTTTTCAAGCCCATTTGCTGCATGCAAGCTGGACATCCGAATTACACACATCATCCACGTTGTATCCTACATGGATGCCACATGGCAAAGGAATCTATCAAAATTAGCAATGTTCGGGCACACAAGGCTTCCATGGACCACATAGATGGATTTGGAAATCACACATTTAGCAAGAATCCCCTGCTTTGGGCATGTGGATCACCATGGACCACATTTGGACCTCATCAAGCATAGCGAGAATTCAAAATTTGTGGCTGAAATTGATTGCAAAATTCTTAGCCAAAATTCGCCCATAGTAGATTAGGAATGTGGTGTGGTTTTGATTTTTTTTTTTTAATTGCTAGAATGATGTAATAAATCCACAAATCAAATGACCATTGGTGGAAGCTTAGGATAGCAAATAAGCTCAAAGGAAAGTCCATGGGCATGCAAGATTTATTTTTTAATATTATTTTTCCTAGAATTTAGTTGCTAGAAAGGCTATAAATACTAGCCTTGGATGTCCAATATAATGCACAAGTTGAAGTTAATGAAATTTGAAGCTTACAGCTTTAAGAGTCTCTCCAAAGTTTTGGTGAGTTCTAGTTTGGTTTCTTTTGAATTTTTTTTTTTTTTGTGTTTAGTTAATTTTGATCTTTACTAATTGGTTGTGTTGTTTTTTTTTACTACGTAATTGGTTGTGTTGTTGCATGGTGAATTTGAATTTTTATGTCTTGCATCTACCAAATACTAGATTAAAATTGGATTCCACAATCCAAATTTATTCATTAGAAGGTTCATAGATTTCCAGTTTGAATTAGTACCGGAATTTCGAACAACTTCATTTAAGTTGGTGGTTCAAGGAAGTGTGCAGAATTTCGAACAACTTCATCAATTGGATTGTGAGATTTCTGCAGTTATGACCTTAGCATCATCACAAATCCATCATGTTTGGTGGGCCCTCCTGCTCTAAATTTAAAGATGGAATCGATTAGATTGTATTGAATTTTAGTATCTTTTCAATGCTTTTCATGGGATGTGATTAGATTGCATCATTACAAGTCCATTTTGAACCATGTGTGGGCGATTTGCACCTTTTATGGGCATTCCGGCATAGGTGGAGCCCACATTTTCTAAATTTGATGATGAAATGCATGTGGTTAGTATCCTTACACTTTGTTGGTGATTTCTCATCACCATGTTTAGGTTGTAAACACACATAAGAAAACAACAATTCAGAAGAAAATCTTTCCACCATCATTTTCAGTGAAACTCTCTCTAGAACTAATCAATTTACAGTTAAGAGATTTTAGGGGGGTAATGTTGAAAGTGGTCTTTCAAATTCATAACAATAGATCACAATGGTTTATCACCTTTAGAAAAGAACTTAAAATGGCTATGATACTATATTAATCTTAGTTGTCAACTCTATTTCATTCCAGCCGATATGGCCAAAAAATGGAACGGAATGGATTCAGTTCAGGAGTTGTCTTCCTGGGTGCTGTAGTCTCAGTTTTGGGCCATTGAGGCTCACCTGCCTGTGTTCTTTTGCTCGGCCTTGGGTGTATCCTATTCTTTGGCTTTTTCAATAAAATAGTAATCTTTCAGGGAAAAAAAAAGCAGCACTAAATAAGTTTGCAACAATGGGTGGAATGAACTTACAACTGGTTGAGGGATACACTCAGCCATGTTGCCTGATTTAAGTAATTCCATAAGAGCAATCTCGGCGGCTGACTGCTCTGCTGCTTTACGATTGAAAAACCCAGGTACAGAATCATATCTAACATTATTAACAATCACTGTAGATCTGAAACAAGGCTCATGGGAAGGACCTTCCTTCACAGTTTCATACACAGGAGTAGATATACCCGCTTTCTGTGCATATTCCTGCAATTGACTTTTGAATACATAGCAATTTGACACCCCTGATATAATAAAAAGTCAACATGAATATATGAGGGTATAGAAGACATGAAATTCATAAAGCTAGATTACTATAATTGAGCTAGACTGGTAGGATTAGAAATGTTGGATCATCAACTTTATCCTTTTATTTTTATTGTTATTTTCTTTTCTTTTCTTTTTTTTTTGAGGGCAGCTACTTGAAACTGCGAAGGATTCTTTCTGCCAGCTCAATCATTATTGCAAACAAATTTCTTTTGTTCTCTCTTTTAATTCCTCCTCTCTTATGGATTGAATTCTTGTCTTCATTATCACAGAAACTTCCGGGCAGTTCAATCACTAATTCAAACAAATTTATTTTGTTCTCTCTCATTTCTCATCCTCTCCTTTGTGGGTGTGTTCTTGTCATCGTCATCCTCATCCTCTTAGTATTCTTCTTCTTCTTCTTTCATCATTTCTCTTCTCAATCTTAGATTACAATATTCTCCTCTAACCTTTGCCTATTTTCTTCCTCTAAAATCTTTCTTCTTCTTCTTCCCTTTTTTGAAAGATCTAGCATCTCTCTCTCAAATAATCTCTAGTCTTCTTTTCCCAATATATTCTTTTTGAGCGATTGGAATAGAATACCATGTAAGGACTCAGTAATCTTGTTTTGCATCAATTAGTTTTGACATCATACCCACCTTGAAAGGAGGGGAACAACAATGTATTAAGTAGGGTTGCAAGTTTGGAACCAGGTCGGGTTTATGCTAACCCACACTGAACCAAGATTTTTAAATCTAGAACTGATCTTAACAAGATATCCAAAATACACCTGCCTTTTGGAAACCAACCAAAACTGAGAAAAATAACTGAGACGAAAGAACCGAACCCAAGAATCCAACAATTTTAATAGATTTCCTAAAAAAAAAACCAGCAATAATGGAGACCCATCCCCCCTTCAAAAAAAATTAAGGAAAAAAAAATCTATGATAGATCCCAATAAAGAAATAAAATACGATGTCCTACAAAAGACTCAAATTTGGTAAGATAAAACCTAAGAATAAAGAGATTCAAAATGGAAAAAATAAATTGTTTATTTAATTATATATAAAATATTATATTAAAACATTTTCGGTCAGGGTTCCGGGTTTCGCATTTTTTCCCCTTTAACCCAACTTGAACCATGAAAATCTTGAGTCTTCAAAACTTGAAACCAACCTAAACCTAAAGCTAATGATATTTGACTCGACCCTAACTATTTTGAGTACCAAATCTGACTTGCACCCCAAGTCTTAATGAACAAAGTGAATTCTATGGAGAATAGGGAAGGAGGAGAACAACCTTTTTTTAATCTGTACAACAATGTAATAAGGAACAAAGTGAAATCTCCTATGAGAATGACATCTATTGCAAATGTAAGACAATCTCAAGTAGCAAATATAAAGGAGTTACGATGAAGTCATCAGAAGAAAACATTGCTAACATTGCATGCCAATTCTACAAGATTTTCAATCGCAGCAAAGTGGGGCCCAAACTGGCTAATTGGGGCTCCAAAGTGGTCAATTTAGTGCATGTGGACCTTGTCCATGGGCCCGAGGCCACTTTGGAAGCATAAGGGACCCCACAGGAGGAGTTGCAAGGACAAAACCCTAGGTCCAAAAAAGAGTTACGAATTGGAGTGGGTTAGTGGCTACAAAACCTACATTCATGGCATGGTTGCATGTGGACTCTCTCTCTCTCCCTCATCAAACACAACAAGGACTCTAAGGTGGACTCGGATAAGGCATGGTGGAGCATGGAGGTGGCTGATTCTCATTGGTTGGGACAACACTCTACATGGCAAAATGTGATTGGTCGTAACTCTATGGTAGGAAGAAAACGTGTTGTAACTCTGCAGACACAATTGAAGTATCAAACGATATCGGATTTTCACAAAATTGGGTTCGTTAGAAATATTATTCAATAAGCTTTCCAACAAGCCTAAATTTGCATAATTCCAATGTACATAGACAGAGTTACGGCTATTTTACTAATCATGTGTCATAGAGTGATAGGAACTCTAGTGTTGTACAGTGTAATTAAGAAACCCTAGGTTAGCCAAACCCTGGCCATGCCACTTTGGTTGTTTTTTCTCTTTGTTCCACCCCATCAATAATGCTATAAATATAGGAGGGTTGGATCCATAAGGGACACATGAATTTGGAGTTTTGAATACAAGTTAAAAAGAAGTCTCTAGTTCGGTTTTATCCCAAGTAAGTTTACTTTGATTTCTAGTTTTCTAAGTTTTGTTTTGAATTACTTTAATTTATACAATTTTCCATTTAAATTTTGTATTAAGATTAATTGAAATCTGATTGGTTTATTGGAATTGCATTTTTTTAGTTTAATTCAATCGAAACTAGAACCTAGTTTCATTGAAACTTGATTTCACCTAGATTTTGCACGTTGGCACTTCTTGGTGAAATTTTGAGACATTTTCTATTCATGTCGAAGTGAAGTTAGTTTAGGTTCGTCACTTTCTAATAGGGTTTCCGGTTGCCCGTCATTGGGGTGAAATCCAATTAGCGGAATGGAATAGAAGAGAGATCCAAGGAACTCTCTATAATTCCTGACGGCCATGCAATTTGGGTTCTCTTAAGTGCCTAGTAGTTTGGGCCGAGTTCGGGTCTGTCATTTATTTCATTGAAGGCTTAGAGAGGTTCTTTACACCATCCTTCACCTTCATCAAGTTCCAACACATCCTCAAATCTGATAACCAGGTTGGATTGCTTGACCTTGAGGGCCCATGATCAAACATGGTTTAGACCGGTTAAGTGTATCATTGTCTTGTGCTTTGCTCTGTGGTCTAGAGTAGTCCCTTTTTCTTTCTTATTCGAAATGATAGTGTGATTCAAACATCCACCTGCTCCTCTTGTGCCTCTAGTGTTTTTATCCCTTCATTGATTAAACCTCAGTTGCCAATAAGACACAACTAACCCTCCAACTAGCCAATGAGACAAGATTTAAATCAGTCTACAGTTTTACGGTTCTTATGGGGATGAGAGATATTTTACAGTCCAAGTGGTGCCTAACAATCTTTCGGTTAGTCAGGAATGGCATGTTCCTCTTCTTTTCTTTCTTTCCCTCTTTTTTTGGAGTGAGATGGCTACAAAATATAATGGAATTCAAAGGACTGAAAATGATACAAAATATCAGAATCAGAATGTATGTGGTCGCTGTCTGTGTTGGGGGTTGGGGATTTGTGCTGTCAAGGAGTTCTGATTCAGTGTGTAGGGCCATCAGTTGAAGGCACATTTATAGAACAGTATTACACATAGGACACAATGTTATATAGAGCTGAATGTTGAGCAATAAGGAAATGACAAAACGAAATAAACTAATATGCAACTATGGATATGTAGAGTAACGAGGAAAAGTAAAATTGGTGGACCTTCTATAGTTCCATGTCATTTTGGAAGGTTGTACAAGTGGTGGGGGTAGTTGAGGCAACAAAGGGGATA
Organism: Chimonanthus praecox; assembly: GCA_022113865.1. NCBI lineage: Eukaryota > Viridiplantae > Streptophyta > Magnoliopsida > Laurales > Calycanthaceae > Chimonanthus > Chimonanthus praecox. Next base: position 28,901,215 of record CM039086.1, read on the forward strand.
GAGGGACAAGTATTGGAGGTGTTCTGCAAATATCACAAGGGGAAGGTTTTGCTTCTTTTTTCAGGCCCAGCAGGATGCAAGGAGTCAACTGAAGCAAAAAATTAACAATTTGCAAAGCATCAAGTCTATTTAGAAGGAGTTTCACAACTTTAAGTGAGATTAAGTTGGAAGATGATTATCATCATCTTCATAAAAATATTGGATGCCCTGTCTCCTTTCTATATCATCATTCATAAAAAATCTTCTCCATACTCTCTAACCTTTCTATGATACATATTAGACACTTAAACAGCCATCAGAAAATAAATAAACAAATTGGCAAGAATTGATTCGATGAGGATTATGTGCCCACTTGACAATGGGTATCTCATCCAGTGTGATAACCACTAGCCAAACTTTTCCATAATAAGGTCTCAAAGAGCTTTGCATGGCTTCTCTACATACGTGATCCCAAGTATGAGGATGGAAACTAGCCACCTTACACCTTATTAAATTACTTGAAACAGCTTGCACTCCAATCATTTTGCTTTTGCTTAAATAGATCTTCAGCCAAAACATTGCCCGCACCACTTCAGAACAATCCATCTCTAATTGAGGAACATAATCGTGTTGTCCAAATATTGGATGGGACTTCATTGTTGGAATGCAATATTCCTAACCCACTTCCTCTCCTTTTCTTCTTCTTTTCTTCTTTTAAAAGTAACCAAATCCATTTCCTTACCTTACCTATCATCTTGCTTAGACCTTTCTACACCAATACAAAAAAGAGAAAGGAGAAAGGGGATACCCAAATTACTGGAAATGAAGAGCGGGGCCTTTGAATGTCTATTACTCCATTTCATTAAGACTGATAATTGAGCCAAAGATATGCAGCCCTATATCTACTTCCTCAAACGGTTTCCTATCCCCATCCACAATACCACATCTAGAAAGCAAATCAACCCTACCATAGCCTGTAGGTCTTAAGGAAATCCGACTTGAAGATCAAACCCAAATTCCACGTTCTATTTGCCTTCTTGAACCACCACCACAGTATTCAAAACCTAACCAGCTTCGAATAAACCGCCTTGAATATCTGATATCAGACTAGGCAAGACTTTCGTGAGTTTGGTAATATCTAAATCTGTTGACAGGACAAAGTAACATCTCTAATGTTCCTTTTTTAGGGATGGGGACCGTAAAACATGCTCCCAGCTCCATCAAGATAATGCCTCTAATGGGATTCTTCAAAGATTACCATAACATTTTCTTCACCGTTCCCAAATAGTGACAAAAGAATGAAATCTAAAATCCATTTGGACCCAATGTTCTATCACATCACAAGTTAGAAACTACTATCCAAACCTCATCTTCTGAAAAACTCTCCTCTGGCATCATTGCGTGATTCTCTTGTATCACTTTAAAAAGTAGACTCCCTAGAATGGGCATGATGAAGTTCCTTGTGTACTACTCTTTGTAGAATGATATCGCCTCCTCATATACCATTTCCCTGCCTTCCTCTATGGTTGCCTCATCCTTGAGAACATTAATTGTGTCATTCCTCCTCTCACTAACAATTCCTTGGAAGAACGTTATTTTCTTGTCGCCCCTCCTTCAGCCACCTAAGTCATAATCTTTGCTTCCATTTGAAATCCTCTTGGAGTGATTTTGTTGCAAGTTTCTCCTTTAGCACAACCCTTCTAACTGGCCCCACTGTAGATAGATATGCATCCACCTTGAGAGCATCCAACTTTTGTACTTTTGATATCAAATGACATGAATATAGTTCATTAAGTCCATAAAATTGTTACTGATTGCTGATTGGAAAAATTATCTTTCACCAAAATAAGTATTAAGTAAGCCAACAAGTATACAATGTAAAACGTAACCCATGAACATTTTTTCATATATTTTAACCCCATATATGTAGCAGCCCTTCGCAATCCCACAGAAAATTTTCATGTTATTTTTTTTCTTATATATAACATCAAAACAAGAAGTGAAATTTTGAGTAAGATACAATTTTACGGGTTCCCTTTCTTTTTTATAAGTATCCTCTCAAAACTACTTTCTTTTTTACGCCTCCAAACAGATGATAATGAAAGATAATTAAAAAAAAAAAACTCTTTCTGCGTTTCCAAAAATAGTTATCCGTTGACAGCATAGTTGCTCAAAAAAATCCTTCTCACAACTTAAAAAGGGGTTTTATTAGTAATCCAAAACCCAGAATATTAAAAAAAATACCTACTAAAAAACCCATAACTAAAGAAACAGTCAAACCCGCCTTTATTTCTAGCTAAAAATGGTTATCATCCAAGAAATGAAGAAATTACTCTCCTTTAGATGCATCCAACGAGATTTTTTTTAAATAAAATCCTTTCTGCGTTTTCTCTATTAGTAATCCGTTCTCACCATTGTAATGCACACACAAAAAAAAAAATACACAATTTTTTATTTAAAAAAAAAAAAAGGAATTAAAGGAAATATAAAAAAAAGGCCTAAAACCAATAAAGCTGCTCCTACTCAACAGACTATAACTAAAGAACAAAAATTGAAAAAGAAAAGAATAATTCCTTGCCGTGTTTCCTATATAATTTGTTTTCATCGTTGTTGCTCCCGAAGAAAAAATCCAATTATCAGAATTAAAAAACACTAAAAGGTCTCTTTACTGATCCAAAAACCTGAGATTAAGATTATGAAAAAATAAATTAGAAAACTCATTGTTGAAAATGGATATGGGCGATAAATTAAAAAAAAAAGGAAATTATAATTGAAAAACCTAACCAAGAACAATAATTGAACCAGCAAGTTAACTCCTTTCTGTGTTTTCTTGTCAGTAATCCGTTCTCACCATTTTTTCAAAAAAAAAAACCGTTCTCACAATTTAAAAAAAAAAAAAAATGTTTCTATTGGTAAGTAACCCAAAACCCCATAAAGAAGATGAGAAATAAAACAAATACATATTAGAAACCCAACGTTGAAAATGGATATGAACATGAGAACTAAAACAACAAAAATAGGGGGAATTTAAGGAAATTAAAAAACAAAAAAAAAGACTAACCAAGAAAGCTGCTTCTATTCAACATCTTCTTCTACTACTTGGAATGCCGATAGAGAAGCCTAAGTCCGATTCTGTTCTTCTACTTTTTAAGCTAGGAATAATAAATATCTCGACCAGGACCGTCGCTTGGAAAACGGATAGTGACAGAATTTCTCTTCTTCTGTCTTTTTTCTATTCTCAAGCTTCTGTCTGTGAGGCCTCCGCATAGAGTGAGGACTGGTTTTCTTGATTCGGAAAAGGTCGAAAGGAAAAGAAAAAACAGGCGAAAGGAAAATCCGTAGCGTACACTGATGGAGCACGATTTTAAAAAATAAATTGTCATATGGGGTTATAGAATGAAAAATCTAATAGATTTTTTTAAAAAAATATAATAATAAAAAAATTAGATATATAAATTTTAAGTGCCATATGATTATTTTAGTCTTATAATTTTTAGATTTTGATCTTTCTATTAATATAAGATTGATTTTCTATGATCCATCTTAAAATATCGTGATTATTAAATTGAATAGTTTTTGTTGAAGTATATTATCTATTAGATCTTTTTATTTATTTCACTCAATTAGACGAGACTCAATCTATTATAAATGTATAGTTTTTCTATTAAAATATATCAGTCTCTTTTTGGAGCTGATTTGATTAATCTTAGAACTTGAATACTCAATGAAATTGTATTTAAAATTTAAAGTGGGTCACATATTTTTCAATTGAATACATAAGATAACAAAGATAATTAGTGTTAGAATATATGATTTTGGATCTTAAAATTTTAATTGCTACAAGTCATTGATTTTTCATAATTCATCTCAAAGTTATAATGATCCGACGAAGTAATTTTCTCGAATTGCATATTTCATAAAATATTTTATCCATCTCACTTAATCATGTAAAACTTATTTAATGATAAAATGTACAATTTTTTTAAAGAAAGTAAATACCTCAATCTCCCTAGAGCTGCTTTATGGGACCAAGAGTGTCAATTTCTGGCCCAATGCACTAACCTGAACTTATTTAAAAAATTCAAGTCTGAGTTGAGCGTTGCTTAAAAAAAAAAATTCATAACTTAGATTGTGAGACTCAACACAATCCAACTCTGGTTGAAGAACATTTAAATACCTGTAAAAAAACATTTTTCAGTAACAACTCGTAGCAGTGAAGAGCGTTTGAAAGGTAGTTTGGCCATGAGAGATTTGTGTGGGAGAAACGCGTACAAATTCCCACATCGTCTAGGACAATAGTGGAGAGAAGGATATAAGCTAACGAATGCATTTTAAACTCTAGTGTGTGTGCCACTTAGATCCAATTCAAAGTCATCAGAGTGTATAGGCTTCAAAGGAATAATATTATGTCACTGAGACGGGTCATTACATGTGGAATGTATTGAGTTTTGGATAATAAGATAGATGTGCTATCTAATTTTAAATTAAAATAAATCATAATTGATTGGAAAGAGATATTATTAGAACTAAATTTTTTCAATAAAATCAAATGGGTCAAAAATCAAGAGCCACTTTGTTTAAATGTAAGAATTCATCTTTGGCACAAGTTTAAGAATTAATCTTCTAAATACATCAATCTATTTTGAAATCATGTGAAAATTATGAAAATTATACATTCATGCTAACAATTTCTAACTTAAAATTTGTTTCTATGAACTAGTTAGGTTATCATTTATTTAAGACATAAATGAGAACCTCTCTCTCTAAATTAAGCGAAAACATTAGGATTTTTTTTTTCAAAATTCTTTTAGATTTTTTCTAAAGAGACTTCTATCTTTTAAATTTATTTGATTTTTTTCCTATGTTTATAAGTTTAAAAAGGCTTCTAACTTTTTGTAAAATTTTCAAAAAGAAAGTAACATACACCTTAGTTGATGGATGATAAATTAGTTTTTTCTTTATTTTGTTTAGATGCAGTAAGACTCACTTAATATTTTAATACCACGTAATGTATAGGGTGATTAAATGTAAACTATTTTTTCAAATTAACTCAAAAAGTTAGGAATTAATTTGTGATCGATATTTTCTCTCAATGGGAGCATTGGATGAAATAAATGTAGGTTTTGTCACACCCCGACCCGACCGGTGGGCCCAGAACGCGACTGATTTTTTTTTTTTTTTGAAAGATAAACTGAACCACAAGTATTCTTAATGGGCCGGATCAACAGTTAGGCCCAGTGGTTACACATTAGCCTGTTAAGTGGACTGAAACATGTACCATATGCTTCCCAAAAACCAAGACATAACAACACAATACATAACATGCTCAAATCAAAACCAACATTGATTAATACAACGCAAAATAAAATCACTCATTGATTCATCATTCAAAACATTGTCTAAAAAGGCAACATAGCCTATTACATCAATTCAACATAAATTAAGTACCACATCCGGTACTTAATGAAAATCAACGGTTCCGAGAACCAACGGAAAAGATCAGGGCATTCCTCTCCGGGGGAATCCCAAGACACTGCCTTAGCTTAATCGCCCTAAGCCTGAAAGAGAGGGTCCTCCTCCTCGGGTTCATCGCCTGAAAGGTGAGTGGTGTCAGCTAACTAGCCCAGTGAAGGATAATTAACAATGCAAATTAAATAAATACAAAACAGGTTAGCAACAGTTCAATATCACATGCTTGATAGAAAAATAAGCATAATTTCAAAATAATATGTCAACATCATTAAACCACTGCCATTATCCACCGTAACGCCTGCCGACTACACTGAGACCAATATTAAGTCCCGACACGGTCAAAATACATCCTTGCAAGTACATCTCCGGCTCTTAAACGTAGCCGATACTGACACTCTCAAGTCAGCAACTGACGACAGCATGGTCCGCCCCATGGTCCAGTAGACATAAACCATCTCTCATATGGCCGATATTGGTTCAATAGCCCAGGTACGTGAAAGCAGTCTTACATACACATACGATCAACATCGTAATACCATAATCATCACAGCACTCTTACCATAGTGCACCATGTATAGGCACATGAGTGGGTTCATCAAAACCGAAACCACTCATTGCTCAATATAACACCTGTTTACAAAATCTGCAGAGTTAAGTTCCTCACCGTTATGTGTGGTTTACGCGGTCTCTGTTCAAACAACACAAGTGCACAATCAATATACAGATCAAATACATACACGAATAGTATTTTGAAATCTCACGTTTTCCTACAAAATATCCAGGTATGGAATGAGTCTCCTACTTGGTTTCTATCCTTTTTAAATATCCACAAGATAATAATATAATAATAAAAGGGGCTCAGTCCAAACTCATATTGTCTTCTGGGCATTGACCAGATTGACTTATTGAGTGAGGTCTAGATCCTCGGGTCACTTCTCGGTTGTCTTCTGGATAGGACCAGAGCTGACATTTTGAGTAGGCCTTGAGGTCACCCAGTGCCCAACTATAGTGCCGGCCTGAAAGTGAATCACTTAGTTCTCGACTATAATGTCGGACTGAAAGCGGATAAAATAGTATTTACACTATAAATAATAAGAGAAAAGGGTTAGTACAATTTTAATTAACAAAAAGGGTACTAAACATCACATCACATAATCCAACAAAATAATATAATTTTTTTTTAATAAAATAATAATATTTAATTATTTAATTATTTATTCATTTTTTTCCTTCGATGGGAACCAACATTTAAAATCATAAGCAACTATAATCTCAAATAAAAATATATTTTTTTTGAATAAAATAATAATATTTAATTATTTAATTATTTATTCATTTTTTTTCCTTCAATAGGAACTAACATTTCAAAACATGAGCAACCATAATATCAAATAAAAATAATTTTTTTTAATAAAATAATATTTTTTTTTCTTCTTCTTCCCTTTCACTGTCTGCAACAGACAGTGAACGACCGTGAACAGTAAAACCGAAAATGGAAAATGGGCTATTTTTTAGACTCGGTTTTTACATCTGACCGGTCCGATGGATTCCTCCGGGAGTCCTCTTTCCATAGGGAGAGGTTTGGAGCTTTGAAACTCAGCGAGCCATCCGATCTTAACACCGGAAGCTCACTGATACGAGGAATCCTAAAATTTTCCCTAAATTTTGAAATCGTTTTTCTCACTGAAAACAAAGCCAAATTCAAAAATAATTTCCTCTAAGTTACTGTTTCTAAAAAAAAAAGCTTAAAGGCTCGGCTGAAATCAGAGAGGGAAAGCAGAAGAAAATCGGTGAGAGTGAATCCGGTTGAAGGAGGCCGGTTTATATAAGTTTTCGGCCGGAAAATGTGGGATGGGACGGGACGACGGATCGCCGGAAATCCGGCCGAACGCTCGCACGCCGCTGACCCTGCTACAGTAACCCGCAGGTTTTCTGCTATTTGCAAATCAGCCCTTTAATATTTTTCAAATTGCAGAAAAGTCCTAGTTTTCATAAAAATTGATTTTTAAACTAAAAGTAATAAATTAAAAACTCAAAAACCTGATCCAACCTTACAGATGGGTTGGATTTTGAAAACCTTAGTCACCATAAAAATTTCAGATTTTATCTCTTATTAAAAATCATTTATTTAAATAAAATTCATATTTTACCCATAATTACTTAATTAAACAAATGTAAAAATTACTAATTTGTAAATCTTATTTTGAAGTGAAATGAAATAACTAGACCATTCTTAAAATGGTCTACCATAAAATACTAATTTCAAAATTTATTTCATTTTCAAAACCCTTTAAAATAATTAATACTCCCTTTTGGGGTTTTAACGGGCGGGATTTAAATACCATTTTCTGAAAATAAATTCATTTTAAAATTAGAAATACAAATCCTTCATTTAGGAGAATATTATTTACCAATAATTTACACATATCAATAATATTTATAAAAATATACAAAGAAGTGGTAAATTACCAAAATGCCCCTCCAGCTCGATGAGCTGAATCACTGAGTTTTCGGGCTCAGGTCGGGCCAAACTTGGGCTTTCCTCGAAGTCCTAACCAAAATCCTCGAGATTAACCGGTTAAACAAGATTAACAAGCTAAAACTCACCTAATCTGGGGCAGGGTATTAGAGGTTTTTTCTCTATTTACTTTTTAATTATTAATTCATCAATAATAAAATATGAGAAGAACCTCTTTCTAATTAAAAACGGAACGAGGGAATTGGTGCTCCTGCGGTGTATTCTTACGGTGCAGATGCTCTTTTCATGCTCTACAAGACTATTCGAGGATACGGTGTCGTTAATGAGCCTGGGCCTTGTTCTAGGCCTGAATTGACTGGCCCAGAAGGGAGCCCAATGGTTTCACAAGGCACCCCTGGCTCACTTATCTAGAGTTCACAAATCAGAACCGTTCAAATATAGTTTACATGGCGGATTGAGTATTAGACCAAAATCCACATTGATCAAACGGTTCTTATTCTTTACTCTGTGAGCATCAAGTTTATAATTAAAATAAAAAAAAAGATATTTAAAAACACTTGATTTAAATAAAGTCTACTTAATTCAAACTAAATAAAAGAGATGATTAAATTAAAATTCGTTTTTTATCAATTTCAATTTGTTCTTCTAGATTAGCTAAATAAAGACATTTAAATAAATTTTAATAGCTGTCGAGAATAAATATCTTAAATTAATAGTATAAATTATTTAAATTTAAACTGTCAGAGAACTCGTGACTCAGTTAGGTCAGGTTAGAGTTTTCAGAAAGGAAGACTGGAAGAGAGCCTCCCTTTCGCTTGATAAATTCTTTTCCGCTGTTTTGATTCCTCTCTTCTGCTTCCTGTTTTCAGCACTAAATCTCTAGCGGTGAAGGAAGGAAGATGGAGGAATCAGAGAAAAGAAGAGAAAGACTGAAAGCAATGCGTTTGGAAGCAGCATCAGCAACTTCTACTGCCACAGTGCCTCAAATTTCAGATGCAGAAACAAGAAGCCCTTTTGCCCAACAGCTCTCCAATCCTCTGCTCGAATCACCTTCATCTGCATCTGCAACCCCATCTCCATCTTTATCCCTTTCAAGGTTCGATTATTACACCGATCCCATGTCGGCCTTTACGGGTAGCAACAAGAGGAACCCCCACCCCCACCATGGTAACATTCCTTTTTCTTTTCATCATCATTTTACTTTTAACTTTTATCTGGGATCACTGTAATTGGATTTGACATATTGTTTTCTATATTTTTAATTTTCCGTTTGACACTGAACCAGATGAGGTTGTTATAATTGGATTTGAAAATTTTTCATGTCTCAATTGTCCACTCGACACTAATATTTCTCAAACCTTATGATGAGCTGGTCATAATTGAATTTGACAAATTGTTTTTTATGTCTCAATTATCCATATGACACTAATACGACCTGAAACCATGACGAAGTGGCTATAATTGAATTTTGTAATTTTTTAGTGTCTAAATTGCCCATCTGACACTGATATGTGGTGGCTATAACTGGATTGATAAATTGTTTTCTTATCTTAATTGCTCTTTGATCGTGGATCTAACCACAAAGAGGTGGCGAAAATTGGACTCAACAAACTGTTTTCTATGTTTCAGTTGCTTGTGTGACACAATATGACTCAAATCCATGCCCAGGTAGCTATAATTGGATTTACAAATTGTTTTCTTAGTTGCAATTGCTTATCTGACACAAATATGATCTGAACCATGGCTTTGAGAAATTGTTTTCTATATTTTAATTACCTATCTGACATTAATATGACTTGAACTGACAAGGAGGTGGCTTTAATTGGACTATTGGATTTGACAAATTGTCTTCTATGTCTCAATTACCCATCAGATACCAACATGATTTGAACCCAGAATGAGGTGTTTATAATTGAATTTGACTACTTGTTTTCCATGTCAATTGCCCATTGAACACTAGTATGATTCAAACCCATGACCTTAGTAGAATTCATAGCATTATAGCTGCAATGATGAGCACTTATACTTAAATTCTTGTTACTTTCAGCTTGGTTGCCTTGTTCTCTTTCCCTCCCCCTCTCTCCCTCTCCCTCTCTATTTGTTGACTTTTTATTTTATAAAAATATCACACTGGTGCAAAGATTCAATTAGCCCAAATTGAGAAATCGACTCTTCAAATTGGAGATCGGACTGATGGTGGAAAGAGAGGGCCCCACTCTGCGTGCCACAATGGCTATGGAATCACACATGTGTGGACCCCACATGGTGCATGTTCTACCATCCCAACAAGGAGTCAAAAGAGAGAGAAAACCTCTATGATGAAAAAAAGGTGGGATGCCAACTCCATACCAGAACGTGAATCAAAGTGGGAAGGAGAAACACTAAAAAGAAGTAATGAAAGAATAAGAAAAGGAAATGTAAAGAAAAAAAAAATAAGAAGAGGATGATGCTGTAAAACCCAGACGAGAAGGAAGCCAGAGAAGAAGATTGTTTAAAGGGCAGGACATGAGATATGGTATTTTATTTTTATTTATTTTCTTTACTTATTTTAATTTCCCTTTTAGTTCAAAATAAGGCCTCTATATATGAGTGGCCGGTTACTTGTAATACAAACTTTTTTGATTAATTGAAATTTATGAAAAACTTGAGGCTTTTGTTCCATCTTCTGAGTTTGGCGAGTTGATGCCTATTGATGCTTCAATTCACAGCGTGTTAGATTAAATTCCATGTACAACTAAGGTCATCGGAAGGTTCTTTGAGTTATCCCGAATTCGAGCCGGATTAGAGTGTGGGTGTATCAATCACGCCAACTCCCAATTCCTTATTCGTATCAACCCGAGAACATTGGGTTTCTTTGCAGAAATTTGTGATTCGGCTTAAAACCCCGAATCTAAAATTCAAAGTGCAGCTTGGCTTGCATCACAAGTCCACCTCATTAGTTTCCAAGCCCAAACCAATTATGCTGCTTTTGCCCAAGTTTATCCTCAGTTTCCCGATACTAACTCAAAACACCTCATAACAACTTTCACCCCAAATAGCTCCTCCCTAGAAGCTTCACAAAATAGAAGAGTATCATATGCAAATTGTGGGTGGCTAATTGAAAAGTTGCTCGGAGAGACTTCAAGGCCTTTAATAAATTATAACTCCTGGTCCTCAACATCAGGCCATTAAGGTCATCAACTACCATGGTAAAGAGGAATGGGGATGGTGGATCACCCTGCCTTAAACCCCTAGTAGCTCTAATTGGGTCGATTGGTGAACCATTCACAGAATGGAGTAAGAGGAACCTCAGACACTTGCCCTTAACCAACCCCTGCTTGGGGCCAAACCCATTCTCAAAAATAGGTAATCCACAAATTCCCATTTAATGTGACCATAAGCGTTCTCCATGTCTAGCTTCAGCAATACACCACTCAAGCCATCCTTATGTCTAGCATGGATTATCTCATTGGCTATAAACACTCCATCTAGAATTTCCCCCTCTATGAATGCCCCCGGAGATTCACCAATTACCTCCTCAATGACAAAGTTGAAGTCTCACAGCTTTATACACACACCCAACTAGACTTATAGGTCTATGATGAGAGAGTTCCAAAGCCCTTTTTTTTTTTGGAATTAGAGAGATTAGCAGTTCTTCAGATCCTTGTTCAAAATCCCTCTCCTATGGAATTCCTTGAAGAAGTTAAGGAAATCGTCCCGTAGTATTCCCCTGGAACTCCTTAAGAATCTAAAGTTGAACTAGTCAGGCCCAGGAGCTTTATTCCTATCGACACTACGTAGCGCCACAAAAACCTCTTCCTCCTCAAATTCTCTCTCTAACCACAGAACTTCTCTACTGGGATAGTTCTGAATCTAATCCCATCTAGTGACGGTCTACTTCCCTCCAACGCACCTAAGGACCTTAGTAGCAAGTTGTCTATGGGGTTCATCAGGGATGGTTCAGACCTAACACTGAGATTTGAGGTAACACCTCCTAATCTAGGTGGTTCCACTTCAGATCTCCTACTAGTTCTAGGTAAGAAAACCCTAGGATATGATGTAACATCAATAGGTTCAATATGAAGTACGTTAGAAGGGTGGACAACACTTGGATCATGTACGCTCGGTAATCTGCATGACCAAAGCCTGTTGCTGCATCTTGTGGACGAATTAGCGAGGCTACCTGCTGCTGATCCGGATGCCAAGTCCACCTTCTCTTCTTGAGCCTGCCGCCTGAGAATACTTGTTTTGGACAGTAGAATGAGAACCCCCCGATTTGGTACGTACATGGGTAAGTAGAGCATAATCTGAAGGGGGCAAAGGGCTGTGAGAAGAAAAATACCTGCAGGGGCATAGGTCCCGGCTTCAGGGTCCGAAGGATGGAGCAGAGCATGGGGGTGTGAATTGGAATCAGCCAAAGAGGAGTTAGTAGGATGCCCTTGGTTCTAACTATTCATATGAAGTCTTTAATTGCATCTCACTTTTTCCCGGGAAAAAAGGGTTTATTGATCTCTCACTTCTTTTAGCTCCTTGAATTGGCAACCATCTTTTGCTTCATATGGGGATTTTTTCTAGCTTTCCGTGCAAATGCATAAACTTTTTCAGTTGATATTATTTCATTCTCTTCTAGTGGGAGTACACGAACGGGGAAAACTTTTTCCCCTATCAAGCCACTTGTAGATTTTGTATATGAACTCCTTGTATTGGTTTCCTGGCTTGCAACTTGAGCCCCAAGCCCCTTGGTAAAGGAGAAGAATAGTGTCAGCAGCAATTGGCTATATACTTTGCCACCTCTTATGAGTTCTACTTCGAGTACAAAATAAAGGCCAAGAGCTGTATCTTAGTGTGCTAATTTGTTATATGCTGTCCTTTTTATCTTTAGATGCAGACACTGATTTGGGGTGGGTGAGAGTGAAGAAAAGATCTAATTATTTAAAAAATCCTTGCTTAGTTTGTGGTTTCTTCATAAGATAACATCATTTTTAGAATATTTGAAAATGAAATTTGATTTTTCATGGGCCTAAATTTGTTTCATTGTTCTTGTTTTGTTTTAGCAGGGTCAAGGAACTTCAACACTAGTCCTGCTCCCATTCAATTCCAGATGAATTCTTCTCCTGGCCAGTGGTCATATGAAACACCATCTCCCAGACCCTTGTCTTATTCTTGGAGAAACCAAATTGGAATTCCAAGTCCTTTCTCAGGTCACCCAGAAACTCCTGCTGCCAATCTTGGTCCCAACTTCAACACTAGTCCTGCTCCCATTCAATTCCAGATGAATTCTTCTCCTGGCCAATGGTCATATGGAACACCATCTCCCAGACCCATGTCTTATTCTGGGAGAAGCCAAATTGGAATTCCAAGTCCTTTTTCAGGCCACCCAGAAATTCCTGCTGCTGATCCTGGTTCTTGGAATAAAATGGGTGGTTCACCTGGCTATGGAAGGGGTGGTTATCATAATGCTGGATATGGACGTGGACCTAGCCCTAGAACCAAATCAGGAAGAGGCAACGATTACCATTATAACAACAGCCCCAGTTCCTCCAGTTCAGGACTGAATGGTGGACGAGGTCAAGGTTCCAATGCACACGTTTCAGCATGGGGGCAGCGCAACTCGTTTTACAAAAAGTCCATGGTAGAAGACCCATGGAAATTTTTGAAACCCATTGTTGGAAGTTCACTTTCAAAATCTTGGCTTCCAAACTCGCTCCGTAAAAAGAAAGCCAAATTTTCAGAAGATGCCTTTGAGTTCAGTTCCCAACAAAGCCTTGCTGACTGCTTCTCCCTTGCGGTTCAAGATGCTTGTGAGGATGCAGCCAATGCCTGAGTGGTCGGTCCCAACTTGAAGAATGGATGCTTGGTTTTCTTATGCATTCTATGATATGCTTGTGGGAAAATATACTGTACGAACTATAAACTGAACTGCTCAACCTCAGAGAATCAACAAGTTTGTTTGGCCCAGCATTACAAACTCATCATTTAGAGGAGAGCCCATGTTCTATCAATGACACAGCGAAGAACCTCCTCCCCAGGCAATTGCAGTCTTCCTATTATTGGCTAGCAAGTTGACGTTAACAAGGAAATGCAGCCAATGGAGCATATTTAATTGCAAAAGAACCATCTGTATGGATTATTCACAAAACAGAGTATGCAGTAATTTTTGTTACAGTACACATCTAGTGTTCTCAGTTATGCATTGGAATTATGTGAATCATGACGCAGATGGGATGCCTTGTCTAAGCAACTCATAGTTTCTCTATGGATGTGCACTGTATAAAACATCGTATTACTGATTCTGCCTTGTAACAAGAAGCTAATGTTTATTATTGGCTGTTCACTCCAAGTTGTTTCTTTGTTAGTATGTATTATACAGATTTCACAGCAAATCTGCCACCTTCTAGATGTTATTTTCAGTGGAGTTGACTTTTTGAATGTTTATTTCAGCATAAGTTAATGTTATGACAAATCCGACATGAGTCTTCTGCAGCTGTTAGGACAATCATGTTCGCAAATGCGATCATCTGCAGTTATTGTTGACACACGTCCAGTTTTATGCATGTTTGTTCACTGGAGACTTGTCTTTTTATTGCAAAATGTAGAAGCATGCATTTTTTCCATTGGGCTTTGATTTGGGCACTGGTGTTTTTTGTGATACTAGGCAACTGCTTGCGATATATTACGAGAAAATCGTGTGATATTTCAATATCTCACGACTCTGTCAAGTGTTGTAAAAAACACCGGTGCCCAAATCAAAGTCCTTTACCATGGGATTTTGGTTTTGTTTTGAATCAGATGTTTGATTGAATAGTAATTACTGACTCCGAATATGTGTGATAAAAAACGCCGTGCCCAAATCAAAGTCCTTTACCATAGGGTTTTGGTTTTGTTTGGAATCAGATACTTGATTGAATAGTAATTACTGACCCCGAATATGTTGATGTTGACAATTGTGATCAAAGTCCCATGTGGTTCTTCTATGCTCCATGGATAAAGATTGGCATAAAGGGCTTCCCACCAACTGAGGATGCCCTGAATGTTAGCTTTAATCACTTGATGCTGTTTTAACTGTGTGGAAATCAATATTTGTGTTATATCTTGAGATTAAAATAGAAAATATCTAGGGAGGCTTCTCAAGCTTTTTTATCTAGGAAGGCTGCTCTTTAAATGTTAAAGTGGGTTATATGTTTTCTGTGAAATGTGTAGATAATAATAAAGATATTGGATGAATAAAATTTGAGCTTTGTCTGATCGTTTTAACTTTGTAATTTTTATTTTTAAAGCTTGATTGCTATATGGAGTTTAATTTTTTTAGCCTTCATAATGTGGGGATTGAAGAGTTTTCTTTGAATTATACCATTTATTATTTTTTTATTCATCCCATCAACCACGTGAGGTCGGTCCATAATAAAATTGCCAATTTGTGTTTGGGATGTTTTGCATGTCTCGATTTCTGCCTAAATGGAAAGGATTTTCCATGTCCATTTCTGCCTAAAATCCTTTATCAAATCTTGTGTTTGGGATGTTTTCCTAAACTCAAATGGAAAGGATCTTCCATTGTCGATTTCTGTCTAAAATTGCCATAGGAAAGAATTCGGTCCTTGAAAAATATGGGTGTTTAAGACTGAGTTATAATTAGCAATTGATACTGCAATATTGGCCTTTAACAAATCCAATAAATATTGGTCAATATTTTAGTTCTTACAATGTCAACACTATATTTTATACCACCAAATCTGAAAATTATCGGAAAAATCTGCTTATATTTGAATCCTAGGATTTAGAATGTGTTGATAAATACCGCGGATAAACACTGCAACCTGAATAGCAAATTCACAAAATTGTGGGTTATTCAGGGCAAGCTGTTCAAGTTATAAAAGATAGTAAATGAAATACTAAGGCTAAAAATAAATAATGGTTAGAAATAGTTTTATTACTTTAATAATTATTTTATTGGTCTCGAATTGGTCAGCATATCGGATTTTAAACCTATGAAGCCTGTTGGGCATTTTACCCACTTAGCTACATATACATATATTTATAAAATAAATATACATATAATACCTTTATATATTAACAGTATTATTAATTGAATCCCTAATAATTTATTAGAATATAATAATAAATTTCCCTCTCTAAGCCTAAGTTCATTGGGCCTTTTTTTGTATATATATAATGGAGGTTGAACTTCAAAAGTTGGCTTAAGGTAAGGCTCACTTTTCTATATAATTGTCTTAAAACTGTTTTAAAATTTTGAATTTAGAAAGGGGGCTCCAAGGGACACACTCGAGCCAGGGGTACAAAAATCGCTTTTACCGAGATATCGGCGACTCGGCCGATATCTCGGAT
Source organism: Chimonanthus praecox (assembly GCA_022113865.1). Classification (NCBI taxonomy): domain Eukaryota; kingdom Viridiplantae; phylum Streptophyta; class Magnoliopsida; order Laurales; family Calycanthaceae; genus Chimonanthus; species Chimonanthus praecox. The sequence goes on from CM039086.1 coordinate 28,917,467, forward strand.
CTCATCCGAGATCTCTCTCTCCTAAATTATTTTGGACAAATATCGGCCGCATAAATATGTATCGGCCGATATCGGCGAGATCTCGGCCTAAAAAACCCGAGATATCTCGGCCGATATGCAAAATATCAGCAGAGATTTATACCCATTGCTCGAGCTCCCTATTTTCCCAAATGGGTGGGCTTGGGCTTTAGTCTTGAAAAGCCCAACAAGTAATAGGTGGGCTCAGGATTTAGCGACTGCAGGTCGGTTCAGGCTCTTATATTCTTAAATGGGCTTGGCTGAGAATAGAGGAGAGCCCAGTTTTGAACAGAACTGATAAAACTATAGCATTATAGAAAGAACACAAATGGAAAAAAAGAAATCAAGAAATAAATGAACTGATAAGATCCATAGCAAAGGTATAATTTGCAAGACTAAATCCAAATTTAACCAACCACCTTGATCATCCTTGCAAGAACTTCAACCAGCAATTCAAAATTATGAATTCTTAGTGCCACAGCCCACGGCAGAAACTATTCCATGGGATTGGGACTCGCTTCTCTTTGCCGCAAATCCCATCTTTGAATGTATCAACCAGTTGGCCCACCAAGCTTGCGGGGTCATCAATAAGGGTGTCAATAAATGCACTCACCACTCTCCTCTCTTGCATTGTTGCTTTCAAGCTAAACCAAGTGAGAAACTTCACCCGAAATTCCTTCTCCATGTGTCCTTCGCATTCCAACCATCTAATCACCTTAACAGAGTATTCATACTCCCGCTCCATCATTTGCTTTTCGTTGCCGAAACCCAGCCTCTCATTTGGTGCAACAGGTTTGCATGGCATGGTTGGTGGAACATGACTGGAGTGGACATATCGGTTTGAGTTGGTCGAACCTCTTTGTGAATCTGTTTCGATTATAAAAGCTTGGTCACCAGCTTCATGTTCTTCATCTAGAGTTGAAACGGAGTCTTTACGTATGCAGACTCTATCAGAGCCGTGATTTTGAACATTACTGTAAGTTCCACTTGGCGTTTGTGTTATCCATCTAGATTCCGTCTCCTCGAGTTGTCTTTTGCTGGTAAATGGAGAAACCTTGAAAAAATATTCCGTTGAAGGATCGAGACCCAAAATCACAAACCTTGTCTCTGGTCTCAGTAAAACACGAGTGGGAACTTCCAGATAGTAATCGTTGGATTTTCGATGCCACAATCTGCAGCCTATAATATCTTCTAACAGCATTTCTTCATATTCCAGGACAATGGCAATGGAGATTGGTGAGATGTCTTCAAAATGAATTTGACAAGCTGGTGAAGCAGTGGTGGATATAGCTGAACAGAGACGAAAAATACATAAATAAATAAGATCGAGATATCAAGAAGACCAGTACATAGACATGCACGTTAATAATCAGGTGTAATTGGAGGCTCCTCAAATCAAAAGTAGCTTGATTATTTGGCAAAGCAGAGCATCTGTTCCATAAATAGATTCAGGCTAGGTTGCATGAGTACCAGTGTGAATGTTGGAGTCCGACAACAGTGCCAGGTGTTTAACTTGGCAAAAGATAAAAGAAAAGGGACAAGAGACTAACCAACATATTTAAAATTAAATATGTTTTAAAAAAATGGTGCAAAAATAACACTAATATAAAATAATATAACAATCAAGTAACAAACATATCAATATTTTATTTAGGTTTTAAGAGGAGAAAGATGTGATAATATTTTAGTCATCTTGGGAAATAAGGTTGGAAAGTACTAAAAGAATCTATGAAGAACGAGTGCAAGTGTATGACATAGGTGCGTCACACATCTTGAAGAGTTTGTGCAACACAGTATTTGAAGTGGAGTTATGAGCAACAGTTATCTGCCTTAAATTTTGATCTGCAGTTAATTCTCACATTGCTTTGTAAAATTGGAAAAATAAAAACCCTGAATACAAAATTGAATAGATAATCATGTCTTCTGCTGGAATATTCAAATATCACTCTTCTTTTCAATAATACACATATGTCGCAATGCAATACTATTGTTCCTTCCCAAAATGATATATGTTCTATTACAAATATTTAGGATTTGTCTTCTCTGTAAAGGACCTGAATACCTTGCTTACATATTGTCTGTAAAAAGAGAGATTCTGTACAGTATTATGAAATGTTCTTGTGTGACAAATGCATATTTATTAGACTTGTTACTAATATGAAAGAATTCCATATGCATAAAAGATCATTTTGGTAGATAAAAATCTTATTATGGTTGTTCCATAACGGAATTGGGGAACTAGAATCTAATCCACACTCATAAAACATCATGAAGAAAGTTGAGTTCAAAAAGGGGGTTATGGGTTCCCCCACCAGTCCTCCCTTTGTCCTGAATTTCATCCAAACATTCAAAATCTGTCATAGGAAGAACCAAACAGTTTTCAGTTTCTATCAAATCCTCTCTACTCTCAAACCCACTAAATTTCCACTCCTTATATTTCTATCTGTGCTCTACTAATGTCCATATTTGAATCAAAAGCCTTTCTCCATATCTACTATCTTGTTGATTTATTGACTGATTAATTAGAACGATGTCATTTTCAAATATAAGCTAACAAAGTGCATCTTGGCCATTAACCAAAAAATCAAAGAATTAATTAAGTGAAATCTCTAGGCTTTGGATTATGGTTTATAGAGAACATTTTGCAAAGCTTCTTTACAACAAAACATTGGTGGAAATTACTTCAATATTTTGTAATGGGTTTAACACTACTGAACTATGAGTTGGGCAAACTGAGAAACAAACTTAATGAACCTATCCTAATGGACATGGGTTTAAGGTGGAAAATCCCAAACAACAAATTATGATCATAAATTCCAACTGCATACTGGGTAAAATTATTCAAAAACATTCTACAACCTTAGGTGCAGATTGCACTCTTTCCAATTCTTATATAATGATACTGGTAGTTCTACACATAGATAGGAACTGGCCTGTTTCCAAATGGTTCCATGTGACAAGATCAAAGCCTGCAGTTCTGATGGATCCAAGTTGTCCAAAAGTATTGTAGTCAAGGGTGCACCTTAGTTGCACCACTTAGGCTCCAGACTCATTTTGTGCCTCACCTGGCTGAAGGCAGGCTTAGTTAAGCCTAGTTCTTCTGAAAACTCTTTCTTTATTTAGAAACTCTAATTATTAGATAATATAATCATGCATTTATATATAACACTACATACTCATATAATATGCTTGGATGCTCAACTGCTAATACATTTTGGTGCTTTGGATTAGTATTGTATTTTGTTAACATTGCTTTGGATTAGTGAGCTAGCAAAATTAGGCATGTGTGCAAACATGAACCTTGAGCCTTAGGCTCTAGGATCCCTTTTATATGGTTCCCACATGCCTGAATAATTCATAATACCCTGTCAATTAAATCGTAAAGATAGAATCAACTTACTTAATGCTTTTGTATCTGAATCAGGTAATGGCTCTGATACAATAGAAAGCATCTTGTCAGCTGCTTCTACAGCAGCAGAACACAACTTCTGAACCTCAGCACCACAACTTAGCCTGTTGACAATGCCTCGTGCCATCTTTGCAGATACGCGTTCCAGTGGTCCAACTTCTTTCTTGAGCTTCTTTACTGCAATGTTTACAATCTTTTGCAGTTCTTTGTATCGCTCAGTTCCCTTGAGAATCTTATGGCTTAGAGAAATCCGATCACACAATACATCGACCCTCCTAGCATCCTTGGCAATCAACAGCTGTTTTCGCCAGCTTCTGCAGGACAGAAGAATGATGGTGACCAATGAATAAGAACTAGTTTGGCAACATGTGTTACACACTTACCCATATATAGACAGGGATGAAAGGGATATTACTCCGATCCAATGTAAAGTGGTCCTTCTCCTTGTGCTTTATGTATCTTGGAAGGGTATTGCTCCTCCAAGGGTTGAAGCATTTTGCTGGGCAGCAATTTCAGTCCCACTCTTGTGAGAGAGAATCATTCCGAAGGATGCAGATAAGATGAGTCTATGCTGATTGGAAGGAGAACCTGCTTTATCCTCTCTTCCCATCATGTAGGCATTAAACAATCATTTGAGGTGGTCCTTACCGCTAAATGAGTAACTTGGGTAATTGACCATTCTTTGGAGGAAGGGCAACATAATGTGGAGAACGATTCCGATGCAGTATTGTCATTATTATGGAAGGAAAGAAATGGAAGAATTTTTGAAGATAAGGACAAATCAGCACATGAATGAGGTTTTTGTATTGGCAAAGTGGAGAGGTGTCAATTGGGTTAATGAGCAAGAAAGAGGTTCCAAGGTTTTTCATTTTCAGACCTAGAGAGGGAGTTGGGAACATTAACAAGGAAAAGGAAAAAAAGGGCAGGCGGGAGTAGGAAATCATAGGCATGGAAGAAACCCCAAATGGGAGGATGGTCTAAAGTTCAATATAGATGGAATTGCTAGAGGACAATTGGGACCCAGAGGAATTGGATGGGCCTGACATGATGACCACGGAGAGAATTGATTTTTTAATTCTCAGGCCCAGCAGGGGTGAAGGAATCGAATAAGGTGGAGTCACAAGCAAAAAGGTGGCGATTAAGACATTTAAGGACAAATTCCAAGGCTAATTGGAGACTTTTCTAATGCAATGAAGTGGGCTTCAAACAAAGGAAGAATCCAATGGAAATCAGAGTTATGGCAAGCATGAAGGATATTTCATCGTAACATGTTAGGAACAAACAGTATTGCTAAATTTCTAGCTTAGAGTGGGTGGATTTGCAAGGATTAACTATGAGTTCACTGGTGGATCAAGTGAATTTTTGTTTTAGTAGTAATGTAGAGTTGTACATTTCTATGAGCCAATACATAAAGGAAGGAGTCTTCTTCATCGGGGCAGTATAACACTCTTATACTGCTTTTATGACACTAGTACAAAAAAGTACCAATATTCCAGCTAACATGCTAGTCTTGTTAGCTTTGTGGGTTCTAGTTGAAATATTGAAACATTTAACTAGTTGTATCCAACGTTAAAAGTCTTTTAGTCTTTTTACCATTGCTACATACGATGAAACTACTATTGTTATTTTTTTAAAAAGATTCATGTCCATTTACAATATGATGAGGAAATAAGAAAGTTGTAGGAATTTGACAATGATTTGATTGTAGGTCACTGTTGAAACTTATAGAAATCTAAATATAACAGCAACTATGACTTAAATTAATTGTTGATAATTGTTTGGATGCAGAATAGTAGAACAATGTCATTTTACATCTAATTTGATTTCAATGTCCAACATACACTTCACTTTTTAATGTTTATTGAATTTATTGAAAGGATGGAGGAGGTAGAAAACAAGGTATGTAGCAGCTTCAGGCCGATTAAAACACTCAAGCATCAGTCCGGACATCCTTCTCTAATTCTACAATAGGAACTGCATCTCAAAACACCAGACCTAACCATGAAAATATTCAATCACTGAGTCATAGGGGATATCCCAATCATTGAATCTGACAAAATCAGAAAAAAAATTCAACTCGATGTGATTTTGGTTAAATTAATAAAATACTAAAGCTAAAAAAAAGGTATAACTACGTAAGTTGTATGCTCAAAACATATGCAAAATTTGCAACTTCATTGAAAAAAGGAAAGATGAGTAGAACTCGGTTTGCAAGTCAACATTGTAAATCAAGGTTTTCTAGTTGATAGTTTTACTTGTCTGGACCTGTTAAAAACTCAACAATCTAAATCGCAAGTACCGAAAAAGAAAAGGCTTTCTAATTTAAAAACTTACCTCGCCTGCATCAATCGAAAGCTCACCATTTTTTCAAGTCAAACACTGGACTCAGCAAGAGTAGATGAAAGCATGAATTGTTAAGTACTTTGAACCCAATCAACCAACTGGACTACGCTGAGATCTAAGGCAATTGGCAAGCTTTTAGACATTAAGGACTTATAATATACACACATACCAGCCCAACTGGGTTTTGATTTAGATTCCAGGTTTTCTGAACTTTGGGTCGTTTTGTAAAAAAAAAAAATTAATAAAAAGGGGACTAGATCACATATCTGAAAACTTTGACCTCAGAGAATCACATAATAAAGCAACCAAAATGACCCAACACCAAGAAACAATTGCATTCTGGGCAACTATCAAACCTGCAAACTTACAAATAACCAGCACGTTCTCATAGGAACTTTATATTGATGTGTCACGTTAATGGTTTATGGAATAATAAGCAAAAAACTGAAAAAGCTCAACCTACAGTTGAATGGAAACCAAATCATAATTGGTTTTGGTACACAGCCATAAAGGATGCTATCTAGACTGTTGAACATCAAGTCCAGAAATCCAAAACCATTTTTTATGGCCTTCTGAAGTTTTCCTCCCAAATTGATTCAACAATATGAATTGAATTTTTTTTGTTGGTAATGATAGTATCATGTCAAATGGTTTTAGATTTCTGTTACTTGAACAGCATGGGACAAAATAACCATGTGTTCTACTTCAATATTTACATGTGATTTAGACCACACCCAAATGAACCAGTTGACTGAAAATATCAATATACACCATGGAAAAAAATATTAAGGAGATTAGTTGGTTACCCCATCATTCCATTCTCTTTACCACATGAAGAACAATAGAAACTTCCATCCAACATTGTGTGGCACCTACTCTTTGCATTGCCAGCCTTTTCTGGCTGCAGAACACATTTCAGGTGGCACGTCAAACCACAAGAGTCATCTCGCTCAGGACCATCAGAACCACAAACCAACCATAAACTAGGATCCTTGTTGTCGTCATAACGATAACATATACAGCAAGAACACCTCTTACAAAACACATCTCCTTGGCTCAAAGTGGCTCTACAAGCAAGATTTTGACAAAGCAAGACATCTTTTTGCTCCCCTTCTTCCTTCTTCAACGAAAAATGCCCCAAGTCAGTGATTGAGCACACTGTATCGTCATTCTTCTTTTGCTTTTTAAACACATTTTGGGATTTTGTAAATGAGGTAGGTGATAAAGAAGGGGCATGATCGGCATTCTTTGCTGATTTCTTCTCGGCTATTAACCTGAGTAAATGCTCTATCAAGTTGAGTTTTTTAATCCCAGTGTATTTCCTCTCCTTGCCCATTTCTGCACAGATGACCTCGAGCAATTCTCGACGACTCCAAGATTGAAGAATTTCAGGGGCGTCTTTTGGCCACTGTGAAATTTCATACACCAATTCTCGCTTCTCTTCCAAGTTCAGCTCACTACATTTAGCAGGATCGAGGACAAAGCCTAGAAATTAGGAAAAAAGGTACATGAGATGCAAAATGATATTCCAGTAAGATAGAAGAAGATTAAGAAAAGTAACAGTAGTTGGTAAAAAGTAAGATGAATTGATAGAACACACACCAATACTACTATTATTGCTATTTGCTAGCCTAACCAAAGTCCTGCTTATGTGATTCGAAAAGGACTCCCTCTTGCATGAATAGCAAAACTATAATAAATTATTAAGAGCTAAATATACATGCACAAAAGCCATAAGCAGTTTTGAGTATTTTTGCAGTTAAGTAGTCATCCTGTCTACTGTGGGGCAAGATATAAATTCCATGAGATAGGGTTGTGCTTTATCTACGGTAATCGGTATCAGAATCTGCTGCTAATATTCATTTGAGGCATAAAAGAAAAATGTTTTCAAGCATCCATACCACCCTGTAAGGGAAGATACAACTATCAATTATAAAATATTTTAATTTTAATTTTTTGATGACGGAGAACCCCAAGACCTCCACCTTTTCCTGAATACAAGGGTGTTGGGGTAAAACTACGGATGCACGAAACCCCCCTTAAGCCACGGGCATCGGGTGATTATGGACTTGAACCTGGGGCCTATGTTTCCTGAGCCAAAGTGATTGTCAGTTAAGTTATCCCATGTGAGGTTAAAATCTTTTGATTTTCTCTTTTGGCCCAAAAGGAATAGTCGTCCATCTTCTCTCTATGTTCATAAAACCATTACTCCTAAACTCTCTCTCTCTCTCTCTCTCTCTCTCTCTCAATTATCATGCATGAGGGCCCACTCATGTGTGGCTCAAGCCATTCAACTAAAAGGATCCATAAAGAATGATGGCCCACTCATGTGTGGCTCAAGCCATGCAACTAAAAGGATCCATAAAGAATGATGCTTTACTAGAGAACTTCTACAATAAAAAAACCCGAACCATGAGATCATTCTACTCTTTTTTTTTTAAGACCAAGATGTCCAGGTCTCTTACAACACCTAACTAATCCTTTGGGCATGTGCAAACATCTCTATCCGCACAGACCGGGTAACACTATGGGGAGTGGCCCTTTTGTGTTGAGAGTAACTTGAACCCAAGATCTTTCGTATCCCAGATGGGTTCTTGGCCGCCAAGCTAACCCTCACGGGTTATGAGATCATTCTACTCACGATTGTTGAATTCATAATGGACGATCAAGCCATTCACTTGCAAGCTATCAACTAGGCAGTCAAAGCCACAATAAAGATTTTTGTATAGTGTATCATGGATGGGAAAACAACTACGGTAATGATGCAATCCACAAAGGGTCTTGGTGGTCTTCGTCACACAAATGTGGGTTTATCTATATTTGTACGAGAAGAAAAGGTTTGGATCCGTCAACCAAATAAATAAACATGCCAACTATACAACTCTATCCACCATTTTCTTGCTATAGTATTGTCAGGAACTAAATTGTTTGATCAAATGGCATGACTTTCTCCTGTCTCCCCAATAAACCATTATAAATTGGGGGTCATACACTAAATTGAAAATTCACAATCTACTAGAGATACTCAAGACAATATTAAAATATTAGTTCTCTCCACAACAAAAACCCCATACATTTTAAATTGTTCTCTCCCTTCAGAATCATAAGTTAACTGCAGGCTTAAACAACACGAAGTATCAGAGAAAAAGGTCAAAAGAATGTGATATCGACAACTAACTTCAAATCACAAAACCTCACTGTCACTTAGTTAATATCCTACATATTTTCAAGCACTAATTCAAAATAACAGGTGCTTTAAACTAGGTATCATCCATCAATAGGCAACCCGGTGTCTCACAAATATCCCAAAAAAGATGGTACAGACAGTATTTCAGCTACAATCCGATAAATATACATAACTTCCGAAGTTACTATTACCAATGCCTGTCATAGTTTCAATAGATACAGTTAATAAAACCTTTGATTCTTCAAAATGAGGCTACTCAATCACTACCCAACACATCGTTATCAAATACATAACATAGAAATGGTATACAAATCAGAAAGAAGGACAAAAAAAGCCATGAACTGTCAATCACCACATGAAAACTTTCAATCTCATTATTATCAATGTACTAACTACTTTACTCAAACCAACCCATTTCATTGCCTCATAGGTTCATGCATACACTGAAGAAAGTTATAAATTAGAAACATTGGTGACAGAAAAATGGAAAAAAAATCCCCAAATAACTATAGTAAATCCAATATTAAAAACTCGATTTTTTCGAGTTTTTTTTTTTTAACTATAACAAAATTTACCAATGTCATTATGACTGCTAGACTTCAAAGTTTCAATAGCTAGGTATAGTACAAAAAAGTACAATTTCTCTTCACTATAAAGTCCAACCCGTCACTACCCGAAGTCTAAAACTTCATTCTCGGAAATCATTCTCGGAAATATAACAAAGAAAAAAGGCATTACATCTACAGCATTGTCAGTAAAACCAAAAACCCAGATGGAAACTGACCTGAAAATATGGAATCCATGCCCGGACGAAATCCCACCCCTGGATTTCTCATAACAATCCAAAAATGAGAAGTTTAGAAACACTGGGAGAGAGCGAGAGAGAGAGAGAGGTAGAAAGAGGTCAAATGAAAAGGGACCCTTATCTAGAACTTCAGGGTACAGAAGAGTGAGGCAAAATAAAAGGCCGGGTAGAGAAATTGGTAGAACTATTCATTTACAGAAATGCAAGAGATAAAGCATGAAAAACTGAGGAGTGAAGACAGAGAAAAGAGAAGAGAGAATGGGATGAGAGAAAAAGGAGAGGAAGAGTTGAAAGAAAGGATTTTTAGGTGAAGTTACTACACAAGGGAAGTTAAGGGTTGTCAGCTTAGGTAGATTCGAGGACACTCAACGGCCAAATGGGCTTTTCCAGTTTCCCATAAGGGTTATACACATTCTCCCATGTGCGTCTACAACACAAAAATGACTTGTTCTTTTTTGGGACGAATTTTTTGGGACCAAGACCATTCATCTGGTGGGACCGGTCAGGCTGGGTCTTGTTAAAGTCTAACTCAACTCAGTATAAATCGACCTCAAAACCTAACTATTGTGACTCAACTCAACTCTAATCTACCACAATAACTCAACTAGCCCCGACTTGGCCCGACATATACTCCCTTTATTTTAAGCATGAACTGTATATACATGTATAATATTTTCCATCAACTTGATTTTAAAATTTGATAATAATAACTTAAGAAATAAATTTAAACATAATAAAATAGCAATATCTAAAAATCTAGATATGATCGATAATCGATTATGGTTGGGTTAGGTCTAGTCTAGTTGGATATTTAGAGGTGAATTTAACACGACCCGAATTTTAGTCTTTGTTTTTCCTCAACTCAATAAAAAAAATTGTTTGACCCAATCTGATCCAAATTGATGAGAGCATCCGGTCCAGTGATTCACATTCAGTGGACCTTCATCATGTGGAGGAAATTGAATTGGCTTTCCTATCTCATTTTGATCGTGAGATCACCATTAGACTCTAATTATCTAGTCAATTTTCATAGTCAAATCTCAATGACCTAGCAGATTTTGAAAGGCCCATATCAGCCTAGAATGGACCAAGCTAAGTCTGTTAAGTCCAACTCCAGTCCTTCTAAGCCTGACCCAACCAATTCCACTACACAAAAGCCCATGTCCATCCCTACCCCTAAATCCTCTCTCTCTAATCCTCCATGGCCGTCCACATCATCCAAACCCAAAGGGGAATGGCGAGTTTGCAAGAGAGAAAGATGAGGAGACTGTGTTGCCAAGTCTATAGGCTAGAGACGATTTCTATATTTTGTGTTTCTTGGAATTAATCCCAGCCATCCATTGTGCCTTGGTGGCAAGATCCAGCATGCATATTGGTTGATTTGTGTAAACAGGGATTGGTCCCAAACGAGGCAACGTTTCCTTACATATTTCTTTCTCCTTTTACTTAACTATTTTTTAGAGGAAGCATTCTTTCTTGGTGTGGTTGACGAAGGCAGAGATAATCCTGTCTTTTCACTTCAATTTCTCTATAAATACCTATGTAATTTTCAAAAATTATACATTCAATTAATTAATGGAGAATTCGAATTTCTAATGTGGAGTTCATTGTTTTGACTTTTGAGAGGCTTCTCAAACCAATACCCTGACCTGTTGTCCAAACAAGTATCATTCAATTCAATTTTCAATTATCTCTTTTTAACTACATTTCCATTTCAATCACTAATTAAGAGACTTTAATCTAAATTTCAATGAAAGCACATTAGAATTCTAGGAAATTTGTCGTTATAAGTTTGGTTTATTCAAGTTATAGCAATACAAAATCCTTTTCTAAACTTCGTAATTAGCTGCAGGCTCTATAGACGGAAATGTCTTTTGATCTATTATCATGTCACGTATTAAAATTGTTGAAGTTCACCCCAAGCCTGCATCACAAATTTATATAAGAACCTTTTTTTTTTTTATTATAAAAAATAAAATCATTTTGAGCTCGAGCTTAACTTTTTATTAAACTAAAGATAAGTCAAATCAAGTTTTGGCCTTTCATCAACATTTAATCAAATATTCGATGTTAGTTCTGATTGTAGATTTAGTTTTGCATATTTTACTTTAGCCTACTTAATAATACATATTGATCACAAGTATTTTTTGGAGAACATAGGCATTCTTTCTTCACATTGGATGTAAGATTAATCTCTTAGGTACCAAAATTCACTTTGCAAGTCTCATGTATCAAATAAGTTAAAGGAGAAATTAAACCTAAAACCTTTAATTTAATTCTAAAAGTTTAGACCAACTGAAATAGTCATGTGAATTCAAGCACAAGTTCTAATTTAAATAATATAAAAATATGTATAAAATGATAACTTTGAACTCAAATCAAATAGGGTTGGTCAACACGTGACTCACCGGAATTGCACCCCTTCCTTTAATCATGTTCTCAACCCATTAATCCTTACACGTTACGTTTGATGTACCAATCTAGGCTCTTTAAGCTTCAGAGTGACCATAATTACTAACTTAAATATCTTTTAAAAATTAATTACCAACTTAATCCTGTTGAGATAAACAATAATCGGTGCCCATCAACACCCTTCTTAAAATCAGACTCTTAGGTTCATTTAAGATAGAGAGAATGATTACCCTAATTTAAAAGTTTTGATTGATTTTAACATGGTTGAAATTCAGGAGATTAAGTCAGTTTTTAATAAACTCAACTTAACCCATATCAAAATTTATTGAACCTAACTCAATCTGAATTGTTGAACTGAATTACTCAACTCAACGTGACCTAAATTTTTTACCCGACTCAACTCGAATGTTATTTTATAACTGGATGCACTTTGATCGAATTTGATTATGTCAGATCAAGTTGGATCAATTTTAAATTTTTAATCTAATTCAACTCAAATTTCATGTATTTTTGGGAACCCAACTTGATCCGAAATATACAAGAGATAATGCATGAAATTTTGGACTGTTAAATAATGTGTCTACTTTGTGAAAGACGCACACAGGATCTTTGCCAATAAAGAAAGGTTAATGGTCTTAATTTATCGCGCATTTTTGATAAAATCATCAAATCGCTTTTATGAATTTTTACTACGAGATACGTGGCACTATGTGGTTGGATGAAAATACGGTTGCAAATTTTTGTGTGCCGGAAACAAATGCATGAGGCGTGACATCTAAATTTAAAAGTGAACTGGACTGAATGGTCGATAATTAGAAAAGGAATAATTTATTTTTATATTGTGTGTCGGATAGCAATTCGTATACAAAATGACATTAAACTTAACCTTTTATATCATTTAATCAAATATTTATCATCATCTGTGATTCAATGAACTAGGATAAATGATAGATTAGGTTTTCCTTTGTTTTTTTCCCAATAATTGACAAAGGCATAATTTATTTTTTAGGTTTCATCCAATAGAGCTTTGTATGCAAAATGACATTAAAGGTAATTTTTTTATTACCTCATCAAATATTTTATCATTTGAGCTAAACATTTAGGCCAACAAATCTTCTACTGGTAGTTTATATAATTCGACACAGATTTTACTTTATTATCTATTTTGCCTTTTAAATCGGCTCGTCGAACCCTTCACTGTAAGTGATTCAAAGATAGCCTATTCGAAGGTCAAAATGGGTAATACAGTAAAACTCGTGTCGAATTGCACAAAATACCTATAGAAGAATCTCTACCCAAAATTTATTTTACTTTAATTTAATTTGACTCTTTTTATAAATTGACTATTTATTTGATGCATAAAACGATCTTGTCATATGACCACTTATCAACAGTGTTAGAGGATTTTGTCTATTCACAATTCAACATTGTTGATCTCATTTTAGATGAGAGGTGCCAAAGCCTCAAAATTGGTCCAAGGTTTTTATGACTCTCAGAGGCAAATTATCAACCCAACTCAATCATATACATGGTCGCAAAGTATAGTCTAGTTGGTGAATGAAGTTTTAAATTGATTCGCTTGAATTTCTACACATTAGCGAGTTTATAAATTCTTTTTTCATCTTTTGTTCTAAAATTAGTATAGAAGTTATCGGGTTCATATTTGACTTTCCTTGTCTTTTGCCTTGAATTATTTTTTTCCTTTTCAAAAATAGTTGTTTTCACCTCAGTATTCCGAATACCACAAAGTATCTTTATATACATTTATGACGCTCATTCTGACAAGGACAAAATTTGTTACGAGACATAGGATCGAGTGAATTCCATTTTACTTATATCGGTGTACCGATAACACGTCCTCTTCATGTATCTTGCGTGTTATTGTTAAATCAGTACTTGATGAGCGGTACACTAATAGAGGTAAAATGAAAATTTCACTTCATTCCGTGTCTCCTAACAGATTTTACCCGTGTTAGAATGGTTGGCCTACATCTATTCTAGTTCCTTTAGTTTCACCCAAAACATATTTAGTTATTTCGTTAACAAGCTTAGACATCCTATCGCTCATCTCGTTATGATCCGAATCATCAACTCTGATATAATGTACATTGTCTTTGAACGTTTATGCTTTTTCTCCTCTCGAATTCTACCACCTAATTTTAGAAGAATCCCTAGTTGATCAGTGTAGTGATCTTTTCTTAACATGCAAGTCCAAGACTAAAAGTCCATGTTGTGTTGTATAAACCACTTCAAATCAAAATATTGATATTGGCAAAAAATAATCTCAATATATCTTTCAAAATCATCTTAGAAAATTAAGATTTGAATTATTGATGTCTTTGAAAGTACTTGTACAACTTGAAAAACACAAGGGATGAATGGACTTACTTAGGGTGCAACATGGTGCAACTTGGGGATAATGAACTTGTCTATCTCAAAGCTGCACCCAATTTAAAATTTTCAGTGAGAAACATAATTTGGGCCCTTAGTGGGCCGATAAATTTTCACAGTCTATTATGGGCCCTAAGTTTTTCACTTTATTTTTCGAAAATAAATTTCACGTGAGTTCAGATTATTGTTTATTAGGGATATATTTAGATGTTACATATATTTAAGATTTGCTTAATATTGTGTTTACTATAATTAGGGATTTCCTCTTCCACCGAGGCTGTTATTTCCGATAAATTCCATAAAATTTTGAAATATTGATAACAGTGAACTCAATAACTTTTGACTATTTCAGTTTGGGTTGAATTTGAAATCTATTGAATGCATTAAAAGAATATTGAAGAAAGCTTCGATGGATGAGAAGTTGAAAAAGCCAACTAAGATGGTATAGTCATGTATGTAGACAATCAAAATAATAAAGGGAAAATTTGTAAATTGCTTCAAAATTATTTGTTATGATTTTTCAAATATAGCCCTAAAATTCTATTTTTATCTCAATTTAAAAATTAAAATCTAATATCTTTGTCCTTATTAAAAAGGTTCTGCTTGAAAGTTTATACCAATTTTTTTAATCAGTTCACAACTGATTATTTCTCCTAAAAGGGATAGACCTCGATAGAATGTAGTAGAGCAATGGTGGATATAACCCAAATTCATATCTCCTTCAAATTTTTTTTTTTTTTTTGGCCTTTTTAATCTTTTTAAAGAATGTCCATTCTTTTATTTTCCTTTTTTTTTTTTATGATTAGAATTATGTGTTTCGAACCGGTTTATAGTGAACTAGATAATTAGTTTTTGATAGAGTTCATATTAGAAAGCGAGAATAATTTAGTTTGATAGATTTATAATATGATGTATGACAAAATTTAATTTGAAAAATTATTTTAATTATAGTTTTGATGGCTAAAAGCTCTAACCATCAATAAAACTTGAGCTTAATCTAATGTTAAGTGCATCTCAAAATTAGTTCCAAATTCAATACAAGTCTAATTCTTAGAAAAACAATAAATATAAGTGAGAAAAATAATATAAATATAACTTTTATAAATAAAAATTAACCATCAAATTCACAATGAACAATGAGGTAACTCTGTCCCCGATGTTATGCTGTCGGCACTGGAATTTCTCTGCTGATGAGAACGGTTTTTTCAAACCTTCCAATCCCTTAATGTTTCTAACCACACGATACATGTTTTTGTATGCTTATTTTTCAAACCAAATTTTTTTGACTAATGCAATTGAAAAGAAAGCCTACCTAATTAATGGACTTCGAAAAGTATTTTACTTGCTTTATCTATTAAAATATCTTAATTAATGGGACCCTTTAAGATTATTGATTACCCAAGATTAAAACTACCTGCAAACCCTAGTTGACTTCACACCTCCTTATAGTCTAGTCTCATTTGTGTCTCTTCTTCATGATAAGTTAAAAAAAAAATTTGGCTATATAACATTTTTGACTCGTAAAATCAATTTGGGTTTGACTCGTAAAATCAATTTGGGTTGAATTGATGGTCAAGATGCTCGTTTTATAAAACGAGGCATTGAGTTCAATTCACGCTTAATCCTTTTAGACAACATTAAGTTCGATTCACGCTTAATCCCTCCAGACATCTCCCTATGGAGTATTCTCCATCAACTAAATTGATGTATGTAGGTTTATACATGTTCATGGGATTAGTCTCATCTCCAATGTAAGATAGAAATACTTATATTATAAAAAACAAAACAAAAAAATTACAATTAATAATTTAATCATTTTGGGTCCAAAAGTTTTAGATCCATAACGAACAGAAATTTCGCCTATTAGAAATTTGGCTTTTCTTAAAAAAATATAATATTTCATTAAATTTTACTTATCAACATTACTTAAAATTTAAAAATTTTGACCAAAGTTTTGAATTTCAGCTAAAACTCTTTCTTAGTGTAAAGGATCCAAAAAGGCCGATCCAATGTGGCTCACTAGATATAGAATGTAATATAAGGGCACTTGGATGGTTTTGTCTAAGTATACTAAATTATTACACTGTGAATTATATCTGTATTCAAATTAAATTCATTTTGATCATTAATATCGTGACTTTTCAACTCTAATAGATGTAATTTTTATGAGTAGTATTATTTTTAAAATACTTTTCAAATGCACTAATCTTTATACATTTGGACCCTATCTTTATACTTGGGTTTTATTATACTATATTGTAATTAAATTGATAGTATCAATGTTGCACTAAAGAACACCTGCAAATTATATATATATAACATGTGCAAAACTCAGAAATAGTTCTATTAAAATTCATACAGATGAACCCTCTACCCTTAAAGGCACACCAGGATTATACTATGAAGACTCGAACTCACAATCTCCTATTTCCTGAGACAGGAGGCAACCAATTGAGCTCTATCCTGATAGGTGAAATTAAATTTTCCTCTTAGATGTTCCTCACTAATTTCTACGTGGGAAATCCTATGTTGGTAGTTGAGAACGTTGAGATAGTCCATGTCCAGTCTAATCCGCATGGGATTTGGGCCATTTGGCTCCAGCTCAAACTCATAAACTAAAGATTCAAAAGTAAAGGCCAGTTTCAATAAAACCAAGAGAAATATAAGGGATCTAATTAAAAAGAAAATGATATTTGCACCCCAGATTTTGATGCCCAGAACCCTCCACTGTACCTCAGAGTGGAGCCAAATCACACAGGGGTATGAATATCGGTATATCTATCGATATATTTTTCTCTCATATTTTTTTTTAACAAAACTCACCAATATTGGTCTATATCGAATATCTTAAAACCTTTATATATCAACCGATATGATACGTTCCGACCAATATTTACACCTCAAACTTTGATATATTTCAATCTAAATCAGTTTTCAAGGCAGACAATTCTTAAAATCGTACAATTTATTTAAGAACTAGTAACTTTTTTATTTCTTTAAAGTTTCTCTTAA
Organism: Chimonanthus praecox; assembly: GCA_022113865.1. Classification (NCBI taxonomy): domain Eukaryota; kingdom Viridiplantae; phylum Streptophyta; class Magnoliopsida; order Laurales; family Calycanthaceae; genus Chimonanthus; species Chimonanthus praecox. The sequence goes on from CM039086.1 coordinate 28,935,044, forward strand.
ATTGTTATTTTTAATTTATCATAGTTACAATGTGATTTTACATTTTTATAATTTTCAGCCATTTAATTTTAACTATGACAAATCACAATTCAATACTAAGTGGTTCAGTCTAATTAAATGTAACCATAACAAAAATTATTCATTCACTCTTGGTTTCAAATTGTAGTAGGAGTGTGAAACTTTACCGAATATCAAAATAAGAGAATCTCAAGGGGTTGGCCGGACGGTCAAGATGTCTAGCTCAAGAAGCGGGATCTTGAGTTCGATTTGCACTCAACTTTAGTGAGCTACTCCTCATAGTTGTTTACTCGGTGTATGCGGAATTGAATGGTTTTTAAATGCTTCAAAGATTAATCACATTAAAATTATCCTCTTCAGATGAGATGCCTATACACCCTGGTCAAAAAAAAAAATAAGAGAGCTTTTGATCTGCACTGAAATGTGAAAATGGTAGGTAAACATCAGATTTTGTCAAAATTCTAAGAAAACCAACTAAGGCAATAATATTTGAAACTTTTTTTTATGGGTTTTTGAAAAATAAAAATATACTTGGGTCCAAAAGGATAAAAAATGGCAAATATTTCAGCTACAAAAGTTTGATTTCTTGAAAGATCGAAATATTCAAATTACACTGCATTAAAATTCAATGAGAGAGGCAAGGGTGCAAATAGCGGCTGATATGAATCATATCGACCGATATCATAATATCGACCGATATCGGTCATTTTTGTAAAAAAAAAAAAGAAAAAAGGGAAAAATATCAGTCGATATCGAATTTTAAATCCTTAAAGAGAGGCATATGCATCAAGAACAAAGGGTGTAAAACTGCAAATATCAGCCTCCCAATCAAATTGTTAAAAAGGCAAGAAGATGGACCAAGCCCCTCTTGATATTGTCTTCAAGACAAGCAAAAGGCCAAAAGGATACTGGCCAAGGTATATCCAACCTTTTGAAATATCCAACCACAAAAGGTTGAAAAACATTGCTTAGCCCATCATCAAAGAAGCAGACTCTCCAATCCACGCGCCTTCACACTGCCAACAAAGAGTAAAACAGCTTTCTAGTCATCTTTTTTTTAAAAAAATAACATATCTGCGAGAGGGGTTTTTTTTTTTTTTTTTGTCTTTTTGAATAGAGATAGAGAGAGAGGTATTCCTTGATGGGTCTTCTTAATGGAGATAGAAATAGATAAACAAATAGATACTTAAGAGAGGTTTCCCTTCATGGGTCTTTTTTAATAGAGTTACAGAGATAGGTAGACAGAGGAGTTCTCCTGATGGGTCTTTCTTGAGAGAGAGAGAGGGGTTTCTTTTTGTCTTTTTAATAGAGATAGAGAGAGAGAGAGGAATTCCTTGATGGGCCTTCTTAATGGAGATAGAAATAGATACTTAAGAGAGGTTTCCCTTGATGGGTCTTTTTTAATAGAGATAGGTAGACAGAGTTGTTCTCCTTGATGGGTTTTTCTTGAGAGAGAGAGAGAGAGAGAGAGAGAGCTTTTCATGGCAATTCTGCAAGAGAAAATCTATGTAGCGGTTGGGAAAGATGTGCAAGAAGGGATGGGAACATTGGAATGGGCACTCAAGAACTGGTCTTCTCAGTCAATCTCAATAGTCTTGATCCATGTTACCACCAGCTCTAATGATTTGGTTGATACTCCATGTAAGTTTTCATGGCAAACTGTCTTTTTCCTCATTTATATTCTTTTTTGAATTTAAGTGAATTATTTATTTATTTTTAGTTGGGAAGCTTCCTGCAAGTTCTGTCAGTGATGACAAATTGGAGGTTCTTAGAATGCATGGGAAGGAGAAGACAGAGAAGATGTTATCAAAGTACAGGGCTTTTTGTGGGAAGGTAAGATTACTTTCTTAATGTAGGATTATATGGTGAATTAAGCACATAAACAAGAGAAAATGTTTGATTTTGTTACTAAATGATGATATCAAATTTTAATGACAGGTTTTAGGGAGAAATGTGGTGTCTTTTATGTATATTTATAGAAATAATTTCAAATCCTAATTAAGGAATCATATCATTTGGTAGGTTAAAGCTGAAGTTCTAAACATTGAGAAGTCTGAAGAACCAGTTCAAAAGGTTATCGTCGGATTGATATCGAGGCTTCATGTGACAAAATTGGTGATGGGGATTACATTAATGAGATCTTCGTCGAGGTATTTTTGAGTACTTGTATTTTTATATATTTTACTTTTAAATTGTAGAATTTACAAAGTTGTTTGCTGATTCTCTATAATGAAACTTTTCTGGACACATCACTCGACATTGTCCACAATACCTAGCTTCTCGTTTTCTCACTTTCCTTCATCTGCAACTTTTGGGCTTTTGTTAAGAATTTTTAGTGCCTAATGTGTATGAAACTCTTTTACTAAAAGTTTACAAAAAATGAAAAGTGTTGTAAAATTATTACAGTAGATCAATCAAATGTAGGCCCACTTAATTATTACAGTAGATCAATCAAATGTAGGCCCACTTCTCGATAGAAACACCAAGATATAAATGGGACCCATGTTTATGATAGGTTATGAGTCCCACTGTGTGATCATTGTTGGGCAACTGAACTAGTTCCTCATCCGTTGTGAGAGAGAGATCTAGAAATTTATATCACTCCACCAATCAGGTTAGTCTTTAGGGTTAGATACCCCGTCTTAATAAGTGGTATCGGAGCCATGTCTCAAGTCACTGCATGTGGATTCAAGGGATCTTATAGTCGAACAGGATGGCCGGCGATGTTCTATCGATTGGAGAGCCTCATTCGAGATGGGGATTGTTGGGCAGCTGAATCCCACATCAGTTGTGAAGAGGGAGATCAAGGGACTTATATTGGACTTGGGTCATTCTACCTATCATGCTAGTCTTTTACGTTGGATACTTAGTCCTAACAATGATTATGAAAGGTTGGAGTGATAGTCAGGAATCCACCTGAAGAAGCGGGAGTCATGAGTTCGATTTCTACTCCACCCCAAAGGGCCAGTCTCCGTAGAGTTACCTGATATGCGTAAATAGAGAAGCTTGCACATGATCTGAAGATTAGTCGGATGCTCTAAAAGGCCTCATCAGCTTGGCCATGAAAAAAAAGGTGCTATCATATTTCTACTTTCTGATCTATTCAACGGGCTCATCTCATCATATTCCCACTCTCTGTACAAAGAAACTAATTTGAATTGTCTGATTTCACTGATATAATTTTGAGTTCCAACCTATTCAAGTGCTCTAATCATGAAATTATCTTTCATTTTTTTTTGTAGAAAAGGAATGAGTGGGATTGGTGGATCATTTTATGTTCATAGGAATAAGCCCGACTTCTGCGAGTTATTCATAATATGTGGAGGAAAGTCGGTTTCTCTACGAGATGCCAATGATCAAGGATTCATGGAAGTTGAAGAGGGAGCAGTGGTTGACGATGTGAAGAAGAAAATGAAGGAAAAGAATAGCTTTAGAGGTTGGTTGGAGAAAATATTGCCAAATCATTCATCGAACAATATGGGTTCAAACTCTGAACGAGGCTCTCCTCATTCGCAATCGTTCAGTGCACAAGAAAAATGGGAGAACTGTGTTGAAGAAATTGAAAATTACATCAAATGGTTGAATTTAAATTCAACAAATGAAGAGATTGGAGAAGAACATGCAAGCTTGCAACTTGGTTCTATGGATCAAAAAGAGCTAGAAGAAAAAGATCCTAACACGGTAAATTTCTACACATTTACTCCCTAAGTTTACATTATTGGATTGTTTTGAATCAATATTTGCACTTTATGTGGGTGTCCATGAGAGATTCATGATAGAATTTTATAAGAATCAACTCCACAAGGGTAGCTCAGCGGCTAACATTCCGTATTAGAAAGAGGGATGGTGCGAGTTCGAGTCCCCGTGATGTAACCCAGTGGCTATCCTATAGGGGTGTGGGACGTCACCCGAATGAGGGGGTTTAATAAGTCTGTGCTCGAGATTCCCTCTCTGTCATCAAATTTTTTATTTTTTTTTGAAAGAATCATCTATTTAAACCATGATCATTAGCCAGGGTGTTGATATATTACTAAAGTAGAAGTTGATATTAAACTGGTTATCTCAAAATCCATACTTTTCTAATATTTATTGCAATTCTTCAATTTAAAATTATACTTAATCAAACAAAAGCAAAGGGGCTGGGTTATTGACAATCTTGAATGTAGCACAAATCTGAAGTGTCGGGTATGTGTGGATCTAGTCTTGCTATGATGTTCAAATAAGTCATGGATTTGACAAGGACACAGATTTTACAAAAAAATAAAATTGCGTGGGACAATAGGATAAAGAATTGTTGCCTACTTTGGAGTCGGGATATCGGGATCTTGTTCGAGGATTGAATTTCTCAACCAGTTATATTGGAATTGGCCTATTTACAAAAGGTCTTGTGTCCAAATCACGTTCAATACATAAGGTCATTTCTCGTAGACTTATCCAGTGTGTATGGATGTGAATGCTTACATATGTCTGAAAGATTAATCAAGTAAACCGCCTGAATACATTGGTCTTAAAAAAAAATAAACGGTCATCTTGAAACTTGGGTGATGGACCCTAATGGGTCCATCAAGACGTTGAATTTGCACTCTTATATGCTTATGACTCGGATCTCAAACTCAGATTGAGGGCCTCCTCAGAATTTGAGTTTAACCTTGGACCGTCTTTGGATAGCACAAGTTTGGATCCTGACTCAAATTCATATCTAGAACTTAAATAGGTGAGCTTGCTGGTTTTTCTACTTTCTGCAAGCCTGTCTATCTGTTTTTAGTCATGGATAGATGAAATTTTGAATCTTAAAAAATGTATTTGATTCAAATAGAGACTGAGATTAAAATATTTGATAATATAGATTTTTTTTTTCTCTCTAAAGGTATAAAAACTATCGTCCAATATTTTCATCATATCAGTGATTTCAGTCAATATATAGTTTTTTATCAATATAAAAAATGGACTGAAATTTTTTAAATGGACCAAGATATCAGCAAAAATGAATTGAACTCTCTAAATACCCCTTTTCTACAGTAATTTCAACATTTAACTAAAAAAATCTCAAAAGATCGAATTTTTTCATGTCAGGTGATTCTAAAACCAAAATTTCTCAACTAAAATTTTGCTCTGAAAATGTAGATATATACAGACATGGCCCATGGAATTTGGGTACATCATCATCATTTTTATTATTAACACACGTAGGTTGTTCAATTGGTCTAAATTTTTAGGATTAAACTAGAGATCTTACATTAGTCCTCCCAAACTTACCTGATACACGAGACTTGCAAGTGATTTCGTGTATTACTGGGATTAGTTTCACTTCCAATGTGTGGTGAGATACCCATTTTATAAAAAAAAAAAAAAAACTACAATTTTCATTATTTGACCTATTGTATTCTCCGACCTAGCTTCCATGATAGCACTTAATACAATGATAGAAGTAGCTTGCTTTAGAATAGACATTTATTTTCATAATTTTCCATTATTGTCAAGCTTTTTTCTCAAGGTTTGTGTTTCATGGCCACCATATGAAGGGCACACCTCAAAAAATTGAAGCCCTGAAAGACAAGATAGAAGAAACGAAGAAGATAGCTGAAGAGAAAAGATATGAGGTGAAAATCAGCATAGAGAGACGCAAACGAGCTGAATGGGTCATATCTGTGTGTAATCGACGGGTGAGATTTCTCCATCTTCCATCTTAATATATTAGATTGTTAGGCTATTTTGTTTTCTATAATTTTAATTCAAGTGAATAAAACATTTTTGATGAAAAATATATTCGCATTTGATGAAAAACATTGAAAATACTAATATTATAGGCCTAGCTATTTTTCTTACATTAGTTATATAATTTCACCCGTGATTGATACAATTTATATTGCATGGACTCTTCAAAATATGTGATAAAAATAGCATTATACCTTTCTCTTTTTGAAACCTATTTAAAATATTAAAATTTTTGTCACTTGATTTTATGAAATAAAATTAGTATGTTATTTTTTATTAGTATTATTTTCAGTTTTCACACATTATTTTCATTTAAAAATAAATATAAATATAAATTTATTTAGATATTATAGTAAGTCTACAAGTATGACACAACGCCAATGGGTTAGTGTGTTCGCTAGGAATCCATCTTAGTAAGTGGGAGTTTTACCTAATATGTGTGGATAGAGATGTTTACACATGTTTAAAGATACCTCAATCATAAAATGCAGTCTAAACTATGGCACTTTACACTGATGTCAAACTCTCTAAACTCCATTTTTCTTTTCTAATTCTATAAATACTGATGCATTCATTTCCTTTTATGTCATTTAGGATCAAGAGCTAGAAGCCCAAGTACATGAAGAAATGACAAAGCAACTTGATGTAAAGAAGGAATTAGACTCAATAAAAGAACAAATAGAGGAAACCTCTCATGATGTTTTAGAAAGCAAAAACAAGCTAAAATCCGCATTAGAGCTTGAGGGGGAGCTCAAGAACATTCTCCAAGTTCATCACTCAGAGCGATTGCAGATCGAAGCTCAATTAGAAAAGGTTGTAAGTATGAGAGGTGAAAATCTGAGAGAGATTGATGAGATACGGCGTCAGAGAGATGTTTTCCGTCGAAGAATCGACTTTTGCAGAGAAAGAGAAGCCATAGCCATGTCGAATGGGGTGAAGTATGGTTACAGAGAATTTACAATGGATGAACTACGACAGGCGACCGATAATTTCTCCGAACTTATGCAAGTAGCAGGCGGACCGAGTGGAGCAATCTACAAAGGGAAACTCAACCATGCTCTGGTTTCAATTAAGATGCAATATTCATGGAACATGCTATCTCTAGAGGAGTTCCAAGCAAAGGTAATTGAATCAACTTCCTCAAAATCATCTTATTAAAGATTTTGTGCAATTTACAAATGGAGGCTTGGCATACATACTTAGATATTACCATCCCAAGGGATTAGAGTGATGATTAGAATTGGGTTGTAGTGACGGTCAGGATTCCGTCTCATTTCATGATTGAGTTTGATTTTCACTTTATTTTAAAAAAGGCCATTTTCTATAAAAGAAAATTGATATGTGACCTTTTTTAACTCTAGGGAAGATATATATTATCCTTTTAAAATTGGTGCCACTTACAGACACCCGATTTTTCTTTCAAATTACCATTTTGTCTCTGCATTTTTCATTCGTTCGAATGAATTGTCATTCAGTTCGGCATTCATCCGAATGAATCACTCATTCGAATGAATGCCGTAGTATAAATTTTATTCATTCGAATGAATGAGCTAATCATTCAAATGAACCAAATGGTTTAATGAAAGAAATTTGCTAGTACATTTATTTAATTAATAATTTTTTAAAAAAAAAATTAAAGTTATTTTTTAAGCAATGTGTATTTCTAAAAATTTTCAAATTAAATATTCAGACTAATTAAAATAACTTGATAAAAATACTGTAAGACTTTAAGGTCTTTTGGCACTCCCAAATGCTTAAAACACAATATTTTACAAATAAGAATATTCCTCGGGTATGTCAAAAACACATTTGGTAGTGTCAAAAGACCTTAAAGTCTTAAAGTATTTTTATCAAGTTATAGTAATTAGTCCAGATATTCAATTTGAGAAATTTTGGAAATACACAGTGCATTAGTTAAATAATAAAATCTCCTTTAAAAATTTAAAGTTATTTTTTAAGCACTCTGTATTTCCAAAAAAATTCAAATTGAATATCCGGACTAATTACGATACATAATAAAAATACTTTAACATTTCAAGGTCTTTTGACACTCCCAAATGTGTTTTCGGCACAGCCGATAGATACCCTTATTTATAAAATATTGTGTTTTAAGTATTTAGGAGTATAAAAAACCTTAAAGTCTTAAAGTATTTTTATCAGGTTATTATAATTAGTCTGGATATTCAATTTGAGAAATTTTATAAATACACAGTGCATTAGTTAAATAATAAAATCTCTTTTAAAATTTTAAAGTTATTTTTTAAGTGTGTATTTCCAAAATTTCTCAAATTTAATATTCGGACTAATTACGATAACCTGATAAAAATACTTTAAGACTTTAAGGTCTTTTGACACTTCTAAATGTGTTTTTGGCATAGTCAAATGATACTTTTTTTTGTAAAATATTGTATTTTAAGCATTTGGGAGTGCCCAAAGACCTTAAACTGTTAAAGTATTTTTACCAGACTATTGCAATTAGTCTGCATATTCAATTTAAATTTTTTTGAAAATACATAGTGCTTAAAAAATAACTTTAAAATTAAAAAAAAAATTTATTATTTAAATAAATGTACTAGCAAATTCATTTTCATTTGAATGAAACAATGAATGATGTGTTCATTTGATCGTTCATTCGAATGAACATATCAAATCATTTCTATTACTATTCATTCGAATGAACCATCTGTTCATTCGGCATTTATTCGAATAAGTTATTCATTTGAATGAATGTCGAAATGAAGAGACAATTCATTCTAATAAATGAAAAACACAGGGGAAAGTGATAATTTTACCATAAAATCTAAAAATAGGTGTGTAGAAAAATCGGGTATACGTAAGCAGCGCCTTAAAATTTTATGAAATTATTGAATTCACCGATTGATAGATTAAATTAAAAATATTTGATTAGGAAAGATCTGCTACGACACCATCTTGCAGGTGAATCTGATCCGTCAAATCAACCATCCCCATATAATCACAGCCGTTGGAGCATGCAGGAGCGATCCAAAAGCCATCATCTTCGAATATGCTCATAATCGCAGCCTTCAAGACGTGCTCTTCTCCAAAAACCCGAACCCGAATAACAGAAGATCCAGAAACCCGAGAACCCGACGGAGGCGCTCTTCCATCCTCCTCCCTTGGCACGACCGCATCCGCATCGCCTCCGAGGTCTGCTCCGCCATCGCCTTCCTCCACTCCACCAAACCCTGGCCCACTCCCCATGGCCGGATCCAACCGTCCAATGTCCTCCTCGACCACATTCTCGTCGCCAAGGTCGCCGACTTCGGATCCGACGGTGGAAATTTGGACGTAGACGTTGCGATGAAGATGGATATCTGCGATTTGGGGATATTGATGCTGCAGATGCTGATAGGAAGGGAGGATGTGGTGGGGTTGGTGGGGCGAGATGGTGGAGCGTTCGTGGAAGGATGGCCGATGGATGATAAGGCGGGAGAATGGCCGGTGGATGTGGCGGTGGGGTTTGGGGAGCTTGGGGCGAGATGTGCGGAGGTTGGCCGGAGTTGGGGTCCGGTGACGGACGAGGAGGAGATGGGAATGGATGTCGTGTTGAGGGAGATGGAGGAGTTGAGAAGGATGGCTACGGTTTGGATGGAGAAGAGGAGGGATGTTGGTGATGGAGGGGACGAGATGGACGGCCGTGATGTTCCCGAAGTCTTTCTCTGCCCCATTTTGCAGGTTCTCCTCTCTCTCTCTCTGGATTAGGGCTGTTCGTAAGACGGGTTCGACCCGGGCTTTCCTCTATCAGTCCGGCCCATTAAAATATATAAAACTATAAATTTCTGAGCAAGTATCAAAAAACTTTATATAAATTATATATTGCAAAAGAAAAATATTTTGATACAGGATATTAATTAAAAATAAAATGTCTATAAATGGCCGGGCTCTAGAACCTAAGTACCCAACCGAAACCCTTCTTGTATGAGGCCCATTTCAAGTTAAAAATGAGCCCTACCCAAGCCTGGGTGAGCTAAATCCAAAACTTTTTGATTTTTTCTTTGTAGGCTTAGGCTAGGTTCGAGTTACAAATTTCTGCCAATATTTCTAAATATCAGCTAATATTTCTAAAATAACATATTTTATCTAAGTCTGGATGAAAAATTTAGTTGAAATTTCAGATTTTTAAAAAATTTGGTATAAACTTGTATGGATGTTAGTCCCAGTTCAAGTTGCTCTTATGTTTTAATGTATTTATCAATATTATTATTAAAAAAAAATGATAACGACAACGACGACGACAACAATGATAATGCTATTTTATAAAATTAATGTGAAATTTATATTTTACAGGAAGTGATGAAGCAACCATACATTGCAGCAGATGGATTCTCATATGAATTTGAAGCCATAGAGGAATGGCTGAAGAGTGGCCATGACACTTCTCCCATGACCAATTTGAAGCTCAAAAACACTCGACTCATCCCAAATCACACCCTTCGATCTCTCATTGCAGATTGGCAACACAACAATTGATCTTGACCGTTGGATCAACATCTGAATTTTGACTCACACAACAATCGATCTGGCCATTGGATGGATATATGAATTTTGAGACTCGCACCACAACAATTAATCTTGGCCGTTGGATGGAAATGTGAAGGTGTTTGGTGCATATATTTCAGCATGTATATGCATTTTTGCAATTTGTGTTATCATTGTTTTAAATTTCAAAATATCAGTTCTTTTTTTCTTTCTTTCTTTTGAGAATTCTCATACATATTTAGCTAATATTTCTTGCTGTACTTGGACAGCCTTAAAAAATAATAAAACAATCTTGTATAAGTTTGGTGGAAAATACGAGTTTATTGAGATAATAGTTCTATGTTTTTGTCAAGCACATTAGAACAAGACATCCAATTTGTGTTGTGTTAGGACCTGGGTATCCAGTCCAAAAGATTAATCTGTTAAGTTGAGTGATTCCAGTTTTTTATAAATCTCTACATCTCTCTTTACACTTCAAATGTGAGAGCTCTCCTCAAATGAGGCCAACAATTCCGTCCACTTAAAAGATCTCCTCAATCCACATGAGATACTTTGAAACCTGATTTTGATACCACTTGTTAGGACTTGAGTATCCAATCCCAAAAAATCTAACATATTAGGTGAAGTGGTCCAAGTCATTTATAAATCCTTACATCTCCCTCTTCAATTTCAATGTGGGACTCGTTTGATGCTACCCCTAACATGCTTATGTAGGTAGTTTAGACGGATACGTTTCATGAGTTCGGGAAAACTTGATTTACACTAATGCAAGGCATTTTCATCTTAAATTTATGACGAGACACGATGTTAAATTTTTTTTTTTTTTGAAGGTATTGTGGCTAGAATTCTGAAATATTTTTTTTTTAAATTCCATCAAAATATATAAAATAATTTTTTTAAAAAAAGAAGAAAAAAGAAAAATTAATTTTAAAAACTAAATTTAACATTAAATAAACTCAACGGGCTTGTACACTGTATATCTTCGCACATGATTATGAGCTTGCACTGAATTGGGCTGACAACTCATTATGGAAATTGATTTATTGAGGATGGACCGACGTGCAGTACAGCATGTGTTTTAGTAGGATGTATTAAAGAGCTCCCACTCTATTTTTATATTGTTTAAAATAGGTTTTATCGAGTCATTCTATTTTTTATTTTTTAGATAAAAATAGACTATTATATATTTATTTATCAAATGCATTTCATAGTAAAAATGCATCAAATGAATATTAAAATAAATTTATTTATTTATTTAGAAAAATAAAATAAAATAACAATTTTAATAATGAACCCCCACACGTTTTATAATTTTTTCCCCTATTACATGTATCATGTCAAGTGACTTGTTTTTAGGGTTTCAGTTTTCAGAACCCATACTTCATCAAGTGAAAATCACTTTCCACCATATAAGAACTTGACTCACTATCTGTTCTCATTAATTTAAAACCCAACTTCCTATCACAAGTTATTCTAACTTTGCTGCAATTAAATCCTCACCTGCTTCTAACAAAATTTTCTGCTTGAAAAAGTCTACACAAACTTTTTTTATAGATGAGTTTTCATTTACGTAATTGGGCGTGATATAAAGAAGATTATATGAGTAGAAAATATGCAAATTTTCAACCTCATCTGAATTTTATATCTCTTGATTTTAAATTTTTATAAATCAATGATATATATTCATTGAAACTCGAAAGGTCACGATTACATGGCTAGAATGATCAATTAATAGCGAAAATTTTCATAACCTATATCCATATAATAATCTATCCGATGCACCCAACTATATAGAGCCCATGACTCATTAAATAAAAAAATCTTATTACTGACTCTCAATAGAAAAGTATCACTAGCCTCACTTCTTCTCTTCTGTCTATATAAATGGTCCAAGTGTAGCAACTTGTTCTTGCAAATCTTCTTTCTTATTGGGCTTCTTATTGGGTTTCTTATTGGGCTTCTACTTCTTTCACTTCTCAATTCATCATGATTTCCATCGACCCTGTAAATCTCATCAATGGCATCAGACTTTCTACTGTTAGTACCGGGACGGTGACCGGCGAGAATGCAGTTCATGAGCTGAGCAACATGGACTTAGCCATGAAACTTCATTATATAAAAACAGTGTGTTTCTACAGAAAAGAAGCATTTGAAGGGTTTGACATCTTTGCTCTCAAGGATCCCATGTTCGTATGGCTCAACGTCTACTGCTCGATCCCCGGCCGGGTTCGCCGTTCGGACTCAGGACGTCCATTCATCAAGTGCAACGACAGCGGTGTTCGGATCATCGAGGCCAATTGTAACTTGACCATTGATGAATGGTTGGATATGAAGGATTATTCTCTAAACAAACACCTTTTCTCCAATAGAATCCTTGGCCCTGAATTGATTTTCTCTCCCACGGTTCTTGTTCAGGTGATACATCCTTTTATGTTATTGTTGGGTTTGTCAAGAGACACCTTTTTGAAATTTAAGGTGAAGTTACCATTTTACTTTTTCGATTTTGAAAAATCTTTCTAAATACACGTCGGTAAGGCAAATGGTAATTTCATCATTAAATTTCAAAAAAGGTGTCTCCTAGCAAAAAAAAAAATAGGGTGTCTAAATGACTACAGTTATTGATAATGTTAGTGCTACATAGTATATGAAATCCTATATTATCTCATATTCTCATCTATTTTGGATTGACTTTAAAAATCTAAATAATAATAATTTATCAAGTCGAATTAATTAAGACAAGATTTAAAAAATCAAATTAAAACTTTTAAACCATATATATATATATATAGAAATATGACTTACTGAGGCAATTCATAAACTCAACTTGATCTTAATCAAGTTATATAAAGCTTATTTTAAAAATAATTAGGCAATAATCAAGGGTTCTTGCTGCTGAATTGTTTGAATAGCTGATCTTTTATTGGGTTTATATTTATATCATTTTTCTCTCTCATATTCATTATTTTTTCATTTTTTTAATTTACGTGCATACTCATTATAATTCTATAAATTGAATTCAAACCCAGTTTAATCACCGTTGGATTAAACTCATTTTATAGATGATTAAAAAAATAAGCCTTTAAACCATATTTTGAACTGGGTAGTTTATATTGATTTTTGTAAGATCCATACATATCGTATCGGACAATTTCCCCCTGTTCTGAATTCTTTTAACGTCAAGTTAGAAAAAAATATTGAAGTTACTCAACTTTTAAATCAATACATTTTTTTTATAGAAAATATAGAAATACCCATTTTCATATCAACTTCCATCAGTTGTAGGACTCCTAATTTTCCTGGGATTTTGCAAAAAAATGAAGTATTTGTTAAAATCTTTGTACTATAGTAAATTTCTACATTAAAAATCATTAAAACAGGGCAAATAAATAACAAAGCAAGCAGAAGATGGGCTGATAAAATTCTAGCCAGCTATAGTTGTAAAGGTGGGTGAAGCATATCTAATACACATTAAATCATGATTACTAAGTATAGGGAAACATTTTTCTGATAAAATAAAGGACTTTCTTTAAGTGATGGTCTAGTAATTCAGGTCTGATTTTTAATAATTATTATCCAGAACTGCAGTATTGGAATTTATTTACATTTAAGTGATGAAATTCATAAATTAATTTGTTTGCATATGGCTGTACGAATGATACTGGCATAGTTTACCTGTGCAACAGTGACATGCATGGCAATATATGAGGTGTTTTCTTTAAGAGGGTGATTGAATTTTAAAAAGGTTAACGATACTCCCACCTATATTTTATATAATCCAACACGGGTTTTACTGTATTACCCATTTTGTCATTCGAATCGGCTCGCCGAACCCTTTGGTATAAATGATTCGAAGGATTCGGTGAGCCGATGCGAAAGACAAAATGGGCAATACAGCTTGTCGAGTTACACAAAATGTCCATGGGAGAATCGCTGTCTTTTAAAAATTATAACCTTCAATGGTCTAAAAATCATCTCGAAGTGGATTTAAATGAAATTCGAAATCAATAAATTGAATTCAAACTTATTTGACAATTACAGTAAGATTAAAAGCTTATTATTTGATAATTGTTGCAAATCCTGTCAAATTAAATCTTGGTTGTCTATTTAGATATTGTCTTTTTTTTAAGATGAAAAAATTCCAAGACTTCGACCTCTTCTTGAGTACGAGGGCATTAGGTAAAACTCTATATGCACACAGCCCTCCGTAAAGGACGGACATCGAGTAACTACTTAGATATTGTCTATGTTAGAACTGTGACTTTCTTGTTATTTGGTAGTTGTTGAAAATCCCTACAGAGGGCTCCAGGCTGGGTATGAAAGTCCATTTATTGGTGCAATTTTCTATTTTTTATATTAATTTCCTTTTTTTTCCAAATAATGGATTATTTCATCTAATTTGTGTTGTATTCAGCTCACAAAGTTCAAATGTGGAGGAATGGCTGTTGGGTTGAGTTGGGCCCATGTCCTTGGAGATCCACAAACAGCTTTCAAGTCTTTCAACATGTGGCCTCAAGCCTTAGCAGGTGCTGCACCAACTCAAACCGTGGACCTCCCAAGAACCGCTGTCGAAAAGCCCGGAAAAGGAGCACTTGACACCGGAAAACCGGCCTCCGTCAAACAGATCGAACCGGTTGGAGACCTGTGGATACCCGTCAATAACTACAAAATGGAACCATACTCCTTCCACATCAATGGCACTCACTTGAACCATCTCAAATCAAAGATATCCGATCACATTGCACCGTTCGAAGCCATTTCAGCTCTAATTTGGCAACTCATAGCCAAATTTAGAGAAGAGCGAGAACCGAAGATCGTAACAGTTTGTCGTAAGAGCCATCGTCCTAAAGAAATCGGTCTCCTGATCAATGATCAAATAATCAGTGCAGTTGAAGCGGACTTTCGGGTGGCCGACGGGGAATTGTCAGACTTGGCTACTTTGATCACCAATTGCAAGAACAACGAAAGCATGAAGATTGAAGCATTGATAGATAACGATACCGGGTTACCGGATTTAATTGTATATGGTGCAAATTTGACATTTGTGGACTTGGACGAAATCGATTTATATGGATTCGAGTTCAAGGGGAAGAAGCCTGTTTCGGCCTACTTTACTATGGACGGCGTAGGCGATGAAGGTGTCGTCTTGGTTCTTCCAGGGCCCCCGAACTGCAAAGAGGGTAACAGCGGTGCCGATGGGAAGATGGTGACTGTAGTTCTTCCAGAGAATGAGGTTAGGCAGCTGAGAGATGAACTCCAAAAGAATTGGTCCATCACTTGATTGGCGTCAGAATTTCAGTCACAATGATTAATAAAGCATCGAACTAGATTGGGTCCAGTCCAATACAATATGTTTAAATATGAAATATGGCTTTAGATTAATATGTAATCATGAAATATGTCTGTAACTGTGGGTTCCATTACGGCCCATCAGTGTTTGCTGTTCCATGCTAGATTTGTAGGAGATTTAGTACCAGTTTTATTATTAAGTATACAATGTATTAGGGACTGAAATTTGATACGTTTTTTTTTTGGATAACACGAGCATCTCCACCATATATTGAAGGGTTTTCGGCCTCTAGATTTGAAGCATTTTTTGAAGGAAAAAAAAAAAGATGTCAAATTGGACTTATCAGGGCCTACTTTTGAATTAATACATCAGGGCATTTTCATCCAAGCCTATCAAGAATTTAGATGGTTTTGGGCCCCAGTCCAGACCATGGACACCATAATGCTTAGCCTCTTGCTCATTCTTGAGCTGTGCTTGAAATATCGGTGACATCCAATATTCCAGGCCTCAATTGGTCGATAAATATTTTCCAATAATTCTATCCACTTCTGTCCCTCATTTTAAATTCTGTTCTTTTAAGAACCAGAAATTTTTTGGTCCATCCCAATAATATCAATATTTCCAATAAATTGTGAAATGCCCACATAGGACCCTAGGTACTAACATATAGGTGTAGCTCAACTGATAATCTCCCGTCTCAGGAATCGGTAGGTGCCAAGTTCAAGCCCCTATGACCTCACCTGGTTTGCCCTAAGGACAATGGGTATCACCTGTGAAAGTTTCCAGCTGAATTTTCCGCAGTTTCTCTCATGTAAATTCATTATATATATAATATCTTGCCCTAAGTGCGATTGATTATTATAACTAGCCTTTTGTATTCTCTTTAACAATCAATAGCCTCCAAAATTTCCAAAGAATAGTGGGCCAAAATCAACCCACGTTGGCCCAACACAACTTGGGAATTTTTCAAAATCAAGTTCCACTCATGCTCTAATGCGGAATCCCTAAAAACATGGTTAGGGGGATGGCCCATGTGACCATGTTAAGAAACATAATTGGGCCACTCAGTAGGGATGCCAGCATGTTTCGGGTCATTCGTAATGGATTGAGATTTGAGATATAGAACCAATCAGTCAAATTTGGGGACACATCATGTCCTTGATCTAAATAAAATATGAGCATATTTTTATTTTACAAATAAAACATCCAGAATATAAAATATACTTGCAACGCATATTATCACATGATATGCAACAGGCTTGCTCAAACTGTTTAGCCCTGAATTCAGGCCCAGATCCAATTTGAAAATGAGTGTAGAACATACGAAGTTTCGAACCCTATTTTGGAGTAGGATTTTTAGGGTCTTTGGGTCTTTGGGTCTTTGCTTTGGAAATCCAACGACGACACCTTCAATCATCATCAAAGCCAGAATTTTGGCACCAAATTACACCCCGACCTTTCAAGTTTGATCGAAGTAGGCTTCGAAATTAAGTGGGCACCCATTTCTCAATGGGAATTTCCATCCATTGGTTAACTAGGGCAGTCCAAATCTCCAATTAGTGGACCACAATCCAAGACAAGGTAACAGGAGATTTAGAACAACACTTTTTAATATTTCCTTTTGTTTTTTTTTTTCCTTTATTTTTTTCAAATAGAAACTCTCGTCAAGTCCTTGTTCAACACTTCATCAGTTCATCCCAAAGTTTCCCCAGAAAAAAAAAAAAAAAAAAAAAAAACAAAACACATGACATCAACCTGACACCAGCTTCACAACAATGGCGATGGTGTTAAGAGCTATTAGGGGAACTCTCAAGTATTGCACTGCACAGATGAGTCCTAAAACCTGTCCTTTCAGAGACTTGTCTTAACACCGGAGACTTCTGATAAACTCCACCTTCTAGGAGCAAGGAAGCGATCTTCATTCAATATGGCCAGTGCATTTGCAAGAAGTAAAAAACCTTCTAGCAATGTCCACAAGCCCATTGCAGAGAAGATGAAGAAGATCTTGCTTGAATGTCCTCTTACCTCTTTTCTCTGCCTTGCCGTCTGCTGTTCCGTCGCTTCTCACCCTCCCTCTTCTTTCCGGTCTTCTCTCCAGCCTTGGATTTAGAATAACATTTTAGCTTGTTTGACTGTAGGGAAGTTCTACTATATACCCCAAAATCCAAACTTGTGCATTTTGACAAGTCATGCTAGAAGGTCAACTTCACTGTCTTACGTGTAAAATCATGTAAGATGGTAAAGCTCACATATCTCCAAAACTTGATTTCAGAGTTAAATCATAGGATAAATATTTAGAGAAATGATTAAAGAATTCAACCACATTATAAGCAGTTGTATGTGTATGTTTTAAATGATGAAATGATTAAAGAAAGGCACTGAGATCTTACGGGTTTACTTTGACCTATATATGCAAAAGTATCTCAACCATACTGAAACAATGTGTTGACTACTCGAGCTCATTGAATCATTCCTCAAATACTTAAAAGTCATAATTGATCCAAATTTGAGAATATATCTCATATGAGCTTTTCTAGATTACCTTCGCCATCATGACCCAACTATGTAAATGTGAGCTTAATACCAAATAATATACATCAAATAGCTATCTGCAACTAGCTGGATTGGGTTCTGAGCATATTTCTTACCATAGGACGAAAATAGATCCTATCCATACATAGCTTTTTACGGTTCTTATATCTCAGTGCTGATGTGGCAAGCCACAATTGGTTGACCATTCAAGAATTAAAAAAGATATCAAATCAAAAGAGTTAGTCACATCAATAGGTATTGGTAAGAGTACAATTCAAGTGTATACTAGCCTTTCCGTTGGAAAAAATAATTCAAAAATTCATCATGGTTTGGCTTCCACAAAAATGCCTTTGGTTTCCAAAAGCCATGACGTTTTAACTATCTATATTCCATAGTTACCAAATGAAAACAGAAAGATATTCCTACATTTGCCAATTTTATTTGCTTCCTCCTATTTAAAGACTGGACTCACTTGTCATGAATCTAAACCTCTATTGCAGTGACATACCCCACACAATTTGAATATCACTACACTGATGTTTGTTGAAAAGCTATTAAACACAGTATTAACCTCGTCTGGCATAATGCATGCTCACTTCAATGGTAGGGTGAACTCTGATCAATATTGTTAACATTGTCTAATATCATATATTAAGATTTTAACTTCTTTAAGTTTTCTTATCTGAAAATGTATCTTATCCATACTGATGTAAGACACGGAAGATGCAGCACACAGATTTCACTTCTATTTGTTTTTATTTATTTCTTTATTTATTTATTTCTTAATTAGCAAGTAGGATTTGTTATTTTCGTTTGGAATTTTAGTAGTCCAACTTTAGTTAGTTTCCTATTTGATTTAGGAGTCCTTTTCCTATTTGATTTAGGAGTCCTTTTCTATTTTGATTTCTTATTTTTTTCTTATAAATACAATGCATGTAAGAGAGGGACTCACCTCTTTCAAATATATGAATTGATATAGATTTATTATCTTATTTTCCTCTATCATCTCTGCCGAGTTGCAGACCTTACCTTCATTGCTGGTTTTGTTCCGGCCATCGTTGATTCTGGGCTTAATCCCAGAGGAGATACCCTGTTGTAGCTGCCTTGGGCTTTATCCCAAGCTTATCTCAGTTACAAGTCTTCCGCCCCCTGCCTAGTTGCAGGCTGTTCTACATTAATTGGTTCAGAGCCGAGTTTTCTCTGTATCTCTGTTATACAGAGACGTTCCTGTTCCGAGACAGGTTCCTGCGTTATCAGGGACGATAGTGGTCTCGATCCACGCCATCTTCGCTAAATCTGGGCATTATCCCAGGTACGAATCTACCATCCCAATCCCCATCCTCCACCCCTTTTCCCATAGACAACAAATACACAACCAAAAAAAAAAAAAAAACCAAATGCCCCGTTGACCAAGTTTGACTATTTGACAAGCTATATGTCCACTTTGACCGATCCCATGTCTTATCATTCGGTCCCACCTCACCCATCTATTAAACATTTTCCTCACTCCAACCGTCATGTCTTGGATTATGTGACACCCCAATCTCATTCCCAGCATCATGTAGCCCCGTTAGCATCCAACAAAAATGGTGCTCAATTTCTCCGCCAATCTGAGTTCAATGACTTTAAATCTGAGTTTATCTCTGAGTTGCGATCTGAATTTCATGACTTTTTCCAAGAATTTAGAGAACTATTGCTCGGCCGAACATACAGAACCCCGATGAAGGTGAACAAAACTTCGAAACACGTGCCTGCTTCCTCGAAATGTGTGCCGACTACTCCAAAGACATCATCAGCGTTCGTGCATACTGCCCCGAAGTCAGACTCAGAATTCATGCATCCTCCTCATGCAGTCGTGACCCCACAACCAATGCCCGTGTTGGAGACAGAGCGAGTTGTGTTGCCGGCACCACCGTCGATACAACCGACGAGTGTCGATCAACCGCCACCACCTCTACCTACACCTCCACCACCACCGCAAATTTCTCACCCTTCTCCATTACCCAAACCTGATCCCATTACGGATACCAGACTTCATCTATGATTATTCTTCCCTTATCATGTCAGCCTCTTGTCCTCCATCCGACAGATCATCAGGACTGTGTGATCACTCCAGTGCCATATGACGACCCCTTCGCCATCAGCTTGGTTCGTCCATGCTTGCGCCCGTTTGTGGTCCTTCAATTTTTCGCCCCACAGAAAGAATGTTCTCGTCGTCTGTGCCTTGAAGATTGTGCAGTTCAAAGCTTCATCATTCGCATCTTCGATTTTGGTCTTCATCTTTGTTTGGTGCCGTGTGCTTTTGCTGATTTCCACTCGAGGACGAGTTCTTTTCAAGACCGGGGGACTGATGTAGGACACGGAAGATGCAACACACAGATTTCACTTCTATTTGTTTTTATTTATTTCTTTATTTATTTATTTCTTAATTAGCAAGGGGATTTGTTATTTTCGTTTGGGATTTTAGTAGTCCAACTTTAGTTAGTTTCCTATTTGATTTAGGAGTCCTTTTCTATTTGATTTAGGAGTCCTTTTCTATTTGATTTAGGAGTCCTTTTCCTATTTGATTTAGGAGTCCTTTTCTATTTTGATTTCTTATTTTTTTCTTATAAATACAATGCATGTAAGAGAGGGACTCACCTCTTTCGAATATATGAATTGATATAGAGTTATTATCTTATTTTCCTCTATCATCTCTGCCGAGTTGCAGACCTTACCTTCATTGCTGGTTTTGTTCCGGCCATCGTTGATTCTGGGCTTAATCCCAGAGGAGATACCCTGTTGTAGCTGCCTTGGGCTTTATCCCAAGCTTATCTCAGTTACAAGTCTTCCGCCCCCTGCCTAGTTGCAGGCTGTTCTACATTACATACAATATCAGAACATTTTTCAAAATCGTGTTTTTTAAAGTGTTTTCAGAATCTTAATTGTTTCTAGTGATTTCACAATCTTAGTTTTTACAAAGATATCATTGAGACAATATTGCTAAAGTAAACAAGTCAAAATAAATATTATGAATATTTAAAAGTTTGGAGACAAATATGAGTATAATTTAGTTCTGAATGAAAGTTTAGAACCAAAATTCATATACATTCTAAATATGTTTTTAAATAGATAAATATCATCAAACTTTTGCAAGACCTGATGATGATTTCTAATACAAAGAATCAACAATGAGTCTGTGTTTGGGAGTGCAATAAGTGCAAAATGGTGATTCTTTACTTGATGGATGTAAAAAAGACCAACCACTTCACCCCTCCAAGCAATATCAAGAGCTTGTAACATGGCTGGTAAATGCTAATTACTGCACCCCCATAAATGCCATAGTTTCCAATAGACAGTTGGACTTGGACCATGGAAAGTTAAAAAAAATGATAAACTCAATTATGAATACCAGTTTCAAATAGATGGGATAAATGACTTTTACTGATGATGAAATAGTGAAGCTTACAACCCTTGATTGAGATAATAGATTGTGAATTCACTATCCAACAGAGAAGCATTTGGTGGTTATAAGAAACAAAATTCACTTAAATTGACTCTACATAGCTAATGTGGCAATTACTGTAAATCGGGCTTTTACTTGAGCAATCAATTTCCCTACATAACACAACCGTGATCTTCCTCCTACAATTCATGTGTAGCATCATCATCATTATCTTCATTGGTTTACTGATCTATGAAGACACTTGCAAATGACTTAAATGGATTGTTGGAATGTGTTATGCGTCTAAAATTGGGTTCTATTTAGACGTTTGTATGGTAATAAAATACACATAATATATCTACAAATAGTTAACACACATGATCTGATTATATATTATAAACAGTTAGTGGTTCAAACATCATATTTTTTATCATCATTATCGGAGCCATTTATTCATCTAAATAAAGTCTTATCTTTCTAATAAGCATGACTAAATATCTTGACAATGAAAAAGATCCTATTCTAGCTAATGATTGGTACATATAAAAATAGGAAATGTTGAACACACCTGAAACAGTAGTTAGTATTGATTGATGCCACAACTCCTTTGATTAGATATCTTTTCAGCTCTTAAAAGACCAACCAATTGTGACTTGACACGTTAGGACCAATATATAAAAATCATACCAATTCCATGTACATATAACATGTAATATGTGATAGGAAAAAAAGGACATTGCCTTTACCTTTTTCACCATCGATGCGGGGACAGTTGTACAGTGCATGATGTGATGGTTTACTAGACTACTTGGATTGGGAGAAAGTAGGATTGGAGAAATTTTTAAGGGATCCTACCATACAAGGTATTCACCTTTTGAAAGATTCTCATAAAATTTGTCTAGTAATCATAGGTAAAAAGATAATGAGATAGGAGTGATTTCTACTCTAAATGAAGCTTTGTGGAGCCTCCTTTTTGCTAGATAAGAGGTCACTAATAGGTGAAATGTGTAGAATCTCCTGCTTCCTACTCATTTCCTTCATCCAAATGCACCCTAAGAGAAAGTAGGGGATTCTCCTTGAGTAACCAGTTCAGTAATTTCTTGGTAGGAGAAACAATACAAAGATGTAATCATGCTACATGTCATGTTTCCCTACTCAAGAGAAGTGATTTTTACCATTTCCATAGTAGAAAGTAGAAACTACTTTCTGCTTCTTTATACTAGAACTTTTTTACTCTATTTTACATGTATTAAAAGATCCTACACTCTCTCTTTAAAAGTTTCCCCCATCCAAACAAAGCCTATCTACATATACAAGAAAAAGATAACATAAATCAGCTACTTAAGAATTGAATTCATGAGGAGTGGCCCTAATCGACAATAATGTTGTTGATAATTAAATGTATTATATGAAATACCCAAACATATTTTGTAATTAGTTTAATTGAGAATTAAGACTTGTTTGTTTCCATCTATACACCGAGAGATTTCCCTTCGATTGGATATCCATCAATTTTGACTCGCCACGTCAACAATTAATAAATAAAAAGATATAATTCCATACACATACAACATCTTCTAATTTTAGCAGTAAATAAAAGAGGATCAATGGGGACAACCTCATTGTTTATAAGGGGAACCCCCCTCCCCTCCCCCACCCCCAACACTTTATTTTGATTAATACAAGGGATCATTATCATTTCATGGAAGTAACGTTTGTCATTTAATCAAAATAGTGATAAAAAGTGATAAAAGGTATCTCCACAGAGATTGACACTCTTTATACTTTATTTTATTCAAATAACAAAAATGCCCTTGGATATTAAATTTTAGTAGAAGACATACTTGTGTTTTCTTTTCAAAAGAATTGTTTTTATTATTTGAGTCAAAATAAAGTAGAAGAGGTGTCCCTTGCCTTCACAGAAATCATACACGGACATTCATGTACTTCTACTATAAAAATTGAACAAAAGACAAGTCCATTATTCTTTGATCTTTATTATCAAAAGTATCGATGTTCCTATCACTTCCCCCGCTAAAAAATTCAGGGAAGGGATAAATATAGTAGAGTCACTAACTTTATAAACATAGTTTACGATAGAGTCAGGGACGTAGAACTCAAAAAGCTAATCCATAAGATTTTGGTTTTCGATGATGATAAAATCTGACCTATGGCTTATAGGAATTCTATAAATAAAAAAACCCAAATTATATTTTGTAATTAGCATTAATTCAGAATTAAGATGTGTTCGGTTCCATCCAAAATACTGAAAGTTCCAGAGAGTTTCCAAATTGGACATCCAAACACAACACAAACGAGATATCTAAATTTCCAAACAACGAAAGTTAGGAAACCCTAACCTTTTCTTCCTTCTGCTACCCTCTGAAGATTTTCATGACCACTTCTAGAAACTTCTGCTGTTGCTTCTTCTTCTTCTTCTTTGACGGTTTCCGCGTCGCGGTGAGTTAAATCGGTGAGTCGGCGCAGGAGATCGGCCCTCCGAGCTCTAGCAGCCTCGAGCTGGCGGAGGAGCTGATCGGATCGGGCCCTCGCGCGTTCGAGCTGGGCAGTAAGCTCAGCTCGGAGGGCGTCGAGCCGGGAGCCGGCTTCGGCGAGCCGAGCACGCCAGGCGATTAGGTGAGAGTGTTGGAGAGGGGATTTGTCGAAAAGGAAGCGCTGCTGATCAAAACACATGACCGCCGATTCTGAGAGATTCGGAGATTTTTGGACAATGGAAGATGGTCCAAGGGAAAATAAATAGCCGTAGGAATTATTAAAAAAAAGTTTGGTGGTTTGGTGAATTGTTTTATAAACAGACTTCTCAATTATTAGATGGAAGAGAGGACTTTTCAAAAAAAAAAAATTAAATGAGAAATAAGATTTTTAAATATTCTTCTTTAATAACCAGAGTAGAATTTTGTGACCTAGAAAGATATAAACATTTGATTACATTGGATTTTTTATTAGATATCTAATAATCACTCTTAATTTTTATTTACAGTTGATGGTTGTACATATGGCAGACTATTGATAAAAACCATCAATTTAAGTAAATTATAATAATAAATAAATATTGAAAAACTTCTTCAAAGGTGCATTGTCGCATGTGACTACTGTTTTTTATAAGTTAATTTTTTTTTTCAACTTAATTTACATAAGACAGTGCTTGATATCAATAGACACATCGGTGCTGAATCAATCCTCTCTGGCTTTCTACTTTTATTTTAAATTCATGAATTGGGTTTCATGCCATAATGCCCTATTAACTGAGCAATAAATGTTACATATTGTTTTGGCTAAGCTTTATTTACCTGCAGAGTCAAAACAACTATTCATACATCAAAGATAAATCTAGAAAGGCTATTTTTAGGGAGATTTTCCAACAATTAATAGAGGGCTGATATAAATGAAATGTTATAAATATAATTATTTTATATATATATATATATATATATATATATATTGAATTATTCAAATACAAATCATCATCATCATCTAATACATTTATCAATTTTTTATTTGCATTCACTCTTCAATATTGTAACCTACTAAAGTGTAAAGGAATGAGATAAAAAGACATCATGATGATAAATAATGTGAAGAAGTGCAGGGCTGCATTTGAATAGGGGTATTGGAGGGTAATCCCCCATTACTCTTATTTAGTAATAGAGGGGTAAACAATAAAAATCAAAATTTTACTCATTTTCTCTCACTTTTGTAAATCTGCTCTTATTAAGAGGTATTCATAATATTCAAGGTAACTCTAATCATAAATAACACTGAGTAACTTGTACAAAATTTATCTCTAATCCAAACACAATCCATATTATAATTATGAAATTAGAAGTTGGGCAATGAATGTTGACTAGGTAATCAACCATTAGAAATTACAAAATCCATATTATTGAGATAAATATCTATATAATAATGATAAATGATACAAAGTGACGTGACAAGTGGCTAAAATTTGACCCCTTTGCCATCATCTTAACTTTATATCTCAAAACTTGAAGTCATAAATATTTGATTGAGACTCAACTATAACAGATGTTCTGAATAGAAAAGTAGAATGAGATGGGTGGCTACCCACCCAAAAAAGTCCTGAATAGAAAGATGGAACCATCTTATTTTAAGTGAATATATTTAATTATTAGACAATTCTCTCACAAAAATTTATACCAAACAGAACATAAGAACATGAGAATTGAGAACCACTCCTAGAAAGGGTTGTTTGTCCAAATGCAATAGAAATAGAGCCCTGGTCGAACCGGTCGAGGCACAAACCGGTTCAATCAGTGTTTCAGCCTGGATCAACTGTGGCCCACTTATGGACGGCCAAGATTCACTTAGTTAAAATTTAAATCATTTGCTCCTTCTAAAAAGGAAATGGCAATATCGTAATTAAAGTTAATCAAAAGTTTCCATCTTTCGGCAGCAGGAGTTCGAATCCTCCCCAACTTAAAACCCCTTCCGTTTCTTTCTCTCTGTTGTTCTCAACGCTCTTTCGCTCCAATTTCTTTTTCTATTTTATTTTTATCTTAAATCTCTGCAAAAATCAATTTCTTCAAAACCCGATTCGTATGATTTTCTCTGCGATTTGGGTTCTTTCAGTCACCTCTATAACCTCCGAAAAAAGGGCATTTGAATGCTGAAAAACGACTCATTTGCTCCAATTATTCCTTCTATTTTCCTTTTCAATCTCTGCAGAAAACCCATTTCTCTAAGACCAGATTCGCATATTTTTTCTATGATTCAAGTTTCTTTCTGTCACCTCTAAAACCTCTGTCAAGGGGCGTTTGAATGTTGAGAAACGGCTCTTTCCCTCTAGTCTCTCAAATTAGTTTTCTCTTCAATCTCGGCAAAGAAATAATCTCTTCACCAAATTCTTCTTCTTTTCTTCTCTATATTCTCTACAAAAATTAACCCCATTTCTCCAAGACCCGATTTTATGATTTTTGTATACGAGCTGGGTTTCTTTTAGTCACCTCTAAAATCTGGAGAAGGGTGTTTGAATGCTGAGAAACGATGACTGAGACGAAGAATAAGAAGAAGAAGAAGAAGGTC
Source organism: Chimonanthus praecox (assembly GCA_022113865.1). NCBI lineage: Eukaryota > Viridiplantae > Streptophyta > Magnoliopsida > Laurales > Calycanthaceae > Chimonanthus > Chimonanthus praecox. The sequence goes on from CM039086.1 coordinate 28,961,584, forward strand.
TCTATCAGTGAAGACGACACTTCATTGATTTTACAAAGGTATACAACCAAGCCCTCTCTGTCTCTCTCTGCGCGCTTGTAATAATGAGAGTTCCTGAAAGAAAATCTTAGATCTATGTTATTTCACCAGTAGAGAAGGATATTTCCAAATCTTTTTTTTTTTTGTTGGGTATACAGGTTTTTGAATTTTAGTTAGAGGGACCTTTCTATGTACTCGGAACTGGAAATAAACTAACCGTTGCATAAACAGATTGTTATCTGTTCCATTCGGTCCATATTTTGTGGGCCATCATTTCTCCGCTATTTTAGCAGCGCTGAAACCCTTTGAAGAAATTTGTTTGTGGTTACGTTTGTTCCAAATTTTTGGGGCCATTATGTCTCTGTTATTCTGCAGCCCTAAAACCCTTTGAATAAAATTGATTGTGGTCACACGACAATCTTAAAGGAGAATAGTGGAGAAATCATGACCACAATCTCAAATGAGCGCAGTGGAGAAGCAATAACTATCCATTATGGTCTTGGAGCAGAACTAGTCATATATTTTAAAATAGACAACTTTGAGCTATATGTTTATTTGTATTTGAGAAAGTTCCAGAAGGAAATCTCATGTTATTTCATCAGTAGAGGACGAGTTTTGCAGGCTTTATTTATTTCTTTATTTATCCACATATGGATCCTTGAATTTTAGTTAGAGGCATGTGTTGATGTACTCGGAATTGGAATGAGCTCAACTGTTGGGATGAATGGATTGTAATCCACTCTGTTCGCGCCAAATTTTTGGGACTGCTGTTTCTCCACTATTATGCAGCCCCAAAACCCCTGGAGAAATTTTTTTATGGCTGTGCCGCAATCTTAAATGAGAATTGTGGAGAAATGATAACCATCCATTCCTTTCTGTCCAAATTTTGGGGCAGAAATAGCGTATATTTTGAAAAATAGACATGTTTGAGATTTATGGGTATTTTACTAGAGAATGTTCCAAAAAGAAATCTTATTAGCAGAAGAGGAGTTTTTCTGGCATTATATATTTTAAGCACATGGGTTATTGAATTTTAATTATAGGCTTGTCTGGAACTCTGGATGTACCCAGGGTTGGAAAGGAAATAGGTTGTTGGGTTTACAGATTGTAACCATTCCCTTTGGTCCATATTTTGGAGGCTAATGTTTCTCCGCCATTATGTGGCACCAAAACCCTATATTTACAATCTCAGATGAGAATGCGGAGAAATGATAACTATCCTTTCTATTAAGTCCAAATGTTAGGGGCTATTGTTTCTCTGCTATTCTCATTAATGTTTTGAACTATAAACTGTCATATATTTAAAAAGAGATTCTTGTGTACATCTAAAAGTACTATATCAATGTGTATTTTTACCGATAGAATTTCAAAATGAGCCATGTAATTGGCTTTTTAGTCTGAAAAGGACTGAGAAGGCTGAAGATGTAGTAAACTATGGTGTATGAGAGAAGCATTGTATCAGAGAAAGTTCCAGAAAGAAATTTTTGTCAGTAGAGGAGGCATTTCGCAGTCTTCGTCTATTTTTGCACATGTTATTTAATTTTAATAAGAGACACGTCTGCATGTACCCAGAATTGGAAAAGAAATTGATTGTTGGCTGAGTAGATTGTAATCCATTCTGTTTGGTCCACATTTTGGGGGTTATTGTTTCTCCACCTTTCTGCTGCCCCAAGTCCCTTTACACGATGACAATCTTAAATGAGAATAGCGGAGAAACAATAACTATCCATTCCATTCACTCCAAACTTTTGGGGCTATCATTTCTCTGCTTTTTATTAATCTTTTGGAGTAGAAATAGTCATATTTTAAAAAATAGACAACTTTGAGCTATATGTGTATTTGTATTAGAGAAAGCTCCACAAAGAAATCTTTATCAGTAGAGGAGTTCTGCACATTTTATCCATTTTTTGCACATGGGTCTTCTATTTTAATTAGAGGCATGTCTGGATGTACGTGGAATTCGACAGGAAGTTGATTGTTGGGCTTAGCAGATTGTAATCCATTCTGTTTTGGTTATATTTAGGGGGCTATCGTTTCTCCACCATTCTGCAGCCCTAAAACCCTTTACACCATAATCTTAAATGAGAATAGTGGACAACAATAACTACCCATTCTATTCAGTTGAAATTTTGGGGTCTATTGTTTCTCCGTCTTCTCATTAAGATCTTGGAGCAGAAATAGTTATACATTTAAAAAAGACAACTTTAGCTATATGTTTATTTGCATTAAAGAAAGTTCTAAAAAAAATTATTTTATTAATCAGTAGAGGAGGAGTTTTGCAGGCTTTAATTATGTGCATTTAATTAGGGGCGTGTATGGAGGTATCTAGAATTGGAAAGAAAATCAATTTGCTGGGCTGATGGTATTGTAATCATTTCTGTTTGGAGGCTATTGATTTTCTGCTGTTCGGCAGCCCCAAGACCAAGGTCGGTGATTTTTTTAGATTTTGGTGCAGAAACAGTCATAGAATTAAAAACAGACAAGTTTCTGCTATACAAGTGTGTATCCGTGTTTGACTACGTTAGGTTAAATATTGAAATTGATGGGGCATTGGGGCTTTGACTTGTAAAGGGGACCTAACTTTGATAAATTGACCTCACAAGGGCAAATCGGGGCATGCTTTATGGTTCTTCCCTCATCAGGATCTATTTATATTGATTCGGTGGATGCTCATTTGGTAAATGGTAATGCAGGGCTCAAGTGGCTATCATTTTAGTCAAGGTGTGTGATGATGGAAAACTGGGCCCTAATTCAGTATTTTTGGTTGCCCTTTTTTTGGTTTTCCTCTTTTGTACAGAATGGCATTTAGGGCTATGCAAAAGTAGTACTCTTGGTGGTTGCCTAATTGGCTAGACTTGAGATCATAACTCTCAATGTCATACTATTACGCTGTGGGCTACCGCCGATGATTGAAGCTCTCTCCCTTTTTTTGTAGCTAACAAAATCTGGATAGTTGATCTATTGCCAGCTGAGATTTTAATTTTCAAGCATGTATATTATGCAGGTGGAAGATGTTGAAATGGTTGATCTCTTGTATCTTGCATGTTTGCCACTTCCATTTGGAGGCATTTATTTCAGCTTTTCATATTTTCTCAGTGATTCATGTCTCTATTGGTGAAACTTTAAGTTGATCAACAACTTTTAGCCTTTCTACTATAGAGCAAGGATACTATGGTCCGTTCTTCCTTCTAGAATTCATCATCATCATCAAAAGCCATTGCATATATTTGGTGTTGGCCTTTTGGGTCCTATGTTTCCATTATGTCCTATCAAAGACTATATTATTTGCCACCTACATTCTGTCATGTCCTTTACTCCCTCGATGCAAGTCTTCAAATGTCTATCCTTTCTAGCCCCCTTCCACCTGCAATTTATTAATTTTTGTACCAGGACTCTTTTTGATCGACTGTGGATATCTCAGATCATCTTAACTGCCCTTCTCCCATCTTTTATCTATTGGAGCTATATATTAGGTTCTCCTAATGTGGTCATTTCTAATTCTAGTTTTTTTTTTGAAAGATAATTTCTAATTCTAGTTGTTCCCTCTATCATTCTTTGGTACCTTTTTTTTTAATAAATGGCATAAAAAGGAAAGTGTTCATAGGTTTTCCCAGGAAAGAATGACAACTAATTGTCTATGGCAATTAATTCAAAATGTCATTTTCTTTGGGCTCTATCAAGGAAAGAGTTCATAGGTTTTCCCAGCAATGAGTTCTATGCTAGAAGATATAAACACTATTTTTTTATTTAAATGTACATGTGCTTATTTGTTTTGTACTTTCTTTAAAAGTTTCATGAATCAATTTTCTTTGATTTTAGTTCCATTCTTTATAGTTTTATTTCCTCCATAGTGTTTTTTTTTAATAATAAAATAAAAGTAGGGAGGCTCATTGCAACCATAATGGTGGTTTTGTCTATGTCAGAGAGAGTCCATGCCATTGATCACAGTCTATTGCTATAATATGATGCCATTGGTTATATCTGGTGTTGAAAGTTGGAGCTTTTAATTACCATATGGTTTGTGATTTGGCCACCTACATTTCTATTGATCTTTTCTTCTTTTCAGGTACACAGCAACAACAATACTTGCTTTACTTCAGGAGGTTGCTCAATTTGCTGGTGTTAAAATTGATTGGAATGCTTTGGTGAAGAAGTCTTCTACTGGAATTTCAAATGCACGGGAATATCAAATGCTATGGCGGCATTTGGCTTACCGTGATGCGTTATCAGAAAAAGTTGAAGATGGCATTGAACCTTTGGTCAGTATGGGACTTTCCTTAAGTTGGCAAATTTTATGTTTTTATATTCCTTAAGTTGGCAAATTTTATGCTTTTATATTCCTTAAGTTGGCAAATGTTATGTTTTTACATTTGCTTTTCTTTAGCTTTATATCTTGCTGACATGCCTTTTTGTGCTTTAACATTTTTAGTATTTTACAGTATTCTTGTATGACTAGAGATAAATGGGAGAAGGCTGATGACAATTAGATTGTATAATACTTTTTTTTTTTTAATGTCTGACCCACCTTTTTATCTGTTGAACTGAAAGACTTTGTCCAATTAACTAATAATTTTCATGATATGAATATCTGATGTTAAACCTTTATGCCATGTCCAACTTTAAGCTAACCCCATATAGATGGATGAAGTTTTGATGATGTTGATGATAATGAAACCTTGATGTCATGTTAATGGAACTAAGGAGGGGCAACTTCTAATTATTTGGGTGGATTGTGGGATGCTGATACGGGTATGCGTTTCGGATACGACTCGTATCCAAAACAGGGATACGGCAAATTTTGAAAAACTAGGATACGGGTGTGGCGGGATACGCTGAATTAAAAAAAAAAATTATTATTATTATTATATATATATATATTACAAAAGATATATATATATAAAGATTAGACTATTAGCAATTTAGTATTATGAAAAGATTTATATAATATGTTTAAAAAATATTTACAATATTACAGTATATAAACTGTGAATGATTATTAAGGTTAAAAAAATAATACTGAAAAGATATATATATATATATATATATATATATATATTATATATATATATATATATATATATTCCCCTTTTCCCGTACTGCCGTATCCCGTGCCGTGTGCCGTTGTATCTCTCCGTGTCTGCTGTCATATCCTGTTGTATCCCTCTGTGTCTGCTTCCGTATCCTTGACGTATCCATATTTAAAACATATTTTATTTAATTGGATACATATCTGACACGTATCCGAGCCTTATCCGGTTGTATCCGTGTCGGAAACGTATCGTGCTTCATAGGTGGGATGGGAAGGCCACTGCAGAACTCTCTGCTCTCCCTGTCAATTTGGTTGGATGATCTTGGCTGTCAATCAAGAGTTTGAACATGAATCGTCCATATGCGAGCTCATGATGGTTGGCAAGGTCACTGAACAAGGTGATAGAGTGAAGTCCAGGGCATCTAAAGTGGGTTTTTTCCCCTCCCACTGCTAGTTATGCATCAGGGGCTGGACCTTTGACCTTCAACTGCTTGAAGGTAATTTGATGTGCTGGTTTCACACCAGCTCATTCCTTTTTTGGTTATATTAAAATATGACCATAATATCAATTTCAGACTCATGTGTAATTTGTTTATTGAGATGATTCTAAGTGCGAAAACTAAAACATTGACATAAAAAATCATTTGATTGAATCTTTCTTATGGGTAGGTAATTGGCAAAGCTGAGTAACAATACTTCTTTAGTTCCTTATATGACAAGGATTCAGGTTTTGCAAATTTATACATCAACTACCTTTATATCTTCTTATACAAAAGCCTTTATATTTATGTTTTCTACTAACATTATATGTTGCTTGCTATATATGCTGTGTTGGAGTTTATTTTTAATGACATTTATAATCTGTTTTCAGGATGATGATAGTGATTTAGAAATTGAACTAGAGCCTTCCCCTGCAGTCAACAGTGAAGCCTCAATTGAGGCTGCAGCATGTGTAAAGGTAGTGCTCATGACACTTTGGTGTTTACTATTTTGGAAGTCATGTGGCCTACTCTTATGAAAGTCTCATGTGATGTATGTAATTAGTGCTTCTACTTATTTCCTAATTGTTTGTCGATACTTTCTGTCACAAAGATCAGATTTGGGGATCTCCCAAGTCTCTGCATATCTATTGTACTGCCACAGTGATATCTTAACCTTGCATCTTTGTTATTCTCCTCCTCCCTTTATCACATAATCTCAGCATGGTAATCAAGTGCAGATATTTTTTTATGCTCCTGTTAATAAGACACTTGTTTTTTATAATTGGGAGAACAACTTGCTGTTTTGGACATTTGGTACCAAATATGGCAAGTACTGACCCCAATCATAAAATGGAAAAAACAAAAGAAAAGAAGAAAGTTGTGATGACAATTATGAAAAATGAATAGGATAGTTGCAGTGACATATTCGGGGTTGCCTCTGGAGGCTAATCTAAGGTCAAAAAAAGGAATCTGATCATGGAGAGATCTGAGAAAAAGTTTGCTTCTTGGAAGCAGAATTATCTGTGGTTGGGAGTAAGAATCCCATTTATTGAAGCTACTATGGCTTACCTCCCAGTACACTAATTATTTGAGATTGCAGTTGGGGTGGCAAAGAGATTGGGGAAGATAATGGCCATGCTAGCCCTGAAGATGTGGGATGGAAGAAAATGTGTTGTGGCAAAAGTTATTATTATATGTTAAGTTGTTACCATCATTAAAGCCAAAATGATGCGGTGCCATCGTCCTGCGTCACAAAATCTCATCTATTTTGGGTCAGCTTTTCTAGTTCTACTTCTTTATGTGACCCTATCATAAACCAACCATCAATCAGTCCACTGTCTGTTATGTTGTTATTTTGCCCTGCCCTCCATGTTTTCGGTGAAAAGATTATAAGCTAGGGCAAATCAGCCTTAATGAGAAAGGCTAAGCTTAGTGGCAATATGTCTTGACTAGGGTTCTATGGTTGACATGCAATTCCAGAATTTTATATGAAAAGGAGAGTTTTGCATTAGAGGTCTTTAAATCTGCCAAGGCAAGGATGATTAAATGGTTGTTAGGGAGGAAATAATTCAAGAGAGGTTTGAAGCCATACTTGAGAAGCTAGGTAAATGGGTTTTTTCTAAGTGGCATTGATTTTTTTTTTTTGGCATCATGTTTTGCTGGTGTTCATTTATGTTGTCTATTTAGTGTGAACATTAAGGCATCTTTATAAAAGATAGTACCATCACTAGGATGAATTTTGATATAAGCCCACACACCCCACGCTGCTCCCCCACCCACACACACAAAAAGAAAAAGAAGAAGAAAAAGAAACACAGAATAGAAGTGAAAGAAAAGGACCAAGCATGATGCCCTTTATGTATTGGTGTCAGCCATGTATTGATCAACCAAATAGGCACCTTTACATGTGACAGGATAATATCATTGGGGACTGGCCCAGCAAGATTCTTTAAGCAAGATTGGTTATTGCGATGTTGATTGTGCCCAATGACAAGCATTTCACCACGATTCTATTATCGTAATCCCTAGCCTCGTGAGATGCACCATGAGAATTATTGGCTCATTATAATAAAAAGGGTTTTCTTCTTTTTTTTTTTTAATGAAGGCCCCCTATGTTTTGAGTTTATTTGAAAAAAAAAACCATTAGTTTTTCATAATTGTAAAAAAACCCTAACTTTTGATAAAACTTTTAAAAAAGCCCCATTCACTGTAGTTCATTTATAACAAATTGATTTTTTCTTTGAGATCTTTTTAGATATATGTCATAGGGCTCACTTGGAGGTTAATACCACTTAGTGAGCAGGGTGATCAAAAAATAGTTTTTATAGATTAGTAGCATCTCAAAAATGAACTAAATTAAGCAATCAAAATATTAGATTTTAAGGCCAAAAAATAACGATGGCAAACAATCACAGTTTCAATCGAACAATGAGATTAGCTTTGATTATGATAAAATTTGGAGTATGCTAAGTGCATAACATATAATTAATGTAAAAAAAGGGAAATAGGTGAAAAAACTATCTCATGAAGACCCCATAGAATATTTCACATGATGTAAATTATGTGCCACACATGGGAGTCAAAGGCATGCCTTAGGTGCAAGAGGGGAGTGTGCGCCTAAATAAGACTAGGCAAGGCACCGACGCGCCTAGATGCGCCTTAATGCACTTTTTATTTTTTAATTTATGTGGTACTAAAATCTAAATATGAAGACACAATTTTCCTCTCAAGTGTTAAAAAAATTTAGATAAAAAAAATATAAAGTGTTGACTTATAATATTGAAAAACTTTAAAATATAAAACCATGTGGTTAGGGTTTGGGTTAAAAAATTTAGGACAAACTGAAAAAAAAAAAGGAAGAAGAGAGAAACACTTTTAACCATTTTCTTTTTGTTGATGATATAACTATTGGAAGGTGAAGACTTATTGATGATGTTTTACTCTTTATTACTTGGTTTTATGCACTAGACTTCTGTTATTAACTTCTTATATTATGTACTTCTATTTTTACATTTAATGCATTTTCTTTATAGTATATATATTGCATTGTTTAGTTGATGGGAGGTTGAAAAGGTAATGCATTTGTCATTAATATTTAAAAATAGTTGTAAACATTTGCATATGTGAAAAGAATATACATATTTAAAAATATGAAAAGTGTGCCTAAAATGAAAAAGCCTATGACTTAGGCTCCAACCTTTGTGCGTTAAGTGCACCTTGCGCCTTAACTACTTTGGTGCTAAAAGAATAAATAAATTTTCAAAAGGAAGTTGAACTTTAGTCAATATTGCAAGGGGCTTTTCAAAATTTTTTAATCAAAAGTTAGGGGCTTTTTAGAATTAGAAAAACTCGGGGACTTTTTGAAATAAATTCAAAAGGTAGTGGCCTTTTTAGATAAATTCTAATAAAAATCTCAAGGATCAAAATTATAAGCTAGGATGATAGAAAGGGGTTGAATCTTCAACACCCCCTATCCATGTGACCTGTAACACATCCTCCCAACCATGTGGTGTCCATTCCATAAATTGATGTGTGGTTCCCTTAACTAGGATATGAATCAGTCTCTCTCTATTGCATATCCATCTGACTGATACTTCCAATTGTTAAAAAAAGTGACAGTTACTCCATTTTTCAGCATCGTTAGTTGTCATCTTCTTTAGAAACTTTGTGTATGTTCTTTAGTAAAATATGAATTTTGCATGTAAAGGTTTTTTTGTGTCTAGTATCTGTTGATGATCCTTATTTTCACCATTTTTAAAGTTTTTTCCTTGGGATTGAATGGTTTGGGCAGGTGCTAATTGCCTCGGGTTCATCTTGTGACTCTGGCCCTACAAATCGAGCTACTGTTGAAGCACCTTTAACTATAAATATTCCTAATGGCCAGTCTTTACGCAATCCATCAGAAAATTCACAGCTGGCACGCTCTATACAGGGAACAAACATTACAGTTCCTGTTTCTGTCCAGAAACAACCATTACCTTCAGTTCCATCTTCGGAAGGCTTGGATGGAAATGGGTCTTCAAGTGGAAATGTACCTCCACGAAGGAAGAGGAAACTTTGGACTGCAGAGGAGGATATGGAACTTATAGCTGCCGTGCAGAAATTTGGTGAGGGGAATTGGGCCAATATCTTGAAAGGAGATTTCAAGCATGACAGAACTGCTTCACAATTATCTCAGGTTTTATGTTCCTTCAAATTCTGTTGTTTTTCAGTCATCATTTTCTTTAATGCGATGCCACATGTCACTGTGGGCATTCTTGACATCTGAGTGTGTACACATGATTCCCTCAGTTTGATGATCCAGACCTTTGATCTGACGGGCCCCAAGTGGTGGACAATCCTTGATTTCTGTCAGAAATGGTTTAGATTACCTAGGCAATGTGTACCCTTAAACAAACTATAGGAATTTTGCATGGGCTATTCAAGTAAGACTTGATTCTTCATTAAGAATCTGTACTTCTTCACTTGTTTATGGAATTCTAGGCATCTTGAATATGATTTTAGGATATTCGGAAGTCCTAATCTTGACTTGTGATTACTTCTAGTAATATGCTTGCATACTATGGATCTCTTTAGATCTTTTGATTTTTGTGATGTTATTTGCATAGATCTTGTTTAATCATTGAATATGGAATGTTATTTTTTAAATCAGTGTTTTTATTGCATATTTTAAGCATAGGGGAGAGTTCTTTGAGTCGGGCTTTCCCGGGTTGTTTAGAGCGGCGTTGGATAGAGAAGCCTTGGTGAAGGACTACTACAACAAAGTGAATGGAGACCCACATTGGAGTATAGCTTTTAGGAGAACCCTCAGGGATTTTGAGGAAGACCAACTCTGCTCCCTACCTGAGGGCTTGTTAAAGGAATCTGTTATGAGTATGGATGAAGAGGATTGGTGGATTTGGGCCACAGACCCATCTGGTGTCTTCTCAGTTAAATCTATGCTTAGATCCGTCTACTCCCTATGGCAAGAAGACTATCCACCATGTGCCTTGACCTGGAATAATAAAGTCCTGCCAAGAATACTAGTATTTTTGTGGGTAGTCAAATGCAACCAAGGAGTCGAGGCCTCCTCCCCGAGGGAGCTTCAGAGCTGTGTGTACTTTGTGAAGAGGGAGAGGAGTCGGTCGATCACCTGTTGTGTGCCTATCCATATGCGATAGGAATCTAGCGCATGTTCATCAACCTGATGGAATGCTCATGGGCAATGAACAACACGATAGGAAAGACTGTCATAGAATGGAAAGGGGGGCCTTTTGTTGGGAGAAGAAGGGTGGCATGGAACTGATTCCAACAGCAATCATGTGTGCAATTGGGAATAAGAGGAATATTAGAATCTTTAAAGGAAAATCGGGCTCGACAGTAGAGGTGTTTGAGAAGGCCAAATGGAATTTAGCTTGTTGGCTATCTCTATGTAAGGAATTCTCTGGGTGCTCCTCTGAAGATTTATATCTATTGTGGGAGGGATGTATGAAATGTAGCAAAAAAGTTTAGAAACCTAGGGTGGATTGGTGAAACCAGAGAAAAGGTACTTTAAGTTTAACGTTAACGGTGCAGCTAAACGAAAATTGGGTCCAACAGGTATAGGAGGAGTACTTCATGATGATGACGGTAGAATGTGATTAATTTTCTCGGAGTCGGTAGGAGTCATGGAGTTTAACAAGGCGGATCATATGTGCTTGGGTTGAGCTTTTCCCCTTACTCTCACCCAGGACTGAGGCATAATTTGTAACCTTTCTATATCTTTTAGTTTTTGTTTTCTTTTTGGGTGGGCGGTTGTACACACCTCTTGTACTCTCCAATGTTATATTTATGTCTCTGTTTTCAAATATTTTAAGCATATATCAATAGATACTTCTTAGATTTCTTATTTTCGTTCATTACATTCCTAGATCTAGTGTTTTAAATGCCTTAGCCTTATCTTATGGTACACTTGTTCTGTGTCACTGTATGATCAATTGGTGATGAAACTTTAGACGCTTCATATCCATGTAATCCGCCACACAATTATGTAGGCTCCATGATCCATTTGATAGGAGGTTTTGTTGGAGATTCTTGCTAGCCTAACTCTTTACCAAATCCTGTCTGTATCATGTTTATCACATTTAGGAATTCCATCCTTACTTGGAATACAATCTAAAGGTTTTTGAAAGCCTATAGATACCCTTCCAACAAATAAGGGGCTTTTCATTCACCTTTGGAGATCAATCTTAGTCACTTAATATCCTGCTGGTTTGCACACTTCTTCCAACTTCAGCCAATGCAAGTACTGTCTTCACAATATGAGATTTGAAGAATGCTCTCTGTATCTGTTCTATTTTTGTTTCCTAAGATCTATAGTAATGTGATAGAAATCAAGCCTCCTCCCAATAGGAGCTCTTGTATTCTGAACTCATAGCCATTCTCCACCAACTAGTTTGTCAATATGGGCAAAACACACTACAACAAATTGAAGATGAAATTTCAATCCATTTTATTTTATTCATTATGCTTTTGGCTTGTTACCATTAAGGGAAAAAAATACTTTTTGCTTGTCATAAGAACTGAAGCCATTTAATAGAAAGCAGCAGTTATTCAGACTTTACCTTAATTTGATGTTGTACATCTGAAGCATTGTGGGCCATCACCATTTGAAAAATGAGCGATGTTGATGACACCAATTTCTTTATGTGAATACAGAGATGGGCCATCATTAGAAAGCGGAAAGCCAACTTGACCACAAGCAATGCTGGCAACTCAACAGGTACAGTGCTTACTGAGGCACAGCTTGCGGCACGTCAGGCAGTTTCCATGGCTTTGAATATGCCGATGATGGGAAGCTTATCAGCAGCATGCTCAGCTGGTGCGGATGCTTTTATTCTGCTATTTTACATTTTAGTACTTAGACTGGCAAAATATGTGATTAATTTCGGTGTTGTATTTGTTGTTATCATCATCATCATCAATTGAGTTCTACTTTCCTCTGATTCTATCATGAACACACCCTTCTTCCTTCCCCTTCCCCCCGTCCCAACCCAAAATATAATAATAATAATAATAAGAAAAAATGAAAGAAGAAGAAGAGGGTTGGTTAAATTGCATGGGTATTTTTGTATCAGTAACTACTCAAAAATAATTTATTTCATTTCCCGCTAATAGGAGTGTATAATTATTTGCAGGTTTCTACTACTGATGAGTATAAATTTTCTTTCTGAAACAGCTGCGGCCAATCCTTCAAGCACTCATAATAATGTTTTCACAGTTCCTGCTTCTGCAAGTGATGCAGCTCCGGCTTCCACCTGTCCCCAAGAATCAAGCACCAAAGCTCCGATGGGCAGCTCCTCACAGGCATTACAACAATCCCAACAAACTCCCAACCATGCATCTTTGCCAAGGGGTCCATTGACATCCAACCCAGCACCTGCATCTGCATCCACATCCTCATCTGCACCACCACCAGCAGCACCAAAATCTCGAGCAACCGCAAAACGGCAGTCAGCCCCTGCAAAGAGCCCTCCTATGGGCCCAAATTCTATGATTCAAGCAGCTGCAGTTGCTGCTGGTGCCCGCATTGCCAATCCTTCGACTGCTGCTTCTCTCTTCAAGGCTGCGCAATCTAAAAACGTTGTCCATATCCGGCAGGGAGGTTCTGTTCCCACATCATCACTGCCTGGTGTTGCCAGACCTTTAGGTCCCAACTCGATTGGGCCCCGACCATCTAATGTCCACTATATTCGAACAGGCCTGGCTTCAACTGCACCCACCTATTCGGGTATGGTTCCAAGTGGTCCGCGTCCCAGCAGTCAGTATGTACAGAGTGGTTCTTTGAAATTGGCAGTGACGGGTCAGCCTCCAATGCTGGGTACCACTCCATTGAATCCTCCAGCTCAGCAAGTGATCGCTGAGTCCAAGTCAGCAACCTCTAATTGCGGAAATACCGATAGTGTTAAAAGTCCTAGTATTTCTGTAAGTGTTGCTGGTTCCTGTCCTATCACTTCTGCATCTGAGGTTAAAACTTCGGAGGACAAGAAATTGGATAGCTCCATGGAGGCACCGAAAGAGTCAGTCCGAGATCAGTCATGTTTGCCAAACTCGAAGGCAGATGGATGTGAAGCTGGGGCTGCTGCTGGTGAAAGTCAAACTTCGGTTCCAAGGAAGACAGATGTGGTGAATAAGAGTCCTTGTCAGAATTCAATTGCCATTGAAAAGCCAACGGATGGTGATGTGGCTAATACATGTTCTGGTGAGAATCAAACAGTGAGTGGCAAAACTGGTGAAGATCAAACCGTAACTGAAAAAACAACAGGTTTACCAAGCAAGGCTAGTCAAAATCAAAATGCATTTGAGCAGCAGCGAAAAGATTCATCTATCGCAGAGGCGACGGAGAAATTGGCCACCATAAGTGAGAGTTGGGGTGACCAAAATGTTCGGGATGACAAAAGCAGTTCATTGTCGGCGGGGGTGATGTAGATTAAAATCATTTTTGAGTTTTAACACATCGAACCTTTGAAATGGTGTCATCTGCAAAGAGGAAATTCTATTCTTTCACTGTTATTGAAGGTCATCAAACATGTAATCTTAGTTGTACATTGGACTGGAAATTCAACGATGAAATGAAAACAGGTCCGTCTATCTTGTTTGGTAGTTAGGACCGATATGTTGGCCCATGTTAGTTTCTTGCCTCATTATCTGCACTTCATTTTGTTCAAGCGACAATCTTAAATTGTAGTTAGAACATAGTTTTGGACTTCGTAGCATCCTTGGCGCGACCGATACCATTTTTAGTCATCCTTTTCTGTGAGAAGAGATTAAAATAGGTAAATGTTTAAAAAATGACTATTTTTATTTTTAATTATTCTCGGATTTTTAAACATTGATAGATTTTTTTTTAGATTAATATATATTAAGATGTTGGTTTGCGTCCGTAGTTAAAGTGTTAAAATACCTATTAGATGAGGCAGTTGCAAGATTTTTTTTGTTACGCCCCGATCCGACCGGTGGGCCCGGAACGCGACTGATTTTTTTTTTTTTTGAAAGATAAACTGAACCACAAGTATTCTTACTGGGCCGGATCAACAGTTAGGCCCAGTGGTTACACATTAGCCCGTTACGTAGACTCAAACATGTACCATATGCTTTCCAAAAGACAAGATACAACAACATCAATACATAACATGCTCAAATCAAAACCAACATTGATTAATACAACGTAAAATAAAATCACTCATTGATTCATCACTCAAAAGCATTGTCTCCAAAGGCAACATAGCCTATTACATCAATTCAATATAAATTAAGTACCACATCCGGTACAAAAAAGGACAATGGTTCCAAAACCAACAGGGAAAGATCAGGGCATTCCCCTCCGGGGGAATCCCAAAACACTGCTTTAACTTAATCGTCCTAAGCCTGAAAGAGAGGGTCCTCCTCCTCGGATTCATTGCCTGAAAGGTGAATGGTGTGAGCTAACTAGCCCAGTGAAGGATAATTAACAATGCAAATTAAGTAAATACAAAACAGGTTAGCAACAGTTCAATATCACATGCTTGATAGAAAAATAAGCATAATCTCAAGTAATATATCAACATCAATAAACCACTACCATTATCCACCGTAACGCCTGCCGATTATATTGAGACCAGTATTAAGTCCCGACACGGTCAAAATACATCCTTACAAGTACATCTCCGGCTCTTAAACGTAGCCGATACTGACACTCTCAAGTCAGCAACTGACGACAGCATGGTCCGTCCATGGTCCGGTAGACATAAACCATCTCTCATATGGCCGATATTAGTTCAATAGCCCAGGTACGTAGAAGCAGTCTTGCATACACATACGATCAACATCGTAATACCATAATCATCACATCACTCTTACCATAGTGCACCATGTATAGGCACATGAGTGGGTTCATCAAAATCGAAACCACTCATTGCTCAATATAACACCTGTTTACAAAATCTGCAGAGTTAAGTTCCCTCACCGTGATCGTGTAGGTTCGCGGTCTCTGTCAAACAACATACAAGTGCACAATCAATATACATATCAGATACGTACATATACGTAGTATTTGAAAATCACATGTTTTCCCACAAAATATCCAGGGCTCATGGAAATAAGTCTCCTACTTGGTTTCTAGCATTTTTAAATTATCCAAAAGATAATAATATAATAATAAAAGGGGCTCAGTCCAAACTCATATTGTCTTCTGGGCATTGACCAGATTGACTTATTGAGTGAGGTGTAGATCATCGGGTCACTTCTCGGTTGTCTTCTGGATAGGACCAGAGCTGACATTTTGAGTAGGCTCGAGGTCACCCAGTGCCCGACTATAGTGCCGGCTTGAAAGTGAATCACTCAGTTCCCGACTAGTGTCGGACTGAAAGCGGATACAATAATATTTACACTATAAATAATAAGAGAAAGGGGTTAGTACAGTTTTAATTAACAAAAAGAGGTACTAAATATCACATCACATAATCTAACAAAAGAATATTTTTTTTTTGAATAAAATAATAATATTTAATTTTTTAATTTTTTTTTTCTTCGATGGGAACCAACATTTAAAATCATAAGCAACTATAATCTAAAATAAATTTTTTTTTTGAATAAAATAATAATATTTAATTATTTAATTATTTATTCTTTTTTTTTTCAATGGGAACCAGCATTTCAAAACATGAGCAACCATAATATCAATAATAAAAAAAAAAAATTAAATAATAATATTTATTTATTTATTTATTTTTTCTTCTTCTTCTTCCCCATTCACTGTCTGCAATAGACAGTGAACGACCGGTGAACAGTAAAACTGAAAATGGGAAATGGCTATTTTCTGGACTCGGTTTTTACATCTGACCGGTCCGATGGATTCCTCCGGGAGTCCTCTTTCATAGGGAGAGGTTTGAAGCTTTGAAACTCAGTGAGCCATCCGATCTTAACACCGGAAGCTCACTGTTACGAGGAACCTAAATTTTTCCTAAATTTTGAAATCGTTTTTCTCACTGAAAACAAAGCCAAATTCAAAATTTTTTGATTCAAAACTAATTGAAATTGAAAGGGGAATGCAGTGGTTACCTTGGATTGAGTGTCTGGGCTGAAATCCGGATTTTCTTTTGAAATCTCCCTCTAAGTTACTGTTTACTAAAAGAGGGTCGGCCGGCTGGTTTTTGGATAACAGAGCCAGAGAGAAGGGAGAAGAGAAGATGCAGTTTCTGCTGGGAGTGAAGACTGAAGCTTAGGCCGGCTTTTATAGGATTTCCGGCCGAAAAATCTGGGATGGGACGCGACGACGGATCGCCGAAAATCCGGCCGAGCAGCAACACGCCCGCACGCTGCTACAGTAACCGCAGGATTTTCTGCTGTTTTGCAAATCAGCCCTCCAATATTTTCTAAATTGCAGAAAGGGCCTCAGTTTTAATAAAAACCTGATTTTTAATTAAAAGTAATAATTTAAAAACTCAAAAACCTGATCCAACCTTACAAATGGGTTGGGTTTTGAAAACCTTGGTCACCATAAAAATTTCAGATTTTATCTCTTATTAAAAATCATTTATTTAAATAAAATTCATATTTTACCTATAATTACTTAATTAAACAAATGTAAAAATAACTAATTTGTAAATCTTATTTTGAAGTGAAATGAAATAAATAGACCATTCTTAAAATGGTCTACCATAAAATACTAATTTCAAAATTTATTTCATTTTCAAAACCCTTTAAAATAATTAACACTCCCTTTCGGGGTTTTGACGGGCGGGATTTAAATACCATTTTCTGAAAATAAATTCATTTTAAAATTAGAAATACAAATCCTTCATTTATGAGAATATTATTTACCAATAATATACACATATCAATAATATTTATAAAAATAATATACACAAGAAGTGGCAAATTACCAAAATGCCCCTCCAGCTCGACGAGCTGAATCACTGAGTTTTCGGGCTCAGATCGGGCCAAACCTGGGCTTTCCTCAAAGCCCTAACCAAAATCCTCGAGATTAACCGGTTAAACAAGATTAACGAGCTAAAACTCGCCTAATCTGGGCAGGGTATTACATTTTTCTCACTCCAGCCACTATTCTAGGTTTTAGTTTTATTATTTTATTCTTTCAATTTTAATAAATAGAAATTGTTGATTTATTATAAATATAAAAAAAAAACCTTAAAGAAAAGGGCGAAATTTTCATTCATTTTAGAGAAGAAAACTCAGTTAGCGCTTGCTTTTTACGTTAGCGAGCGATGCGTATAATTATCTTTCATTATTTTTACTTTTACTCCTCAAATTTTACCATCTAATTTTGAGAGCTTCCTCTATTTTTGTGATTAATTTTTAACAAATAAATCCAAAACTAAAAGTCTAAATTGTGTTGTGGGATCTACTTTATGTTGATTTTAATCAGTTAAAATCATTATTATTTTTAATTTAAACTCAACCTCCTATAATTTCTATTGATGTACTGTCACTATTGAATATTTTATTCTTAAGAAAAGGGCTAATATGATTCAATAAATTTCAATTTTGACAATATAAATAGATATAAATGTTCATATATCTGTTTATATAATTTTTTATTATAAAATAGAATTCACACTCTGACTCGTCATAAAATCTAATTTTTTAGTATGAACATTTGTGTGATCAGCTTAGCTTATATATAATATAATATTCTCTCTCTTAAAAACAAACTCTTCTTTTTAAAATTTGAAACAGTGTCTTAAAATAGAGTTTAAACTTCCATAGACCACATTTATTAATATACAAATGGCTTTAGTGGCTGACTCCAATGTCAGGAGTCCAAAAAACGTTATCGACTGATAAAATTCTCTTTTTTAATTTTTTTTTAATAAAAATCATTGAGATATTGGTCAATATAATGCGACCGAAATATCGACAGATATTCAGACCCGTGGTTAGGAGGATACACATGGGCTTGAACAAGGATTTAAAATCATCGACCGATATCAATTTATTTCATTTTTTAAAAGAACTTTGATATCGGCCATGGACCCGGGCCGATATCTGGCCGAATATAAGTTTTTCAAATTTTTTTAAATTTTTTTCAGATTTTTTTTATAAAAAAAGACGATGTTATCTAAAAAAAATTAAAGAAAGAAAAGGTTACTGGCCGAGATCTCAGCCAGTACTGATGTCTCGCTGATATGCAATATGGAAGACGTCGACAGGGCCTTTTTTGCACCCCTAGCGGGAAAAGTCTGACCCGAACCCGGCCCGTAAAGAGTCTCAACCGCTGCGTCCGGACACTTCTCGGTGCTCAGTTCTCACTGTTTACAAAGTGATTCAGATAAAGCCTCCAGTCGCAGTTTTTCCACTTTCCCTCTCTTTAAACATCAAGAAGAAAAATTTCACAGAAGAATAATAATTCTCCCAAACATGGAAACGGAAATGGAGATGGATTCAGGTCAGCAGAAACAACCCAGAAGAATTCCAGAAGACACCATCACCTATTCCATTTTCCCTGATTTTTCCCTCTCTTCTTCTTCATCTTCTTCTTCTTCAGTCGCTTCTACTCTCCAATCTCTCCATCTCCAAATCCTCTCCTTCATTTCACCTCTCGTTTCTTCCTACATCTGGCAACACCAGCCCTTCCGCCTCTCCATTTCAACTTCCAATTTCCCAAAATGCCTCTGCTCTTCTTCCTCCCAAATCCCACACCTCTGTGGTGCCACCCGCTTCGGTGACAACCTCGACGACGAGTGGTTCATTGTCTTCCTCCTTTTCCAAATCACCTCTGCCTTCCCCTCCCTCTCTGCCCGTGCCCTTGACTCTGATGGCGACTTCCTCCTCATCGAATCTGCTTTCTCCCTCCCCCGTTGGATTAACCCTGAAACCTCCACCAACCGTGTCTTTATCCGTAATGGGTCCCTACGAATAATACCCAATTCCTGCTTTTCTCACCCCCCATCCCTCCTTGACGCACTCTGCTACCTTGTGAAACCTGAAAATGATGCTGAATCCCGTGCCTCGGACGCTGTCCAGGCGGCAATTCAAAGGAGAATTTCAGACTACCCAGAACGCGCCCGGTTGAATATGCACCGGGTTAGAGTTCGAGTCCCTGTGCGGGTGGCGCAGGTGTTGAAGCATTGGCCGGGGTTGATTTCGCTTGCAGTGGAGAGTTTTTATGACCGGGATTTGGATTCGATGAAGTATGCAGCGAAGATGGAGAGATTTGGGGGGAGGGAGGAGGAGATGGTCACGGTGGCAGTGACTATGTCGAGGGCGATGTATGCCCAGCTGGTGAGGCAGAACTTTCAGGCACCAAAATGTTATGCAATGCCGGGCAGGGAGGAAGGAGGTGGTGGAGCAGTGGAGTATGCAGAGGCGGAGCTGGGGATGAAGATCGCTTGTGGGTTCGAGATGATGTACCAGGAGAGGCGGAGGGACGGTTTGGAGGGGAAGGGGGGAAGTACATGGGAAACGTATAGGGAGAGCTTGGAGAGGAGTGGGTATTTTGAAGGGGAGCTGCCTGGGTCCAAGGAGTATCGTCGCCGCTTGGAGAGCGCCATGGATTACTATAAAAAGAGCAATGTATTTGCTCAGTTAAGGTATGACTGGGTACCCCTCTCAAATACCAATGGGCCCTTGCCTAGCTTTAAGGCAGGTTCACTTTAAGCCTAGTTTTTATTGAAACTTTTTCCTATAGTAAGCCCTTTTTTTTTCAAGTTTTTTGTAATAGCTGGTAAATATTATATAGCATGAAGTAATTCTTGGTAATATTTGAGTAAAAACTCTAATTATTAGATGAATATTTAAATGGAATGAGAAAATGAGAGACTCCTTTCAAGGTTGTTTGGGCACGTACACTGAGACTAGAAGCAGTCTTGTTAAGAAAAATGAAGTGGTGCAAGTTAAACTAGAAAGAGGGGAAGGCATTTTAAAACTGAGTGGGAAGAGTTAGACGTGTGCTCCAAGATGTAATATGCCATCACTTTTACATCATAAAAAAGGTAAAAAAATTCAACTTTTAGGCTCTACCATGATTATTATCACTAGAAAAGGCAAATGTCATCTGTGCCCTATGCTTTGATTAATACATCTTGGAGTATACAAGAATTTCCTGGGTTCCAAGGGTAAAGAAGGATATGGTAGATTTTATTGTAACGGAGATTATGTTTTTGATAGGATAAAAGAAAGAGAAGAACTCAAAAAGTCAACTATAGATGAGATAAGTGGCTTTGATAGCAATGACAACTTATTCATGTCTATAATATATACTTCTATAATGTGCTTCAGAGCTCAGTTGCCAGCATATTGGGGTGATTTGGATGAGTAGTAATTTATCTTTTTAAGATTGAGGACATAAATCCATGGGTTAAACATAGTTTGAAGTATCCAAATAAGTACTCCTAGTAAAATTAGGCTTACCTAGACATGACACCTTGCACCATAGGCTCCAAGACCCCTTGTTTGCACATTGCACCTTGACTACTATAACACTTATGCTTCTCTTTATTGACTTTAACATTTGGTTGACATATGTTATTGTTTTGTTCCTTTTTGCATCCTCTATTTGTGTTTATGACCTGCTCAGGGAAGGAGAGAGGGAAATGCTTTTCTATTTTTGACACAAGAAATTGGTTTGAATTTAAAGTGACAAGAATATGGAATAACAAAGGACTAGATGCTTATTGAAAGTTTGCTGTCCCAATCAATAAGATAATCAGAAAAACACCCAATCCATGTTGCATGGACTCTACAACATGTTTGATGCCCCCATTTTAGAACTTACACTAGTGCTAGATTCTTGCATCCATGTCAAATATTCGCTTCCATTCTTTATCGACTTTTTTAGTTCTTTTTAACATTCTTTTCCAAGATGACTAAAATACTACTACAACTTTTTCCTCTTCAAACCTAATTAAAATATCGATATGTTTGTCACTTGATTGTTAAAATAAAGTTAGTAACTTATTTTAATTAGTGTAATTTTCACATCGTATTTTGTTGAGCCCCAAGTCCCCTTTTTTTGTTGAGCCTAACACCTCGTATCTGTTTTGGATTCGAACACTTGCACTTGTACCTATACAACTTAGCACCCAGTTCAATGGGTTGAGAAATTGATCTGGATTATGGTGTTTTGATGTGTCATTTGGTCCTTCATGCAGTGAAATGATGAATGCTCCAGTGAAACAAATCGATGAGATTCTTGCTTTACCCCATTCTGTTGATGATTTTAAGGCTCTCGACCTCCCTCCTTCAGATGATGATTCTTGGCTCTACAGTGGAGAGGATGAGTTGAACTCAGCCATTCTAGAGAGACAGAAAGAGATAGAAACTTATGAGTCAAAACGGCGGAGAAGTAAAAGTTCAAGAGAGCACAAGGGCACCAATCACTCTTCTAATGCACAATTAGAAGATTTTGATCTTGGTGACATAGCAAAAAGTATGCAAGAGTTTGTTCATAAGGTTTCAAGTTACGAAGGAGCAGAGCTTCCCAAAAACAGGTGTCTGTGTGGCTCATCATTTTCAACAATTTAGGAGTTTGGAGTTGTATATTTCTATAATCTTTGGTTGATTTGCATCTGCTACCTTTTTTTCAATACATTTCATGTTAACAGTTAGAATTTCTATAATCCATTACATCTATTGATTGTTAACTGTTTGTGGTGAGCTTACAAATACTGGTTCCGTGCCTCCATCAAGATTGGCAGTTGATCTTGATGAGGAACAAAATGTCACTATATTGTCTATGCTTCATCTATATGATTTTAAGATGATATCCATATTTTGTATTATTGAGGAATGAAATTTGTATATTGTGTTTTGTTAGGATGAATTCTGATGGGAAAAAATGATTTTTGATAACGTTGAGTGGAAAATAGACCTTGCCTACCCTGATAGATTGATTTTGGCTTGAATGATTAGGGTGATTTTCTCTTGCTTCATCCTAATTCATAACTGAACTAGCATACTGGGTTGGATCGCCCTATGCTGACATGGTAAAATTTGTTGGTCCCTGAAATCAAGACCCAAAAGACATGCTCTGATCTCCCACACTTCACTGACCCAAAGGCAATGGTAAGGGTGGTATTGCACCAGATGCTAAAGCTTGGAGCTTAGGTTAGTTGATGCAGTGCTCTATTATGTGTTGCCAAATGGACATATAAAGTGGAAGTTAAGACTTAATAGCTCTACAGTCATTGGGTTTGATTAGCATAAGAAGATTTGTCCTTGTTGCTTCCTTTTTGTTTTCCACTCAAAGAAAACAATGGATGAATTCACCTTCTATATAAGGCCTCAGCCTTTAACATGGAATTGTATCTTATTTCACAAAAATGACTCTAGCATGGAGCACCAGCAATATTCATGTCCTAAGTGTAACTATTACAAAGACACGCATATTTATGTGTTATTCTGGATTACGAATTATGCAATTGTAATTGGGAGTTTCACTTATGTAGTGTGCCTTGGTATGTTCATTTACTTAAGTCGCATTGTAGAGATGATCATAGACTATATGTCTTTGCAGCATCTTAGACTTTTTACAATACAATTTCCATTTTCCTTCATTTACCATCGGAAGTGATGGAAAATGAGGCCTTCACAGTTCATCCATTACCTATGCAATCCATTTTCCAATAAGGGAGATCAGTAGACTAGAGCACAAAAGTTGAGGAGAATTTCCAATGAAAACATCTTAAATTTTGATTCACTATTGGAATTTCTTATCTTGCATTCAAATAAATGAAGAAATAACATCTTTTTTAACTGTTCACTTTCATTTTAGGGACTTAAATGAAGTGGAAATCGAACCAGAGCGCTTTATTAAAGACTTGGAGTCTATCCTGGGCCATGTTGGCCATGAAGGCACTTCTTGTGGTGGTGATGTTAATGGCAATGATACTTCATCGTCAGACATGGATTTTGGTACTTACATTTGATGCTATACCTCGTATTCTGGTACTATGCTTCGTTTTGTTTTCTCTGAGAAATTCAGAATTTTTTTATAGATCTTAACTCTTATCTAGGTCACCACCCACACCCCACCCCATCTCTCCCCCCCCCAACCCCCCAACCCAAATCCTTCTTTTGAGGGGATAGATCAACCAAACCATTGTGACACTGCACTATGGCTTGGATGAACTATCACAAGATGTTAAGCAGTAGATAAATTTTAGAACCGACAACCAACAGTTCTTTTAATCATGTTGTGGCTTGAAAGTTTGTCCTGGTGTGATTTCTTTGGCAGTCACTGGAACATGAAACTCACAAACTACATCTGTTTTATTATAAATCATATAAATATTCTATCCTAAAAATCATAACTTCACCCCCTTTTGTGGCCTTGAATTTCTATACATTTTTCTGGTATTTCCAAGCTTGGATGTGGACCAATGAGTTAGTGTGGCTGATGCCTAAAGCCCTCCAACCTTGGAACTACAGTGAAATGAAGACTGGTTCTGTTTGGCTGGTAGTCTAGGGCACACACACTCTTTTTTGCAATTGTTTTAATAGGAAAACCATGTTTTTTTATGGAAACTTTTGCACATATTTTCATTCTCATCTTTTCCTATGAAAATGGTTTGACACCTGTGGGAGGCAAGTTCTCAAAGGTTACTAACTCTCCTTCCCTCTATGGCTCTACCTTTCTAAAATGGTGTGGAACCACAGTGAACGAGCAGAGCCCTTGCTGGAGACAAGTTGCCGATGTTAGTGTTACCTTGTTAGAACATTGGGTGCCAGAGTTCATCTGACCATCTTACATCAGATATTCCATCATTGAATGGACGTTATTGGCAGATATTTTCATAGGCTAATCAGTGGACGATTTTGCAGGATCTTGGTCTGACATTTAATAGGCCTATAGTTCTATGTTGTAACTGGTTTATGTTATATCTGGTTTTTGGCCTCACTTTCTCGTTGAGACCTCTTTCTTTATATGCCTATTTGTTTCCTTTTCTTAATAAATTTTGTTCCCTTTTTAAAAAAAAAAAGGAAAAAGAAGAAGAAAGGAGAGCTCAGTCTTCATGTTCTTACACCCAGTCTTGGTCCCAACATGACCTCCATTCTGTCTCTGCTTTCAACAGTCTGGTTGACAAACCATGTATTCCCATATCTCCCTCTTTTCCAAAAGAGGCATTCCTTCTCTCCCTTCATAACTGTATTGCCAAGCACTAAAACTCTCATTCCATGGGACTTCTTTTCCAGTCAGATAACTTGTATACAATGCTCCAGATGACCTCTCATTCCATATGATGATTGGGATTTGCAGTCATTCTAAGTGAGCACATTCTCCACAAGGATTCTATGCTTATCAGTGTTACATTTTTTAATTAATTTCTGTATTGATTTCTTTGAGAGAGATTACGAGCTTGATAATTGAATAGTCAGGAAAGGTGGAGTTTGTGTTTTGAGCTTGGTTTGGTTTTTGTAAGCACAAGCAACTTTTCTGAGTTTCCCTCTTAAGCTGTAACTTAATCTAGGCTGCAAGACGATTCTGGTAAAAGTCTAATAATTTATTTAAACAAGATGGAAGAAACTGAGGATAAGGATTTCATTTTGAGGGGAAATCATCCCTCCAAGCTTGGTTTAATTTGAGGAGAAACCAACCTCCTAGCCAGGGGGCTCTTCTTGGGTTCGCTACCTTTCATTGATGATAAATTGATTCAATTCAATGTGAATAGGAGTGCAATGAAATTTAAGGAAATAATGGAAAAGATATTGGGATAATTAATATGGAAATAAAAATCCTAATCCTACCAGATCCTCCATAAAAAGGTTGGAAAAAAAGTTGCAAACGATGAAACATGAACTGCACTTTTGATGTTTGGTGCTTGGTACAGTCCACTTGCCGACTGGGTTCTATGCAGTTTATATTTGTATTCAAGAATTACTTACTGTTCCATTCAATTCAATGGCAGGATCAATGCAAAACTGCAAATACACTGTGGATGCCATTTATTCTAACTTTGTTTGTGCATCTGTTTCTTTATTTTCTTAATTTAACTGTTGCAGCGTGATTGCATCTTTGCAGATGAATCTGAAGATGAGAGTGATCCTGATGATGAATTAGACGGGGATAATGATACTTTCATGAATTCGTATTCTGATGCATTGAATAAGGAACTTAAGACAAGCACTCTCAAGAAGAGTTTCATACGTGCAAATGAACAAGACTTCATGAATAATAATGAGGTTTTCTCTCTCTCTAACTTTGTGGACAAGGAATGCTCTCTAATACTTAATAGGTTGAACTATGTAACTCTGTAGGTTTTGACATTGGAAATCTAGACCCACAAGTTACATGGAATCTCTCAATAATAGAAGTTTAAGGGATTGTGTCCATTTAATCATCAAGATTAAGAAAAAAGAAAGGCTCTGTTGGGACCGTCTGGCATTTGTCATAATCATCAGCCAGTATCCCATCTATCTGGGTCGGCCTTATAAGTTCTTTTCCTATTAACCTTATCATAAACCATACTATCAGTTATTCTACAGTTAACATGTCATTTTTTATCTCCTCTCTCTATGTTCTCAGAGGTTGTCTTTGATCCGTAGCCTCTCAAATCTGTGCATTTTGACTGTTTTTGGTCTTCTACTAATAAGACGAAAACTCCTACTAAAAGAATAGTGTGCTTGCACAAGTAGGCTGTTTTTGTTTGATGAATCGCAAATTGCCATATGCTTTATAAAATCCTGGCATACTGTATTCTCAGTTGAATGTATCTCTGATTCAATTGCTAGTATACAGATATGATTTGGAAGTTGTTGGAAATGTGGATGCAGGGAACGTCGAGTGCATCAAAGGACATGGATGAGGAGGAGCTTACGCCTGTTGATGTGGATGTAAACCTTGTAAAGAGTCTCCTTGATTCCTTCTCTTCGCAACAAGGTCTTCCAGGCCCTGGTTCCAATCTGCTTGGACTGATGGGTTTAGAGCTCCCACGAGACACAACCAAGGGGAAGTAACCCTTTTCAGCCGAGATTAAGTTCATCTGAATTCCACCATGAGAGCCAAGCAATGAGCCACATATTAGACTCTTCGTAAGGATATAAAATATACCACTGATGCTTTGGGAGACAGTCCTTCAAAATTTAGAATTTTTGTATAATATTTTGCTTACGACTGGAGAAACATTTCAACGGTGTTGGCCCTTTTTTTTACCTTTAAAGATTCTAGAAATTGGTTTATATTTTCTTTGAAAAATCTGGAAAATGATGTTTAAATAGAAATGCTGAATCCAGCTCCAAGGGCATTATGAATCTGTTCAAAAACATTGTTATGAACTGGATCGGCCTCTGCAGGCAATGGAAATGGACTCAATGCATAGTTTAAAATCTTGCCGAGACGTATGGGAAATTTTAGAGGGGAGAGGTATTGCCCACTACGGACAAAACATTTAACAATGCTATTTTATCACTGTTATTAAAATCAAAATTTTGTTTTTTTGGAGTCGGCTTTTTGAATTTTACTTCTTTATTTCACCCTGTTATAAACCATACAATCATTCATTCTAATATCTAACACTTCTTTTTTTAATTCTATCCTGCCACGTTTTCATTAGTCTATACCTTTTCTTTGTATTTACAACTTATAATGTCTTCACTTTTCATATGGAGGATGTCTTTTCTCTTTTATTAACATGTATAAATTATATCTTAAGTGAATTTCTCTATTCATTATCTATTAGAGTTATTTTAAATCAATTTTAATATGATCATTTCTAAATCAATCTATCATAGTCGATCTACTCATGTAATTTAACATGCGCATCTATGTCATACTAACTTTGTCTCTTTGTCCCATATTTTAAGGCAGGGGTTGAAATATCAGGCGATACATATCGTATTGGACGATATGTATTGGTTTTTTAAGACCGAACGATATCGACTGATACGATATGTATCGGCTGTACAAAAATATTATCGGCCGATATGGCCGATATTCGGTCCCGAATATCGGTCACCATATCGGCCAATATGTATAAATATCAATATTTAAATTTTATTTTATTTAAAAAAAAAATCGATACGGTTTTTCACTGTTTTTTTGTAGTTTTTCAAGGTTTTTTCACGGTTTTGAATATCAGAAGAGAGAAGAGAGAAAAATGTAAATATCGGAGGAGAAAAAAATTTAAGTTTATCGGCCAGGGCGTTTTTTTTTACCCCTACTTTAAAGGACATGAGACTCTCCTATTACACAAAATAGTACTTGCCTGTCGATATTTTATCTATTTCATTTCTATCTTATTAGTTATATCTAAGTTCAAACATCGAATCCCTAAATCTAAGTAATTTAAACTTATCTCAGTGTACTAAATAGTTTTCAATTTTAATTCACTCACCTTCACTATCTTCTATTAGACAATTGCTATGCCCCATGTATCGAATGAAAATTGGAAACTGGCGAAAGCATTGGAGGAGAAAGATCGGGTTGGCCCTTTTACAGCAACTTTGAGGTTTAAATCACTTCCATATGTATTATGTACAAGGCTATTTAAAAGAAAAACTTACGTATGCGAAAGGCATGTGTAATTCTAAGTCCAACCCAACTTTCGGAAGGAAAGTACAGAACAATCAATGAAGAATTATATTTGACTATGCAGTCAGCTAAATGGGGGCGATATATCAGCCAATATTGGAATATTGATATATCAGGCCAATATTGAAATATCGATAATCTTGATATATCAGATAGATATGTAATTTTATTATTATTGTATATTTTTAAGTTGTGAAATTGTCAAAATATCAAAATAATTGTGGAAAATTAAAAAATCCAAAATATGAGCAAAGATTTCTGAAATTTCAGTCTAATTGTAGCCATTAAATACACTAATAACCCTACATGAATTGTTTCCAATCCAGGCCCAATTCGCTTACACGTTTTTTAATCCTCTGTAATCTATAAAACAATGATTATAATAATTACTCTCTTTGTCCTAATTTAATTGTCTCATATGTATTTTGAGACTGTCCTAAAATAGTTGTCTCGTATGCATTTTGGAAGAATTATAAAATGTTGGAGAGAAGTTCATAAGTCTTTTGAGAGTCATTCCTTAAAAAATTCAAAATTTTAAAATGGAACAACTAAAATGAAATAAGAGAGTATTAAATTACTTGTTGTATTTAATGATTCAGAAATAATTCATAACTAATCAAGTACTGAGGTCATCGTCCCAGCTATTAATTTCCAAACTTGGGACCGACCTTCCATTTCAGGCCGAGAGTTACTTTGCTTTACATGAAAGGTGAGCAAAAATTTGTTTTTTTCATGTTTTATGACAGATCAACAAACGGGAGACCATAAAATTTAGGCCGCCCTAGACACCAAGTCTTTCTGCGTGGAGATACCAGTTTTCGAATTTGAGGAGAAATTACAGTTTTGCCCTCCTGTGTTTTATCATTCGGACGATTTTTTAATTCATTTTTCACTTCCTTTGAATGATTCACTGCACACTCGAATCGATCCCTTTTGCCCTCCCGCGTTTTATCCTTCGAACGTTTTTTCAGTTTAGTCGAATTGTTTGAAGGATTTTTCAATTAATTTTTTAGTTTCTTCGAACGATTCCACTGTGCAGTGGAATCGTACAGTGGAATCGTTCAAAGGATCATAAGATCCTTCGAATGAATCAACATTCACAGCTACAGTAAAATCCTTTAAAAAAAATTCTACACTAAAATGTCTTCTAAAATTTTAAGCACTGTGTATTTTCAAAATTTTTAAAATTAAATATTCAGACTAATTACGATAATCTGATAAAAATACTTTAAGACTTTAAGGTCGTTTGACATTCTTAAATACTTAAAACACAGTGTTTTACAAATAAGGGTATCCCTCATCTGTGTCAAAAATGTATTTAGGAATGCCAAACGACCTTAAAGTCTTAAAGTATTTTTATCATGCTATCGTAATTAGTCCAGATATTCAATTTGAGAAATTTTAAAATACACAGTGTTTAAAAAATAACTTTTTAAATAATAAAATCTCCTTTAAATCTTTAAAGTTATTTTTTAAGCACTGTGTATTTTTAAAATTTCTCAAATTGAATATCTGAACTAATTATAATAGCATGATAAAAATACTTTAAGACTTCAAGGTCGTTTGGCATTCCTAAATATATTTTTGACACAGCTGAGGGCAGGGCCGTCTAGACCATGAGGCAAGTTAGGCGATCGCCTTAGGCCCCCGCTTCACAAGCTTGTACTCCTTACCTACAAAGGCCCCAAATGCAAGCTTTTGTCATCCTTTTAGAGAGTGGTGGCTACGACGGCTAGGTTTTGAGGGTTATCACCGTTAGTAGGGAGGGGGTGAGGGAGAATGGGAGATGAATAAGATAAAAAACGTTTTTCGTTAAAGAGGTTCTTAAAAAATCACACGTGAGTTTTAAGTAGCTCTCTAGTGAGCACCTTTCAGTGGGTTTTTTTTTAAACATTACCCATTTTAGAGGTTTTAAAGATTTAAAGATTATTTTTTCATACTCTCATTTATTCTATTATAAATATAAATAAATAAATAGAATACTTGGGAGGCAGAAAATTTGATCAAATCAAATGTGGTTATCTAGATTAATTAAATGAGAAAATTCAATTCATTTTTAATGTTTTTCATTTGATATAAATTTATAAAATGGTAATTCAAATAAAAAGTAATTATATGATTATTTGTTGTCTATTTCTAATTTTATAATGGTATTAAGAAATTGTAATAGATTATATACTGTAGAATTTTGGTATTTGAGTAGGTTTATTTTTTAATTCAACCCTTGAGACTCGTCAAACTCGCTATACATCAATAAATCTGAATACATATAAGATATAACAGCCTACAAGAGTGGCCCATGCTAAATTTTTATTATGATTTTACAAAAAGGCACAAAAGTCAATCGACTTTCAGTCTATTTAGCCATTATATATATATATAATAAAAATACAACTAGAGTGTTTTCTTTCTTCTTTTTTTAATTATTTTAAGATGATTCATAACAAAATAATGTTGAATTAAAATGATATATAGTAAACCAACAGTAGATAAAAAACTAAATCTAAAATTCAATTTTTAATCCCTTGATTTTACTAGTAAAAGTCATATTATTTTAATTTTTCATAAAAAAATTGTTTACTCTAAATTTTATTCTAACTCGTCATCTAAACATTAATTAGTAATTTACTATTATTTATAATATAATATTCATAGCACGGGTCTGGCTGGGTTTGACCACAGTTGAACCCGATTGGACCTTATTTAACCCAACATTCCTTGGAGATGGTTTGCTAGACAGTTCAGTTTTGATAATATTGTCGGTAACAATTGCTTCTAAAGAAAGAAGTTTTTTAAAACTAAAATTAATAAAATCTTAACTACGATTAACAATGTGACAAGAAAGATTAAGTGATTTAGCCATATTATCAATTAAAACGATTGTTTAGCAAAAATTGAATACAAAAATTTAATTAGTAATTTTGCATCTCAAAAAGTAAGAAAAATAGATTTTAGATAAATTATTTTTATTATATATAATTAAAAATTACTTATAATAATATGTTAAATACCAAGAAGGCCCCATTTAGACTTTTTGTTCAGTTTTGATAATATTGTCGTTAACAATTGCTTCGAAAGAAGTTATTTAAAACTAAAATTGATAAAATCTTACCTACGATTAACAAAGTGACAAGAAAGATAAAGTGAATTAGCCATTTCATCAATTGAAAATGATTTTTTAGCAAAATTTGAATGCAAAAATTTAATTAGTAATTTTACATCTCAAAAAGTAAGAAAAATAGATTTTAGATAAATTATTTTTATTATATATAATTAAAAATTATATATAATAATATGTTAAATACCAAAAAGGCTCTATTTAGACTTTTTGTCTTAGGCCTCAACTTCCGTTAAGACGGCCCTGGCTGAGGGATACCCTTATTTGTAAAATATTGTGTTTTAAGTATTTGGGAATGTCAGACGACCTTAAAGTCTTAAAATATTTTTATCAAATTATCGTAATTAGTTTGGATATTTAATTTTAAAAATTTTGGAAATACACAGTGCTTAAAATTTTAAAAGACATTTTAGTGCAGAAATTTTTTTTAAAGGATTTTACTGTAGCTGCAAACGTTGATGCATTCGAAGGATCTTATGATCCTTCGAACGATTTCACTGTGCGATTCCACTGCAAACGTTGATGCATTCGAAGGAACTGAAAAATCAATTGAAAAATCCTTCGAACGATTCGACTGCACACGCGGGAGGGCAAAAGGGATCGATTCGAGTATGCAGTGAATCGTTCAAAGGAAGTGAAAAATGAACTTAAAAATTATCCGAATGATAAAACGCGGGAGGGCAAAACCGTAATTTCCCCTCAAAATCTGAAAACTGGTGTCTCGTAGCAGAAAAACCTGGTGTCTAAATGGGTGGCCTAAGATTTATTGTGTATCTTCTAACCAATTAATTAAATAATTTAATTTATAAAATTTCTCTTTCCTAATTAATGTCAATTTCTTTTATTTTTTATCAACTGAATTCTGCTACTTACTAGATATATTGATACAACATGTGTATAGGTTCATTTTATTACGGGTCTAAAATAAACACTCATATCTTCAATGTTTTGGTTGAACAAAAACATATTGTGAATTTCAGTCAGATAAATATAATATTTTTCTTCTTATTTTTAATTAAATTACTTCCTTTTAATTTCATTAGTGAACAGTATTTTTTCTAATTAATGTAATTCAATATTATGTTATTTTCCTATTTTGTATTATTTTTCTACCCTTCATTATTTTTGCTGTCTATGTTTTTATTTTATTAAATACACATTTTTCAAAATTTTCATTTTCTTTTTTAATGCATTAAATGACCACTCACTTCAAAGGCAAACTCAAGCAACCTCCAAAATAGAATGAGAAGACTCATCTAAGAAGGTTGAGGTTCCCTTGAGAATTCAAAGTTTTTCGCATGCCCTAACTGTGTGCAGGCACCATAAGACCCATGAAATTTCAAGGGCCATGAAATCACAGCTTGGAAAAAAATCTAATTTGGATGAAATTTTCACAAGATTCTATAAAATCCCACCCTACCTTGTAAATCTTGAGAGAGTCGCAAGTGATGATGCCCCAACATGCCATGTAACAGGTACACAGTGTGAAAATGAAATATTAGATATAAAAATGAAGAGTGCAACGTGAAAAAGACATCTCTTTTTTTAATCCCTTCTACATTTTCGCTGATCTACCTTTTTTTCTTTGTATTTACAACTTATAACCTCTCTCGACTCCATGTACAAAAGTTGTCTTTAGTCTTATATTAACATGTCTAAACCATCTCCAGTGAGTCTCAATTTGCCATCTATTGAAGCTATTTTAATTTGTCCCTAATGTGCTCATTTACAACTCTATCTACAAGAATCAATCCACTCATCTAATATAACATGTGCATCTCTATCATACTTTGTATATTTGTCCTTTCATCGCCCAATACTCTATTCCATAGAGTGAATTTGATAATGTTTTATAAAACCATCATTTAAGGGACATGGGACTCCTATCACACAAAACTGCATTTGCTTGTCTACGTTTTATCTACCTTGCTCTAATCTTATTAGTTATATCTAAGTCCAAATATCCAAGTGAATCTCTACCATAGATCTCAAGCATTTAAATTTATCTCCGTGCACTGCTAAGTAATTTCCAATTTTAATTGACTCACCTTCTCTATCTTCTATTAGAAGAGTGCTATACCCCATGTATCGAATGAAAATTGCCAATTGCAAACTGGCGAAAGCATTGGAGGAGAAAGATCAGGTTGGCCCTTCAACAAAGAAAGAGTAATTTATAGTAATATTACAGAAAATTTGAGGTTTAAAATTGCTTGCATATGTACAATGCTATTTACAAGAAAGAATTACACACGCGTTCATATACATAAGCCTAGGGAAAATATAGAACAATGAATGAAGAATTATATTCGGATTCTGTAGTCAGCCAAAGGTCCGAGAAACTCACATGAATACTAACTCTGTCGTCACTTTCAGAAATCATCTTCCATCCGGCCAAGAGTACCCTTTTCTGCACCTGTGGAAGTTGACGGACATTCGGGAGTTCACGTCTTTCCAGCCACCAATTTTTCTTTTCATTTTTTTGTCATTTTCACATTTGCATGCTTCATAGTAGGCCTTCAATAGAATTGAACAATGATGATTATGGCCAAGCTGATGATCGGCTGAGATGTCAACATCAGCTGTTCCGAAGAGAAGAAAGCCACTCTTGTATATACTTCTCTGCGCACCCAATAACGCATAGAGATAAAAAAAGGTAATAAACATTTTGCCTTCAATAACAATCCCAACCAAGCAAATGGAAAATAATAACTGGATCAGAACTAGGTCTTTGTTACTTCATTAATAATAAGAAGATGGTTTCGAGCTAGAGAAAAATGTCTCTGGAATCAGGTAAGCAAGAAAGAAACCTACAAAACAAAATTTTAGGAGCTCCATCGGCAGCTAGCATCAAGAACTTTCTACAGCTAAAAGAAATTAAACATAATCACAACAATAAAACAGTTTTCAAGTCCTTCAGCTCTAATTCCAGATCTTGAAGATAGCCTAGATTTTTCCTCTGAGAAAGGAAGTGACTATAAGAGACAAATATAAAAGACATGAGCAAACAGAAAGCATTTTTGGCCTGAATTATTGGATTTGGAAGGAGGTTAGACCCAGTACCATGATGAAATGAGTAGGACAAGATTTCATTAACTCGCGCAAGTGTAATGCATCAAGGGAATTCAGCTGAGCCAATTTGAACCAGTAAAATACTAAAAAATGTAATTTTGGACCATAATCCCCAGGCTACCAGTTAATAGCCATCTTTTCTGACTGGTAATCTTCTATTGCAAATTGCAAATACAACAAGAGTTTCAAAATGGAATTGTATAGTAACCGATTGGCTGATTAACGTAATGAAAATGTTAATGCAATATATGTGCGAAACAACAGATGCACCAGCAAAAATGACGGCAGATGATGATATAAATGCAATTGTGATATGTCAAAAATACAAATCCCTATTCAAACAATAACAAGAAGCCACTCCCATCCAACCTTCATATTGCACACCTCATCATTTGATGGAAAAATAATTTGATATTTGTTTGCCATTCTCCATATAAAAAAATAAGGTTCTAATATACCATTTAGTAAAAGTGCTGGGAAGAAGGGTACTTCTTTTCTTTTTTTAACGTTGAATGATAAAGCAAGAGTAAGATTCAATATTAGAATACAGAGCAAGAACAATTAAGATATTAGCCAAAATTTCAAAAGCTGAATTTTCTGCAAGATTCATAGGCCTTAAAAGACAAGTAACCTCTAGAATAAGGATCAAATGGCACAAGAAATAGCAGACACAGAAGACTCATACCAGCAGAAATGCTATCCTGGAGCTTCGCTGATACAATGGCACCACAAGCTGATTACTTGAATTTTCCTCCGGATCACTGCGAGCACACCCATAGCAAGGAACCAGTACTGCAAAACTGTTATCTGATTCATTGTCACTCAGAAAATCAGGGGCATGAGGTTCCAACCACCCAATTGACCAATCAGAACCATCTGATTCCGAGCCAGACAAACACCCACCATCAGATGGCACCAAAACAAGGTCATATTCACGGTCAATTTTACGTTCTTCCCTACTGTGCCACTTCCTCTTAACTCTTCGTGATGCAGGCTGCATCTTAGCCCCCTTAACTGAAGAGAACTTTACTGTGTCATGCTCTCTCAAGCCTAAGCCCAATTCTGATGAAGCATGTACAGAACCGGGAGAGACAGAGGATTCATGATCTTTTCCAGCCCAAAGCCACCAAGAAAGATTGGTAAAAGCCAACGCCATTTTGCTCCAAGTAAAGCAAACAAGATAAAGATCTTTTCCAGCCAAATTTCCGAAGCAACTCCAATTGAAAATGCGAGTTTCAATCAGTTCCAGTCTAGAAACTGTAAAATATTGCCCTTTAAGCAAACCTGTTTTTTTCAATTGCACAAAGCACTAATTTATGAAACAAACAAGAAGAAGAGGAACTGCAAAAGATGCTTACGAGAACAGATGATTTGACTGAGAAATGTGACAAAAGAACCAAAGCTCTGAATTTAATGCATGTTAAGGAAATCGCTTCTCTAGAAAATAACCATTAGCAGCCAAAAATGGGAGAAACCATTTATATTATTAGTACAAAATGGTTATTTTCCAGGACAGTCTTCCTTTTCCATGCATTCAAACAGAAACATGGTCCTTCCTGGAAAATAACAATTTTTATCTAAAACTGATAATCACGAATCATATTTTTAGTTCAAAACGATTGCTTTCAAGAAAATTTTCCTAGAAAACAACAAATCAGATGCATGGAAGAAAAATACTTTATATGAGACAGCAATTTGGAGAATGGAAGGAAAAAACTAGAAAGGTCACTAATTCAATCAAAAACAGTATTTTCCTGACAAATTAATTTCCCAAACTTCCAATAGGGAAGTTCGTTAACTTCAAACCAAGAAAAATATCTAAATATTCCTCAAACAAAATAATTGAAATATTAAAATCCTTTTCAGTGAACCCTGGACCTGGTAATTATTATGCTGAATCCAAGTAAAGAAAGAAAATCACTTTTTCCCCAAAAGCTATAAATGCAATCCTATTTCTAAAAGAAGATCCAGTTTTTTTACCTCTGTTGAGGATTAAAAATATATATATATACACTAAACCTCACTAAAACCATACAAATAACATGAGAATGTAAAAATAAAAACAGAAGAAGAAACATTTTTTCTTTTTCTAAAAACCAAATCCAGAAATTCCCAAAAGATCCCTTGTAGAACACCGAAATCCTTCTAATTAATGCCTCCAAAATCAAAGTTCTCACCTTTCCTTCAAAATTTCGAATTCCAACGAGCTTCAACGCAAAATCTCCATTAAAGGGGGCTCTGTAAGATCGGACTATTGATATCTCGATCTACCCGTAGAAAAATTAGGCGGCAATCTTTCTCAAATAGTCCAAAAATTCCGGCAAAGTCAAGAAGAAAATCCAGAGAGAAAAATCATCCCGGTAATCCAGGATTTAAGTCACAAAACCCTAGAAACTCTCTCTCAATCATTTAAGAAACTGAGATGGCGAGAGCTGGCTCCGCATTTATAGCGTTTGGATCTCCTCCCACTGGGTCAGGTCTAGCATTTTCAAAAGAACCGTGCAACGTTGAAACAACTAAGTCGCGGTAGTGTTGGTTTTGAATCAAATGACACGGCAAATTAGGTGAGATTCGATGAGATGAGTTTAAATTAGGAATAAAATTTGACTTAGAATTTTTACTCAACACGTGAGATTCGATTTAAAATTTGGTGGAACTGAATTAAATATATTTTATGTTAGAATTAAATTAAGTAAAGAATTAAAAATTTAAATTAAATTTATCTGACTTTTTGTTATATAAAGTTATAAACACTCCGATAAGAATTCCTAAAAACTCTAATATGCTAAATTCCTTTCTTCTATTTTAAGTTTTTTTTTTTTTTTACTTTTTTTACATTAAATGTGTAGAATTATTCTTCTTTTAGAAATGAAGAATTTTATTTATCATTTTTTGATATCAAATGTGTAAAAATATTGTTTTTAAAGT
Organism: Chimonanthus praecox; assembly: GCA_022113865.1. Lineage (NCBI taxonomy): Eukaryota > Viridiplantae > Streptophyta > Magnoliopsida > Laurales > Calycanthaceae > Chimonanthus > Chimonanthus praecox. The sequence goes on from CM039086.1 coordinate 28,998,711, forward strand.
GAATTATATTAATCTAAATGTTTATGAAAGCTAAATTAATTCAACTTTTTTTCAAATTTACGTGTGAAAAATTGTGGAAGCCCACTACCCTAGGACACATTAAAGTTAAGTTATGGGAGGCTCGAACCAATTTATGAAAACTAAATTAATCCAACTTTTCATATCAAAATTAAGTCATACCAAGTTCTTAGTCCATATTGAAGTTAGGTTGAACTACAAAATTTGAGTTTTTAAATCAAATCAAGTCGAATTAAACTCAATTAAAAATGATATGAATTGTGACAAGTGCAACCAAACTATAAAAAAGGTGTGACAAACTATAAGAAAGGCAGAAATACGAATAAAGGATAAAGTGATGAAGTTTATTTACAAATATCTAATTTTAGTTAAAATATTCCATCAGCAATTTATATGTAAAATATATCACTCTACCTTCAAGAAGACTCAAGGAGGACATTAAGAACTTGATCTAAATTAAATAGAATGAACAGTAGACTCAAAACTTTGTTTCAACTATTTATTTTATTTTTTTAATTAATTTTTATAGTTGTCTATATGACACTGATTTCAAACAATTAATAAATCTGAATTATCTAATTTACTTTCATAAATTCAGATGAAAACTCCTCAGAATTTTGAAAATGAAAATATAAAGAAATAGATAAAAAATAGTTTATTTATTAAAAAATTATATAGTGGCTTAAGCACTTTAATTTTGCTGTGGTGAAACTGAAACATTATCTGTAGTTCTGTACTTCATCAAAAACTAAGAACGCTACATGAGTTTATTTCATTTTTAGAATAAACTTAAATTATTTAAAATATTATTTTTATATTTATTTAAATTCAATTTAAATTTTTATTTATTTGATATTATTTTCATTATTAACTGGCGATCAATATTGTCGTCATCTAAAGCGGTTGGAGAATCTAGAATCTGTTCAATTTAATCGATGGACGAGATAGCGAGAAGCCATTTTAGACCAATTTGAACCGTCCGATCTTAGTGGTCGACTCCAATCATTGAACCAGGACGTAGATTCTTGGAGAAATGAAAGAATCTTTGAAGATCTCGGAAACTACCAATGACGGCCCGTTCGCTCGACGGCTGGTTGGACTTTTGCAAAAGGACATTCCTAATGTTAGTGGGACCCAACTTTTCATTCTAGTCAATTTTTTTCCCCACTTCGGGGTCTTATAATAATATTATTTAAAATATTTTAAGTTGGAAGAGGTTGTCTCTCAATTTTTTTAGAAAAAAAATTTGTAAAAAAATTATATTTGACCTTCACTAAATTTATTCAATTTCAATATACACTTTGAAATTTGACTTCATGTTGAATTATGAAAATAAAATATTTTTGTTATTTATATTAAAATATTTACTTTATTAAAAAAAAAGTGTTATTACAAGGGCAATTTTTTTTATCTTTTTGATTCATTAAAAAAAAAGAGAAAAGACTTTTTTTCATCAACAAAAATCCTTTATATAATAAAAGAAAAGAAATCTTAATTTTCATGCTCTTAAGTTTCTGTTATAGAAATAACACAATTCTTGAAAATCTTAATAACAGACTCATCTAAAATTAATCTTGTTTAGGTTCTAATATAGATTTTTTTAAAGTGTCAGGCAATTGTATTGAAAATTTCAATCAACCTTAAAAATATTATTCTTTTATAGTTTATCAAATCTAAATATAAAAGTTAACTCTAGGTTGACGGAATAAATGACTTAGATGATGATACTGAAGATGATAAAATATAATTTATATGTTTTTGGAAAAAATAAAGAGTTAAAATAAATCTCAATAACCTGAAGATGCTTACAACGGATAAATAAACAAATAAAAAACTATGAAGTAAATTTTATAATATTAAGTATTATATTTTGTTTTTTTATAAACAATAATAAGAAAAATGAGGTGAAAATTTAGAAAAATAGTCATACTTAAGTGGTTGCTTTACTCATATGGCCATTGAAAAATAACAGTCAAGGAATTTTATCTTTCAAGACATTAAGATAGATTTGTGGAAAAAGGCAACCAAATGTGCCAACATTCTATGAATAAGAAAATGGCAGACACTTTAGAGCCTTTGGATTCCTTTCCCATCATTTAATTTGATTACTAGAAAGGATAATATATAAAATGGTAGATGATATGAATGGACAAGCCAATGTCTTCTCTTGGTAAAGTTTGATACATCTTGATGAAATAAAGGTTTGATACAAATGACTCCACCTCAGGATGTTCATCCTCTCATCATTCAAGATGTGTGGTTGACGATTTTCATTTTTACTTTTTTTAAAAAAATTATTAAAAATATATAAAAAGGATTATACAACATACTCCCTCTATCTCATTTTAGTTGTCTCATTTTAAACATTTGTATTTCTTAAAAACTTGAATTTAACTTTAAACTACCATGATTTACATCCATTTTAACACACTTTATACTGCTCCAATATAAATGAAACAACTGTTTTGACACAATTCTAAAATCCATATGAGATAACTAAATTAGGACAGAGGGAGTATCATTTTACATTTTTTCCTGTAAGACTCATCCATGGAACCCACTCTCTAACTCCGTCGAGAATGAATGAGATGTTTGAGTGCGTATTAAATACTTTACGTGAGCTTCATGTTATAGGTTGTTATTTTATTATTAAAATAGTTATGATCCAATTCTACTTTAAATATGTATATGTAAATTTAGATGTTTTTATTTTTATTTTTGTCTATACATTCAAATTCTTAAAATTGAGAATTAAGTTGGTAATTAATTAATTGCATCTTAATTTTTAAACTTTATAACTCAAAAGCCCCTTTAGGCTTGGACTGTTTGGTGGGCTTAGGCCTATGGGCCATTGTAAACTCAACAATATTGATATTCTCTCTCTTTAGGGTTTTTAGCAGTCGTGATTCATTTATGAGAGAGAAAACAAGAGAAAGAGGGATGGAGAAGTTGATTTATAATCCTTGGAACTTATTTGAGAACTTTTTTTTAGTGGAATCATCATCCTCCTTGGATATAAACGGTTTTGTCAAACCACGTAAAATCTCCGTGTTCTTGTATGTATGATTGTTTTATCTTTTGATTTGTGTGGGTTCATTTCACCACAAAAGAAACCCATTTCTCTTTCCTTTTATCAATAATTATTTTCACTTAATTTTGTATTTTACTTTTTAACAAAAATTCAAGTCAATTCATGACAGCAAATAAATTAAATGGAAATCAATCCAAAGACTAAATTCGACCTAAAACTCCAACTTCTGACCATAATTTATAAAAGATATCTACCAGTTATAGAGAGACTAAAGTATATAATTTTAATGGGAAAAATAGACTACATATTATTAGGTGTAAATGGATCCGGATCCAGCATGTAGACTGTCTGGCCCAGATTTAGGAGTTCATTTACGGTCTGGACCCTAGAGTCCAATAAGGACTCGGATTGGATCCAAAAGATCCATTAAGACAACGGGCTAGTTGCGGATTGCTCATGGACGATCTCTGAATCCAAATATAAACTCTCTATCAGAGGTCGAAATCTCGGTCAATACAGTGCCTATTGGCCTAGATATCTAAGGATTTTCCACCGCCAGATATCTCGGCCGATATGTATAGTATCGACTAGCGATAAAAAGTTCACCTGAATATTGGCCTATTTTTATTTTTTTTAAAAAATAAATATCGGCGTGGGCCCGGTCGATATTTATATTTTATTTTTTATTTTTTTTAAAAACAGTTTTTTTATTTTTAAAAAAAAGCCATGGAATTAAAAAAAATGAGGAGAGAGAAAAATCTCTGCCCGATATCTCGACCGAGATCAAAATCGGCCGAAATTTCGGCTGACCCGAATTTTCGACTCCTTCTCTCTATGCGTTAGTTAGGGTTAGGGCTCAAAAAAACTCCTCGCTTCTTGTCGACGCTCTCGCTTGCACTCTGCATCTCGCTGCTCTCTCTCGCTGCACTCTCTCTCGATCTACCTCGCCGCTGTCTCTCTCCTTCTCTCTCGATCTGCCTCTCACGCTCTCCTCTATAGCATCTGTAAGTTCAGGTGTGACAGAGTCTTTCCTTTTCTTTACTTTTGCTTTCTTGGGTTCTTTTCCAGTCAATTAAAAGCCGGGCATGAAGCTACTCCAATTGAATTTGAATTTCCTCTTTAGATCAAACACACCCAAATTTCCTCTTTGATTTTTAATGATGATTGATACTGTAATTTGGTCTGTTTGATCTAAAGAGGAAATTCAAATTCAATTGGAGCAGTTTCATGCCCGTCTTTTAATTGTCGGGAAATCACAATTTAGGACATCCAAATGTGTTCTGCAACTCCATTACCATATTCAATTGAAATCTACTTCACTGCAGACGGAGAAGGTGTTGCATCAACCGGTAAGCGATGGTGTTGGCACAGTTGGGCGGGAGCATTTCCCGCGCATTGCAGCAGATGAGCAATGCGACAATCATTGATGAGGAGGTCCTCAAAGAATGCCTTAATGAGATATCCCGTGCCCTTCTCCAGGCTGATGTCCAGTTCACTATGGTCCGTGACATGCGGGAAAACATCAAGAAGATCGTCAATTTAGATGATCTTGCCGCCGGACACAACAAACGCAAGATCATCCAGCAGGCAAGATTATCTGCTATTTTGAATTACTCTCTTCTTCATTCCTCTGCTGCAAATGCAGCTTGGATGCATAGATAATCAGAACAAATTTTTTAGTGTCTGCTAATTTGTGATGTTTTGTTGATGTTTTCTAAGTGGTTATCGTTTTCAGGCAGTATTCAATGAGCTTTGCAAAATGTTGGATCCTGGGAAGCCTTCATACACACCAAAGAAAGCGAAAACGAGTATTGTTATGTTCGTTGGTTTACAAGGTACGATACTTGTGTATCTGAGAATTTCATGAGTGCTTATGCTGGAATTCAAGGGAGAACCATTTTCATATTTCAGTAGCTCTTGGAGAGATCTTCTATCTATATACAAATGAGGGATACAAGTTTTAGGGTTCTTTTCCTTTGATTTGCTTTTGGCTTTTCAAGCTTGTCATGAGTTTTCTTTGTTGGTTTTCTCAGTGGGTTTCTCTCTCTCTCTCTCTCTCTGAAGTCAGATTTGAAAGTAGTGTTGGTTTTGCCAATTGCCCTGGACTTGGGCATTGGTGAAGTTGACTCCAAGCATTTTGTTGTTCAATTCGTATATATGGCAAGATTTTATTGCATAATTTTTTTATCCATCATTGATGGATGCTATCTTTTTGTTCTGGTTAAAAACAATAAGTTGAATTTGTTTTGTATTGTTTACACTTGGCTTTTTATGACATGTGCTTGCTTTGTGTTTCTTTCAAACATGCAGGTTCCGGGAAAACCACAACATGCACAAAATATGCATATTATCATCAAAAAAAGGGATGGAAACCTGCTCTAGTCTGTGCAGATACATTTAGAGCAGGTGCTTTTGATCAGTTGAAGCAGAATGCCACTAAAGCTAAGATTCCTTTTTATGGAAGGTATACTTTCCATAGCTTTATTTAGCTAAGAATTGCACTCAGTATCTTGAGAGTTCAAGGGATTATGCTGACTATTTTATTTATTCGTTTATTTATTTGATAATGAGATTTGATTTTATCAAACGAAATTACAAATAGCTCTACAATGTGGTACATGTTCTATATACTGAGGAGAGATACAGAAGATCCAAAGAGCCTAAACCAGCATGAACTCACCTAAACATGATACGATGAGTCCCCCTTTTATAATCTCTCTCTGTCTCTCTACCTATCTACCTATCTATCCATCCATCTATCTCTTTCTCTGTCTATCTTTCTTTGTGTGTCTGTACGAGAGAAATATAGCCCTTAAAATCCTTGGAATTGAGGACCCAAAAAACTATTTGGGGTCGTAACCTTTTTACTTTCTAGCTACCTCTTGCACTGGGAACAAACAATTGTTAAAAGCCATTTCTCTCAATCACAAGGATCAAAAGATGAATAGAAAAGATAGACTCCATTTAACCACCCTCCAGAGGTTCATGAAATGTTCCTGGCATGTTCCAGCTTGTCTTTGCCATATTTAAAAAGAAATTATACTGGCACCCATGAATTATATTGCATGGAAATTAACGTGCAAGGGAATGGTTTGCATCGTTTGCAGAAGTTTTTCTGTAAGTTGTACTCATAATGGAATTTATTTATATTTCTCTCTCGTTTGTGATGTAAAATATATAAATCATCTATTCCATCACGAGTAGTGCAACAGTTCTTTTGATGTAGGGTGGTTATCATTCCTAAATAAGATCTTTAAATTCTTGTTACATTCTATGTGTGCTTTGGCATATTTGCTTTGCGTCTGCAGCTACATGGAGTCGGATCCTGTAAAAATTGCAGTGGAAGGTGTAGAAAGATTTAAGAAGGAAAATTGTGATCTTATAATTGTTGATACGAGTGGGCGTCACAAACAGGAAGCTGCCCTTTTCGAAGAAATGCGTCAAGTTTCTGAAGCAACGGTACCTATTTATGCCTTTGGGACAATTTCTATTATCAATTTATGTTGGTGCCAGAGTATCACCTAATTTCCTTCTCCTTGATGTTTCAGAAACCCGATCTTGTTATATTTGTCATGGATAGCAGTATTGGCCAAGCTGCATATGACCAAGCTCAAGCGTTTAAACAAAGTGTTTCCGTCGGTGCTGTCATTGTTACTAAAATGGATGGTCATGCGAAAGGAGGTGGTACACTTAGTGCGTAAGTGGTGTTATTATATCCATAGCTGTATGCTTTGATATTTTTGTAGAATCTGGTTGTATTGCATATCTTTCATTCATCGCGAGTGTTAAATGATTACTAAATGTAATAAGCTTTTTATGGATTAGATTGATGAACTTTAGAACATCATTAAGGGGTTTGTATGTGTGGTTGTGTACTTCTAGATGTATGGCATGGTCAAATTGAGTTAATGATGCAGGACAAAGGATAGGGTAACTCTGAATGTCTAAATGTGGATTAAAGGGATGAAAATAATGCACCCTACATCTAAATGGGCTGAAATTAAACAATCAATTAATACTAACAATTCAAGAATATAAATTTATCACAAATAATTATGCAAAGCCTAGAATATGATGTAAACAAATAGAGGCCATGATTTTGAACGAAATATGCATATATACTTAAATGAGATGTCACATGATTTTAAATAATAAAATAGGAATTATAGATGGGCTGAATGAAAAGAATATGACTGGGCGAATGACTTATGCATGATATAATTTAGGCTTTAAAAAAAGGGAATACGAATGGTTGGCTTGGAAGGGCATGACGGGCAGGATGAGGGTATTCAGGAATCGGCTACGGAAAGGGAATGGAAGAAAAGGAGAGAAAGAAGGTAGGATTCACAGGCGGCAGCAGATCTGGGTTCAGGACAGGTTGCAGCAAAGAGATGAGAGGCTATAAAAAGTTGGCAATTGCAGATCTAACAATAGTGGGGACTGGCGGAAGTTAGGATGCATCTGGAGTGGCTGATAGTGGCAGATGAAGCCTAAAGAAAGGGGGCAGCAACACCTGTATAGGGGTAGAGCAGGGGCGGAAATAGGATTTGAGTCAAGGGATGGTGGCGATGGTCTAGGACAAGGATTTGTATGGTAGCAACAATGGAAATTTCGGCTAGTTGTATAGAATAGAGGAAGGAGAAGAAAAGAGAGAAAGAAGAAGATAGAAGAAAGATAGAAGTACCTGGAAAAAAAGGATGATGGCTTCACGCCCTTGGATTCTCACCAACACATGCACGGCATAGAGGTATGCTCGGAAATCTCAAAATCTTATTCATTAATCTGTCTTTGCCTCAAGGAGGCTACAACTTATATAGAACTCTTCCTTTCTTAAAATAAAACATTAACTAAATAAAGCAATAAACAAAATAGAAACTAACTAAAACCAACCTAAAAGAAAATTAAATACAACAACTACTAATTATGGAAAGCAACTACTAATTATGGAATCTGCAATGAATGCTCCGCATCAGTTAAACTAGGTTCTAAACTAGGTTCTGGAAGCACTTCAGTCTAGGTAATGCTTGTAGCTCTGGTACAGGGGAGGCAAGTTAGGTGCAGAGAAGCACAATAACTGAGCCTGACTGTTTTGCTGATATAAACAAGTGATAAGCAACAAACTCCAATGAAACGGTGATTGCAAAGAGAATAATGATAAGTTCAAGAATCATGATAGGTATTTACTAATCTTGATAGATCTCATTAAGGTTTGGGTGCAAAAGTCAGTTATTGCTAAGAAGTAATTTATGACTAATTGTTGGTGATATCAAGATGAAATTGAAGAGCTTCAATCTTACGAAAAAGTGTTACAAGAAAGATGGGTAGAGCATTAAAATGAAATGCAGAGCCTTTATTGGACCATTCTTTTTTAACAAGTCTACAAAATTGATTATCTTATTTCCAATAGGTGGTAAAAGACTCCAATGAATTAGTTGGTCATGCACTTGCATAATTGATGTTAAAAATTATTCCATTGTCCATATCCAATGCTTGTTGCATTGCACATGAGTGGACCTTTATGATCACGGGGCAACAAGCCAACGACATCGTCTAAAAATAGTGGGGGTTCACAATCTATCATTCGTGGTTGGATGATAGAGATTTGAGACAGTTGAAGCCGATCTGTGGAGTTGTATCAAGTTACCACTTGCCTTAAAAGGGATAGATTGGAGAGGCCTTGACATCAATATAATATCCTTTTGTCATGTGAGAAGTTCATGAAGGTTGCATAGCAGGTTTTTTTTTTTTAATTATAAAAATTGGATGGACATGGTGCAGAAGGGAAAGAAATGTTTGTGGGAAATCTGTTGGAACACATTTCTAGTGACAATCTAAAAACATCATGATGATGATGGGATTTTACCACTGCAGGTTTTTTATTGATGTTGCAGTATTTATCAAAATATCATCAAGAGGGCTGATAAATTAGTAATATTATTATTTTATCATTATATATATATATATTGAAATGATGACTTCATTAAGGACAAAAGAAGTGCACATAAGAGGGCTACAAGCAAAAAGAGAAGCATCTGCATTCAAAACACCCAATTCACCCAACAAACGATAGAAAGAGAAAAAACACCAACCACGATACTCCCAAAAAGAAAAAAAAGGGAGAGCTAGGAAGAGCGAAAGCACAAAGCTACAACAAACCAATACTCTCCTTCCAAGCTTGAGCATTATCTGACATGGAGAAATCCTGAAACTTCTTAAGGGTGGATGCCCAGGTTGCACATTTCTCCTTAACTCTCCAAGTAGAAAAAGTACATACAATTGAGATGCACGTGATGACATGGATGAGTGACATTGATTAAAAGATAAATAGAAATGACCATATTGGGAGATGCTTAAATATGGCTCTTGTAGATGAGAAGATGAAGAAAGAGCCTCTAAAATGGTTTGGAATGTCTATAGATGACCAGAAACAATGCCACTACAACGAATTTAACTATTGCAAGTAGTAGGGACTTGGAGAAGGGTAGACCTTTAAAGACTTGGATTGAGGGGGTAAAGGTCATGAGTGGATATAGTCTTTGACAAGGTAGAATGAAACATAGAAATCAAAATGTCAATTCAGATATATGGGTATTAATTTTGATGGTGGTTGTATGCGTGATATACTTTGATCTCTTTTGTTGATCCTCTTCTTAATGGATCAGTGATTAAGGTGGAGCTGTTTGCATTATGGAGAGGTATCTTGGAGTTGAAGAGTTAGGGGTTGAAGGGAGTATTATCGGAGGAGATTCTACTGTTGTAGTTGGTTGGGCATTTGGTTCTCTCTGTCCTTGGATCTATTTAGATAAAATTGAGAGGAATCAACACTCTATTGCTTCTTTTGACTTTAAGGTATCTTGGGCAACTTGTTCCGCTAATTCAGCTACAGATGAAATGGCTCATTAGGGGTTCATTTTGTCAATGGAACTTGTAAATAAATTTTTGTAATCTTTGGGGGGTGTTTTCTTTTGTAAGGTTTTTTTTTCCGTGTAGTGGGCTCTTCTGCCTGACTATTTTGGTTTTATTTGCTTGTATTCCCTTCTTGAGATTAATGAAGTTACCTTTAAAAAAAATTGATTGGGTTGTGCCAATTAAAGTGGTATCTTTATAAGATTGGCAGTTAGATCCACAATACCCATGGAGCTAAATGTTGGGCAATATAAGAAAAAATGCGTATAATGGTTATGAAGATGCTTATTTAAGACAAATGTGTGATGGGGCAATAGAAGACAAAGTTAGAAACATAAACTCTAGGGACACCTTCAAAATCTCCGTATTCAGGTGGACTCATTCAAATTTAAGTGGGCCACATATCTATGGTTGGTATATATAGAACATGGCAAGGACCGTAGGTGGGTAAAATTTGACCACCATTTGATCATTTTAGCTTGCGATTTAGGACCTTGAAAATTGATTGCTTTAAGACATTGATTTTTCATGGCTCATCTTGCAAAATTATGATGATTGGATGGGAGAGGTTCCTTTTAATTATATTATCCATGAATTCTCTATCCATCCCATCCAACCATGTGGAGCCTAGCCCATGATAAATTTACAATATCCTAAAGAAAATCAACATCACAGCCTTTGTAGAGTGAGGAAGCCTAAAGATTGTCCCATTAAAAGAAAAAGCTGAAGGGAAGTTTAAGATAGTTTTGGCTTATTAGTAGAAGACTAGAAACAACAACAATACAAAGAACCAAAGGATCAAGCAGAGTATATATACTAGGATATGGGGATGCTGTCAGGACTTGGGTTGTTGTGGTAAGAAGAGCATGATAGTTCTTGAGAGAGAACGAGCATGATAAATTGTGCCCCCCCCCAACCCCACCCCACACCCACACACACACACACGATAGATAGTCGATCCATGCAGAGCAATATTCAAGCTAATGATAGTATTGAGCAATATGCAAACCATGCGGAGCAATATTCAAGTTAATGTTAGCATTCGGCAATATGCAATCCAGAGGTTTTCCTATCAAACTATTGACCACGTATACTGATATCTGAGGTGAATCCCAACATATCTGTTGCATTACAGCACAGTGCAACAGTTCTTTACTTGACCATTTGTATATTGTTTTCTGTTGATATTGAATGTTGAAAGCTATGTTCTTAAATTTGATAAACATTTGCTATAAAAAATGAAAGAAAAAAAGGACAGAGACCACAAATTAGAGTCTCCTTGTAACTCCTGTACCTCTGGCTTCATATGAGAAGGTTCATACTACTATTAGCCTATAAGAATAGAATTACTTCTATAGCTATATGTATTGACAGCAGTTTTGTTGATTAAATCAATTCAATTTCTTGTTAAAGCTCTTTACGACAATGTGTATTTAATCGTCCTTGACATTTTCTTGTCTCCATGGGCGTGTGTGACAATGTTGACAATTAGTTGGCTTGGATTTGTATGACTTACCATCCACGCATCATCCTATCCTACAGATCTGTTCTATTTTTTATCCTACTGACTGTTAACCATTTTCAAATATTCGCTTGATGTCTTCAGTGTTGCTGCCACAAAGAGTCCAGTGATATTCATTGGAACTGGAGAACACATGGATGAGTTTGAAGTTTTTGATGTTAAGCCCTTCGTGAGTCGACTTTTAGGTGAGCTGCTGATAGGCCTGCCATTTTATTGCTTTGATCCTTGCAAACTGTTGCTTGCTTTTTTATTCAAATGTTTACCTTTTTTTAATCTATTTTTATTTAGGAATGGGTGATTGGTCTGGATTTATGGACAAAATTCATGAAGTTGTGCCCATGGATCAACAGCCAGAACTTCTACAGAAACTTTCTGAAGGGAACTTTACCCTGCGTATAATGTACGAGCAATTCCAGAACATACTAAAAATGGGTCCTATTGGACAGGTTTGTTGAATTAATCTTGGTGGCTATGTCTATCTTTCAGCATTTGTTGTACTTATGGCCATCTATCTTAATTTTGCTTGAAAATTAAGACTTGGCTAATGAAAGTGTTGCATCCAGACTATTATCCAACGCTCTCGTACTTAGGGAGAGGTGGGGGTCTCGGGGTTCTCCATCACTAGGAAAAAAAAGGGGTGCACTTGTAACTAGAACTTGGTTAATTCAGCTATAATCCATCTCAGAATAATGTATCCTTTGCTACTCATGCAAAGAAATATCGTGGCCAGATGGCCTCAGTCAAATATGTGGAGGTTGAGCATATATTTTGGAGGCGTGTATTGGTTGGAGGGGTTAATCTTCAGTTTCTCTTCAGTCCTAATGTTCTCTCCTAGCAACCGGCTTAGCTGGTGGGTGCTATTCGCACATCCTTTATTGCCTATAAAAGTGAAAAGTCTCTATCAGTACTTGTGAAGGAGCCTTCAGGGCTGAGAGAACAATACGGGGTTACAGAGGTGTGAAGGCTCTAAGAACTAGAAAACTTCATCTCATGGTAGATGTGAGATGACAAACCTCTAACTTCATTATGGGGAACTAAATGTCATGATGTATTTTCTTCCTTGTATAGTTTTTCACCGTGTTTCATATCTTGTTTTGCTGAAGTGGAAAACTTCATTCCTCTCGTGACAAATTGATGTTCCCATTTTTTTTATTAGTACTATTTTTTTTTTGTGAGAGGTAACAACAGAATTGATGGTCCCAATTAGTTCCTTTGAATTGGTTAAAGCTATAGTATGGGGTTTAAAAATTTTAAATCGGTCCCATCTATGTATTATTTTAAATGTAAGGCACTGGTAACATCGTAATTATCTGCCTAATCTAATTTCACTTACAATGTTATCATCTTTAAATCATGATAGATGCACAAGAACTTCTTAATATATCTGTTTATTTTTATTTTATTTATTTATTTTTTGCTGCTAGGTTTTCTCTATGATACCTGGTTTTAGTCAAGAATTGATGCCAAAGGGTCGTGATAAGGAAAGTCAGGCACGAATCAAGCGTTTCATGACTATGATGGATTCCATGACAAATGAAGGTGATGCTAGTTAAAATTGTGTTTTCTTTTGGTAAATTTATATCATGGATACATTTCACCCTTTTTGTATCATTATCACCTAATCTTTAGTTATCTAATCGAGTAATGGTTTCGTTAAGACTTGTTCTATTGTCTCACTCATCTTTTCTTCTCTGTACTTTAAGAGAGACCATGACTAGGAGGACAAGAATTATTTATTTATTTATTTTGGGGGCAAAGTGTTTTAAGTATTCTTATCTCATCTCATCATCATTCATATCAAACAAACATATTTCTATTACTTGCACTTTATTCTTTTCAGATTTTTGTCATAAAAAGCGGAGGTGGTATTTGAGATGACTGCACATAGTGTTAGCCTTTTTTTAAAAAGGAATGATGATAACATAATTATGTTTAATGGTATATTGACAACATAAGCATGTAATCCATCTTAAAAAGGAAAGAAAAATTAGAAGCATTTGGCCAGATTGTTGGAACTCAACTGTATTTGGCCCTGGAGTCTGTAGGATCTTTGCCAGATCTGGCTTTGATCCTGGTAGTGTCATGATGGTAATTGTATTTTGCACCAAAGATGTGAGCCAAACACAACCCAGTGGTGGTCCTACTCTCATGTTCCATCTCGATGCTGTTTGGTTTTCAAGAAGGCACAAAATTTTTGTTCAGACTTCTCAATCAGATCATTGGATTTCTCATAGTTGATGCTGATGCACATGCACAACTGCTTGACAACAATCTATTAGATCATGTCCACTGAGATGTGATCATATCACATCTGAACTTGGCACGCATATCCCTAGGCTTTTTACAACTAATACTTGTATACATATTATAATACAACCATGAACATAGGGTGTCCCGATGACCTGAAGTCACTTCTCGGAGGACATTAATTGGAAAAGGAAAAAGAACTCTTTCTGTACTCAAAATATGAAGCACCTGCAATTTCCTTATCTTGAAAAATCTTCAAAACATTTCTGACCCAAGTGATTTTCCCAATACTGCAGAGTTGGATAACACAAATCCTAAGCTTATGAACGAGTCCCGGATCATGCGGATAGCGCGAGGATCAGGCAGACATGTCACTGAAGTCATGGAAATGTTAGAGGAGTACAAGCGGCTTGCAAAAATATGGAGCAAGATGAAGGGGCTTAAGATTCCAAAGAAGGGTGAAATGAGTGCTTTGTCCCGAAATATGAACGCACAGCACATGAGCAAAGTCCTTCCTCCACAAATGCTAAAGCAAATTGGAGGCATGGGTGGTCTACAGAATCTGATGAAACAAATGGGTTCGAAAGACATGATGAGTGGGATGTTCGGAGGAGGAGACAGATAGTGAGACCCTTTGCAGCTAAAACAATCTGTAGCCGACGAAGGATATGACCATTTTGCATGGTTGTCAATTTTCACACAGGTTGGTGGGATGACAGAGGCTGTTTCTTATTGATCAATAGCTGTATTGTTGCCCCAATTTTGATGACCTTTGTTTGATCTGATCAATTTCCCTCCACAGCGTGTCATTTAAAATGCAGCATCATTATGTAGTGACTTAAGAAATTAATAGAGTTCATTCTCGGAGTTTCTTACCGATGCAGGTATGGTGTCTGATGTTTGAGGAGGAGGATGTGCAAGTGTATTGACGATGTGAAAATTTACTGGAACTTCTTTTATAATTAGAAACTAGAAACTGTAGAAGAAATGATTATTCCCAAATGTTCTCCAATTGCTAATTGATGCTTGTGTCTTTGTGCTTTTCTAATTTTTACTGGAGATCTGCACCTGAGATTGTTTTTGTTGTTATTTTTACTGCCTTGGATTTAGTCTATATCAAGTCACCTAGTTTAAAACCTCTGAACCCTATAGCTAAATCATTTGGCCTGGGATAGCTTTCAAGCTAGGGGCTGGAACTGAGTCCCGCAGAGGCTTTGGTACTATCCACACAAAAAACCGGGTGACTCACTGAATTTCAAGTATCAGTTAAAATTTTGAAATAATTTTAGTGAAATGAAGGAAGTCAAATCATACATGCATGACTTGACAAACAAATTTTCTCCCTTTTCGATCATTAAAGATATATATTTCTTTAGCAATCATCATCAGCATCATCATTAAGGCTGTCCTACTCTTTTATAGTATTTGATCATTAATTCTCCGTCAAAGCATTGTAAATTATATGCCAAAATGATGTCCCTCTTTGACATGTTTGGATGGGAGCGATAGTGTCAAATTTTGTATAATGAGGAGTTATTTAAAGTGAGTTATATTGAATTTATTTAGAATTTTTTTTTATTTTGGGTGTATGGAGTAGTTGTATAAGACTTGACTCAGACTAGAATTAATTTTAAAGAGTTGGTCTGGTTAAATTCAAAAGTGGACTTCAGATAGAGACTGAATGCATGAAAATAATGTTCAGTCCCTAAATGTCCTCTTTTAAGTAGCTTGGCTATCATATTTTAAGACTTCATTATATACAAAAGGGTCACTCTTCGTTGTTCTAGCTTTGCTATCATATTCACTTAATGACAAAGTGTTTGTCCTTGAGTTCTATCATGATTTTTTTAATGATTAAGGTATCTCGACGTCTCACTTGATTAATCTTTGGAGCATTCATAATTTTGTTTTATTTGCACACGTCGGATATAGAACAATGGAGAATGTCCTTTTTCGTGTCAAAAGGATACTTAATCCAAGACTTCCCACACAAGTATGAGTGGATTTTGACCAGCAATCCAACAATACGACATCAAATAGAACGGGTATTCTAATTGGCCACATAACAAATTTAGGGAACTGAGGGTGTGGAATGGACAGTCATAATTGAAAGTCTTGATCAAATCAATAATCCATTTTGATTGTGGTTATAAACTTTGAAATAGTTAAATTATATGAATAGCTCTAGCAAATGCTTGAACTTAGAAGTCCTGGTGCTTTGACGGGTTATGTTAACGGGTGGGTTCAATCCTACGATAAACAATAGATAGATTAGATTATTATACTAATTATCAAAATTTCTAATGATATGATTTATTGGATTGTCTTAGGTCTTAGATTTTTATGATAAAAAAATATTCAATAAATATTTTTGTTTAGGGTCCCCGTTTACACACCAGGAAAATCTCCCTCTACACACCCGTTTCCGGGTGCGGGTGGCAAATTACGATTTTGCCCCCGCGTTCACATTCGTTCGAACGAATGATCAGTTCATTTTTCCATTCGTTCGAACGAATAGACACATACCCACTCTGCTTTCATTCATTCGAACGAATTCACAGTGCATTTAGGATTCGTTCGTATGAATACATGAATATTGCCGAGATCTTCACTGATTCGAACGAGTGGCCATGTGCACAATCCATTCATTCGAATGAAAAATTCATTCGAACGAATTCTTCAGTGTAAATTCCATTCATTCGAATGAACTGTTCGGAAATGTTCATTTGTTCGAATGAATGGATGGATTCATTCGAACGAATGAATGAGAGGGGACTGGAATTTACACTGGGGAATTCGTTCGAATGAATTTTTCATTTGAATGAATGGATTGTGCACATGGCCACTCGTTCGAATCAGTGAAGATCTCGGCAATATTCATGTATTCATACGAACGAATCCTAAATGCACTGTGAATTCGTTCGAATGAATGAAAGCAGAGTGGGTATGTGTCTATTCGTTCGAACGAATGGAAAAATGAACTGATCATTCGTTCGAACGAATGGGAACGCGGGGGCAAAATCGTAATTTGCCACCCGCACCTGGAAACAGGTGTGTAGAGAGAGATTTTCTGGGTGTGTAAACGGGGACCCTTTGTTTATCATAATCATTCAACGGCCATCAATTGAAATTGAACCTAAATCTAATAAAGAAAATAATATTTTTCGGTACTTGAATTTATAATGGGCTTTTGATCTCCTTTTCACCTGGCACAGATAATTTGTCCTGTTAAAGGGGACCGTACTTTTTTATGGAGAGTGGCGACGAATGGGTTTGGACGGGGAACTCTTTGGGGGTCTTCTCGGTCAAATCTTTGTCTGACCTTACTTATCTTGGTTTGGAGGGCTCGATAACTCCTCAGGCTTCTATTTGAAAAAAAATGGCCCCTCCTAGAGTTCAGATGTTCACTTGGTGTTGTGCCAAGAAAAGGGTCCTGACCAGATTGGAACTTAATCGTAGAGGACTATTAGGCTTGGATGGTGACTCTAGTTGTCCCCTTTGTCAATTGGATGAAGAATCTTTAGACCACCTCTTTGTAACTTGTCCAGTAGCTTGGAAATTATGGACTGGATTCGTTAATTTGTTGGGAGTTGCGTGGGTTTGTCCTGGATCGTGGGAGGGGTTTCTGGAGTCTTGGTCTTTAGGACGCATACAACTCCGGAAGAAGCTTGTGTGGAATACTATTCTAGCCGTGGTCCTGTGGTCCATTTGGAGGGAGAGGAACGCTAGAATTTTCGAAGGAAGCAGTTTAGAGTTCAACGAGCTGTTTGATATCGCTAAATGGAGGTTATGCTCGTGGCTTTGTGCTAATAACGAATTTAGGGATTACAAAGTGGGGGATTTGTGCTTGTCTTTGGAGGGGTGTCTGGGTCCTTCTCCCTTGAGGCGCAAACCTTCCGTTGTCTAGGCCTCCCCCTCTTTTGGATCGTGCAAATTTAACGTTAATGGGGCATCTAGAGGTAAACCGAGACCTGCGGTGTAATGACCCATCCTGCTACAGCCACGTTAAAACTGATACGAACTCCTAAAATCGATTCAATACAATTTCGGATATACTTTTTTTTTAAATGGAAGACACTGCTCCCGCAACCCACACTAACCATAGCAATCCGCCAATAAACCAAAAACCGTAAGCATCAGTCATAATTACTAATTATAGTATCATCCCATTATTACATTCATCCAACTTAATGAAATGTACACATATCTTAAATACATTAGTAAGTCTCCAATTACAAAATAAAACCATGACAAGTTGATGCGGTGCATCCCTGCCTTTTTCTTTACTTGCTATTTTTTGTTTTAGTTAGTTTTATTTTAAGCAAGGGTTGCCTTTTTCTTTACTTGCTATTTTTTGTTTTAGTTAGTTTTATTTTAAGCAAGGGTAGTGTTGTAATTTTGCTTTATTTTATTTTAAGTAAGTGATTCTTTATATAAGGCTTTGTAGCCCTTTGGGCAAAGACAATTTTTACAATGAAATAAAATCAAGATTGAGAATTTCTCTGCAAATCCTCTGCCGTGATTATCTTGGAGCAAATCCGAGAGTTTGGCGTGAAGCTGTCTCCCTTCCAGGTACTTGACCCTCTTCCTCTTCCTCTTCTTTTTTCTTCTCTCTCTTCTTCTCTTCTCCTACTCATCGTATACCCTTTAACTCCATCCAGATCTGCTGAACCCCTTATCTTAGCCTCCTTTTGCCCTTTCACTGTTTTAAACCTCTTCATCCAACCCTAACAGTCCACCATACAGCTGCCCTCAAACCTTTGGACCCTTTTCAAGCCTCATACAGCCTTTACCACCTGTCCCAACCTCCATACATGCCTAAACTTCAGCTGTCATGATTTCCCATAGCCTTTCTTAACCTCCTTACACCTGTCCTGTTCTTCCAGTCCCTATCTTAGCCTTTTCAACCTATTTTCCCCTCTCTCTTACTGCTGTCCCACAAAACTGGGCCTTTTCTTAACCTCATTAACCTCTCACACTGCTGTTAAAATCAGATTTAATCTTTATTTGATGTTGGTTTTATGTGTTTGTGTGATTTGATAATCCTTTTGGTTTTGAGAGCCGTCTACTTTGAGCTATGACATGGTTTGGATTGTGATTTTATTATTAGATTGAATTCTCTGAATTTTATTGATTATTTGTGGTAGATTTTATTATTCTAATTGTTATTATTAATTTTAATTTTAATTTCAGCCTCATTTAGTTTCTTATTATTGCATAAATCGCATTTAAGCATTTAGGGTCACCTTTAGGGTCACCTTTTGTCTTGTCCTGCGTCAAATTTGGTATCAGTAGTAAGGTTGGGTTGTTTCCTTAAACACCCACGGTCTTAGGTTGCATCTTATTTTTTTTTAAAAAAAAAAATTGCATTTTTTTTATTATTTTAAAAAAATTGCATTTATTATTTTTTTAAAAAAAAAAAAATTCATTCATTCATTGCATAAGTCATAGCATATAGTTAAAATTAATCCCTATATTTGTGAGTCTACAGGAACACTATTGCGTGTACCCGTGCATGACCACTAGGAGTGGAGTTACCTATCAGAAAGAGTCCGAACCATCTAGCGCAATGTCAGGAGATCAACCCCCAGTTTGGTTTACTCAGGCCTTTGCCCAATTAGATGCCCGGCTCATTGACCTTAAGAGAGGTCAAGATACCTTAGGTACTGACATGATCGACTTGAGAAACCGGATTGAAGTCCTTGAAACCCTTAAGAATGATGAGAATGGGTCAGTTCATGAGGATAATGAGAATTTTAGGAATAGAGATCATAGAGGCCGCAGATTTGATCACGGTAGATTCCAACAGCCACACCGGCATCAGGAACCCCTCAACCATGAGGAGCGTGCCTTAAAGAACGTGTGATTAGAAGCCCCTAAATTTAAGGGACGAGCAGACCCTAAGGTTTTCTCAGATTGGTTGTCAGACATGGATCTCTACTTTGAGTGGCATGATATGTCGGAAGCTCGTAGGGTTCGTTTTACCAAAATGAAGTTGGTGGGACAAGCTCGGCTTTTTTGGACCACAGTGGAACATAAACTCCGGATGCAAGGAGTTAAACCCGTCAATCTGCATTGGAATGAGATGAAATAATATTTGAAAGAAAAGTATATCCCTCTCAGATACAAGCAAAAACTCATTGACCAATGGAACTCTCTACGTCAGGGCAACCAGACCATTGATGAGTACATTGAGAAGTTTGATGAGTTCCTTATGAGATGCGAGTTGGATGAGGACCCCAGCCAAACCCTTTCTAGGTTTAGAGTAGGTCTTCGTCCTGAGTTTCAGCGTGAGCTTATCTTACATGAGGTGGAAACTTTGGAGGAAACTTACCAAATAGTCCAAAGTTTAGAAGGTTACTTTAAGCCAAATCCTCCAAAGCATTTTGACTCCTGGGGTGCCAATTCTAGGCCTAATCTGCAAGGATCTCGACAGAATACGGTGAGTCAACCCAAACAAGCCACCAGTACTCCATCCAAGAACAAGGATGCAAGTTTTAAGGGAGCTTCTGGTGCAAGCTCTTCTAGGAATGGTCTTCAGTGTTACTACTGTCAGGGATTCAGGCATTTTGCTCGTGAATGTCCTACTAAGACCAGGAACCAAGAAAGAGCCCTTTTGTTGGGAGAACCACCCATTGAAGAGATTGCCCGTGAAGATGACATAAAAGGTCAATTTCAGGGTGGATATCCTTCGAGTGATGAGGAACTTGATGAGGAGATCGATGCAGATTTTCTTACAGTAATTAGATGTGCCTTTGCTCGATCTCAACCCTCAGAAGATTGGAAGCGCACAACCATCTTCCACACTTACATTAAGTGCGGTGGGAAATCTTGCAAATTGATTGTTGATAGTGGAAGTTGTGCAAATGTCCTATCCACCAGCGCGGTTGCTTGATTGGGTTTGAAGACTGAACCTCATCCTAATTCACATCGAGTTGCATGGGTCAATGATACGTCAATCCCGATCACTCAACGGTGCCCCGTGCCCATTCAGATCCTCACCTATCAGGACACTGTGTGGTGTGATGTAATCCCTATGGGCGTAGGACACATTATTTTGGGTCGTCCTTGGTTGTTTGATAATGATGTGACACTGTTCAGCCATGCGAACACGTGTAGCTTTGAGCATAATGGTAAAAAGATCAAAATCCTCCCTATGCAACCTAGGCCCCCTCACTCAAAATAGGATGACACAAAGAGGGACAAACCGAAAACCCCATCAAAGACTCAGTTTAAGTCTCTACATATCATTGCTGCTAAAGAATTTGAAAGAGAGACTAGTGAAACTTCGGTTGTGTAAGCCCTAGTGTCGAGAGAGACCTCTCCTGAGGTTGGTATTGAGTTGCCAAAGGTTATAGTTTCGGTCTTTAAGGAATTTCAAGATGTATTCCCATCTGATTTGCCAAATGAACTACCTCCCATGAGGGACATACAACATGCAATAGATCTTGTCCCTGGGGCGACTTTGTCAAATCTGCCTCATTATAGGATGAACCCTAAGGAGCATGAAGAGTTGAAGCGTCAAGTATATGAGCTTTTACAAAAGGGATTCATCAAGGAGAGTTTAAGCTTGTGCGCTGTGCCAGCCCTCCTGACACCTAAGAAAGACGGCACCTGGCGCATGTGTATAGATAGCAGGGCTATTAATAAGATCACTGTCAAGTATAGGTTTCTAATCCCACGTCTCGATGACATGCTTGACATGATGGCCTGTGCTACTATCTTTTCAAAAATTGACCTCAAGAGTGGATATCATCAAATCTGCATTAGACCAGGAGATGAATGGAAAACAGCCTTCAAAACGAAAGATGGTCTGTACGAGTCGATGGTTATGCCTTTTGGTTTGGCCAACGCTCCCAGTACATTTATGCGGGTAATGACTCAAGTGTTGAGACCTTTTATGGGTAAGTTCTTGGTGGTATATTTTGATGACATTCTTATCTATAGTACATCTCAGGAACAACACTTACAGCATCTGAGGTTAGTCTGTGAGGCTCTTCGGACTGAAAAATTATACGCAAACCTGAAGAAGTGTACATTCATGTCGAATAGAGTTATTTTCTTAGGGTTTGTCAGCAGATCCCGAAAAGATCAAGGCCATAGTAAGTTGGCCCGAACCGCGGAATATACATGAGGTACGAAGCTTTCACGGCTTAGCTACCTTCTATAGGCGGTTTATCCGAGGGTTTAGTTCCATCACGGCTCCCATCACGGATTACCTTAAAAAAGGGGAGTTTCAATGGACAAAAGCAGCCTCGAAAGCTTTCCAGGAGATCAAGACCCGTTTGGTTGAAGCTCCTGTCATGCGATTACCAGACTTCTCTAAAGTCTTTGAAGTTGCGTGTGATGCATCTGGTGTTGGTATAGGTGGAGTCCTAAGTCAGGAAGGACACCCTGTCGCTTACTTTAGTGAGAAGTTGAATGAAGCCAAATAGCGATATTCCACCTATGACAAAGAGTTCTATGCTGTTAAGCAAGCACTCCGTCATTGAAGACACTACCTTTTGCCACACGAATTCGTTTTGTACTCGGACCATGAGGCCTTGAGATATCTCAATTCACAGAAAAAGTTAAACTCAAGACATGCCAATTGGGTTCAATGTCTTCAGGAATACACTTTTGTGTTGAAACACAAGGCCGGGGTTGAGAACAAGCCAGCTGATGCATTGAGTCGTAGGGTTGCACTAATACACTCCATGAGTGTAGAGGTGGCCGGGTTTGAACAATTGAAGGATGAATATCCCACATGCCCGGATTTTTGGGAGTTGTATGCTTCACTCTTGAGTGACCAAGAAAGGAGTAATAAAGAGTTTCTAATGGTGGATAATTTATTATTTAAAGGAAGTAAACTCTGCATTCCCCGAACTTCTCTGCGTGATTTTCTTGTTTGGGAGTTACATGCCGGAGGTATGGCCGGACATTTTGGCAGAGACAAGACGATTGCCCTGGTTGAAGAAAGGTTTTATTGGCCTAGTCTCAAAAGAGATGCGGTTAAAATCATTGGGCAATGTCGAACTTGCCAACTGTCAAAGCAAAGGAAGCAAAATACGGGATTGTATACGCCTTTGCCAGTTCCCCATGCTCCTTGGCAGGATATCAGTATGGACTTCGTACTTGGACTTTCGAAAACTATTAAGAAGTACGATTCCATTTTGGTGGTTGTGGACCGTTTTTCTAAAATGGTCCATTTCCTTCCGTGTTTTAAAACCTCCGATGCTTCTAATATTGGCAAGATATTTTTCGGAGAAATAGTGAGACTACATGGGTTACCAAAGACGATTGTGTCAGATAGGGATGTTAGGTTCATGAGTTATTTTTGGAAGACCCTATGGCACATGATGGGTACTAGGTTAGAGTTTTCGTCTGCGTATCATCCTCAGACTGATGGACAGACTGAGGTAGTTAATCGTAGCCTAGGAGATCTGTTGCGTTGTCTGGTTGCTGAGAATACACGAACGTGAGATGTTGTTCTAGCTATTGCAGAGTTCGCATATAATAGTTCGATCAATAGATCTATAGGTATGAGCCCCTTTGAAGTCATGCATGGTTATAAGCCTAGGAAGCCCTATAGATCTCATTCCCATGTCAATGTCAAATAGGCCATATCTAAGTCTGCATCATCATTTGCATATCGCATACATGAATTGCATGCTGAAATTAAAAGAAAAATTAATATGAGCAATGAAGTGTATAAATTGCTGCAGATACTCATCGTAGATTCAAAGAATTTAATGTGGGTGATTATGTGATGATCTGCATAAGACCTGAACGGTTTCCACAAGGAACTGTGAAAAAGTTACATGCTCGTAGTGCAGGGCCTTTCAAAAATTTGAGGCGAGCTAGATCTAATACATACATTGTAGACCTACCATCTGATAATGGGTATTAGTCCTACTTTCAATGTGGAAGATTTAGTCCCTTTCCAAGGCCCAACAGCTACACCTGTAAGCCCATCATCACATCAATCCATTAACCGTTCTACTTGCCTACCTGACCCACTTCATGACCGATGGCATGAACCTTCCCAGCCTTCACAGCCTTTACCTATTTTACCTTCCTTACCACCTAAGAGAGATGAGATAGAATATATTCTGGATGAGAAAGTTGTTTCTACACGTGCCGAAGGTTATCAGAAGTATCTTCTGAAGTGAAAAAATAGACCGATTACAGATGCCACATGGTTAACAGAAAGTGAGCTACAACGACTTGATCCAGACCTTCTAGAGAGATATCGGAGTTTTGTTTCGTCAGAGGTGCCTACTTCTTCTACAGCAAAAGATGACAGCAATGACAAAACAGGTTTCTGAGTCTATCAGTAACGACGGAAAAGAGCCGCTCCAACTCCATCATTATGGCTCGATGAAGATTTACTTGGTTGACATTGAAGACCTCACGTGTACGTGTTTTGCACTATGAAGACCCTACACTGGGAAGACCCGTGCGTGAGAAGATTTGTGTCTTCTCATCTGTTTGAACTCGAGGTCGAGTTTTCTCAGATGGGGAGATTGATGCGGTGCATCCCTTCCTTTTTCTTTACTTGCAATTTTTTGTTTTAGTTAGTTTTATTTTAAGCAAGGGTTGCCTTTTTCTTTACTTGTTATTTTTTGTTTTAGTTAGTTTTATTTTAAGCAAGGGTAGTGTTGTAATTTTGCTTTATTTTATTTTAAGCAAGTGATTCTTTATATAAGTCTTTGTAGCCCTTTGGGTAAAGACAATTTTTACAATGAAATAAAATCAAGATTGAGAATTTCTCTGCAAATCCTCTGCCGTGATTATCTTGGAGCGAATCCGAGAGTTTGGAGTGAAGTTGTCTCCCTTCCAGGTACTTGACCCTCTTCCTCTTCCTCTTCTCTTCTTATTCTCTCTCTTCTTCTCAACTCCATCCAGATCTGCTGAACCCCTTATCTTAGCCTCCTTTTGCCCTTTCACTGTTTTAAACCTCTTCATCCAACCCTAACAGTCCACCATACAGCTGCCCTCAAACCTTTGGACCCTTTTCAAGCCTCATACAGCCTTTACCACCTGTCCCAACCTCCATACATGCCTAAACTACAGCTGTCATGTTTTCCCATAGCCTTTCTTAACCTCCTTTACACCTGTCCTGTTCTTCCAGTCCCTATCTTAGCCTTTTTGTAATACCTTGCCCTAGATTAGGCGTAGTTTGGCTTGATTAATCCTGTTTAACCGGTTAATCTCGGAGATTTCGGTTAGGGCTTCGAGGTAAGCCTAGTTGTGGCCCGATCCGAGCTCGTGAGCTAAGTGATCCAGCTCGTCTAGCTGGAGAGGCATTTTGGTAATTTACCGCTTGTGTGTATATTTTATGTGATTTGGTGACGATTATTGATTGATAATATTTTCCTTAATAAAGAAATTGCATTTCTGATTTTAAAATGATTTGATTTTCAGAAAATAATATTTATTATTCGCCCGTCAAAACCCCGAAAGGGAGTTTAATTATTTTAGATAATTTCAGGAAAGAAATAAATTTTGAAAATGGTATTTGGTGTTAGACCATTTTAAGAATGGTCTAGATATTTCATTTCACTTCAAAATTAGATTTACAAATTGTTTATTTTAACAATTCTTTATTTAAGTAAATAGTTGTAAATTTATGGTTTTTATTTAAATAAATGGTTTTTAATAAGAGATAAATTCCAAAAAAAAATTTATGGTGATCAAGATTTTCAAAATCCCACCTATCTGTATGGTTGGATCTGGTTTTGAGTTTTTAAAAATAATACGTTTAGTTTAAAATTCGATTTTTATTAAAATCTGGGGCCTGTTTGCAAATTGGAAAAGTTGCAGGGGCTGATCTCCAACCAGCAGGAAAACCTGCCGTTTACTGTTGCAATCATCACCCGCGACTGCATGCAGTGGCTCGCCGACCTGAAATTTCGGCCAAAATCCTATAAAATCAGCCTTAGTTCAGCTGTTTGAACTCCCAAATCTTCTTCTCCCTCTCTGCTTCTGTGATTTCAGCCAAGAACCCCCCTGCCTTAGCCTCTGTTCTTCAGTTTTTCAATGACCGTAGCTTAAGAAGGAAAGGATTTCAAAATTCTGATTTTCAAACCAAGAGCCCGAGCAAAGGTATCCTTTGCAATCCCCTTTCGTTTTTAATCTGCTTTGAATCAAACAAAACTGAATTTGACCCTGTTTTGATGGAGAAAAACCAGTTTTAAATCTAAGGAAAAACCATGGGTTTCATGTACCCGTGAGGATTTTCTGTCTAAATCAGATGACCTAGTGAGCTTCAAGGTTCGAAATCATTCCCTGTGGAAAAAGGACTCCCAGAGGAGTCCATCAGACCGGTTGGATATGAAAAACGAGTCCGAGAAGCCCTCCCTTTCCGGAGTCGCATTTCACTGTCCGACTGCCGTCACTGTCTGCTGTTGCAGACAGTGAGGAAGACGACTCTCGGAAGGTCCGAGAGCAGATCTTCGAACGGTCCGAAAGCAGTGACCCTCGGACGTTCCGAGCTTCACCCGAAGCCCAGTTACGCCCGAGGCCGGCCAGACCCTTTCGGATGCACCGAGCCGAGCTCGGAAGTATCGAGCCCACTTGGAAGGTCCGAGATCCAGACTTCGGACGTTCCGAGCATGCAGACCCACCGAGACTGTTTTCTCTGTTTTTATCGTTTCGGATGGACTTTGGAAGGTCCGAGACCCAACCTTCGGACGATCCGAAGCCAGGCCTATGTTCTGAGGCCAGTGACCTAGTTTAGTGTGGCTCGGACGATCCGAAGCCACTGTGCCCGCTTCCGAGGTGATGTTCCGAGGGACCCGATTTTAAAGGTTAAAATATTATTTGATTGATGTTTTTTTCTAATCTTGATTAATATCTGATGTGATTTAATGATATGATGATTTATACCCCTTGATTAAATTAAAATTGTACTAACCCCTTTTCTCTTATTATTTATAGTGTAAATACTATTGTATACGCTTCCAGGCCGACCCTATTGGTCGGGTACTGAGTGATTCACTTTCAGGCCGACACTATAGTCGGGCAATGGGTGACCTTGAGGTCTAACTCAAAATGTCAGGTCTGGTCCTATCCAGAGGACAACCGAGAAGTGACCCGAGGATCTAGACCTAACTCAATAAGTCAATCTGGTCAATATCCAGAAGACAATATGAGTTTTGGACTGAGCCCCTTTTTATTATTATATTGTGGATTATGATAATTTAAAAATGATAGAAACCAAGTAGGAGACTCAATTCCATGAACCCTGGATATTTTTGTGGGAAAACGTATGATTTTGAAATACTACGTATATGTACGTATTTGTTATGTAAATTGATTATGCACTTGTGTGTTATTTGAACAGAGACCGCGTAACCACACATAACGGTGAGGGAACTTAACTCTGCAGATTTTGTAAACAGGTTTTTATTGAGCAATGAGTGGTTTCAGTTTTGATGAACCCACCCATGTGCCTATACACGATGCACTATGGTAAGAGTGCTGATGTTGATTGTACGATGTTGATTGTACGATGTTGATCGTATGAGTATGAAAGACTGCTTCCACGTACCTGGGCTATTGAACCAATATCGGCCCTATGAGAGATGGTTTATGTCTACTGGACCATGGGCGGACTATGCTGTCGTCAGTTGCTGACTTGAGGGTGTCAGTATCGGCTAAGTCAGAGCCGGAGATGTACTTGCAAGGATGTATTTTGACCGTGTCGGGACTTAATACTGGTCTCAGTGTAGTCGACAGGCGTTACAGTGGATAATGGCAGTGGTTTAATGATGTTGATATATTACTTGAGATTATGCTTATTGTTATCAAGCATGTGATATTGAACTGTTGCTAACCTGTTTTATTACTTACTTAATGTGCATTGTTATATTTCCTTCACTGGGCTAGTTAGCTCACACCACTCACCTTTCAGGCGATGAATCCGAGGAGGAGGACCCTCTCTTTCAAGCTTAGGGCGATTAAGCTAAAGCAGTGTTTTGGGATTCCCCCGCAGGGGAAAGCCCTGATCCTTTTCTGTTGGTTCTTGGAACCGTTGACTTTTATTAAGTACCGGATGCGGTACTTAATTTGTGTTGGTTTGATGTAATAGGCTATGTTGACTTTGTAGTTTTGAGATAATGTTTTGAATGACGAATCAATGGATGATTTTCTTATGCTTGTATTAATCAATGTTGGATTTGATTTGAGCATACTATGTTATTAATATGTTTATATCTATTTTATGGGGGAAGCATATGGTAAATGTTTGAGTCCAAATGTTGGATCATGTGTGACTTTTGGGCCCAACCGTTGATCCGGCCCAGTAGGTATGCTTGTGTTAGTTATCTTTCAAAAAAAAAAAAATCAGTCGCGTTCCGGGCCCACCCTTTGGGTCTGGGCATGACACTTTTCAACCTGTTTTCCCCTCTCTCTTACTGTTGTCCCACAAAACTGGGCCTTTTTCTTAACCTCATTAACCTCTCACACTGCTGTTAAAATCAGATTTAATCTTTATTTGATGTTGGTTTTATGTGTTTGTGTGATTTGATAATCCTTTTGGTTTTGAGAGCCTTCTACTTTGAGCTATGACATGGTTTGGATTGTGATTTTATTACTTACATTGAATCCTTTGAATTTTATTGATTATTTGTGGTAGATTTTATTATTCTAATTGTTATTATTAATTTTAATTTTAATTCCAGCCTCATTTAGTTTCTTATTATTGCGTAAATCGCATTTAGGCATTTAGGGTCACCTTTTGTCTTGTCCTGCGTCACAAGTACAAAGCTGCAACTCTACGCCCAATGTCTGATTGAGGGTCCCGCCGACCCTTCCTTTATAAAGTACCTGTGAGGCAAGGGGTGAGTTCTATATGCCTAGTGAGGGTAACACACACATCATATGTCACTAAGCATACACTGTATATGATCATATGAACACATCAATGTCTATGATGTTTACATGCATGACTATGCAAGCGGATGCCCTACCCCTAACACACGGGCCCACATCTGTCGGGCCTCCAGTATATCTTCTAACCAACCCAATGCAACTCTATGTATCCGCTGCAGTTCACCCACCCTCGGGTATACAAACTGATCTCCAATCGGATCAGGATCCATACTCCTCGATTATACCTATGACTCTCTCATGACAACCCGCACACATACCACGACTAACCCAAGAGTCGGACTCACTAGAGCCCCAAACTGGCTGCCACACGGGAGTAACCACCTCACCAGTTCTCAACGGACTGCCAACCAGACTCATCTATGGTCTCCTCAACCGAGCATCAGAGTCTCGATAATCAGACCTATAACCTTGGACCCCATTTGTTGGTCTCCACACGACTGGCATATCCATCCCTCACAGAATTCTATAGGCCTTCTACCGAGTGAGCCGGCCGAATTCACTCGTTAGGCGCCCATAAATTCCTAGTGAGTCAACACCCACAACACAAGTCTCAACAATAAACACCAAAGTCATAACCACGGGTAAACACTCTACCGCATCACACCACATGCTGTCCCCACCATACAGGTGTCCTATCCTGGAATATCTCATCACCTCACATCGCACCATCCCTCAACCAACGAGCAGGCGAGCACATCCTCAGCCTACTCGGTCATTTGGGGAATCACAAGTCATACTAGCGGGAGTTGTCCCTCACCGCATCATCCCTCGACCAATGACTAGGCGAGCACCTCCTCAGCCTACTCGGTCATTCGAGGATCACAAGTCATACTAGCAGGAGCTGTCCCTCATCGCATCATCCCTCGACCAATGACCAGATGAGCACCTCCTCAGCCTACTCGGTCATTCGAGGATCACAAATCATACTAGCGGGAGTTGTCCCTCACCGCATCATCCCTCGACTAATAACCAGGCGAGCACCTCCTCAGCCTACTCGGTCATTCGAGGATCACAGGTCATACTAGCGGGAGTTGTCCCTCACCGCATCATCCCTCGACCAATGACCAGGCGAGCACCTCCTCAGCCTACTCGGTCATTCGAGGATCACAAATCATACTATCGGGAATTGTCCCTCACCGCATCATCCCTTGACCAATGACCAAGCGAGTACCTCCTCAGCCTACTCAGTCATTCGAGGATCACAAATCATACTAGTGGGAGTTGTCCCTCACCGCATCATCCCTCGACCAATGACCAAGCGAGCACCTCCTCAACCTACTCAGTCATTCGAGGATCACAAATCATACTAGTGGGAGTTGTCCCTCGCCGCATCATCTCTCGACCAATGACCAGGCGAGCACTTCCTCAGCCTACTCAGTCATTCGAGGATCACAAACAGCCATCCCACCCTCTGGTCTCCACGCGGGTAAACCACTCAACCCATTAGACCACTGGGGACGCCTCATCCGCCACGTACTCGGGTAGCGTGCCTGTAATGACCTTCAAGTCAACCTTGGGCTAACTAACACTCAACTCCAAAACTTCCCGGAGGTTTCCATGACCACCTCACAACATGTCCCTCTTAGGACTCTCAGGCACCTCATCCTCCGAACCGGACCACACCTCCCTCGTAGGCGTGTTTAAAGATCACACCTAACAATCTAACCCATGCCAGGAAAGACTTCAACCCATGTCCAACCACCGGGTAGCCCATAGTCCAACCACCCTTCCACTGTGCGCTCCCACACGGCATCCACACCCTACTACCTGACAAGCTAGGGAGAGTCTCTAAATCTTGATGTTGCCTAGTACCCATGCCCCCACCAGCATCCCACATACGTCAGTTATATGTATGCACATGTAACTCTACACTTACACATGCTATTAACACGTCACATAATAATTAGGTGTATGCATCACTATTTATCATTGGTTGGCATGTTAACATCCAAGTATATTATAACGTCTAGCAGTCCAAACTAATCATCATATGATCATATGGTATATTATCAACATAATACATCACACCATAGTCATACATATACCACCACATATTACATATATTCGCATGTTGGCATCTTAACATATTATCAATAAAAATAACTCCAATCATGTCATCACAAAATCAATCAATTATGACATTAAATAATCAATTCATATATGCCTCTGCGGGCATCGGATACGAATACATTCAGATGGGGACCCGCCACATAAAAGTATCAATAGTTCCCTTGCCGAGTGGCTCGTAATATCGAGAACTCCCATTCACCGCATTCAGTACCTACACACTGATATAATGGTAATATGCATAGATGCATGTTAAAAGCAATGATAAGTTCCCTCACCGGTGTGCGTTTTGAAATCAACTTCGAGAAACCAGGTACAATGGGTTGAAGGGGGCTTGATTTGATAAAAAGAAAAACAAAAATTAACGAACAGGTTAAAACGGGCTAAAACAAGTCTAGGCCACAAATGGGCCCAAAATGGGCCAAACATGGCCCAAAACTGAAAACCAGATCCAAAACTAGGTCGGGTTCAAAATTGGGCCTAAAACTGAAAACTAGATATAAAATGGGCCGGATCTGAAAATTGGTCTTTAAGATGGGTCGGGCCCAAAATTGGGCCGAACTGGGCCGGACCTGAAATCGGGCAGAGTCAGGACTGGGCCTGACTGGCCGAGTCGAGATGAGCTGGGCTGGGCCCAAGAAGCTTGGCCGAGTTGGGCCTGAGTCAACGGTCCAGGACTGAACCCAGCCGAGTCAACTCAGTGACCCGACTGAGTTGGCTCAGCACCCAGCTGAGAAACAAGGGAAAAGAGGGAAAGAAGATAAAGAAAAGAAAGAGGGAAAGAAGATAAGAAAAGAAAAAGAGGGAAACTAGAGAGAAAGGAGGAGGGAGGCACCTGATTCCGACTGAGATCCGGGCTCGGGTGGCGACAAGGAAGGGCTGAAGACTGATGATTTGGACAGAAGTCGATGGAGCGAAGGTGGAGGATGGAAAACCCAACTGGAAGAAAAAGGGCAGAACAACTGATTTGGGGATGGGTTGCAGACGGCTGAAAGAGAAATGAGAGGAGATGGCGGAAAGAGGGTCGATGCAAAGAGGAGAGCAGAGACAAGGGGCGGCGGCAGTTGAAGGAGAGGGAAAGGAGAGCTAGGGTTTGATGAAAGGAGGGGGAAAGAGAAGATGAGAAGAGAGGGTAGAGGTGTGGTTGCGGCGGCACTATAGCTATGCGCTACAGTGCTGCTGAAAATGGGGTTTTCAAGGAGGGGGGTTAGGTTTAGGGTTTCCTTTTTTTTTTTTATAAAATAAAAATCTTCAATTTCCAAAATATTTTTAAAAAGCTCGAAGAAGTCAAATGACAAATGTCAGGGGAAAACGTGTGATTTTCAAACTTTTAATTATGACAGAAAATTTAATAATTCAAAATTATCAAATTGCCCTCTGAGTCTCCGAACTCAAAATCAGGCAAATCAAGACCCACCACAGGGCCCACACTCACACCACTGCTACCAAGACCCTAAAACTCCGAAAAATAGGGTCGGGTCATTACAGGCGGGGATTGGGGGTGTGCTTAGGAATTATCTAGGTTATACTCGTATCGCTTTCTCAAAGTCTGTAGGAATCAAGGGGTCTAATGAGGCAGAACTTCTTAGTATTCGGATGGCTCTATCCTTAGGGGCGGCTTTAAGGGGGGAGAATTAATTATTGAAAGTGACTCTTTCAATGCAATCAAATGGGCCAAGGGTCTGAAGCGTCCCCCTTGGAGATTAATTACCTTAGTTAGGGAGATTAAGGAGTTATTGGTTGGGTTGGAGGTATCTTTTTATCAAATTAGTAGGTCAGCAAATGGGGTAGCAGATTTCCTGGCAAAAAACGATGTTGACGGGGCTATTCGGGGCACGTTTCTTGTCCCAGGCAGTTAGCGGCTTCTTTATCTAGGGTTTTTTTTTGGTAGCAGTTGTTGCTGCTTCTTGTTTTGCTTGTATTTTTTTCTTTTTTCCTTTAACTTTTATGCTCCTTTGGGTGGGGGCCTAATCCTCTTAGGCCACTCCCCTTTCTTTTCTCTTCACTGTATTATTTTCTTTCATTAATGATAATCTACTCTCAACTGTTGGAAAAAAAAAAAAAGTCATGCATTCTATTTTAGAATAGAGAATTGAAAACTAGATTCATCATCACTGTATAATCTTAAATAAGTTAATGTTCTTATAAATTTTGTCAAACCCAATTTAAGTTAATGTTCTTTGGACAAAATCTTAAATAATATATTTGTGACTTGTGAATATAACCACTAGGTGGCACCGTGAATTTTGAATCTTTAATTTATGTTAACTTAAATTTTATAATTAAAATTTGAAACTGACAGTTATTATTAGTTATTTAATTGACATGAACTTAAACTGATAATCATCTTCAATATGATGGCTGAAAATGATCATTGATTTATGTTTTGATTCTATAGTACTTTACCATCCTCTGTTTAATATGGTAGTAGATAATTAATTATTCATGTAATATCATCATCATTGTCATATAAATATCAAAAAATCCATTCCTTTGGCAATTTATTTCAGTTTAAAGACTCTAACGTGACATAATTGAGTCACAAGCTTGTTTTTTTTTTTTGCGCAGTTAAAAGATTAATATCATTAGAAGAGAAAATACAAGAGAAGAGAATTCAAAGAGAGGGCCTAAGAGATATAGACCAAGGATTTAAATACCATCAAAACTGATATATCGGCCGATATGTAAATATCGGCCGATAATTTTCTCTCTCCTCTGATATTGGCATTTCTCTCTCCTCCGATATCGAAACCGTGAAAAACCGCAAAAAATCGTGAAAAATAGCAAAAAACCGTAAAAAACTGTGAGAACCTGTAAACCCTGAACCGTTAAAAACCGCGAAAAACCGCAAAAAAACAGTGTAAAAACCGTCAAAAACCGTATCGGTGTTTTAAAAAAAAAAAAAAAATTAAATACCGATATTTATGAATATCGGCCGATATTATGACCGATATTTCGGACCGAATATCGGCCGATATTCAGTATGTACGGCCGATATATATCGTATCGGCCGATATTGTTCGGTATTAAAATACCGATACATATCAGCCGATAAGATATGTATCGGCCGATATTTCAATCTTTGATATAGACCATAAATAAGAGATCAAAATAAAAGAACAATCCAAAGAAACCAAAAGCCCACCAAGTCCTAAAAAACAAGACAAATACAAAGGTCATCTAAAGCTATCCATCTGATAAATGAAAAATGCCCTTAATAGCTCCATCAACTCCAGTTTTTGCAAAAAAGCCTACAACACCATTGGCCGAGAGTCTAATGTGTGAGAATGATACCTCCAAGCCCAAGGACAAAACCTTAATCTCCCTCGCCAAAGTAGTAAACCTCTATGGAGGACGTTTCTCTCCACTAGCCCATTTAATAGCATTGGAGGAATCACTCTCTATAACTAATTTAACACCTTCTAATACGATCTCTAAACTTAAAGCCCTTCGAATAGCCAAAAGTTTCGCCTCGTTGGATTCTTTGGAGCCCACATATTCTGAGAAGATGGATCTTACGGTTCCCCAATAATCCCGAAGTACGTCTCCAATTCCCGCAGGTCCCGGTTTGCCTCTTGAGGCGCCATCAACATTAAATTTGAGTTCCCCAAGCACAGGAGGGGACCACAAGGCCATAACTTTCTTAACTTTCAAATATGATTTCAAATTGAGTCACAAGCTTGTGCCACTCAATTTTAACTTGAGTAATATTTATTCATTTATTGGATATAATAATTTTATCAAAATAAAATAAAAATTGTTGACACGTTAATTATGAAAAAAAAAATTCATTTAAGATTTTTTATCTATTGGATTAAAGTAAATAAAACCAATATTTGATAGGGAGCTCTTTTTTTAGTTGTTTATTTTACTTCATTTCACTTAGGTTACTATACATATTTAATAGAACTCAAATCTAAATTGAGTGAAGAGAAGAAGTATATTGTTTGATTTATTATGTTTGCTTATTGTAGCTTTCCATTCTTGAAAGCTCTAATCTAATATAATTAATTAGAAAGTTTTCGTACCTTAATTTTAATTTTAATAATTTATTAGACACAATAACTTTATTTTCGTATCTCAATTTTTATCTATCTTATTTAAATAAATAAAGTATTAATTGACAAGGAGCTCAAATAATTGTCTATTTTATATAATTTAATTGAAGTGATTATAATGGTTTACATATTTTAGACCCACTAAGATGCCAAACTATCTTTCTTTCCGTCTCATGAGCTAACGCCGTTTAATGTCCGTTTAACGAATATATATATCTCTTCAAATTCTTTCGAAACTCGAATCCCGCTCCCCAACTTTTTTCAAAATCTCTCTCTATTTTCCAAGTAGAGAAAACGAAGAAACCAATTTCTAAGATCCGCTTCCGAAAGACCATTTCAGATCTATACTCTTCACTCTCATCTCCCCAGGTATTTTCCTCGCTCTCTTTTCCATGCATTATTTCCTTCGATCTTTTCTTCTTGGTTGACATTTTCCCCTATCTTTTCATTTCTAGGGTTCGTTTTCTTCTCCTTTTTCCTCATGTCGTAGTCTGTACGGATTACTAGGACAGTCGAGTACCTTTTTTTTGGATCTGATTGATGGTAGTCAAAGAGTAAGGCACAAGCCGCATGTCTAAATGCGGGCCTAATCTAGCAGTTTTGTTGCAATCGTTTGGTTAGATACTTTAGAATAATATGTATGTATGCGAAATCTACTAAACACCTTGCCTGGCCAGAGTTTAAAAATTTGAATATATTCATTTTTGCTTACAAAATACAATCTTATTCATGTAAAACGCCTAAATGTATGAACAATTGTGATAAATTAGTATTGCACCTCAATCATATAAGTGTATTAAAGATGAAGATCAGCAGATTTTAGTGAAAGATAAGAAAATGAAGGATGACGTGGGTAATGCTTTTCAAAGATCAATTGAATATGAAATATGTAAGTGAAATTGATATAGAAATACAAACAAATGAAGGGGTGGCCAACAAATTTCTGAAAAAAAAAGAAGGCAGGATAGCCTTGATGAAAATGAAGAAAATAGAGTATTAGGACCATATGGTATCTCTATAGAAGTATGAATGTTGCTTGTTGAATGATGATTAACAGTCTTGATGATGAATTATGACTGATGGTATCACCATAAAATAAAGATAGCATTGGCAAAGTTGAAGAAATTTTCTTGATCTTGACCTTTCCTTGCATTTTCTACGTCTAGATTTTCTTTTCTTAGAATTTTGTTAGGCCAATTTCCAAGACATTCCTGGAGAACAAAAGGCGTCCAGATGACTTTCTGCTGAAAATGTTCTCCATTTCAAGGGGTGGAAAATTCCAGCAAGAAATGATCGATTTTCTGCTAAAAAAGCAAATCATCTGCAAGAAATCTCTGTGCTTTGGAAATGTGGGAGAGGAAATAGAGAAGGCATTTGTACTCACTGGATTTCAGCAGAACTTGACGATCATAGGGATTTTTTATTTCCTCTTTTTTAGTTAGTTGAAAATGGGGATAAGTTTTTATATACTTGTGTGTTTGAATGTTAATGGAAAAGATTGAGTTTTTTTTTTTTTTTTTATGATTTTGAATTTTAGGGGTCTCATTTGAAACAGTATCCAAAAACTTGAATCTTGGACTTGACTTGGAAAATTGGTCTAGTTGGATTTCTCGATTGAGTCCGGCCTTGGCTAAGCTTCTTTAATTGTGTCAAGTTGCCAAGTCGGAGTTGAGTCTGGTGATGCAAAACAGTATTTCACATTTAGTACATTTCCTGTCCAGGGAATGCATGGTTCTTTGAACTGCATTCACTCATCCCGTTATTGCTGGTGCAGCCTCATTTCTGAGGAGATTTTTCCATTGAGAGGGAATATTTTGCCTTGATTTTCTTGGAGTCACTAGATGGATGGTGAAGATTATCTAACAGTGACATCAATGGCTTCTTTTTTATTTTGATCAATAGTGATACCACATGAACCAATCACTGCAACAGTAATGATCAGGTGCTACCACAACAGTGCTGCCAGCTTGGGGCACGTGGGCCTTACCTTTGAGACCATATATCTAAAGCATCTAGTCCCCTTTGAATAAGCAACACCTCCCTTCATCCTATCCGTCCATCATGAGGCCCATCATTGATGTCACATGTGCTTATTCAGTGGGTAGTAGGTGATTAAGTGGTTTAGTGTCATCACCGATGGGGCCCAGCCATGGGAACTGCAACAGAAGCATGGTTACTGCTTTGTATGAAATTTCTGTATTTCTACCATCCTCTTTTGTGTTCTTTAGGTCAATAAATTAACTTGTCTATCATAATTCACTGAGTTATAAAAGACCCAATATTCAAAATTCATCTTTCCTTAGCCTGTCTAAGGCCATGGACAACCTAGGAATTAGAATTTCATATGGTGAGATATGGCTTTTCAATGTCCTGTATAAAATCAAGATCCAGTATGACTGTAAGAACTGAATTGTATTGATTTGGGTGAATAAACAACTCTGTTCTCCATCTTTATCTCTAGCTGTCATAAATCCAAATGCGAACCAAATCTTAACTGCACTATCTTTTCTTACTTCTGTTACCAAATTGAGCTACACTAAGGAGGAATACAACCTCTCTTCAAAATGGGAGGTGGAATAGAAATGTCTTGTGCTGCAAACTTAGGCATAAATAGCAGACAAAAAAGAAGAAGATAAAATAGGTTTTACTTCTGTAGGAGTGAACTGTAAGAAAATAATGTGTGAAAAAAAACAGTCCAGAAATACATTTCTCCGTCATGGGGACAAGTAGCTTCCGACACACAAAAAAAGAAAAAAAGATTTTCATCTCAAAGTTGTGATTTCAGCAAAACTCATGAAAGTGAATGTCTTGGGCCAATTGTATTGCAACCGAGTTGCTATTTTCTAAAGTCAGTAAAAAACCCGAGGTTTTTAAAACTGGCCTGCTGATGCACATTGGCCTATCAGTCTAAATTGGCACATCAGCCTGATACTGACGCCAATAGCCTGTATCAGCCCTTCAAGAGTGAAAATTGTCATAAAAATCTTTGCCTTATTGTATTTCTTGGGTAATTAATGCCCAAAATAGGCTGAAAAATTGATGTCTATGTTCTAATGGCATCATGACCCAAAAAATACCCATTTTTGGGTGCATTAGCTGTATCAGCACAATGTGGTGCAGCACACTGGCCCCTTTTTTGGGTGCATGCACATTGACTGCTTTTTGAAATTATGCTTGGAACCAAAGTTTCAAATTACCTGATTTGTAGAGTATCACAAAATTTTCATGTAACATTGATAAACCTATTTCCAAACTTAGTCTTTTCATTTTCATACTTCATCTAGGTTTGGGGAAAATGTTTGAAGTCTAAGAAACAGATCCCAAGACAATTGGATTTATATGTTTCTTGTAATGAAATTTCTTCATCGGTTCCACTTGTAGTATCTTAAACCCGAACTTTAATTTCAAAACCCTATTTATTCTCTTTTGTTCACTTATTTATTTATTCTGCAAAACCTGCAGTCAGACTTGAAACCCAATCCTCTGCAATGGAAGAACTCTGCAAGGAGCTGGATGGAGTAAAAGCTGCAATGGAAAAGCTAAAGGCAGATTATCAAGAAAAATCACAACAGTCCGAGAGTTTAAGAAGAGCTCATAATGAACAACTAATGAAGATCCAGGAGGCAAAGATGGAGATTGAGAAGCAGGCTCTAGAACTGAACGCAAAGAGAGAGGAAATTTCGTTTGTAAAAGAAATGTACGAGGGGCTCAAATTGAATTTGAAAGAGAAAGAATCTGTCCTGAAACACTTGAGCTGCACAAATGATCAGCTCCGTACCAGCACCGGTGACAAGCTACAGAAACTGGAGAAACAAAACAGAGACATGGTCTCTACCTTAAATGAGGCAAATGCAAAAACAGGGGAGCAGGACCAAAAGATAAGTGCTTACAAGGAAGAAATTGATCGTCTGAAGGGACTTCTTTTTGTTTCACAGAAACGATGTGTTGAAGCAGAGGAAAGAGCTAAAGTGCAAAAAGAACTGAGAGAACAGGATAATTTATTTCTGAAACTAGAGGAGGAAAAAGGAAAAGTTGAGGAAAGGCTCAAATGGAAGAATGAGCAGTTTAAACATCTAGAAGAAGCCCATGAGAAGCTTCAAAACCAGTTTCGAGAAAGTAAAAGGGAGTGGGAGTCGGAACAATCCACGTTGCTTGATGAAGTCTGTTCACTCCAAATGAATTTGGAAAGCCAAGTGAGAGTTTCAGAAGGTCTGTCATCCCAGTTACAGATGTGCAACCAAGCGCTAGCTCATGAAGAAAGCAGAAGAAAATTGTTGGAACTTCAAGTTTCTGAATCAATAGCTAGTTATGAGAATGTTGTTGCAGAGTTTCAAGGTGCGCAGTCAATGATTGATAGCTTAACAGCAAAAAGAGATGAAGAAATCGCAACCCTGAGAGATTTGATGGCAACAAAAGAGAATCATCTCAAAGAGATGGAATACATACAAGTCCATCTTGAGCAGGAGAATAAGGAGTTGCACACATCTTTGAAAGAGCTTCAGGAAGCTCAAATCAGCCAGGCAGGAGGAGCTTCTACTCTGATGAAGCTGCGACAGAAGCTCCGTGGTTTAGAGCAAGCACACAGAGATTGTTCTTCAATACTCAAAGCCAAAGAAGCAGAATGGAGCTCTCAAACAGAAACGTTGGAAAAGGACTTGGACAAATGTCAATTTGAATTGAGTTCCAAAGAAGAGAAGACTAAGGAGTTGCAGACAGAATTAGAAGGCTGTCACAATTTGATGATGCGACTCAAGTCTCAGAATGAGGAAATTTCAACTGCACTTGCAGTTTTGAAATCGGAGTTTTCGCAGGCACACTCAGAACTCAAGAATTCTGAAGTTGAAATTGTTATCTGCAATGAAAAGACGGAACGGATTTTGCTTCTGACAGAACAATTGGAGCAGAAGGCCAGTGCCCTGGTCAAGGCTCAGCAAGAGATCAAACGGGAACATGAGATGACAGCATCACTTACAAGAAATGTTGAGTCTTTAGATGGCATGGAGCAGAAATACTATATGATGCAAAAAGACCTTGAGAAGTACAAAAAGAAGCTTGAAGAATCATCCAAGAATCTGGAGAACTTCAAAGAGCAAGCCTCTTTGAAGGAAAGTGCTCTAATAGAAGATTTGAGGAAAGTTTCAGATGCTTTGGATAAAGTGAATTTCGATTTAGCTGAAAAAAATCATGAAGGATCTGAAAATGAATTTGAATTACTAAGATGGAAATCATCTGTTGAACGAATGGAGGTATCGAAACGAGATACTGAGAATCAACTTAAATCTTATCGTGATGAAACCCAACGATTAAGGAGAGAGATGGAAGCAGCAATTATTGCCAAGATGGAGAGTGAGGAAGCCTTTAAGCAAGAGAAAGAAGTACTACTTCGTAATGAGTCCGAGAAGGACAAGCTAGTCCGTGGACAGATTGCTTTACTAGAAGAATCTGAAAGAAGAGAAAGGGAAACTTCCGTTCTTGCAAAGGAGGCTGAAGAAGAAAAAGAGGCATTGCTCCAATATGCCGAAGAGAAAGACAAGACAATTGACAATCTCAAGCAGCAGATTGTCTCGCTTAAAGAAGAATGTGCAAGGCGAGAAATAAAAGAGGTACTACTTCGTAATGAGTCCGAGAAGGACAAGCTAGTGGTTGATCTCCGTGGACAGATTGCTTTACTAGAAGAATCTGAAAGAAGAGAAAGGGAAGCTTCCGTTCTTGCAAAGGAGGCTGAAGAAGAAAAAGAGGCATTGCTCAAATATGCCGAAGAGAAAGACAAGACAATTGACAATCTCAAGCAGCAGATTGTCTCGCTTAAAGAAGAATGTGCAAGGCAAGAAACAGAAGCCGTCATTCAAGTGAAAAATGAGACCCAGAAAATCTTTGAGAAAGAGAGAGACGGTCTCCTCCTAATTGTAAAAGAGAAAGACAAGAAAGTTGACGAATTCAACAAACAGATAGTGCAGCTTGAAAACGATTCCCTAAAAAGAGAAAAAGAAGCTGCTATCTTTGCTACCGTGGAAGCCGAGAAACTTTTCAATATTCTGTTAACTGTAGATGAAAAAGAAAGGGAGATACATGATCACCGACAATGTATTATGTCTCTGCAGAAAACACTTGTTGACATGGAATGTGCTAAGCAGTCAGAGGCCAATTCACTTTATAAGGCTTGGGAGAAGATTGCCACAGATTGGATAATAGCCAAGCTAGAGTTTCACGACCAATGCCTGTATATTGCTGAACAGGAAGAAAGAATAGATGATTTGAAGTGGAAACTGGAATTGGAAGAGAAGTCGTCGTTTGATTCAAAGCAGCAGCTGGAGAGGCTCAAAGGCGAAGTGGAGATGAGACAGCTGGAAAGAAAGAAAGAAAACGATCGATTAGAAGAGTTTGAGGTGGAAAGAAATTACTTGCTTGAAGTTAATGCAAAATTGGCATCAGAAAGGGATGGGTTGGTAGATCAGTTGATAGGGTTTTACAACC
This sequence comes from Chimonanthus praecox, assembly GCA_022113865.1. Taxonomy (NCBI): domain Eukaryota; kingdom Viridiplantae; phylum Streptophyta; class Magnoliopsida; order Laurales; family Calycanthaceae; genus Chimonanthus; species Chimonanthus praecox. The sequence continues at coordinate 29,039,911 of CM039086.1, forward strand.
GAATTGATGGGTTTTTAAGTGAGGACATGGAACTGATGAGAAGCTTTGAGAGGATTGCTCAGATGGTGGAAAATGGTGACCAAACTAAAGGGTATGGACATCTCAGTGCTACTAAAGATGAGAACATCTGTTCTCCCTCAAAAAGGAAAGCCAATCTAGATTCCGACAATAGATTGCCATTGAAAGACCTCAACACTTAGCAGCTGGTAATGCAGCAAAGGTCAGTCCTTTGTATGTGATTTTCTCAATATCTCATTTGTGTGACAGTTTGTTCATCTGTTTTACAACTACTTCTTGTAGCAATTCCTCTACAAGTGAATTTCTTCTTTTATCATCTTGTTTTTCTGCAGAATCAATTTCTCAAATTCACTTTTCATATCTTGTAGCAATTCCTCTGCAAGTGATTGATCTTTAGCTTCCATTGATTTGGCTAATTTTATGGCTCATGTTTAAATGTCCGAATCTGAAATTGTGATGGGCAGACCCATTGCAATGGAAGCCTGAATCTGGCTCAAATACAGGCCTCTATTTGAGCCTAACTTAATAAGAGAGCGAAACCCTAGTTTTATAAGTAAATATTATGAATAAAATAAAGTTATTTGGTATAAAAGTTAATTCTATAATATAATTAAAACTAACAGATCTTGAAACCTAAGTAAACCACAATATTCATGGTCCAACCAAGCATCGTAGAATTCATTGTGGGAAAAGGATCCTCCAGTACTTAAAACGCTGGGCCCTGAATCTCTGGCTTGGTGGTAGATTCACAATGGGGAAAACATTGCAACAAATAACTCTGCCATTTTAATTCAAGAAGGAGTTGGCGTGACTATCAAGAAGAGAGGTATTGAGTTCGATTCACGATCAACACTCCTTGGAACTGCTCCCCGTAGTTGCTTACCTAATATGTGTAGAATTAAAAGATTACTTGGAACTGCTCCCCGTAGTTGCTTACCTAGTGTGTGTAGAATTAAAAGATTTGCACATGTCTCAAGGACTAATTGAATTAAAATATTCTCTGGACACCTTTGTCATCAGAAGCCTCCCAAGGATACCGTTTAGTTATAGATATTTTCCAATATTTTAATGATACTTTTGTTTTTACCTTGATAATATCACAATCACAATGTGATATCACAATGTTTTAATATTTTATTTTTTTTCATATCTGTATAAACTTATAAGCTTTCTATGAGTCATTCCTTACTCTTCAATTTATCAACCGTCATTTTGATTAAATGTCATTTTGTTTATTTTAAATATTATATTTTCCATATGATTTTCTCAATAATATCGCGGTAAAAACTTTAAATTTTGACAATATCTCATTTATGTCAAGTTAAATCAAAGTAATCAAGAGATCAGCCAAATATATCTAAAATCACAAAAATGGTCCAAACCCCGAGCAAGTCCCATCGTGTCCCATCCTACTGAATATGCGTCTGAATTTAGTTAGACAATTGGTTGAACTTTAGAACTAAGCAAGTGTAAAAAAAATTGTCCAATCGATTTTTCGACCGATATGTATATCAGTCGATAAATTTCTCTCTTTCGATATTTGCATTTCTCTCTCTTCCGCTAACAAAATTCTTTTGTCAAGCTACCAAATCTGAAGGTAAGAACTCCTACACACCAACGAAGCTGAAGGCCTTCTTATGAATGGAGTGCTTCAAATCTGATCTCTGATTCAAAAATGTTGATCATCAGTTAGACTACGTTTGGATGAAGGATAGAAGGGCATTGAGTAACAAAGGGAAGGGGTGAAAAAATCATAAGTTTTCTCTTCTCAAAACAAATCCAAAAACCCTTTCACTACAACGATAATCATTTTACCTCTCCCTTAGAATAAGTTTTTTTTTTTTTCCTTTTATACATTTTTCACTGTAATTACCAAATAAGATAAAGGGAATCCATGATCAAGGGAATCCTGCATGAGGGAAATCTCTGTAAAATTTACCTCTCATCCAAACACACTGTTAATTTCATTGTCTGTCTGCAAACCATTGGCACCTGAGTGATTATGAACTCTAACAATGATGGGTGTGGATTTTGAATAATATTTCTTAGTCTAGAGTGATTTACACAACTCATTTGCTGAAAATATTTATCTTACAGAATCATGTTATGTAGCTGCAAATCACTATTTCAATAACCAAATGAGAATCATAAAATTGTAGGCTCGCTTTACGGAGCACGAATGAAAAAGGAGCTTAGTTCCACCAACATGATTACTTTTGGTTGCTTCATTCAGAGGAGACAGAATTACGAACAAAATTTGTCAGCCCTTGCCTCAGAGCTCCAAGGTTCACCCCGTTACCCACCAAAATGCTTGTCACACCCATGTTTGAGACCTGAAGGAAGAAAATCAGTTTACATTAGAAGAATCATTGTATTATGAAGAAGTTGCCATAGCCGACGTAAGGCAGGTAAAAAGAAAGAAATGAATGCAAAACATTAATTGACATATACCGCTTCAATGTTCCTATCCTCATCATCGAAGAAGAGCATGGACTTGAAAGGAACCCCTGTCCTCCTATGAATCCTCTGGAAATGCTCAGTCTTGTGCGTCCAACTTGAGAAGATTTCCTTTAACAGCAACAAAAAAAAAAGGTTTAAAATAAATTAAAGCCTACATAAATGTGCCTCGGCACTTTCAAGTGGAAATTCATAAAATAATTGATTAACAATCAGAGACTTGCACAGATGCTCATATTTCTACATTCTGTTGGGAATATCGAATAGCAAGAGAACAAGTGCATTTATTCAGATAAAAAGAAACTGGACATAAATACAAACTCAAAACATCTTTGATGGCACTCACCTGTGCCACAAACAAGGACTGAATCTCCAATTTGTTGAGAAATGTTTTTGCTATATCAGGAGTGGGTGAGCGAGAAGCAATAGCCATGTCAATTCCTTTATCTTTGAGCGCATACATTATACCTTTAGCTTGAGGATAAAGATGAGGCCTCTCTCTTTTGGTGTGGCATTCACTAACAGACAGCCAAGTTTAAATTCAGTGTCAAACACGAAATTTACTTTTTAGTCAATGAGATTATTCAATAGTTTTGACACTATGAAAGATAATTACTTCACCATTATGTATAATTTTGGTTACTACACTCTACACATCTCCCCTTTCAGAAAGAGAGAATGAATCATTAAAAGCAGAAAATATTTACATGCAATAGGTGTATATAAATGGACAGACAGTGGTATATGATTGAGCTGATACAAAACCAAAGACAACCACAGCATGGCACTTACAAGAGTTACAACTACACATACTTGTAAACTCCCCTTGGTTTCTCCAATTCGAGGTCCCCTCCAATGCCACCAACATCTCATCTGTATATATCTCTGATTTCAAGTCCCCTAACATCTCTTTTGGCTAAGAGGCTCCACTAGATGACTGACGCTATGATCTTTGAAATAAGTGATGTCCATGAGGAGGCTTCATCTTAAAAGATTCTCTTATTTCTCTTCCTCCAATGGGCCTAGGCCCATAATGAACAAGGCATTGTGTTATATAAAGAAAAGATTTGGAAGAACCAAATAGAGGACTTGACAAGAAAGACCATATGGGGATACAAAATGGCAGTTCACTAGATGTTGAATTCCGCATTGAACCAACATAAGTAACACATAGGGCTGCAACTTGGGTCGGGTTATAATGGGCGGGTTATAGGGTCGGGTCGGGTTGAGAAAAGAAAAACCCGATCGAAATTCGGGTCGGATTGGACTGAGGCCTTTAAATTTCAACCCGACCCGACCTGACCCTATTTTCATAACTTAATATAAAAGGCTACCTTACCCTCAAAGTCTCAAACCCTAGCCGAACTCTCTCTGTTCTTCTTCCTCTGTAGTTTCTCTGCTGTCAACGGCAATTGAGAGCATACCCTAGAGTTTTATCAAGGCTTGTTCCAGGTCCGTCATCCCGACGCCACTCCGCAGCAGTGTCCCTGCTCGCCCTCTTCTCCACCATCTCTGTTTGGGTTTTCCCCAAACAACCACCATCGCCTCTATCCATTTTCCTAATCCCTCCTGCAGCCACGCCAACACCCAATCTGCCACAAGCCTTTTCTCCTCTATCTACACTTGCAACTTGTCCTGCTTCAGCCCAAACCCTCGACAACACTCCTGCCGTTCATGCACCTTTTCCCATTCCACGTTACCATGTTTTCCAGCCCACCAGGGATGAAACTTGGTTGGGGTTTAATCCGACCCGCATGATCCGACCCGAGATATCAGTAGATTTGAGTTATGTATTTAGGGCTGCAATTCTGTTCGGGTCGGGTCGGGTCGGGTTGGGTTAAGGGTATTACAATCTCGGGTCGGGTTCACTATCTCGGGTTTTTTATTCGGGTCGGGTCGGGTTCAATATAGAGTGAGTCAGGTTAGGGTTGGGTTTATTAAAACCCGGCCCGCCCGACCCGAGTTGCAGCCCTAGTAACACAGTATTGGAAAAGGTGATCAATGATAAGATTTTGTTGCCTTCAAAGTAGGGTAGAATTTTGTTAGATATGGCTGCTCAGCATGTAAAGAATAAGCCTATTCCTAATGTGGGGCAAAATATTTTCGTAATGATTTAGAAAGAAATGACTATTGGTCTTGGGTTTTAGAATTGAGAAGATTGATTTGATCAAACAGATCCCATTAGCCAATTAGCCACCCTTTTCCAAGCCCTCCTATTGTCTTCCACCAACTAGGGGCAACATCCTTAAAACTCTTCTAAAAGGGAATCCAGCTGAGAAATTTCATGATCCATTAAATTCCTACAAAAGGTTAAGGCCCACTCAGCTGTCCTTTCTCGTGGAAATAGCATATAACCTTGGGAAATATTAACGAGGTATTCTCCCCATTTATATTAGTCTTCCTGAAGATGAAAAGTCAGTTAAGATGAGCGAAACATCTGCCTACTCTTTATAAGAGTAATAGCATTATGCAAACCGTGTGGAAAGTAAATGGCACTGAAATTAATCAAAGACCAATGTGTGAAGGCCACAAGAAAGCCCGGATGCTGAAGCTGTGAATTGAATCAATCCTTACACAAAATTCACACAAAAAATGACCGAATCTCCTTATAAGATATATTATTTCCACTTCAACTGAAACAACTAAGAAGAAACAGACAAATAATCACACAAAAGCCAAGCCGTTGCTGTGAATTGAATCCAAACAAGAAATTATCAAAATTGATAAAAAATGCCATATTTTTCTCAAAAGACTGATTCTTTCCACCTTCAAGTAACTGAGAGGAAAAAGAGGAATACTCAGCATGAAAGCCAAGCTAGAGCTATGAATTGAATCCAAGAAGCTACAAATGATCAAAATGCATGAGAAATCTCTTATTTCCTTAAAAGATCAATTCTTTCTATATTCAATTCAAGATACACCTGGAGTAATATTTAACATGAAAGTGAAGCCCTAGCTACAATTGCATACGAACAAGAAGAAATGAGAAAATCTAGTAGGAAAAATCAAATTTCATTAAAAAAAAAAAACCGTAATTTCACCAAATAAACATGTATTTAGTGAGAAACAGAGGAATATTTACATGAAAGCAAAGCTCTAGGTATGTATTGAATCTGAATACCTATAAATGATAAAAAATCACAAAAATGCTCTAATTTCCTCAAAAGACTGATTTTTTCCACATTCAATGCAAGCAACTCAAAACAAGTAAAGGAATATTCACATGGAAACTATGCCTAGCTACAAATAGCATGAGAAAATCTAGTAGGAAATGATCAAAATTCATTAAAAAAAAAAAACTAATTTCACCAGATAAGCATAGATAACCCTAGGCTCACAGAATGAAATGGAATCTGGAAAGAATCAAGATTAAAGAAAATGATACCAGTAGAAAGGCCAGAGAGTGTAATCGAGATCGAAGACGACTAATCGAGGAAGGACTTGAAAGAGTCCCAGGATCTGTTGCGCTTCTTCTTTTACCCTCGCGTCTCCCATCTCTCTCCCTCTCTTCCTTCCCTGTTTTTCTCGTTTTTGCTCGTCTGGTTGAGACAGTTGAAATCCCATTTTTTAGCTAGTCAAATGCTGACATGTGGACCAATCAGAATCCAGCCAAATGTCCTGCGTGATCGTTGTTTGGAATGGATGCCGCTATTGTTTGGTTTTTTATTTTTTATCTCAACGACACTATCATCAAATATATATTTTTTTAATTTGCTTATAGGAAATTGCGGAATAGCTAATGTAAAATCTCCACAGATGAATTTATTACCCATAAAATACACCAAAATTATGCTGTGGGAGTTCCTGCAACTTCCAATTTCTTAGACGACAATCAATTGAGCTATTGCATTTCAATTTATTTTTCACTTTCTATCAATCCGGTTATTTTTTGACTTTATCTGATTTTGTAGCTTTATCTTTTTTCTCCTCCTTTGAGCATTTGAGATATAATTTTACTTATTATTAACAGAATTCACTATAGCAATCTCTCAATTGTTTTTCCTTTTATGCTAGTGGAAGTTTGCTTTTGTTCAATTATAAATAAATAATCACTTTGATGGAGATTTATAGCATCGTTAAAGTAAATACAGATTGAGATCGTAGAAACATGAGTTTGTGATATAGCTACACCTAATTCCAGATCGGTTAATGCAAGAACTAACAATAAAGGACCAGGATCTCCTATGAAATAAAAAAGATCATTTATTTCATTTAATTCAATTTAATTGAGTGCATTGGAACTTAAAATTCAAATTCCAATTGAATTCATAATACACCAAATTTATTCGATAAATTTGTCTCATTTAAATTAAAACAATGTCTTTCTTTCATAGTAAGAGAGTGAGTTTGAGATCCAGTCTCATTTCCCAGTCATTGATGAAGATTTTGAGTCTAAAACCTTTATTTCATATTAAAGCCGCACATTTAGACACCAGGTTTTTTTGTTACTAGATACCAGTTTTTGATTTTGAGAGGAAATTATCATTTTGCCCTTCTGCTAAAAATCGTTCCAAGGATTCTTTAGACCATTTTCGAGATCCTTCGAAGGATACCTTGAAGTCTTATTTTCGAGAACCTTCGAAGGATCCTTTGATTCTAATCATTGGTCCTTCGAACACCCACATTTCAAATAAATCATTCGAAGGATGAGTTTCATCCTTGGAATGAATTGCAAGGGTAATATTCAATTTAAATTTTATTTAAAATTTTAAAGTTATCTTTTAAGTAATATCTATTTTCAAAATTTCTTAAATTGAATATCCAGACTAATTACGATAACATGATAAAAATACTTTAATACTTTAAGGTCTTTTGACACTTCCAAATGCTTAAAATACAGTATTTTACAAATAAGGATATCCTTAGATTATACCGAAAATAAATTTGGAAGTGTCAAAAGACCTTTAAGTCTTAAAGTATTTTTATCAAGTTATTTTAATTAGTCCGGATATTCAATTTAAGAAATTTTAGAAATACACCGTGCTTGAAAAATAACTGTTTTAAAGAATATTTTATTATAGCAGTTATTCAAGCATTGTGTATTTTTAAAATTTCTCAAATTGAATATTCGAACTAATTATAATAACCTGATAAAAATACTTTAAGACTTTAAGGTCTTTTGACACTCCTAAATATTTAAAACACATATTTTACAAATAAGGGTATCCCTAGGGTGTAACGAAAACACATTTAAAAGTGTTAAAAGACTTTAAAGTGTTAAAGTATTTTTATCAGGTTATCGTAATTAATCCGGATATTCAATTTGATAAATTTTGGAAATACATAGTGTTTAAAAAATAACTTTAAAGTTTTAAAGGAGATTTTATTATTTAATAGACTATGCACGTTATTTTTTAAGTACTGTGTATTTCCAAAATTTCTCAAATTGAATATCCGGACTAATTACGATAATCTGATAAAAATACTTTAAAACTTTAAAGTCTTTTGATACTTTTAAATGTGTTTTCATCACACTCTAGGGATACCCTTATTTGTAAAATAGTGTGTTTTAAATATTTAGGAGTGTCAAAAGACCTTAAAGTCTTAAAGTATTTTTATCAGATTATCGTAATTAGTCTCGATATTTAATTTTAAAAATTTTGAAAATATACAGTGCTTAAAAAATAACTTTAAAATTTTAAAAGATATTTTACTGTTAAAATATGATGTTACTTTAGCTACAACATTTCATTCGTTCTAAGGATTATATTCGACTGTACAGTAAATTGTTCGAAGGAACGAAAAAATAACTAAAATATCCTTCGAACGATTCGACTGCACACTAAATTGTTCGAAGGAACGGAAAAATCAACTGAAAAATTCTTCAAATGATTTGACTGTGCAGTGAATCGTTCAAAGGAAGTGAAAAATCGAAGGAAAAATCATTCGAACGATAAAACGCATGAGAACAAAATGGTAATTTTCTTTTAAAATTCGAAAATTGGTATTTAGTGAAAAAAAAAAAAATTGGTATCTAAACGAGTAGCCTAAAAAAAATCTAGTGTCTAAATAGGTGGCCCATATTAATGATCTAAGAAGACTTTAAAATGGGCTTTGATTTTGTCCGACTATTAAATTCTTTTTACTATTTGATATATTTATCTTTATAGTTTATCTTATGATTTTTGCCCTATGTGATTGTATTTATGGATTTTTTATTGTATTTCTTGCTTTGACTAACTACAAATTACAAGTAAGTAGATGGATTTGATAGATTCTTTAATTTCAGAAAAAACCCATTTTACATAGCCACAAAAAAGAAAGGGCTGAAGAAGAAATGTATGTCAGTCCACAAATGCATCACACCTGTCCTAGCTTATTTAGGCTCACACGTGTCATCCTACCTTGCGAGCTTAGCTGGTTGTTTTCTTTCACAATCTCATTCAATCTAATCAATAACATTGACAGGCGTCCGCTCCTCCCACGTGTCTTGTTGCTTTGGTAATTTAGCATGGGCTGTTGCGTGTATTCGTGGAATAGTGGTGCAAGACTTTTGCCGTGCGCCGATGGCCTACCAAAATTAGCAGCTCGTATTAGTGGTACTACTCAAAATTAGAGCAAGTTACATTTAAAATTATAAAATTAAAAATAGTAAATAGGCATGAACTAAGAAATATATATGGTACTTTTCCTTTGGTGATGATGATGAATGAAAAATGAATGACCAAATTAAAAAAAAAAATTAATTATATTTCTTTCATCGAAACGAAGAATACTATTTTTTTTTACTCAAATACATTTACTTTATCTATTTTAATTGAATGATTGAAATAAATTTAAGTAGAGATTGAAAATAATAAATAGATGTTATTTTTTTCAAGCTTTGTGATGAAATAAAATAAAGTCGAGAACTATAGATTATATATATCTTAAAAAAATGTAAGTTTTATGATGGATCCGACTTTGAAATAAATTATATTTGAGTTGAGTTGATGGGTCTTCAACTTGAAAACAAGCTTGACCCATATTAAAATAAAAAAACATCAAATGTATCTATGTGAAAGGGAAGTATTCCTATTTTTTTATTTTTCATTAGAAATATTTTTATAAAAAATTTCAATTATTTATAACATTTAAGGTGAAATAAATTAAATTTGAATATAGTAGAATAAAATATATTAAAAAGTGAGTTAAGTTAGGAAAAATATATATTTTTCAGTAAATGCATATTGAATTTGCTTTATATCTGATTGATTGTCGCATTAGACTCATATATGGATATTTAAGTATCATTATTTTATATTTTTTTCTATCTTATACTACATAAAATTTAAAATTATTGTAAATGATTCAATTGCAAACTTAATTCTTTACTCCAAAATTATTAAGAATTTTATATTTTAATCACGTGATCAAAGACAATTCAAGAAAAAATTCCACAGTACAACTATAGAATGGAAAGGACAACTTAATTAAAATGGTCCTGCGGACTATCTTCTTTTTCCAGGAAGCTGTGGCCCTTTGGCTTGGCTTTGCCCTTCTCGGTTCGCCTCATCTTCTTTCCTGGAATCTCTACAGTCTACCTCTTCTGAGAAAACTCTGAAATTGAAACTTTCTTGAATACGTCGCCGATGAAAGTTTCGTTGCAGGTATTTCTATTTCTCTCTCCGTCCTTTTTGTTTCTCCAACGCTTTTATCCATTTTCTACAGAAAAAATTGAAAAGAGAGGGGGGGAAAAGGAAAAAAATGGTTATTTTTTCTCCTTCCTCCCTTGAAGTTCAGAATTGTAAGGCTTTTTTTCTTTTCTTTTTTTTTTTAAAAAAAGGCTGTTAATTTTTCTAGGGTTTATGTTCTCTGGTACTTTCAACGCGTTTTAAGATATGTATCTCAATAAATGGCCTCCCTTTTAATGATGAATTTTCATTTAATTTAGGGGACTTTAATTTTTAATTTTTTTCTGCGAAGCTTGTACGCGAGCAAGATCTGGGCCGTTCATTTGTTGAGTGTTTTCATGGATGTGAAGTACCTGAAGAATGAAGGCAATTGAATGGTCCTAACATTGATTGGATGAATTCTGACCTTTGAATTGTCAACTGCTGATTGAAAATTTAACTTCCAACTATTTTTCTTAAGCTTTATTCATTATTTATGCTCTCCCCTAACTCCTGAAATCCCCAAGTCAGCTCTAAACAATAAGAGACACAATTTTTGTGAATAAAGTGTGAGTTTTTCTTCATTTCTCCAAGCACTATGATCCTAAACTAGTTCAAAATCCTAATTAAAACTTCTAAAATTGGTATACTTTGACAAGGAAATTGCTTCATATTTTGTCTTGGCCACAAAACCACTCCTAGATTCCTAAACAACTAAAATGCCTCAAAACAAAAGTTAAAAAAAAAAAACTAGGAAGTTTGACTAAATTTGATAGTTTGGCCCTCGAAATGATTGAACTCCACTATAGAAATGGCATCAATGATCAAGCTGCTGAGCCATTTCCTAGGAAAAAGGTTCTTCGTGAAAATTTGCATTTGATTAGTTATGTTGTCATCGTTTTTGTTATTGTTACCACGTAGATTATGAGGATGATATGGGGATTGTTGGTCTAAAGGATGGGAATCTCGCTTTTTTATGTAAATGGCCTTGGAGGTTTGGGAAATAGAGGAATTCCTTGTTGTCGAGAGTTCTAGAGGTTAGGTATGGCCGTATGGGGTGGGACCAAGGTAGAGAAGGAGGGTTTGGAGCAGTCAAGGCTATATGTAGGATTGGAGGGGGCCCTGGTAGGGTTGGGAAAGCCTTTAGGGATGTTTTTGGGTTCTTAGTGGGTTATGGGGATAGGATGCCTTTTTGGGGAGGATCTTTGGATTGGATAGAGGAAACTTAAGGAGGTCTTTTCTCATTTATATAGGTTATCTATGAATAGGTAGGTCTTAGTGGAGGGGTGTTACAAGGTGATTGGAATGGTGGCCTTTTGGAGGGCCTCTCAGGGAGGTTGTAGTTGGTGAGTATGAAAGTTTATTGGCTTTCATTACGAGGAGGAGGATGCAAGAGTGTGGATTGGTGATTCATTGGGTGAATTCTCGGTCAAGGTTTGTCATGGCTTGAGGTATAAATCTCCTTCATGAGTTAAAGTCTTTTGTTAGTGTGCGACTAGGGGTAGGGTCTTGAGTCTTGACTATGTTGCATGGACACTTCAATGTAGTAATTGTGTTTGTGTTGGGCACTTCATTTTTATGTGTAAAATTTGTGCCATTGCCTTATCGATGGCATGTAACTATTTTATCCATGGCGTGTTTGGGCAACTACAATCTTAGGCATAGAGGGATTATCTTGGTTGATACTGAGATGATTTGGAAGAACAGGTTAATCACTTTTTCTGTGAGTGTAGTTTCTTTAAAGAATAGTGCGCTCTGGGTTCAGTTTTTAATGTTAATGGATTGCTCATGGGTTCTCATTGTTTCTGATAAGGAGTTGACGGAAGAATGGATGGGTGTTCTTTCAAAGGGAAAAAGAAAGGTGCTTTGGAACTTGGATACTAGACCCTCAGTGATCTTCTAGTTAATATGGAAAGGAAGGGATGCAAGGGTTATCGATCAGAAAGAAAGAAGTGTGATGAGGTCTTTGATAAGTTATTATATATGGAGTTAGTGGGGTTAAAGATTCCAACAAGGCTGAGCTTTTAGGTATTAGGAGGGTGTCAAAATTATGGCGTGGTTGGGGAGGGGAATCTACTTGTTGAGGGAGATTCAACTAATGCTATTGCTTGTTTTGAGGGAAGGAAAAAGCTACCCTGGAAATTGGCAACAATTGTCCGAGGTTTTAGGACAGGTAGGGTGGTAGTATTCAGGCATGTTATATGCATGGTGAATGGAGTAGTGGACTTTTTTAGTAAAAGCTAGAGTGGAGAGTTAGGAAGATTTTTTGAGATCTTTATAATTTTTTTTGAAAAGGGATCTGTATAATTTATTGGTGTTCGTATTTGTTTCTGACATTTTAGTTCTCATATACTGACCTTTTGTTGTATAATTTTTCTTGTACTTTTCTCTTTTAATAATATTATAGTTTTTGTTACTGTTTCAAAAAAAATAGTACTGATGATGAGGACAAGGATGACAACAATAATGACGATGACTAAACCATCTTACTAACCTGAGGAGTGTTATATATGGGTGCAGATCTATAAAACATATGGTGGAAATTTTACTTGAGAGAGATGCTGGTTGCGGGAAAACTCATATTTTTATCTTTTATTCCTCCTCATTTTATTCATATTTCTGGTGGTACGTTGTCTATCTCCTTGCAATTGAAGACCATTGTGATAATTTCTTCAAGTTTAACCATTCATTTTAAATATATTTCTAGGATCTTTTGTCTTTGATGTGTTGAAAACTATTGAGTGTAAGGTACTAGTGCTTTTCTGTTGGTGGGGAACTTTCTGTCTCATTATGTTAATTGACAGTGCTTTACTTTTGCTTTAGCAGGTTGCAGAATTTCAAGCCTCCAATTAGACATTAGTTCTTAATTTCTTGTTTTAAACATCTTCAAACTATAGCAGCTTGTTAAAAAGTTTGTTTGGAGCCCATAAGTACCTAAATTTGAACAACATGATGATTTTCTGCTGCTAGCAGCTTCTTCTATACCCATGACAATTTCTGGTGCTTTGCAATTGTCCCATGAATTGGGAATTTGCAAGCACTATGGAGTTTGCAGACATACTAACCAATTCAAGGTACATGATCATTTTCTTCTTGTTTTATCTTTATTGCATGCTATGATGCTTAGACACGGATTAGATATATCAGGGACACAACATGAATACTACAAGGACATCGATTTTACACAGAAAAATGAAGTGTTCAATACAACACAATATATAGAACTGTTGCCGACTTAGAAGTGTCCAAGCGTTGTAGATTGCATTCATATCTTATGGAGCTTCACTGCATCTTTTGTTTTTGCAGAATACATTAGGAAAAGGGCAAGTACATTTATCAAGGCTTTCCCTCTCCTCACATGCATTGGTATGGTTCACACTGCTTTCTAGATGTTGTTAATGCTTTTGAATTTCTGTTTTACTTTCCCTAGTCTTTTAAGCATGTTATGGCAATCATTATTAACATGATCCATATTTCCTGGCTACTATGCTTGTAAAAAGCCAACAATAAATTAAAAATCCCCCCAAAAATCCAAAGGTGCACTATAGTCACCAAATCAAGTCTTAAACCCATCAAACTAAAAGGTTCATGCTTTCAAATTCCAATTAACCCCATAGTTATATTATCCAAAGGAATTGCAAGATTTTTAAACTGATTCAAATTGTTCCTTTTACTCTGGTCTCTCTAGATCATTTCCCTACACACACACATTTCTTTTTACCATAAATTCACTTTTTTTTTTGAAAGGTTAACTTCATTAATAAAAATGGAAACAAGGAAGACATAGAAAGGTAAGCCAAAAGCAACCAACCATATGCAACAAACCAAAAAAACCCCTCCCAACCCATTAGAAGAATTTAGTTACAATTTCTTTAGATAGAGACAACCTCTGACACGCCATCTCATCAACAGTTGAGTTAGTTGACCGAGGATCCCAAGCAATCTTAAAATCATAAGCTGCAATTGAATGCCGAATCCTCTCGATTTTGTCTAAAAATATCCACAGACAGAGATCCCATTGCCCACCGAACAACTACCTTAGAATCCCCTTCCACCAAACTCCCATGAACTCTTAATTCTTCTAGCTCCAAGATGCCTCTCCATAAAGCAAACAATTCCACCTCAAGAACCGAGCCATTAGGAATTGGACCAGCATAGGAAAGAACTGTAGCCCCTACATCCTTACAAATGACCCCACCATAACCTGCAAGGCCAATCTCCCGCATACAACTGCTTTCGAAATTAAGCTTTAGAAGCCCAACTGCTAGCGAAGACCAGGAAACTTGAGGCCTATATCCAAATGCGGCATAGAATCCATTGAAGCCCACTCCCTACACACTTCCGAAATAGATATACCCTGGAACTTTATCGACCCAACCAACCCCGAAGCCGCTCTAAACTTAATAACATCAAGAAGATTCAGAATAGAGCACTCCTTGCCTTGAAAAATCCACTTATTTCGTTCTAACCAAATAGACCAAACAATACTCAGAACTGTCACATTCCAGAGACTACGACGAAAACAACTACTTGAGTACCTATCACCACCACTTGAATACGCAACAATTGAAAAAAGTGCATCCAAGTCTGATGAGAGAACCGACAATGAAGTAACAAATGATTTATCAATTCAATATCAGCTAAGCACATCGAACAAGCATTAACAATAATCATCTTTTGTAACCGCAAATTATCAATCGCCAAAATTTTCTCTAATCCAGCCAGCCACCCAAACACCTTGACCTTTAGAGGAGAAACACCCACCCAAATTTTCGGATGCTCCGGAGGAACCTCTCCTGCCCGCATGAGATACTTGCAAAAAGACTTCACAGAAAAAAAACCATGAGGATCTAACTCCCAAATCCGCCGATCCTTCCCATTACTCACATTAAAGACACTTTCCAAAAGAGACATTAAAGACATCCACCCTTCCACCATCTAATCTTCCAACTCTCTTTGACAGTGGACATTAAAGACCATAAATTCACTTTTACCTGGGTGACATCGCCCATGAGCGATAGTTTCCCTTGGGCCTTGTGGGGTCCACAAGGGTGGGTCCAATGCATGGGGACGAGTGAGTTTGAAAGGGTTTTTTCAGAATGATGCTTCTTATAAAAATCAGGTTTGTTAGATTTGAAAGCCATGATTTTCAAGGGTCCAAAGATCAATAGTTGAAATGGTATCAATTTTGGATGGATTGTTAATCGAATAGTGAGATCAACTCAAAATGGGTCCAACTTATGTAACATTTATAATTCATATGAGGGAGATGGTGTGAGAAGGAGAGGGTGTGAATCTAAGCTCCGGGGGCCCCCTTTATGGGGCCCAAGGCAGATTATTGCTCATGGGTGACAATCATCTAGGTGAATTTTTTTATTTACTATATTGATCATATCACATTCATTTTAAATTGTTTCTTAGTGTAGATTTAGTTCTTCAGAAATGAAGCTCAAATGATTTGCATGTTGCATTTTTCAGAGACGGGATGCTTGGTGTCTCCATTTATCAGACACAGTTCACAGGACAATTCATCCTCTTCCTTCCAGATATAATGCTTTCAGTTGTAGGTCTTTTTTCATACCAGGTCAAAAAAATGAGGTTCCTATTCTGAAAGTTGCTGCCAAGGCTTGGGCAAGGTATTTTCTCTTATGTTCTTCATTTGTATGGATACCCATGAAAATATTAGGGTTCTCGCCACAATTTACTTGTTTTCTCTGTACAAATTACTCTCATGAATTTCATATTGGGATTGTTCGACTTCGGCCTAGCTAGTGTGGGAAGAATAGAATGGAATGCTGACGTGGCACTCATGCTGCAAAAATGTTGTGTTTGGTAGATATTGAACTGGCCCACTTGAGCCAGTCTAAAACACTTCTTTTCCACAAAAGGATTTTTCAATTCTAACAGTAACAGGTCTTGAGGAGGTATGGATGGAATGGCTTGAGGAGGAATTAGAGGAAAGTTGCTTGGATCAATTTTCCTCCAATTGGAGGAATGTGGCTTGGATCATTAATTCTCCTGCATGATGGATATTTTAAAAGGAATCTCATCCCCCCTTTCTGAATTAGTTTTACTTATCTAAAAATTGAGAAATTGGATTTGATACTGTTGAAGTGGTTCTGGGATTATTTAGTCTGATACTATTGTTCTTCTTTGTGTGCAATCATATTCTGTTCAGTTTTCCATAACAAGTAAAATTACTTAATTCCTGTATGTTATGCAGGTCATATAATGCTTTGCATGGAACTCCTCTTGTACTTCAGTTGGTTCCAGCAGTTGGTATCATTATTTTTACCTTGTGGGGTCTTGGGCCACTTGTTCGCCACATCAGGACCCTGTTCTTTCATGTATGTGTTTATACTACTCTCCATAATCGTCTGCATAAATCTCATCCTAAATTTCCTTTTGAATTTTCCTTTTTTACCACTAATTGGGTTGATGCTGTTTTGACAAATTCTGCAGCGGAATGATAATAATTGGAAAAAGAGTCGCACATATTATGTTTTGACCTCCTATTTCCAACCTTTGCTACTGTGGACAGGAGCAACACTCGTATGCAGGTAGATCTTTTGCACCAGGTTGCCCATTTGCTTATTTTTTGGTTTCCCCCCCCTTCAGCTAGCTTGTATGTTATTCTTGCTACCAGTAATGGACATTATGGGCTTTGCATGCAGGGTGCTGGATCCAGTAGTTCTACCATCAGATGCAAGCCAGGCTATTAAGCTGCGGCTTTTGAGTTTTGTAAGATCATTATCAACTGTGCTGGCCTTTGCATATTGTCTATCAAGGTGATTTTGGTTTGCATTACTGTCACTGGTTTCTCATTTAGAAAGCTAAAAGATATTATATTTTTGCCACATTTGGGTTTAGATAAACAGTTTTCCCCCCTTTTTTTGGTTTAATTTAATTCCTTATTAGAAACTGTTCTTTTTTTTTTGAGCGGTAAAGAGGAAATTTCATTAAGAGAAGGAAAAAAAACATACAAAAAGAAAAAATACAGCACAAAGCCTAAGAGAATTAGGCCGAAAAGAAACAACAGCAGCAAAGCAACAAGGGAAAATAGAATCACAGTAAAATAGTTAGCTTCCTGGTAAATGGACTACGCCCAAGGTCAACCCTTCAACTCCACTTTTTAATTCCTTATTAGAAACTGTTCCTTGATGATAGTTAGTAAGTTGCTTTGGAAATTTTAAGGATATATTGCACTAAATAGTAGTGAAAACTTATGTTACCATTATTTTGCAATTTTTTTAACGTCTACAACGTGATTACTTTTGGTTTTGAATATTTTGGCCTTTTAAAGGATTATATTCCAAGGGATGGCATCTGTCTTAACATGTCATATATATAATATTTTTTTTTGCAGCTTTATTCAACAAGCACAGAAATTCTTTATGGAGACAAATGACTCTAAAGATGCCAGAAATGTATGCTTCTATTGCTTTTGTATTATGCCACATGTTACTGTGCCTCTCTTGATTTTGTGACTTTAGATCTCCAAAATTAGATATTAGTTTTTAGTTAACAAGTATAAGATTAAGATTTACTAAGTTAAGAATTGTGGAGTGGATTGAAGAAACATATGACTCGTGGATTTTATTTCAAATGCTAATTGATCTAATGTTGTGGTAAATATGCCAATTTCACCATTCAAAAGAAAAAAAAAGAAGCCGATTTCCATTTCAAAAGAATCACATGCCATCCTTTCCTTTTCCTCTTTGTTAGTTTTCTGGATGCAATCGATTAGAATGGGAAAAATTGTTTCTGAAGGGAAGACAGTTTTATGGAATGATCTTGTTCTGTAAATCAAACCATTGCTATGTGGTTGTGTTCTCCGCGTTTTATACATCCAACCATTCAGCAGCCATCTCCTTGACGACTGGTGCATGCCTTCCATGGATACTGTCCAACGTAGGACATTCTGTTGGATGGATCAGATTGGAGGGGCATTCTTAATGACCTCTCACCAGAACCAATACTCGCTGCCTGCGTGGCCTTCAAGTTCAGCTTGAAGTCCTTGGGCTGGGCTTGAGTCTCGTTGAAGTGAACGCCAGCAAAACAA
Source organism: Chimonanthus praecox (assembly GCA_022113865.1). Classification (NCBI taxonomy): domain Eukaryota; kingdom Viridiplantae; phylum Streptophyta; class Magnoliopsida; order Laurales; family Calycanthaceae; genus Chimonanthus; species Chimonanthus praecox. The sequence continues at coordinate 29,058,040 of CM039086.1, forward strand.
TCTTCCTTCCCCCCCTTTCTTTCACTGCCTTATTTATGAGTTTTTGTTTTTAAATTTAAGAGGTGTATGTATATAAAATTAAGAATGAAGAGACCAGCTCTATGCCATTGATATTTTCCTTCCGAATTAAAGGTGAGCTTGTTCTTCAGCCATTTGATGACTGGTTTGATATATGGCGACTTTGAATCAGTCTGGTGGTTGTGTTGACAATGCTAATTACCATTGCCACTTATTTGTTGATTTATTCTATCTTGGTTTCTTGCAGGTGGGTTTCCAATTTGCTGGAAAAGCTGTGTATACTGCAGTTTGGGTTGCTGCAGTGTCATTGTTCATGGAATTGCTTGGCTTTTCTACCCAGAAATGGATCACTGCTGGAGGTCTTGGAACAGTATTGCTGACCCTTGCTGGTCGAGAGGTGTTATATTTTCTTTTTCTTTAATTGAGTCTTTTTCTTGTGAACTACATCATTGAATTGTTCATTATTTTGTTCTTTACCGTTCAGGCAATTAGAATGCGCCATGGTTTTATATTTTATTGGTTAGGCATCATTAATCACAGAAGGATTGATAGATTATACATCAATATTTACAGATATTCACAAACTTTCTTTCGAGTGTCATGATTCATGCAACACGGCCATTTGTTGTGAATGAATGGATTCAGACCAAGATTGAAGGCTATGAAGTATCTGGTACTGTTGAGGTTAGTCTCTGTCTGCATTTACTGTTAGGCCCTGCTTATTTCTGGGATAAATGGGCAATACGTGTATGTAATTTTTTTTATATTTGTATGTGTGTGATAATGTGACTGACCCCGTAGCCTTTGTGATTGCATTGGTAGTCACTTTCAAATGTTCCATAAGGTAAACTGAGTCATAATGCTTGAGGATCGTTTGGTGAAATGTGGAAACTGGATAAAGCTCCAAGGTCAAAGATTTTTTCTTTTTGAGCTCCAAGGTCATATATGATATTAAATGTGCATTGCAACTTTATGTTTTTTTAATGAACCTTAGTTTATTTACTTGGAATTTGGAAAAATAAAATGGGCAACACGAGTTCCAACAGTAAGTACACCCTTATCAAGTCAACAGTCTAAAGTCACTTGAATCCTAATACCAAGATGCACAAGTTAACATTCCAGGGTCTAGGATTAAGACTGGATCCAAGATTTGACGTGGTTTGATATCTGGGAGCTTGCTATGTATTTGATTATGCCTTTGACATTGGGGTAGGTTCTGATCCTGATTTGAATTGAAAACAATTGAAAATACATAAGAATCATTGCGTTTACAGAGATAAATCAAATTTCAGCCAAAAAAGGAGAGACAAAATGCAAGAGATTTTGTAAAAACTATTCTTGATAGCTTTAGGTATAAATGTATAATTAATGTACTCTAGAAGCTTTATTTTAGAATAAACGATTTCTAGTTTGGTAAGCAGATATATAAAACTTGGAAATATACAATGCTTGGCCACAACTACGGATTGGGCCTCTCTTTTCTATGATCTACACCATTCATCTGGCGCCCCTGACCATGACCAAGAATAAGATGAGCAAACGAGAGAGAGAACAAAATAATCGTATCAAATAAATTTTCTAATAGAAAAACAAGTTATATATTTCCACCAGTGGTAGATGCAGACAGCCATCAGATTGGACTGGTCAATCCTAGCCAATGGTCAACAGCTCCAAAACCGCGTCGACTGAACAATTTAAATGAATCACATTACAGCAATAAAATATTGAGAAGAAATAGGGAATATCAATTAGGTTTTGGTTGGACAGTTGGTAAAGGAGGAACAGGAGAGAGTGAGGTGGTGATCATTGGGTTTTGTATGAGAGAGTACCTATGGAAATGTTTTCATCATATCAGTCTTGTGAGCTTGCGGAGTAGGGGACTCTTTAGTGTATCTGTTGTTGGGAGGGGCATATTGTTGTATATTTTCTTTTACTTTATGTTTTTTTTTTGTTTCTTTTCCTTCTTCATCTTGGACCCAGGTATAATTCTCCTATACTTGGATCCACCTCTTGTACTCCCTCTTTGTTTTTTAATGAATTAAGTCGTTAATGTTTCAAAAAAAAAGTACCTTGTATTTTACTTGATGCTGGAATAACTTGTTGCAAATGGGGTTGAGATTATTAGCAGTTAGGTTGGGGTTGGAATTGGGATTTGGGATTAGGTGCCATTCAGGCAATTGGGTTTCTGTCCATCAAGATCTTGACCGGAGCCCATTAATAATCATAATTAGATGCATGGGTCTGAATCTGACTCAAATATTGAATGAAACATGCCTAGAATTTCATAATGGATTCTTAGTAAATGGATACCTGGACCTGAAGAATGGTTTGGATCACAGAAAACTGAATTCACATGTACTGTTTGTAGGGGCAGCCAGTTGGCTTTTGGCCAAGCATTATGTTTCTCCTGTTTCTGCATGCAATCTTTATACAACTGTTCACATTTTAATTGTTTTTCAAAACTGTTTCAGCATGTTGGATGGTGGTCGCCAACTATTGTGAGAGGAGACGATCGTGAGGCAATCCACATTCCTAACCACAAATTCACGGTGACTGTTGTGAGGAATCTCAGCCAAAAGACTCATTGGCGTATCAAAACCCATCTTGCCATCAGCCACTTGGATGCCAACAAGATTAATGTGAGACATGACTCTAGGATCTTGTCAAATAGTTCCTTGTGCAGTTGAATCTTAAGGGTTTACACTTTGTGCTTCCTAATATAATGCCTCTGGTCCTCCTTCTCCTTGTGCAGAGTATTGTGGCAGATATGCGCAAAGTTTTGGCAAAAAATCCTCAAGTTGAACAACAGAGGTTGCACAGAAGAGTATTTTTGGAAAATATTAATCCGGAAAATCAGGCTCTTCTGGTAAGTCTTATTCACATCATTATATTGTATATGATTATGTTGTAGGAATTGGATGACCTCAGTCAAAAGATACTGAATTTATTCCTGGTCCTGTATGTGAAAGTGGAACCTGTCAAAACATCCAGGCTATTGATACTGATGGATGCCTCCATAGAATTATACCTGGTGGAACAATTATAAACCTTTGACCAATTACAAAGAGATGGTAAAGGAGTATTTCAAGATTCCATGTTAGTAGGGAAAATGTTAATGATTGGATGCATGTCTATCCAGATACTACAAAATTGTTGGTTTCCCTATGACTGGCATGTCTATTTTTCAAGTTTGAATAAGGTACCCAAAATGGTGTTGATGTTTTTTTTTTGGAAATAGTGATCTTGATTTCATCAATAGATGTGCAAGGTACACTTTGGAGAGGATGAGGAAAGAGGTCAAAAATCATGGCAAAGGAAAATACTACAAACTATGTAGGAGCTAATATATCCAAAAACCTGAAGAGAGAACTGTTCACTGTTCACTGATGGTCTATTAAACAGTTGAGCTCACTAGCAAGCTCTTGAACTGTTCACTGTTCACTTTTTTTTTTCCATCCGTACCAAAGGACTGCTCCTAAAGTCAAATGCTATGTCATTACAAATTTGGCACACCTGGATGTGCCTATAAAGAAAACCATGAATACTTTTAGGACATTTTTCATTTGTTTCGAGTGATAGCATGAAGATTTTATTGAAAGAAAAATATGAAGAATGTACAAGTGATTGCCCATTGGGAAGATGAGAAGAGACTTAGACAACCTGAAGCATAAATACAGAGAAAATGTAATTACAATAAAAATTACCTTGAGAAATCTCCTTTATTTAATGGGCCCCCATTCACTAGACACCACCCCCGCCCTTCCCCTCTCAAATCCTCAGTGCAGTGTAGGAATTCCTTTGCCACCAAATCCCATTGGATGATATTCATCTTGATTGTGGCAATCGTTGTTGCATCAATGACACATTGTCCTCAAGGTTCTCCCTTTTTCCCCAAATGAACTATGCACACCAGTGAAGTGAAATGAATAAGTTGATTATAATAATAACTAAAAAAATAAGTAAATCATCATCATCATCCATCTTCAGGTTACCATTTTCCCATCTACAATGGAGATGCTAATGAATAAGGGAAACCTTGATATCGATGTTGTTGTTTTTATTTTGTCTTTATTTATTTTGGGAAGGGGCAGGTGTTGAAGTAGATAACGTTACTAGTCCCATATGCTGTGTTTGGCAACTTGGAGATCTTGAAAATCCGCTTAGACTGAAACTTCTTGTTTGGCTGTCATCGGAGGTGAGAGATTGGTCATTGCTGGAGTGGAGAGGGTCCATGGAGATGAGAGGGTTTTATAGTAGAGTGCTCAATTTGTGGGCATCTCTCTCTCTCTCTCTCTCTCTCTCTCTCTCATACACACCCACCCACACCCACCCACCCACCCACACCCACACCCACCCCCACATCCACACACCCACACCCACCCCCACATCCCCACACACACATGCACACGTGTGTGCGCGCTCAAGAATTTCCCATTAGTTAAACACGCACGCGTGAGCAAGAATTTCCCATTTGTTAACATATTCGATCGTAATCTACTTACTGCCAAATGCTAAGATTCAGAGTTTATTTTCTAGACATTGAAAATTCCAATCTCTCTCTCTCTCTAAGACGCCCACACACACACAGGAATCTACCATTTTTTAATGTATTTGATCCTAATATACTACTTCCTGACAAATACTCTGATTAAGCTCTTTGATTGTTTGGAGATCGAAATTTCAAATCTCTGGAGATTTAGGGTTGTCAAACAATGGCGTGGCTTTGTCCTGCCATGATCATGGTCTTTTTGCAGATTTGTTAGAGATTGGTCAATTATTGGTTGGACCTTGATATGGATACCAAGTTGGGAAAGTGTCATTAATAAGCTCTTTTCCCCCTTGAAAATGAACAAATGGGAAATATGTTATTGTGCATCAATCTTCCACATTTATCTTTTTTGGATCATTCTGTGCTGGGTGACAGTGCTTCCAACACTTCTAACCTCACCACTTGACACCTATAAGTGTCGATACCAAATAAAGGTCTCTTGTTGATGTAGTGGGAAGGGTTGTGTATTGAAGCAATTTAAGATGTCTTGGGCCACTTACATAGCAGACCAGAAGTGGCAAGCACAAAGTAATTAGAAGGTTATAAGGAGAAAGTATGAGGAAGGGAACACATTTAAAGACTTGATCAATGGGGTTAGGGAGGATGTGATTTTTGATTGGCTGTTTGTACTCCGTTTGCATAAATGCATCAAAATTTGTTGCTTTTGTTTTGTCAGGATTTCATTGTGTGTAAGCATGTTAATCTCTTATTTGGCTTTGCTTCCTGCTACAGATTCTGATATCCTGCTTTGTGAAGACCTCACATTTAGAAGAGTATCTTTGTGTTAAGGTAAGAGCATTTCATTCACTGTTCTAGCTGATGATGATATATGTGCACAAAGGGATTATACCGAGAGAAGAAAGGAAAACCAATACCACCCAAAGGAGCTCCAGGAAGGGAGCATCCCCATCAGAGAACCCAAATCCAAAAAGAAAATGACAAGGAAAAACTATACTTACCTATCCCAATCTGCTTTCCAGGTGTGGAACCCATGTGATTTGAGCTTTTTGTGTATGATTGATAAAGGGTTTCTGGTTTTTGTACTCCACTTTACATGTGTGCTCATCACCATTATTGTGGTTGCCATTCAAAAAAATGTCAACATTGTGTACCACTACTTTGCAACGTGCAACTGAAGTCTTTTTCTCTCCTTACTAAAACCAGTTGCCTTCATTCAGCAAAAAGCACTAAAATGTAGTTTATGCTAGAGTGGGGGGCTGCGGTCCTTGAGGGTAACAAGTTATAAGGATTACCAAGCCCAACCATAAATAGAAAACACATATTTAGAGTTGTGCATAGCATGGTAAGGGCCAGGGGTTGGATAGATGTGTTCTGGGAGCCATGAACATGGGAATTCTTAAATGTTTAAGTAGGAGAGGGTGTCTCTGCATTTGCTTTGTTGGTATTCCATTCTGTTATTTGATTTCTGTCGCTGCATCACCTACTTGCTTTTTTTTTTTTGAACTAATTTGTTTTCCCATTTGTCATCTTGAAAAACAGGAAGCTATTTTATTAGACCTCCTTAGAGTCATTAGTCATCATCGTGCCCGACTTGCCACTCCCATCCGAACAGTGCAGAAGATATACAGTGATGCTGACTTGGAAAATATGCCGTTTGCTGAGACTGTTTTCTCCCATTCCGGCGCAGCTGTCAACCGTCCATTGTTGCTGATTGAGCCCACATCTAGAATCAATGGTGATGATAAAACAAAAGCACGTTCTGGACGTGCAAATGAAGAACAAGACACAAAGGCAGCACCGGTGACAGCTGACTCCATGACAACAGGTCCAGCATCCGACACTGCAGTCCAAAATGTCTCTGATAACAAGCAATACAAGAAGAGCAATTCCGGGGATCATCGCTCAAAGAGTGGTAAGGCAGGCAATATTCCTATTACGGTTCCGGTGTCAGCCCAGTCATCCAAACCACAGACCGAAGTGCCAGACTCCAAGGCAGTCAATTCGAAAGACAACATTGCAACAGGAGCTGCTTCTGAGAAGTCCTCAGTCAACTCACTGGAGTCCGGTAGCGAAAAGGTACCATCACCACCTCCAGCAGCCAGACCAGTGTTGGAAGAGAACATTGTCTTGGGTGTGGCTCTTGAGGGCTCAAAGAGGACACTTCCAATCGATGAAGGGATGTCTCCCTCTTCGGTTCCTGGGGATGTAAAGGAAATGGCAGCCCGCCGCAGTGGGAATTTGTCCTCTGGGAAGGACAAGAAAGAGAATCAGATCCCAACTGTTCCTGGATCAGCGGGTGGCGACCAGCGGGATCAGTAACTGTGACTTCCGCAGATTTTATGTTTTGCTGCCATGGGTGTAGCTTCGACGTCAAATGTGTGGAAATGCAATGCATAAAACTGGCTGTTTTTTGCTGGCCGGTATTATGCACTATATGCGTTCTGATTAATCTTGCAATTCATCTCCTCATCATCACAAAGTAATGAGGATTCATGTTTCTTAGTTAAAGCTTCCCATTTTAGTTGGGGGAAAAATGTAATCCTCAAATTTTATATTCTCTCTGATATAGTTGTGTTGGGAGGATTTGATTGCTGTTCATGTGTGTGGTGGGACCCATTATGAGTGGGCCTTAGTTCCTATCAGAAAATTATAATTAAGAAAAGGGAGGTTAAAGGCATTGATGAACGATTTCCATTGCGTGGACAAAAGTCATTTGTGCATTGATATTATTGTACTAAAATATCCATCTGTGCTCTTCCTCATCTACTGTCAAATTTCTTGCATGTCATGGCAACTCGTTAAAAAAATGCTTTTACTGTTCAACTTGAGCATTAGCTCTAAGAGGAATAAAAAAAGGATAGTCCTGGGAGCAGATTTAAATCTTGGTAAGGACACCACCTTTCCCTTAATAGTTGATCTTGCATGGTTTGCTGGTAATATAGGCAGATATCTGAAATTAAAAAGTGAAAAAATCGACATTTGAAATTTAATGTTTGCTCAACTTTTTCTGATCTGATGAGACTGAATTTATTAACCCATTTAATAGTTGGCATCGATATATCGAGTTTTAAAGGATCAATATCTATCGGCATGATATCGTAATTTTCTAAATTTTCTGTAAGTTTTCTGATATTCATTTTAAAAAAATAAAAATAAAAATTGACTGGAGAGAAATATTGGCAATATCTAAATATTAGCCGATATAGGTCAAGTATGCTCTAACATGGCCAACCATGCTAGTATTTCATGTTTTAACTCGTGCTTACATTTATATTTGGTTGAGAATTTCTACCGCAGTGAGGCCGAAACCAAGCATCTCTTTTTTTTTCCCCTCCTTTTTGCTAAGGAAACCATCTCTTTCAAGTGAGAAGGCATGGCTAGAAAGAACAAAATTTTAGTTAACCACGTTACTCCCATCCCAAAACAGGCGCAAGAATGGAGGCACAGACAGCTGACATAGGCACAAGAAATCAAATCCGTGATTATTTCAAGCATATTACAATCCCACAAGTACCAAGGGTCACAAATCTTTAACGTACAAGCTTCAAAATACAACGACATATCTAAACATTTAAATTCACACCTTACACATGCAATCTGGAGCAGGGTATGTATAGATGGATTGCTTCTCCTTTCGCAGTCTGATTTGTCCTTGCCTATTTTTATGCCCTTCATGAACTGCTTGCTGAAACTCAGGCCACCCCATGCTCTTATTCAGAAAGAGCTGACCCAACAATACCATGTTCGGTCGAATTGTCTTCATGTTCTCATATGTTCGATGTCCCACCTGATAGTAAAACCAAATATTCCGGCTCAATGGGTTGTTTCTTTATATATTTTCTAATTTTTATTTTGGCAGCTTTAGTTGAAAAGAAAAAAAACTAACATGCGATAGGAGTTCAATGATGATGGTGAAAGGCAGTCTTTTGTTTTTTTGTTATTATAACAGAACAAATAACCCAAAGGGATTGGAGTGATGGCCAGGACAAAATTTTGCTCCCAAATGAATCACAAAATTTTGCCATTAAAGTATCAAAATGCTTACCAATGCATTGTGCATATTCCCTGGTGAGGCAGATATAAACACATCGCTCTGCATGCTCACATAATAATCAACTGCAGCCAATAGAGAAGCCTTCCCTTGTATCTTTACCCGTTCTTCTTCAGAAGACAGACTCTTCTTGTCTTCCATTAATGGAAACAGCTTGCGCAAAGTTGATATTCTTGCTTCCCCACCATATACCTGAAAACGAGAACCATTCACAATTAAGATCGGGAATAAAATGTACAACTTTTACTGAAGAAAAAAAATGTAACAAACCTTGTGGGACGCAAGATAGAGACGTGTGTTATTGTCAAAGCCCAATGCTGCCAGGAGCAATCCGATCTCTTCTGGAGTCAATGGACAACGACCTTGATTCCTAAGCTCCTCATCAGTGAACTGAGAGTTTAAGACCCTCCCTTGCCAAAGCACCTGTCGGTACTTTGCCAGAGCCAATTTTTCAGCTTTGCCACCCCCGAAATCACAGGCTGAATGTGCAGCCATGTCCTGCAAATTTATCAGCTTTAGGATAGAAGTGTCTACGTGTGACCATACATAAATTAGTTTGCATTTGTAGTAAGATGTTTTAGAACCACTCCACTTTGAGTTTTTGTCTATTCCAAATTGATGTTGGATTGCATATTTCTGAAGAGTGAACGATTATCTGTTGCACTCCACATGATGTGGAAATCACATTCTGCAGGGCAGTATTTTACTGTTTTCCCCAGCTAAACCGTTATGAGTCCATAGCAATATCTATTTGAAGCCCACAAATCAGAAAAAGCTCCCGTATCATTTCTGATTTCTACAATGCGCCATAGGCCTAGCAGATCAGATACGAACCACTTATTTCTACAAATTATTCAAACTTGCAGAAATTGGAGCATACAAAGGACAACAACTTCGTATGACTATGGTCTATGATTGATGAGGCTTTATAGAGATCTTACACCAGTGAGGCATATGGTGCAAAACTAGGGAATTGCTAAAAAAATGGTGAAACTAGGGATTGAATAAGAAAGAATTAGCTGATACCTTGTCAAACCGAAGATGCAGCACCACAAATTTTCCATTCCCCTGACTGACATTTTCATCCTTCGTCTCCACTAGGAGTTTGGATTTGATGGGATATCTCAGGCGTCTGACAAGGGCTTCTCCCAAGACATTGATATGGGGAACAAAACGCAAGGCTTGAAAGTTAACCTTGCAGCGCAGACGTTGAATATCCATGGGCATGTGGTCAAAAGCCACGCGGTGAGAAAAGGGTGCAATGGCAGCAATACCATAACTGTATCAATTAGAGGCATAGTAAACTAGAAGATGTACAAATTAAATACATGAACATGGTATCCATTTTTTTTTTTTTCTCTTTCTTGAAATAAGAGAGGGCACAAGCGATGGTATCAATTAGAGGCAAAATAAACTAGAAGACGTACAAATTAAAAATGTGAACATGGTATCCATCTTTTTTTTTTCTTTCTTTCTTGAAATAAGAGGGCAGAAGCAATGCAATGAACAGGAAGCAGGAGCAAAAGCAACAAATTACACCCGTCACCAGAACTCCAAAAAAGGGAATCATTTGAAGAACCATTTGAAGCTCAAATGGTCACTGAAATATTTCTAGTGTTTTAGGGAGTAAGTGATTCATTCCAAGTACAGACTGGTAGAACTTATATAATGGCAATAACTACATAAATTGCACAATGAGGAACATAATTGCAAATACTTATGATGCAAAGTATGATATGAGATATATCCTGCCCATAAATTGCATAATCCATTGCATTTAAAGCTCTAGTTTAAACTAAAATATATAATTGAACACTAAATTTTTGCTACCTCTCAAACATTTCTTTTAGAAAAAAGAAGCTTGACAATAATGGCATTATAATCAAGTTTAGGAAAAGCAACTTCACAACTGTATAATGGTAATGTATTGACAAAGAATGTTAATTGATTTTATTTCTATATAAATCATGAATGCATGATAAATAAACAAATTATAAATCAACAGTGCATGCTACTTGAAACAAATAAATGCTAACATGAGAGAGAGGCTGCATGATAGATAAACAAATCATTTCTGTATAAATCAAAAGTGCATGCTACTTAATGCTAGAGAGAGAGAGAGAGAGAGAGAGAGAGAGAGGTAACATCATGGTAACACCAACAAAATAAATATACATGTCCTGACCTCTGCAACACAGGCAAAACATTTTCCAGATACCAGTTTCCTGAAGCATGAACTGGTGCTGTTTTAATTCTTGTAGCTCGAATTGCAGTTGCATAGTACTCTCTTGTGCTCCATGAGTATTCCCTAGGTAAATCTTTAACTATAGAAACTTCATCCTTCAGGACATCAATAAAGTGGTCCACATCAAATATCTCTGCAAATGTGCTGCAAAAGCATATGGAACTGTTAAAGCTCTCTTCAGATAGTCATGGGTAACCATTTTGAATTCTATATGGAGCATATGGGAAAAGCACCTTGAATCTTGCCAGACAGGATTCACTTCAAAATGTGGAATCACAAGTGTTGCATTTAAAATCTTAGCAACAGCAACTGCATCACAGACCTTAAAATTTATATGAAAAAAGATGAATCAATGGTTTTCTTTTCCATTCTAAACAAAAAAGAAGAAGAGAGAGAATGAATAACATCCAATGGGCCATTCAGGAAAAAAAGAATGTCATCAAATAGAGAGAAATAACATTTATGTTCTTTTCCCCCTCTCACTGGCCTTGGTACGGATAGGAAAAACATTTTGAGTTCTCAGTCATGCCTCTGACATTGACTGATCCTGGCCATTTGAGTCATCACAGGCTAATCGACAAGCAAAGCAAATTAATACATTGAAATGGTTATGGACCCATACACATTCCATCCATCCATAAAAGGCACCACGTGAAATGGCTTTGGATCACCAAAAAAGAGGTCCCACACGCACATGTTATATAACCAAGCAAAGTTCTACAGCAAATTGTATATTTCAGAAAACAAAGACCCAATAAAAAATGTTGTTTGGTCAAAGATTCAAGTCTTCTTTCTATTGAAGTCCCTAGATATTTTTTTGCTACCAATCTTACAAACTAAATCACCTACCCCCATTCTTTGTTGGTTCAGACCTCCATCAAGAAACACCTGGATATAACCCTGTGATTTCCTAGGCAACACTAAACAAAAGAAGAGAGTTAAAACCAAAAGCAAAGACATATGGAGCGGTTCATTTACATGCAGTTTACTGTGGCTCTTGCCATTAGCATGCTACTTACCAGGGGTATTTGTAGGCTTAATACATGCTTCCCATCCTTGATTAGGCAAAGGAGACCAAAGATCAGACTGCTTTCCATCCAACTGACAGAGAATAGCATCAAATGTTAGCAAGAATATGTACAAACTCTAATGCAAGAGGGGATAAATTCATTGGCTTATACTCACTGATTCCCTTTGTAAAGCACCCTTTAGTAGAGGTAAATGCATGGGCTTGGGAGCATTCCATTCCTGTGGGTTGGCATTTCCTCCATTTAAATACAACAATTAGCAAAGAAAGAAAATAAACTAACAACTTCCAACAATGGATGCATGATATGAAGACCAAATTGATGCATTTATGTTCACGTGCAGTAATGCATGCTAATCTGATAAGCATGCTCAAGTTTTGTAGCACTATGTCATTATTAGCTTCATCTTTGGATTTCAAAATTCAAGCATTTTCTCTTTGAAACAAAAAGGATTTCTAGCTCAGAAGAATAAGAACATGTAAGTTTCTGAATGCCTCTAGTCAATACCAAGGGTTGGATTGAGTTCAACCATAGTCCAATCATCATTATTAATCCTTCTTATGAAATTATGGGCAAAAATTAAATTAAGGAGACACTCTCAAGTGTTTTCTTTTTTCTTGTTTGGGTGGGTGGGTGGGTGTTGGGGTGTTGTTCCTCCTTGGGCCTAGAAAGTATGGGAACATAGTGATGTCAACAAGTTGCTTGAAGGAAACCTTTATGGTTTCCCCTCCTTTCTGTCCCATTCTTCCGACAGACATGAATTTTGGGTTGCATGACCCAAATCCAAACTAATTTGTAATTTGGGTTGTCAAATTGAACCCCAAATCAATCTTAACCTTGGTTACCCCATCTAAAGTTCTTTTGAGTTCAACTTGACAACCAGCCCAAGTTATCATTCAAAAAATAAAAGGCATGCCAAGTTACACTCCTTGACAAAAACACAAAATATATATTCTTTAACTCAGGAATCTTGATGCCTACAATGAATTTGAACTTGTTCACTACTCAATTGAGCTGACAAGTCCAGTATCTTCATTTTTTATTTTATTTTGAATATGGATATCCACAGGAAGAACAGCAACTTAAAAACTACTTTCCTCGGAAAATGTTGCAAAATAAAACATACTCCAATAGAACACCCAATTCTTGTTAGTGCATGCACACTAATTAGAGCACCCATGTTTTTTACAGTAAGGGGTGCCCTCTTAGTTTCACCATTTAGAGCCCTGAGAATGATGAGAGTTGTGAGAAAAAAATACCGATGACATCCTTTGCTATAAAAAAAACATCATGCCCTCGTCAGAGGCTTAAAACATTACTTCACACTAACATAATGATGATGATAGAAAAGGGAAAAAGAATTAGAGCCCTCAAGTCAGAACTCATTTAACCATTAGAATCGGACTCACAGAGTCAAATGGGCCATGCTATTCCCTTTCCCTTCACATGGCATTTCTAAACGCGCCAAATGGGGAAAAACGAAAAAAATAATAATCAAAACAGAGACAAACCACCCTGAAAGGGAATTACTCAAATTCCTTATTTCCTCCCACGGAAAAAAAAATAAAAATAAACAATGCTCCATTTGGATACATTTTAAGTAAAGCATGCACTTTCCCAGTAAAATAACCATTTTTTAAAAATAAAAATGGTTAAACACATTTCTATTTTAGCTAAAAAAAGAAAGATTCCAGGAAAAGTGGTAATAGCAATAACAAGACCGTGTGGAAAATTATTACACTCATTTCTATTTTTAGTTAAAAACTAAAATTTTCCCCAAGAAAAATTCTCAAATTCCTCAATTCCTCCCAAGGAAAAAAGAATAAACTAAAAAAACCACCATTTGGATACAAGTGAAGTAAACAAGGTAAAACAACCAATTTTAGCAAAAAAATGGTATGCCCATTTCTACTTTTAGTTAAAAATGAAGCAATCCTCCCAATAAACCACTTCCCCCCTTTCCCTGCATCCAAACAAAGCGAAAGACAGCAAAACAAAAAATCCAGAAGAAAGAAGAATAATAATAGCAACAACAACAACAATGATGACCAGAACGCGCCGGACGCGTAGAGTAGCGCAGGATAAAGTCGGATCGAATCAGATCCGATAGAGAAGACTTACGGAGAAAATGGAGGGAGAGGCGCGACCGAGAGGAGAGAAGAGAGTGGGGAAGAAGACAGGAAGTAGAATGACGCCGAGAGCGACGACGGCTCCTCTCTGCGTCGGAGGGTACGGGGAAGAGTAATAGTATTGCTTCATCCTATTCGACGAACCAAAGTTCGAAACTCTAGCCCTAGATTTTGATTTGGATCTATTCATCGACTCTTTTCAGCTCCATCTTCTTCTTCAGCTTTCCTTCTTCTCCTTCTTTCTATCTCTATCTGCCACCTGTCCTTTTCTTGCAATTAGTTGCAGAAGTAAAAGATGGCGGGGTTTTCATGTAAATATGGTTAGAAAATGTACTTACCGGAGTGAATCTCTAATTTATAAGAGTTTTTAAAGTATTTTGATTTTCATTATTAATCAACATATTTTATATAAAATGATATTTACTTTTATTACTAGGAATTAAAAATAATTAAATTACTTTCAAATTTATAAGTAAGATATTAAATAATTTAATATACATTTTATAATAATATTTTAAATGATAAAATGTTAACAAAAAAAGAAAATTATGCTATAGAGATTAGAGTAAGTGAAGGCATGAACAGGTCTATAGGATTTGATTTTTTAGAAAAATGAAAAATGAAAAAGATAGAAAATAATTCTAAGAGCAATCTTTTAGAGAAAAGAGGCGGCTGTAAAGTGATAAATGTGTAAAAAGTCACTTTCATTTAATAGTTATTATTATTAATTTTAAAACTTATTTTAACTAAAAGTATAGATATTTTATATTAATTTATTTGATTGTTTTTATTTTTAATTAAGTTAGTGACTTTTCTTAATGAGATTTTTTATAAAACGAATGATGGGATTAATCAGGGATAATAATTTCGGCCGATATAATATCTATTGACAATATTGATGATTTTAGTAAAAAAAGAAAAAAAAATTATCGACGAATACCGAGATTTCTCCAACTGAGATTAATATAGCTTATTGTGATAAATAAATGATTGTATTATTGTATAGATAAAGCATGTTCAAAATTTAATACTAATTAATTTTTTAAATATATAATATAAGTTATTAATTTTAGAATAAAAAAATCAAATAAAAGTTAATCTATATACTTTCTAATAGTCAATTACTCATATAAATTTTTATATACCATTAAATTATATAAACTGGAAATTTTCTATTATTTTGGAACGGTAAGATCCATGAATCTAAGTGGAAAGGCACATTATTGGTGGGCCAGACACTGATTATTCGGCTGATCTTGACCGTTGGATCAAAAGTAGTGACGTCATTCAAGGATTCTCACGCACCGACACTACAGTTTCTGTTGGTACTCTCTGGTCTCCTTTCCACAGTGTATACTAGCCGTCGAGATTTTACCTCGAACCATTCACGAAGCCGGAGATTGTATTAATTCAATTAATTTTCCATATCTATTTTAAATATTAATAAATATATACAATAAATTTTTTAATCTTGAAGATAAAAAATATTTAAGTTGACATGATTTTAATAGTAAGTGAAATTAACATTTAAATATTTCTATCATAATTAATCTTATTATATATTACCAAGTGCAAAGGAGAATGTTGAAGTTAAATAGTTAAAAATTTAGTAAAATTAAAAAGAATATCTAAAATGTAACTTGAGTAGATAAAAAGATAGTGAGAGGAACTCTAATACAAAATTGTAAATGACTTTGTTGTGTATTATAATAATTTAAATTATTTGATTTTGTAGTAGAATCTCAAAAAGGATTTAATTTGTACATATCAAATATGATAAGAATGAGATAGTCAAAGCATGGACAAGCTAGAGAAAATCTATGCAATAAGAGAGTCACCCTTCACCTAAAAGGATGATTTATAAAACAATTTTTAAGTCTACAATATCCTATGGATCAGAATGTTGGGAAAGAACTATATTTGTAGAGATGCATATACTATAATGAATGAGTAGATTAATCTTAAAGGATATAGTTGAAAATAATTTGAAAATAACACCGTTAAAAGATAAATTGAGAGAAATTAGATTAATCTTAAAGGATATAGTTGAAAATAATTTGAAAATAACACCGTTAAAAGATAAATTGAGAGAAATTCATTTGAAATGATTTTGTCACATTTGTAGAAGGCAAAACTAAGCCCCATTATGTAGAGTTGAGAGATTACATGTCAAATACAATAAAGGAAAAGAAAGACCACCAAAACTTAAAAGGAAAGAGAGAAAAGAAGGATATCTTATAGTGTAGAATGACTATTATATGACTTATAAGATGATCAATTGGAAAGATAAATAAGATGTTGACCTATGATAACATGTGACATCCATGATTATAAAAAACCTTATTATAATGTATCATTATTTATTATTCATTCCTCACCATCTAATGTATCATTATTTTTTATCATTTGATATATAACTTCTAATTAAATAATTAGAAATGACTAATCAGGTTATTTATTTATTTAATTTACACGATTAATTCATAATCCCTCCACCATAAAACCTTATTCTCTTTCCCTTCATTTTTGTTAAAGATACTTCTAATGATTCCGGCAATCTAGAAACCTCATAAAAAAATTAAAGAAAAAAAATGCAAGACATAAACTCAACAACAGCTATATAGATAAAATAATAACAATTGACTATGAATAATAATTCAATTACCAAATAATGGCCTCCATGCAAAAGGTATCTAAAGTTTGTATCCAAATCTACTAATTTCAAGTTGAATGATTTCAGATTTTTAGATTTCGAACATACTTTTACATTCTTGTAGGATTTTAGATGTTGATAATATAATTTTTATATATTTTTTTGAATTTACGTATGGAAAACTGCATGATACCCAACATAAAACTCCCACGAGTAAGCCCACTACTCCTACGCATACCAAAGTTAAGCCATAGGAACTCAAACCCAACCTCCCACTTTGGTCAAAGCCAACATCCATGTTGGGAGTATCAATCTCCACACTCCCATATTGCACCTCTTTCTGGTAGACGACATCCCTACTCAAAGTGTCAAACATGGAGCGTAAAAGTGATGCAATGACGCCCAAGAGAAAGATAAGTGTACCTTGTTGTATTGATGACCAGAACTTGGCCCAAATAGCAAAAGCAGAACAAAAAAATTGGAAATGATATTTACAATGTTCACAAGTATCACAAATAGAAGCAGACCATGATGATGAGCATACATTCGAGATAAGGCCCACATAGCAGAAAACCCTGACCAGATTTGCTTCAAATTGAGATACTACCTTCCTTCTGCTTCAAAAAATGTGAAAGATTCTTCATCCTTCATCTACCACCTCTTCAAAAAATGTATAAGATCCTCCAAAGAGGAAAGATGTGATTATATACCCCCTTATATATGTTCTTCAAGCCAAAGGACAGTAGTTGGAACAAAATGCACAAAATAGTGGATTAACACCAGACAATGGAATCAGTAACCATGTGTCATTGGCCCCTCGCTTTGCTCCACGTGCATTGCTGTTCTTTGGGGGGCACAAGCTTCATACGCTTTTGCCGTTGCGAATTCGGCATTGCCTCCAAACTCACACTGGTTGCTTGAACATCATCACCTAAAAGTTCATAATCCTTGCCCAACTCAGCATCCTGATGGGAACTAACAATAGATGTCAGATTCTCAGGGCAGGAGAACAAGGAATCTCCGCTCTCCTTGCTCTCACCCATAGCTTCTATACAGGAATCCCTCTCGGGTGAATCTTGGACCACGCAATCCTCTAGCCCTTCACTGAAGGCCAAAGGTGGGCTTTCAGGAGCATCACTACTCCCCGGTGAAGACAATCTTGCCTGCTCTGCTGCAATCTGCTTTCAAATTTACTGATGTTAATGTCAGTAAATTTCAACATGTCTGCAGTATGAACGTATTGTCAAACGGGAAAGACGCTTTTATGGGTAAAATGAGAGGAGAATACCTGTATTGTTGACGTAGTACAGACAAGCTTCTCAAATGTTGCAAGCTGAGGAAATGGTGTGTATAGCTTGTCAGGATAACATTCTGCTACATCTCCTTGCTCAAAAAACTCCAATGGAACAGTATCCCTTTCTTTACCATATAGAACAGCACCTGGAGATGATGGAGCTGAGAGCTTCACTTTAACCCCTCCACCATAAATAGATGAAATTGAATTTCCCAGAAATTTCCGTTTAGTTGGACCATGATGCTCGAAGAGAACTTCTTCATCCTCTTTCTTGGAGTCATTTTCAGGAGCTTTGAAATGATTTTTATTTTTGCAAGGTGATTGGTTGTCAAGAATTTCATATATCAACTTATGGATATCTGAACGCTTGTGAGAAGCTTCAGCAGATGGAAACCAATCTGGACTAAGCTGAAAATTTTATAAACATAAGCTGATTTTACAAAAGCTATTAACTGGGAAATCTGGATAATATAAAACCAAGTGTGGTTGAACATTGGATCTTCATCAGCCACTTGTTGTCAAATAAATAGAAAGAGATGCCAAATACAGTAATCAATGTTGACTGCGTGAACCCTATGAAAAGGATTGGCAGTAATTATTTCATATTTTCAGCAAGCGCATAACAACTCATTGAAGAAAGTTGTAAAAGAAAAAGGTAGATTCATGTTCTCCAAGGGCTGAATGCATGTACCGTAGCCATTTGAATCAAATCTGCAACCTTGATGGTTGCAATAATTAATGAAAACCAAACGAATTTCCAAATATTTATTTAATGGTTACAAGAATATAATAATGAAGGGAATATCCAGACCTTTTTCTTTTTTAAAAAAATTGACATTCAATATTACTTACAACGAAGAGTACAAGTGTTAGTAGTATTACTGCTGCTGCTACTACTACTGATAATAATAATAACAATAAAATCATAAACATTACATTACATTACATAAAGCAGTATCATGTCTCTCAACTACTGCTTGAGCCAAGAAATCAACGACTCCATTTGTAGACCCCCTCAAATGTGAGAATGATACTTCCTTATCAGCGCTCAACATAATAGTTTCCACTTTGACTAGCAATAAAATCCACAAAGCTTTCTTTTTTTCTTTTTAAAAGTAACTTCATTAATTAAGAAAATAAATAAAAGGGAGCAAGCACAAAACACAAGCCTGACAAGGCAACTCATCAATCTCTGAATTAGCCAAGCGAGGGGCCCAAGACACCGAATATCCATAGGCCATCATGCAATGACGAATCCTGTCAATTTTATCTAGATAACCCCAGGGACAAAACAACCCCGCAGCCCAACTAACAACAATCTTAGAATCACTTTCTACGATATTCCATACTCTCAACTGCTCCTAGCTCTTCCAACGCCAACACACCTCTTCACAAAGCATATAGCTCCGCATATAATGCCACCTCAAGACTGTTTTAAATTTAATGTGGATGGGCAGCTAGAGGTAAATCGGATCCGACAGGAATAGGTGGGGTGTTACACGATGATGGGGGTAGGATGTTATTAGTTTTTTCTGAGCCCTTAGGTATCATGCAGTCGAATGAGGCGGAACTAAGAGCAATTAGAAGGACGCTTTAGATTTGGTCTAGGTTTGGGAATGGTAAACTCATTGTTGAAGGCGATTCGACTAATGCTATTTCCTGGGCTAGTAATAGGAAGCCCCCATATGGAAACTGGTTATCATTTTTAGGGACATTAGAAGGATGTGTAGGACGAGGGATATCACCTTCACACACGCTCTTCGGTCAGCGATCAGTATTGCTGATTTTCTAGCAAAAGTGGGAGTTCAAAAGCATAGACCCACGTTGGCGATTCTCTAATCATGCCTCTCTTTGGGTCTATGGGGTGTTGGGGAACTCCACATTGTATCTATATTGTATACATTTTACTTATACATAGTTCTTAGATGTTTTTCTCTGTGTTTTTCTGATAGCCATGTATTCCTCTCCTATACGTGGTCTCTCTCTCTTATATCCCCCTCTTCATTTAATGAAACCATTTGTTACTATTGCCCAAAAAACACAGAATGATTATGAATAGGACACCCCATTATGAAAAGGACCCGCAAAAAATAGCACAGTCCCACCAAAAGAATATCTTCATTTGTCCCCTATCATTGCATATCAATCAACAAACCACCCCCCCACGTCCCCCCCCCCGACCAATACTTGAATGAGACATTATCCCTAGTATATTTTTTTCCCTAATGCCCTGCAGTGTTGCCTTTTGCTACCCCATCCACATTAAACTTGACCTTGAAGTGGACTCACCCAATTTTGAATAATTTTTATCCACACACAACATATAAGTGTAAGCATCCTCTAGTTGGTCCTATGCCTTAATTTGCACTCGGTCAATACTCTCCCCATTGTTGTGAAGCCAACAAAAATCCTTCCCACACTAAGGAACATGGAGGATTAGGTGTCACTGCCTAAGTAGAAACCTTAAGACATGCCTTAATGCTAAAATCTATTGTCACCTGTTCCTCCACCAAAGTTGAATTTAGAGCAACAAAACACGTCAGATAACTATTCAATTTCTTTGGTTACTCAAAGAACCCCTACACCTCTCTACTGTGATAATGTCATATAAATAATGAACTATGTTACACAGACAATGTCGGATACCATTTGCACATGTTGAACACTTCATTTTTGTGTAAAATCATGTCCTTGGTGTACTGATGGGCGTCCCTTCTGTATCTATGCAATATCTAGGCATTATGGAAAATGAAGTCTTACATAATTTTCATATACAAGGCCCACAACCACATAATCACGATTTCTCTACAATGTATACATACCCCCCACAAGCTTGTAGAATTCACTAGTCATGTCGTGCTTTGTTTTATCAACTGTTAAGTAAACTCTCATTTCATTCCGCATATGCATGGTGAGTTAGGTGTGGCAGGAGAGAGGAGATTTAATCTTTACTAAGGATACCACTTTAACTTTGTGAAAGAGAACTCCCAAGTTTCCCCAGACACAGTAGGGACACACCATTGATATGGCATCATCATCATCATTGGCCATTATCCCATCTATTTGGGGTCGGCTTTATGAGTTCTCCTCCTCCAATTGATCCTATCATAAACTATATTGTTAGTCATTCTATAATCTAACATTTGCTTTATTCATTCCCTCCAAATTGTTAGTGGTTGGCTTCTCCTCCTAGTGCCATAGACTTGTAGTCTCTCAACTCTACGTACAAGAGTTATGTCTGGTCTTCTACTAATATGACCAAACATATTTTTACGCACAAGAAATGAATTATTCAAGATGGACATAGTGCCTACATTGAAGAGTCCGTGCAACATAGATTTGAACATATAAACTATGTAACACACCCTTCATGATTCCCATTTCTCTTTATTCCTTGCTTTCAAGTTCAAAATTAAGGTTGCAATACGAGTATAGTAACATGTTGCGGACACTGCAACAAATCTACTTGTGAGGCTCTCTTCTCATTAAGTTAGACCAAAGGATTGAAACCTCACCTCTGAATATTGCTCAAATCAGAAGGGTACTATAGGAAAGAAATCATTTCTTAAAAAGAACAAAGTTGACATTCCTATTTAAAAATGAATTCAACCTAATAGATACACCAAAATAGACACAAGGGTGTGATCTTACAGCACAACTAGATGAAAAGAGAGCACTGGGTAAAATCTTGCTGACATACTTGACTTTTTCGAAGGTAAAATTCCATCCCTCAAAATTATAAAGAAGAATATCCGTTATCCTTTATAATTAAGCATCGGGCATACAGTTGGCTTCTGTAAATAATATTGTCAAATCCAATTATGAGTTCTAACTACATACACTATCAAATTGAGCACTGCTAAGTGGATAAGTAGGAAGTGTTGACCACAGATAGATGGGAAAGTGAGTACGATGACGATGATAGTAATAACTCGCAATATTGTCACTTGTATCCAATAATTCCACATAAAATGAAATTTTATTTTTATATCATAAAGTTCCTTTCTTGCCCAACTAAGGGCTAATGCTATCACGCACATTGGAAATTCTTGGATTCCAAAAATTAGAGAAATAACCTTATTATTTGCAGTTAACCTGCACTACTGGTAAAAGATGATAATAAAGGAGACAAAGACATACATTTAAGACACAAGGAGTAAAGAGCAACCAGCAGAAAGGGCTTCTCAAACCTAAGACAAGGCACAAGCACATTCCTAGGTAAAACCACATGACCTATGCTACGGATGTAATGGCACAAGTCAACAAAATGGTTATGGGAATAAGAGGATATATGAATCGTACGGTCTTACGATTTTCGATTCACGATTCACACCCATAGACCGATTTAGATATGATTCGAATTTGATAACATTGGGTAAAATTGGAGAATGCCACACTTAGAGCATTGTGAATGTTTGTAAAATGCCATGCTCACAAGGTGTGTGATAATATGTTTGAGTGAATGTTGCCTTGTGCACATTCCAATGCATAGTTGGGTAAGGTTATGGTTTGACCTCTTTATACCTATGTGTGATTGATGCGAATATATTGTATCAGATACATATGTATAAGTTTCCCAAATTCCCTATGATTAGATGTTTACTATAATTGAGAATTCATAGATTTGTGATGTGTTAAAGTATGATAGAATGTATGATAAATCAAGATTGCCCAAGATGTATAATGTAGGGTGTTGATAACTTCTCATACTTATGTATGGTTATGAGTAATGTATGTATCAAATGAATTCTCATGATTGTGATTGGAATTCTTAGATGGGTAACCCATATAATAAGCATGATGAACGTGGTTTAATGCCATGCTTGGATTATGTGATAATGTGTACATCACTAGTAAGTACCTATGTTGAAAATGGTTGCGGTGGATCGACCTAACCATGTGTAGAACAAATTTCCATGATTTGAAGAGGAACTTGATAAAGGGTTAGACTAAATGATATGGGTGAGTTAAGATCAATTATTTTAGAACCCAAGGGAGTTAACTTATGCTACAATGGGATGGGCTAGCATGCTGAGAAAGCCTTGTTTGATTTCCCCAAAGTAAAAGTAAGATCACTCCCCAATGTCAACCCAAATGTGAAAATGATGAACTACGGTTGATCTGATCCACTATGTGGTACGTAAGCAATTGAGAGCATTGTGCCTCAGCTCGATCAAAAGATGCATTATGTCATCCATTTATATTAAGGATGATGTAAGATATTGGGCAAATGTGAATGATAGAAAGGGATTGGTGGGATTGGTGGGATATACCTTCTCTAATATATACCCTAATGCTAGATGATGGATCCATCGAAGGCGGGCCCGAAGAGGTTATGATGCCTTGGAGTCCCGATATGACGAGACATATATGTTTGTTACTCGAGTAAAGCCTAGAGTTGCAAGAGAACTATGAAAATTCTTAAGATAGACAAATGAGGACTTTGGCACTGAGATGTATGTGACTAGGTCACTTGATTATATTGAAACGTGGTATGGGTGTATCCCTCATGTGATATTGATGATTGAGACGTGGTATGGGTGCGTCCCTCACGTGATATTGATTATATTGAGGCGTGGTATGGGTGCGTCCCTTACGTGATATTGATGATTGAGATGTGGTATCGGTATATCCCACACGTGATATTGATGATTGAGATGTGGTATAGGTATGTCCCTCATGTGATATTGATAACGTTGTGCCTCAGTCTGTTGAAAAAGGAAATTGTCCGATCAGTAGATCATTGTGTCTCACCTTTGTATAGTTAAAAGAATGAGAGAAGTATATAGATTCCATGAATAAGTCCTAGAGTAGCTGTGAGACCGTAGGAGCCTCGATATGAACATATGGAGACGGTGGCATTGGGATGTATATGTGACTTGATCACTTGATATTGAGACGTGGTATGGATACGTCCCTCACGTAATTATGATGGTTGACTGACCGTTCCAGAGAGATATTCGGGACGGTGGAGTCGGCTACGAAGACTTGGTCTCGTAGGGTTGCCGTCGAGGAGTAGGTCCCTCACATGCTACGTGCTAGAGGGCGCTCTCACGGCTATTTAGCACACTTGATGTGTGTTGATGCGCAAAGCTAGATACTATTTTACCACATGGGGGTGGTGCTAGCTTCTTTAGACGTGGTCCGACCGCCTTAGAGCTTGATTGAATCACCCATGAGGTGAAGGGATGCAGGTGAGGTAGACTTGATCACGCCAGAAGTGAGTCTCCCGCTTAGTAAGTTATGGGCCCTAAATCTTGCTAGGGGTCGTGGTATATTTATGATATGATATGATGATTTGATATTGTTGCCACAGTCACGTATTGATTCATTCGAGTGTTGTTCCTACGGATAAAAGATCTCATGGTAGATGATGTGCCCCTGGATTAATTATGCCCATGGATAGATTATACCCATGGAGGAATTATATTCATGGATGGTTTACACCCATGAATAGATTATACTCACAAATAGAGTGTTACCAAGGATGGATGTGTATACCCATGGATGATGTTTCCCATGGTGGTTTGGATTCATGCTCGGATGTTGGTCTTATGGTAGACATGTTGGTCTCATAGTAGACGTATTGGTCTTATGTTAAACATGTTGGTCCCATAATAGACGTATTGGTCTTGTGGTAGACCCGTTGGTCCTATGATGGACATATTGGTTCTACGAATGTATGAGTTATGCCCATGGATGGATTATACCCATAGAGGGTTATTACCCATTGATAGATAATACTCACTGATGGAGAGTTTCCAGGGATGGATGATGAATCCCATAGATGATGTTCACATGGTAGACATATTGGATTCATGCCTAGATATTTAGTATATGGTAGCCATATTGATCCCATGATAGACATATTCTATGGATAGATATTATTTTCCCATGGATGAATATTGTATACCGTGGATGAATATTCCCATGGAGGGCATTGATTCCATAGAATATTGAACCCATATTTAGAGTATTGTCCTCGAGGAGGGATGTACTTATGTTCAGGTATAGGTCCCATAGTTGAGGTTTAACCCATGTGTGACATTGACCCCATGGTTGAAGTTTATCTCATGTGTGACATTGACCCGTGATTGGCTAGACATGTGATAGATGAGATCTATCTTACTGATGAGGCCCACGATTGGGTAATTAAAATATCTTGATGTGACATCATGAATAGCGCGGGGTTAGTGCCATGAAATAAATGAATTGAGAACTACGCAAGATCTGATCTCCATTGGAGTACGTAGGCTGCTGATAATTCAGTTCGATCAAATCAAAGGTCCAATAAGTGTTGTGATCCGTAGGAATCTCACAAAACGTGTAGGTGTCATGTGTTTGGACTATGAGTTGTGTATGCTTCCAAAAAAAAAATTATTGTTTCTCACGTATCCATTGGGTCGGGCCGTGAAAAGGGAAATAATTAGATATGTTAGAACACAAAAATGTTCTTTATGTTGTGCTTTTATGACACCAGATGGTAATAAAATGCAATGGTATTCATCTCAGAATATTCATTAATAAAAAGATTAAACAATACATAAGCCTATACTCAACTAGGTACAACTAGGAGTATGAGCCTATGATACCTACGCATGCATATCAGAACCATTGAGCCTTACCTTGCACCAAGGTGCACCTTTGACTACTATGGACAGTTTAAATACACAACAAAAAACACTTTGTTAAGTGTGGAAAAAAGAAAAAAAATGTCTCAGGTTCAATAAATCACAAGCATGACAGTGTAGAACAAGAACAAAAGTAAAACAGAAAAAGAAATGATGCTCACAAAGTTGGAGAATTTTGAAATCCTGAAGGGGTTGAAGTTAACCGGAGCTTCCTCCAGAAACAGTTCCACATAGTGGAGCAAGAAGAGACCACAATCAAAAAAAATTCTCCTGCTGTGGCACCTGAAATGCAAATATAGAAGAAAAAGCATGAACATCAAAAATAATTGTAACAATTAACCACTTGAACCATTAAAAACATCAAAAACAGTTTTCTCCCACACATTAATTCATAACCAATTACAAATTGAGGAAGATCCCACTCCAGATGCAATAAAAGAGTATTTGTGGTGTGGGTGTAGATGGAAGGGGTGCGGGGCATCACCCAGCACACAATAATGAGATCCAAAAATGCAATATTTTCTTAACTTAATTCCTAAAGTTTTTCACACCCCAATGAAGATCAGAATGATCCACAAGCAAATCTGACATTAAAGGAACATATTATCAAAGATTGCTAAATCCAATGTTTAATCAAGTATATAGTAAACAGTGCAAATTTAACTTTTGTAAGCTGTAGAATCCACACCATCATCATCATCATCAGCAGCAGCAGCAGCCCACACTCCAGACATATCCAACTCATAGGGGTTGATCAGATGTAAGGTGAACAAATTCTGATGTTTCATCCCACCAAATTTTGAATGGCTGAAAATCAGCACTGAAATGATTGAATTGGGGTGAAACTATGATGCATCATGGAATATAGGATCCTTAAGATGGAGCACCCATTCACTCAAATAAATGCAAATGTACCATAAGAAAAAATAAACAGAAGAGTTTTTTTTTTTTTTTTGAATGATAAGGAGAAACAGAAGAAGAAGAAGAAGAGAGAGAGAGAGAGAGAGAGAGAGAGAGAGAGATCTTCATAACTCTCCACAACCTTTAAAAAAGAAGAAGAAAACAATCCAAAAGAAAGGCTATTGATGCTTATATAATTGTGCAGAGAAAAAAAATGAGAGGAGATATTAAAGAATACTATGAGAATGAGGAGAACAAAGGATAGAATGATGAGAGCACAAATCCACCAACCAAAGAGATAAGGGCTAACCAAATAGAATTCTAATAATTTGCTGTTCACAAGTCCCAACATACACTGCATATATAATTTTCACCCAAAAAAAAAAACCTGATCTGCTCCTGGACATCTAGCAAATAAAATGAAAAATTAAAAGAAAAATACCTTAAATTAACAACTCCTATATACCTTAAACAAACTTTTGGCCTGTTGAATAGATAATTTGCAACCTATTTAATGACACCAACATGAAGATTTAAATTTAATAGAAAAAAAGAAGCTTCTCTATTTCTATGAAATTAATATGAGAAAAAAGACTCATGAGACACATTCCATGCAACCAAATGTGTATTCAAACTACACCCATTTGTTCTAATTCATCCTTTCACAACTCCATTATATTTGTACTTTTATTATCATTCTGCCATTGTGTTCAGAGACATGGTTCAAGGGGCAAGATCCAAAGTGGTCAGTAATTACAATAATATAATAATCCTTTGTCCAAAAATTTATAGAAAACGTGACCGGTAAGAACATATTAAAAAACATGGCTACTCATCAAGCAGGCCAAATGCATGTGAAAGATGCTCCAAAATTAATAAGAGAAAAGAGAAGCAGACCTCTAAGGGAATGAATCGCAAATTTGAGAACCTAAACGAAACAACTTCAGATGACTCCCCCCGCCTTTCTTTCCACTCCTCCGATAAATAACTATAATCAAGATAGAGAAGTAAAACAAACAATGGTTGTTAGAACCTTTAAGCACATAACAAGAATATACAAAACATGAATTTGAAAGTATTATTATCAATAAAGTATAGGATACAAAGACTACATGTGAGACTATATCCACCTAGAAAGAGAGAGAGAGAGAGAGAGAGAGAGAGAGAGAGAGAGAGAGAATATGCAGGTGTCAGAACTTGTAAAATGTAGATAATGCATATTCCAAGAAGATGTTTTCTACCTCAGCAATCAGTCAACAAAAGCAGGATCTAGATCCACCCAATTCCAAACAAATAGTTGAATTCCATCCACTTATGACACTCAAAACATAACTTAAATAAAGAGATTCTTATATTCTTAATGAGATTACTTGACTAAACAGACTTCAAACCTCCAAGATGGCTGGAGAACAAAAGAGCAACCTCTGAAAGTAGCTCAGCACCACAGTGAGATCAATTCTGACATCTAGGTGCAATGATGGATCAAAATGGAGGGCTTGATTTGGAGAATGAAAGTAGGATTGGCAAAGAGTGGGGAAAGTGGAGACTTGCTATGCAGTGTTGTGTGCTAAGTTGCACGGATGGGTACTAGTATCAAACTCTAAGACAGGTGCAAGGTGTCGGACTCGGCAAACAAAGAAGAAGAAGAAGAAGAAAAAACAAGGCACCATATTTAAATAAATTTAAATCTAAGTTCATTTAAATGATATAAGGTGTTAAGGGAAAAAAAACTCTAATAGAAAATAAGGTACTACTTTACTCTGAAAAATTAAAAAGCATATCTATATTTTAATTAAGTTTTAAGAGGCGAAATGTGTTGTAATATTTTATTCATCTTAGAAAACAATGTTGGCACTAGAGGAGCCCAGGAAGAGTGGATACAAGTGTGACACTGGTGCAAGTATCAGGCACGGGTTCAAGTGTCCATCACAGATGCAAGTATTCTCTAGGTCCCTGCCCAATTCGCCAGGACCTTTTAAATCTCACTTTGAGCTTACACAAGATATGGCTATTGTTTCTCTCTATCTTAGGTAGCATTCTCTTCGTTTCAGATGGTTTCTACGCCACTCCTTGTCTCTATTCCAGTAGATACTGTCAACTCTCCACTTGTTTCTCATGCTCTGATTCCACTTGATGGAGGTATTCCAGAAACAAAAAGTTTTGACTAAGTAAAAAAGGGAAGACTAGATTAAAACTATAACATAATATTACTTACATTCAATATATATGTTAAAATTTATAAAAATATGAAAAAACATGAAAAATCCAACAGAAAATGGCAAAAAAGATATATTAAAATTGGAGAAGAAACTAAGAAGAAGAAGAAACAAAGAAGGGAAAAAATTAAAAGAAAACACCTCAAGAAAAATAAAAAAACAAAGGAAAAAAAATAGAGACTTTAAAAAACTATGAAGAACAAACTGAAGAAAAAACAAAAGAAAAAATAACAAAAATGGGATGAGGAAAAAGAAACAGGAAAAAACTAGAAGATAAGCTGAGAAAGACAAGAAGAAACAAACAAGAAAAAAGAAAAGAGAAGAAAAAAAGTAAAAAATTTGATAATAGAGAAGAAAAAGAAATGGAGAACAAGAAGAGAGAGAGAGAGAGAGAGAGAGAGAGCTGACATATCTATGGGCTATTACTATGCTGTTACTACACTGTTGTGGCCTTCTCTTCCTCCTGTCTTTCAA
This sequence comes from Chimonanthus praecox, assembly GCA_022113865.1. Lineage (NCBI taxonomy): Eukaryota > Viridiplantae > Streptophyta > Magnoliopsida > Laurales > Calycanthaceae > Chimonanthus > Chimonanthus praecox. The sequence goes on from CM039086.1 coordinate 29,087,189, forward strand.
ATTTGAAATCTGTGGTTATGTTTTTAAGTTTTCATACTATTATTTTATTTTTTCCATTTTACCCTCATAGTCACTAGGTAATGACATCTGTATCTTTCAATCAGAACAACTGCACATTACTACTTGACTGACTTGAGTGGTATAACTCAACTTATCCAAGTTTTTTGCCTGATTGTGAGTCAACAAAGAACTCAATAAATAAAAGTTTCCAACAAGTTGCTTGCTTTTCCCATCTAATTGAGTTGACTTGACCATGACAGCCAAAAAAATTTTGAGTTTTTAAACCATGAGTCAAAGGGATAACAAAGAGAACAAATATCTCCAAAAGTAATGCATGAGAAGGATCCTGTTTGGTACAAAGAAACCAGAACCAAAAAGTCTACGGAGTTTGACATTGCTTACCGATGAAGAAACATAAACAAATGTTATAGAATCTCAACCACCCCCCCACCCAAAAAAAAATATACTTAAAACCATTTTTTAAAAGGAAAACTGCATAGGGTTTTCTCTCAAATATGAAACATGATGAAGGGAAAAAACAACTTTATGAAATTATAAGCAAGCAATATGGATTGCAAAACCAAAAATGTCATGAACGATACACAAAGTGGACATGTCACCTTTGAATAAGATTTTTGAGACAACTGTGACTTCCTTTCATAGAATCCATGTGAAGTATGCATGGTACTTTCAGGGCACTCTTGATTCCTTCATCTAAAAGAAAAGGCAGACCATAGATGAAATGGAGAAGTTCACAGACCCATCAAGAAAAAAAATTGCAGTCTCACAAGCACTTGCCTTTAAAAAAAGCGATTTCCCCAGGATGGCAGATAACTATCAAACTCCAGTGAAGACTTCCATTTGAAACATATAGTGCAAGAAGAACCAAAGAAATATTTAGAATGTGAGAGGTAATTTTTAAGCAAATGTAAAAGAAGAAACATAATTTTCTTACTTAAAGTTTATAGGTATGAAGACATAGTCCTTTTCAAATATATTTACTTTTTGTGTCCATTTACGAACACGCAGAAACGCTGCTCTCCCTTCTAATGCACTGCCTGGATCCTTGTCAAGGTCAGCTAGCTTACGGAAGAAAAAACTATTAAAAAAGTGAAATCTCTGCTTATCATTGGGTTGGATCCTATTCCTCAAATATCTGCAAGGCACATCAAAAATTGTAAAAAACATTGACCAAAATTCCAATTCAGTAAACAACTAAACAAAAATCATAAACATCAATGAGCATAATTTCATGTAGGAATTACATGCTTCAAAGAATGAGACAAGGAAGGTATCAAATTATGTTAGGTTTTTTATTTTTTTGAGAGGTAACAAGATAATTTTTTTTTTTTGATAAAAACATGAAAGTACAAGAAACATGAAAAGGGGAAAATGGGTTTAAGAGATGTAAACCCGAGCCGCCCTGGTTTTCCCCTAGCCACCCTGTCTACATTGAATTTAAAGGTGTCTTGCTATGGGGGGACCAGGTGATGAAATATCTTAGTTTATAGTCATTTCTCCTTTGTTTGATGTAGATATTTTATGTAGCAAAGCGAAACATCGTATGTGTGAGAACGAGAGTGCACAACTATGAACCAAACAAAAAGGAGCAAATCACCCCTATAAAAATGTCCAATAACCCGTCCTAAGAATTTAAGAAAATATTCACTGTTTTTCCAAAAACGCAACAGTTGCATATAAAGAAAATATACCACAAGAAACACTGACACTCTCAACATACCCAAACAATTAGAATAAAGCACAAAAGGGATCCACACCGCTAAAAAAGAAAGGATGACAATTCCCTAAACTTGAGATTCTTTGCCTGAGACCGACTGACCATCCATCCATCCATTATACCACAAAGTGACACTCACACTCTCAAAGACCCAAACAATTAGAATAAAGCAAATAAAAGGGAGCTATGCCGCTAAAACAGAAAGGATGACAATTCCCTTAACTCTAGATTCTTTGCCCAAGACCGACCGACTATCCATCCATCCAACCATAATCTATCTAAACAAATGGACATGTAACTAAAAAAATCTATCCATCCATCTAATTAACCAACCTAATGGATCTAAATAACTTTTTAAAAAAAAAAAATCTATCCAATCTAATGGACCTGAAATATTAAAAAAAAAAAAAAAAAATATATATATATATATATATATATATATATAACTAACCTAATGGACCTGAAATAACTAAAAGAAAAAAAACAATGCAACTGGAGATGATTAATGGATTCTACATCTTCAATGCATATAGGACACCACCACATAAAGGAGGGTTCTACTAACAAATAGTAGGTTCACCACTCCCCACAACCACATAAAGGACTTTACTGAATGAGCCAGAGAGATCAGTCTACCAAAATTAATCTTTTTTGGAAGACCAATCAATTCCAAGCATGACACACAGAAGTATATGCAAGCCTGAGGTAGAATACAGTTTCTCAAGGCCAAGGCCAAGCCCATGCGTGAGGCTAGATCAGCCAGTCAGCAGTGCATGTGCATCTGTGCATGTGTGAGCGAGATAGAGTGGTGATTTTTTTTTTGAAAATTATCGTGGTGATTTTTGTTCACCCTATCATGGAAATGAGGCACATGCAGTAACACAAACTCTTCAAAATGAGTGATTTACCCATGTCAGACACTAGCATCCCATTCTTGATGGATTCTTCTACTACCTTCTACATTGTTTTCTTAAAACCTTTCTCCTCTTAAAACCTAACTAAAATATTGATATGTTTGCCACTTATTCTTTTAAAGTAAAACCAGTATATTATTTTCTATTTGTGTTATTTTCACACTTTATTACATTTAAAATAAATTTAGGTTTTATTTAAATATGGTGTCGTGTCCTCGTGTCCTATTTTTTGTGCTTTATTGTGCCTAACACCTCGCACCCACATTGGAATCTGACACTTACACCCGTAACCATAGAACTTAGGGCATATGCTGGTGAATGATGGTACTTGAAGGCGTGTGACTGTGTTCTTGAGCACACTCTAAGGTCCAAATTTATTTTGCGCCCCCCCTAGCTCTAGAAATTTTCATAACAAGACTACTTTTTGAAGTCTTTCGGTAAGAAATATTTCATATTCTAGTTTATATGTTTGGAAGCCATGTTAACCATACATGATGGTTCTTTGGATGAGTAAACATGTATTTTGTTTACATTGGTATCATAAAAAGGTAGCAATGAAATACACATATTTTTAAGTATCTAAAATCTAAGTAAGTGCTGATAGGAGCCTCTAATCCAATTGGCAAGTGTTCATGGTTGCAACCATACATCCTACAAGACGGATAGTTGGCCCATAGAAGCAAAATTGTCAGAACCAAGTCACCAACCATGCACGTCAAACCCAAACAGATTGGTTAAAAGCTATGACGATGTTTAAGATGATGATGATGATGATGATGACCTAAATAAGTGCACTTAGCAAAATTAAGCTTGTGCTGAGACATGCACCTTACACCTTAGGCTCCAAAATTCCTAAGTGCCTTGAGCCCCAACCACTAGAAGGTGACAGAGCAAGTTATGAAATGAGATGGGGTCACAATTCAGAGTTAGTGGTGGTTGTGAGAATGGGAAAAGGTATAGCATTAGGTCCCAACATTATGGGTTCTCCCCTTGCATGCCATTATGAATTTACCAAGAAACTAAACAACAGTACAAGATGTGTGCTTTGCATCGAAGCTTACTTAATATAAAAGTCAATGATGGTGTCATTGATAAATGTCTCCGGTTGCAATAGTTCAATATCCCTCTTACTAATAGAAACAGCATCAGGATCTCCCTTAGGATATACAACATCGTCAAAGTGCTCATCCAAACTGCAATTTTTAAATACATTCAGTACTAAGTGGACATTTACAGGGAAGAAAAGGAAACGAAAATGAAAAGTCATGGTAAAAAGGCCCATATATCTAGCTTTGAGAAATTATTCCGAATTAAATGTAAACAAAATCACCAGTAACTTTAAGGTATAAAGAAGTGAAGCATTGTCAGATATGCGACTTCATTTAATTGGTATGAAAATTAGAAGACAAGTTCAATGATAAGGTACATCCCTAAATTTTTTAATTGCAAATGTTGAATAACCCACAATCTTCATAAAATGGAAGCAAGAATGAAGGACTATCTGTAGTTTTATTCATATATGCATATAATAGGAACAGAGGCACCTCTAGCTCTCATATATGCAACCTTAACAATCTAAGAGATAATCTATTATATAAAAGAGGCCCTATGTAAAATGCATTCTTATCTTGTATCTTTACAAGATATTCATTTAATCTAGTACTCTCGACCTCATACTTTCTTGTAGTCTTTGGTACCTTATGGCACTCTACGGTACCACAATACACACGCCAATATATAAGATATTCCAAATATCCCAGAGAATGCTTTTGGAGATATTCACAAGAATGATTGAAGCGAGTTTTACTGATGTGTAACTAAAAGAAGTTGGCTGCAATTTTTCTTATGGGATGTATTCTCTCCTCTTTCCATGTACAGTTGCTGCAGTTATGTTGTTTTTCTCTTCAAGCCTTCTTTAGCAGGGCCATGGATGCATAGGTGTATTCATTTTCTCCCATTAATGAATTCTAATTATTCAAAACACACACATAGAACTTCAAAATGCTAAATTAAATGCTTGACAGACAACTCTTCTTTGCAGACAACTATTCTTTGCTTACTCCCCTCTCTTTGGTATGGCTATCTCTGATGCCTACTATGACAACATAAAGACACAATGTTGCACAACAGGTTTGAGTGACGCTTTCCAGGTTTGGAATCTATAAGTATTTTCAACCTTCATGATTGATCATTTCTTGCATGGGGGAAAGATTCTTTCGTGCAATCCCTTCACAGTTGTACTTTGGACATTGGGAAGGATTGTTATGACTGTTGACATTTTTTTTTTAAGAATTGACTGGAAATTTCATTAAATAAGAAGAGAGAAAAAAGATGGGAGAATCTGAGATGGAAACAACCCACCAAAGAAGAATAAAAATGAAAAGTGAAGAACACGAGATGACAACTTACTCTACAGAGAAATCAAAAATAAACTTTCCCTAGAAACCCCAGACTTTGCCAAGAAATCTGCCACCCCATTAGTCAATCTTCTAACATGCACAAAAGAGACCTCTAAATCCTTTGATAGCTCAATAATCTCCCTAAAAAGAGGAATAAGCTTCTAATGAGGCTTATTCTTCCCATTTGCCCATTGGATAGCATTCCTCGAGTCGCCCACAATAACAAGCTTCCCATGAAAATGCTGCTTGAAAATGGATAATGCCTCCTTGATGATTTGTGTGCTTCTATCTGTTTCTAGACAACATATTGATCCATCTCCACCGAAGAATTCAAAAGGATGTCTTCAGATTTGTTAAAAGTTGCTAGGGTTATGGACATATTGATGACATGGCTGTTTTGCTTTTGACCACTATATTAGACGGCTGCCTCCACCTTCAGGTGTTGTCTAGTTCAATATTCATGGGAGTGCCTAGGGCAGCCTGCACAGGAGGTGCACATTGGCATTTCCTAGATTTTGATAGTCCCCAAAAAATTGCTTTCTTGGGATTGGATAACTAATGCATAGAAGATAATTTGGAGACGAAAGTAATGCTGATTAGTTTGAGAGAGGTGCCAAAAGGAACAAGAATTCTCTTCTTGTGCAGGACGAGCTCTAGAATTAAAGATGATATGGCATCTCTAATAATGTCCATCATGTACTAATTCAGAAGTAGAATATCTTGCTAAAAGGAGAGTGGCAAGTTATTCTATATTTACTATCCTGCTAAAGTGCCAACAAATTACTCATTGAAAACTATGTGAAACGGGAAAGCACTTAATATGCCCACCAAGAATCATGAGGATGAGTTAGTCGGAAAAATCCATGTCCAATAGAGAGTATAACAAAAATCAGCTTAAATAAATCACTAAGTATGGTTTAACAAAGATTTAGTGGCCCATAAGACTAGGCCTCATCCAATGGCAAGTATATCTTGTAATGAGTTCAAGTTCAGGACAGATCCAATTCAAGGGATGATAATTACTAATTAGTCAGAGGGGAAAGGTGTAAACAAAGGCTCCACAAATAAAAGGGTCTCCTAGTTCAATACAAGCTGATCTCAACAGATATTTTCTCCAATTGGGCCTGGCCAACAGTTTCTACAGCCAGCAATTGTGTGTTTAACTTGCAAAAGTTAAAATCTTTTTTTTTGAAAGGTGCAAAAGTTAAAATCTTTTGATGGCAGATATGGCTTCTTGCTTACCTTAATTTGTCTTTAGTTTATTATTTGGGCCTTGGACTTCTTTTTTGTATGCTTTTGTTTGTTGTGTGATGTCTTTGTGATATGTCTTTAGTACATCCTTCTTATGGGTAGAATTATTGGTACCACTCATTATAAAAAGTAATAAAAAAAAAACAACAGATTCAAAAAAAATGTAAATCAACAAACTGATTATATGGATTTCACTCACCAGGAAAAATAACGCCTTAAGAAGAACAAGCTGTTCTGACCCATGGTGTCATCTTCATCATCTGCCATCTCAGAACTGAAACAAAAGCACAGCAATGAAATTCAAACAGAACAAGTTCATGAACATCTGCATCTATGGAAACTCAAGAAGCAATAACAATGTATGGATAATAATAAAATCCTACTGTATATCCAATGACTAGATTTTATATGTTGCAATATTAACAAACTTTTAGTTTTTGTGGAACTTAAAATTCATCAAGAACGCAAACAGATATTCCATAGAAATAGATGCTTATGCTTATAGGATGGCATTTATACTAATGGTCATAAGCATAATTAAGGAGAAGCGGACTAGAGGCCAGAAGCATTGTGGTTGCAATAGTAAGCACACCAACTCTGCTACAGGATCTCAGTCATATGGAGATGTATATGACCCGAGGCTGAGAACTTACTATCAGAACAAAAATAAAAACAACCATTCTACAATTCATTATCATAACCCAAGCCACTTATCCCATCTAGGGCTGACACTCAGGTCGGGCGGGCTGGGTTTGTCCCATGTCAAAAAAATTTGAACCCGACCCGACCCGACCCGAATTGCAAACCCGAGTATGTCAACCCAACCCGACCCGAATTGCTAATACTCTCAACCCGAGAGTTGACCCGACCCGACCCGAGTTAGCCCGATTTAGCCCGATTTTTTAAAGAGGGGAAGATGGGAAGGGGAAGGGGAAGAGGAAGAGAAAGAGGAAGCGGAAGAGGTGAATATCGGTTTTCGAAAGAGGAGAAACGGAAGTGGAAGGGGTGTAGGGTTTTATTTAAATTATGAATTCGGGTTGGATTTTTCCGAGTCGGGTTTTTTCGGGTCGGGTTGAAGTTTAAATTCTTAAGCCCAACCCGACCCGAATTTCAGTCGGATTTTTTTTTCCCTAACCCAACCCGACCCGAGTTTACAATTTCTATAACCCAGCCCACACTATTTTCGGGTCTGGTCAGTCGGGTCGGGCCAAAACCCAACCCAAGTTTCACCCTAATCCCATCCCATTCTTAAATCAATTGGATGGTACAACTAAACCACTGTTTTAGAGTTTTTGTTGGTAACTTGCTGACTTTCACTTCACCAATACTCGAGCCCAGCCCAAAGACTTCGAACCGTTCGAAATCGTATCCATGCAGGCAGCGAGTATCAGTAGTTTTTGTTGGTAACTTGAGTCCCTGAAATATTATTACATGAGTTCTCTCTCATCTAAGTGAATAATGGCATTGTACTAAGATTGTTTAATCACCTAATTGCCCATTTGGGTCCTCACTAGCTGCAAAAGAAATATCATTTTGTTTTAGTCTAATGGGTTCTAGCCTTCTAGGAGCCCTAGAGTTCCAAGGATCCAAATGGACTCATGCACAAAAGGTCAAGAAACTGAACAAGCTATCCTCCATGTCCAAGTAGGGTTCCAAATTTGTTTCCATAGTTATACCCTTTTCCTGCCTCAATTGAATTTAAACTTAAAAAAAAGAAGCAAGGGTGTTAATGACCATTTAAAAATAACCAAGATAGTTCCAGTTTCCAGAGAAGACTTACAGCTTTAATTGTTACATAAAACTACATGAATTAATTCCATAAACATTGGCTTCTTGCAACTCAAAAAAAAACTCATAGTAAAGATCCATATTTCAACTTAAGAGGATGATGCATTAAATCACAAGCAACTAAAGCCAAAATCAAGCTCTATTCCCTTTTTTGGGTGGCAGACAAAACATCTAATCATCTTCAATATAAAAAGGACAGGGAAAAGGACAACATATTAAATCACAGGCAATCTAAAAAAATTAAACTCAGGATGTTTCCAAAAAAATTTACTTAGGAATAGTGTTCCATATGGCCTTATAATGTGCAGACAATGATGTGATCATTTGCTCTTTTTCTTGCCATTGTGAATCACTTACAGCAAACGTCAACTTTGAGATGCCTAGACACATGTAGTAAAACAAAATCAGTATGCAGAAAAACGGCTATCACTTTATAGCAGGAAGACAAGAATTAGAAGTTAATTTACCAGGCGAAAAGAAGAAGAAAAAAAAGGCGTTGACAGAAACTCCATATAGGACTGGGCAAGAATAACAGAACTTATGCTATAAATTTTCAAGTACATTTCGTTTTTAAAAAATGATTTGATGTTTTTCAAAAATGAGGTATTATAAAATACCTCTCAAAAGCTTAGATTGGTCAATCTCTCTTTTTCTCTCTCTACCGTGTTCAAACCTGGCACCCAAAGGAAGGAAATATAGATCCAAATTATCGGGCCTAATAAGAGAGTGGTACATTTCTTTTCATGAAGAAATAAGGTACTTACATAGGGTCGCATCCACATAAATGAGGAAACTGAAGCCACCAGAAACAGATCCATTTGGATATTTAAAAAAGAAAAGAAAAAAGAGTTCATTCTTCCCCCTCTTTTTTTTTTCTTTTTTTTGAGCAGTAACAGTTCATTCTAACATCATCATTCAAAAAAAGAAAAAAAGTTCATTCTAATGTATCAAAAATGAAACAAGGGGAATTCCATATTTCCATGTGTATTCAAAAGCAAGTATCATTATAAATTTGCAGATCAATAGGGATATAATCATTTTATACCTAAAGAACAGGAGGCTAGACGAATCCCCATGTATCTTTGCTAGGTTAGTTACTATTCTATTAGCTAGTTTGATCCAATAAAAAAAATCTCAGAATAAAAAGAATTTCAGATGCAGCTTTCCTCAATTTAAAATAAGTTGGACAGAGAAAAGAAAGCACGATAGAAGATTCTTAGGTTTTTCTTCACTCTGATTGTAGGCTATTTGTTCCATTTGTATTTTCCAATGTTTTCATGTGGCCCTCTGTCACTCTGTCTTTTGTATTTTCTATTTTCTATCAATGAAGTTTGCATTGTTACCTTTCTATCAATGAGCACCCTTTTCCACTGGCAACAGTCACATGATTGTAGTTGGGACTGTTTTTGTTCTTGTTCTCTTCTTGTGGCTTTTGTGTTTTTTGTTTTGTTGTTTTTCTCTTTGGTATGTACCTTTTAGACCTCCCTCTTGTACTCTTTATTTTTCTCTAATTATATTTCTTCTTCATTACCGCTCAAGAAAAAGCAGTTAAGATTCAATATGTGAGGTCAAGCACAGTATGAAACCAGTGAAGTACAAGCAAGTAAACAAATTTGTTGGAAAGCACTTAGCCACATACCTGAAGCATCAGAAACTTTTACATCAGTTTGTCCAAGCCAAAGTTTGACCAAAGTAATGTCAACCTGAAACCAGCAGCATAAGATATAACAAACTACTTAATGCAACCATAGAAGGTATTAAGTATAATAAAGTCAGTGAACCTACACTGTCAATCTGCCGACACTCAACACAAACAATATCATCAACTGTCCATTCAAAACTGTGAGACCCACTACTACCTTGGGCACTTAAATCCTCAAGTTTAACAAGATCAAAAGAAAAAGTCAATTGAGGTTGAGAATATTGTCCGTCCCCATACAAAACAAAATCAGGGGAAAAAACCACTTCCATATTAACTTTCTTCTCCTGCCAAAAACCAATATGAGCGGTCAAAGACTATATACAACAATGAACAACAAATTAATAAATAAAACAAATATCCACACACCAATAAGCATCAACGATATGCAAAGTAAAAATCCAGCATGTGAATTGATGAATTAAAGAGCTAAGGTTGTAGAGGCTGTTGCTACAGGTAATTATAAGCCAATTCTTTATGATTCCTCTTCATGGAATTCACAGTTGATCAGTATTGGACGGTTCATCCCGACTCCAAATGTAACATGACTTAGTGAAATCTCCTACTCTCCACATGAACATGGCCTTTTCTTCAAGATTGGCTATTTATTAAGGAAACTGGTACTGCAACATGCAATATTCAGAGCTGGGGCATTGTGGCAGTTCTAGTACTGCAGAGATTGACTTTTATGCGATATGACCATGCAACGTGTAGATTTTTTTATGATTAAATATTTAATGGCATTCTATTTAGTTATTATTATTATTATTATTTTGAAACTGTTGTTCTTGTTGTTAGAAATAGAATAAAGGGGGTGCAACATGAGGGCTTCAGAAGAAAGGGGGTGCAACTGTAAAAATAATCCACTTAAAAAAATACAAAATAATTTTGGTGACACAGCTAGAGAAAGATCGCTCATTTGTAATATTTTCAGAACATAATCCTAAGAAAAAATTGTTATAGCAAAAATGCTTACCATTTCACCATCGCTGCCAAAGCAATGATCTTCAGTTGTGCATTCTCTAGCACCTGAAATTACCAACATATTACAGGGTAGGTGGCATGCAGCAAAAATCAAATTCAAAAAATAGTGTGAAGTATGAAGAAAACCTTCATTTTCTGAGAGGTGAGACATGGACCTTGAACTCTGTTTCAAGCTTTTCTCATCATCTGATATAATATCAACTAACGTTTCCTTCTACAATATGGGAGAGAATAAAAGTCAAAATAGCGAAAGTCTACATACAAATTTAAATATTGTTTAAGCCAAGATTAAAGTCAAATACCTCAGGTGTTAGATCCATAAAGGAGCCATTCAATTGTTTGTTGTGCATTGGAGGAGGTTCCAGACTTCCCATTTCAAGCGAATCCATTCTTGAGCATTCAGGAATGAGATTTCTAGTTTCAAAATTATCTCCATTAATGTGAGCATGCCAACTACTGTTCCTTGATGTAGATACCTCAATATCATCCAACCCAGATACTTGTTGAATGGTGAAGTCCCTTTCCGATGTTCCAATTGTATACGAGTGTGAGTCACATTTATGACGTTCATCACTTTCATCAAAATCTATGTGCAGTACATCATTGACCTTCTTTTGAAGAACATCACTTCCCTGGGCAACTACAAGAGGTAAAATAGAAAAATCAGAATAAAACATCTGATTTGGTGCAGTTGGCCACAAGACAAGAGCAAAAACAGAATCAGAAATAGGATGCTGTAAATCGCTCATCTAAAATATTATTGATAGATTAAGGTGTGGACATAGGAAAGCAATTGGACTCCCAGTATGCTCATCAAAACAACCATAATTAGTTTCTGGTAAAAATACAAACATTAGAAGAAGAACAAACTTTTGGCATGTAGTCATGCAGAGAGAGATTAAACAACCATTAATGAATAGGAATGGTGTGATTCTAAGTAACAATGAATTCTGTAAAGCAATCACCAAATATAGACACACATTATGATGGTGACTGTGTGAGTGGCCGACTTCATGGCCAAATTTGGGGTGAACAGGGAACATGCGCTTGTGGACTATGGCATCTGATCATGCTGAAGTTCTGATTAGGGATGGAGGTTTTTTTTTTTCCTATATTAGGTATCTATTTCTGTTTTGAGTTGTTGGGCACGTATTTGTGTTTTAGATGATGGGTCTCTAAATGTATCTTATGAGGTTGGTAACTAGGTGTAAGTGGTGTTGTCAGTATAAGTCTCTTGTACCATTCTTTTGTACCTTCTTTATTATAATTAATATTATTCACTTGTGATCATTTCAAAAAATATTGAGATGGTGACATGACTAAAATAGGCCTAGAAAGACCCATATTGTTTATACAATTTTTAATGGTTACTTCACCAATATGAAATTAAAAGAAAAAAATTGAAGGAAAACGAATCATTTTGGTCTGACCTATCTCCACCTTTCAAAGATCCAAAATCCAAATCTATGATCTAGTATTTCAATGAATTGCATAAAGCGTCAGAAAACACTCAAGCTGTAGATGTTGACAGCTGCATATACTGCTCCTTTTCATGCACTTTAAATGTCGCAACATGTATAAATGTGACACATCAAAACTATGTATCAGCCGGCCCCTCTGAGCAGTAATGCTTCTCATAGATAGGTTAGCCACCAGTGTGGTGGTTTGCATGTAGATTGAATTCAACTGACAATGATTTTCTTCCAATCTCCAATATCATTCAATCTATGATCCAGTGTTAATTATTTCAATGAATTGCATAAAACGTCAGAGAACACTTGAGCTGTAGATGTTGACAGCTGCACACACTACTCCTTTTCATGCTCTTTTAAATGTCACATGTATAAATGCAACACATCAAAACTATGTATCAGTTGGCCCCTTCGAGCAGGTAATGCTTCTTGTAGTTAGGCTAGCTCACTAATCTGGTAGTTGCATGTAGATAGAATTTGACTGACAATTATTTTCTTCTGACCACAATTTCATTCATTCATGGAGTGGACCCTCCCAACTTTCTGGCCAATAGGCCACCTTGAAAGATATTTGTAGTCAGTGGAAGAAGCAACATGAATACAAATATGACTTTCCATCAGGTAGCTAGATCAAGGTAGAGGATATAATGGACCATGGACAATGTTGACACCACCAATTCAATGGCTTATATTATGGTAAATGTAGGCTCCACATAGGCCTTTCAAAATGCCATTAGGCAGGTAAATTTTCATCAATATAGGCCAGCCACCAGTTGACTATGTGGCCCTGATAAACTGTGCACCTGATAAAGAATTCCTCTAGCATCCACCATGGTGACGCATAGAGTGGACCAGTCTGACTTTCAGGGCAGTTGGCCATATTACGGTATGGTTGTAGTTTGTGGAATAAGAAATGTAGATACAAGCATCAATTTTCATTAGGTAGATGATATAATGAGCCATGGACCACACCATGTTGGGAGCCACCATGCAAAATCTAAAATTATAATGTAGACTCCATCTAAACGATTCCCTTCAAAAAAATTAGAAAAAAATAATAACAAAGGCACACTTCTTTCAAGAATAACGATCACATGCAAACGAGTGCTACAATGGTAGTCCAACAAACATCTTATGGACTATTTTTGTGCCTTACATGCATGTGAACAGGTGGTTAAGGGATAACACAGATTGCACATGGCTAAACATCACCTTGAATTGATTGACATAATCATCTTACGAGAGCCCTCCCAAAACAGACGAATAAAATAACTTCTTCCAATTATTCATCTTTCATTATCTTGATTCAATGATTATGAACATCAGATCAAATTGAAATTATGGTCATATGCAATCAGCATCTGGTTCTTTCCATTCAACAATAAATGCAGGTGGCTGCAATAGGTCACAAGGTGTGGATTGGACTTGATCATTCCTTTTCAAAGATCAATTGCTCATATACTCAATTTTTAAAAGACCTAAATAACAAAACTATGATGATAGAACAAGGATGCACCCAACTCTTGTCCATCATCCTATACATATCCCAACAACCATGTGGGACCTAGTCCATGTTAGATGGCCAATCTCTCTGGCATTACTCTAATAACATTTTTTTTTTAAAAGGTTACTCTAATAACATGACATGTGTTAAATGCCAAGAGTTTGCTTGGATTGGTAAAAGGTAGGATAAACAGTGGGAAATCCAAGTCACCCACAAAGTTGGTGGTCTTGGGCTTAAAGCCAAGGTCATGAGTCGGATTGGGACAAGTCATGGGTCATTGTTAGATCAAGTTCGGGCCATGGGTTGGATTAGACCATGTATTTGGTCATGGGTTAGAACAGATTGAGCAACAGGTCATAGGTCAATCAAGGTTATGAATTGGGTTGGGTCAGGTCATTAGTCAGGTTGGGCCAATATCTAGCTCATGGATTGGGTCATAGGTATTGAAGCCTATAAGTTATGGAATATTTCCAACCCTCCATTCATAACATGTTATTAAGTTTAGGATATCAACAATTTACTACCTAATAGAAAGCCAAATTATCTAGATGTCAGTTGGTGATTCTATAAGACGTTGTTCATACATGAAATGGTATATGGAGTTAAATGCTAGCCAACGAAGGAAAGAAAAGTAGGTTAAAGTAATGGTAACAGAAACCCAATGTGAAGATGGAAATGTGAAGTCATATTGGAGATAAAACAAGAATGAGGGTAAAGAAACTCCAAGGTAGTGCTAATAGATGAGAATATGATGGATCATGAAGGGACTTTAAAATGACTTGGGTATGTACATAGAAAATTAGAAACTACCCCATGACAAATAACTGAAAATTTATAGTAGAAGGTACTAGGAGAAAGGTGAGAACTTTAAAGACTTGGACTAAAGCAATGAGAAGGGACATGGTAAATGGCTTGGAAATGTTATTAGAGAGGAAAAAGAGTCTCTAATACAATTGGTAAGAGCTCATTTTTTGTTCAAGTCTTATGGGCGTTATCTAGATAGTCAAACCACACACACAAACACACAAAGAAAGCGACTGAGTTGCATGTGTCAACCCCCAATAATGGCTTTGATGATATTGTTGGATTGTTGAGTGACGGTTGTGATTTTTAATAGATAGAATGAAATATAGAACTTAAAAAACAGACTATAGATAGATAGAAAAAATGGCAGTGATATTTGATGTTAGTAGGTCCCACCTATATTATGCATAGAAGATGGTTGATTAGCAAATTGGACCATTTTTTACTATGCCTTGGAATATATTTTCAGCAAAATTGGATAAATTATACATTGTAGATTGCATAACTAACCCTTTTTTTTTGGATAACATGGGTATCCCCACCTCAAATTGGAGATGAGACTAATCCCATGGATACACAAAACCACCCGCAAGCCTCGTGTATCAGGTAAGCCTGGGAGGAGTTAAACACAAGACCTCTAGTCTAATCCTAAAAACTTAGACCGAGTAACTTTTTATTGGGTTCATTTTAGATAATGAAAATGAGTTAGTCCGAAAGATCTAGCTTAATATAGAAAATATGCCAAATTTCAACAAACAAATTATTCTGAGCATGGTTTAGTAGATACAAAGTTTTAACTATCCATATGACACAAACTTAATCCAACAGCAACTATATTTCAAAATGAGTATGAATTCAATTCGTGGGATGATAATAAGTGTGCAGGAGAAAAAGACTTGAACAAATCATTCTAAGTAGTGTTTTAAAGGCTACAAAGTTTCAATTGTCCATAGACGAGCGTAATCCAATAGTGTTTATATTTCAAATGGGTTTAAATTGAGTATGAATTCAGGTAACGGGATGACAACGAGTATAAGGGAGAAAAAAGTGTAAATATAGGCTTAATCAAAAACTAATTATCCAGTTCAGAATGAGCCGGTTTACAATGGATAATTTATACAAAAAAATGTGGCAAAATATTTTAGTCAGGACTGATTTTCCATGGAAATTTAAAATAGAACCATGGAAAATAGTCTCCATAAGGAAACTTGTTTCCTATTTCATAGCTTTTCAACAGAAAATGCTGCACACGACTGTGCCCATGTGTACTACAAATACAACAATTCAGAAAACCAGAGAGAGAGAGAGAGAGAGCATACCACGAGATATTCCAATAACTGATTTCATATAAACTTCCTTCCGAATATCCAATTATATGATAGAATTAGCAAAACGAAGTGAAAACAGAAGAATTCAAACAAAGAAACAATAAATGCCTCGTAATGTCTTTTCCACAAAAAAGAGAGTAGGAAATACTTTAGTCATAGAAATTATTTTACATGGAAAATAGTCTCGATAAGGAAACATGTTTCAATTCCATAATAAAAAGTTGCATACTACCGCAAGCTTCAACAACATTAAACTAAACGCAGACGACAATATACAACACTTCGTTTCGAATATCCGATTATATACCGACTATATATGATAGAATTAGGGAAGCGAATACGAAAACAGAAGAATTCAAAGTAGAATTCAAACAAAGAAACAACAAATAAAAGAATGTTGGAATTGGAGTATTGAAAAGAGAAAACTCACATGAGTGGAGGAAAGAGTACTTGTTGATTGGCGAACTGCGGGAGATAGGGTTTCGGAACTTGCCGAATTTCCTCCGATAAACGTTCGAAACAGATATTGGCGAACTGCGGGAGATAGGGTTTCGGAACTTGCCGAATTTCCTCCGATAAACCTTCAAAACAGATTTCACGGATTCGTCAGTTTCGTTGAATTCGTAGACGGAGAAATCCCTCCGCGGTGAGCTCCGCATGGCGTCGAGGACGATGGACCGCTGAGATTCGCGAGATGTAGAACGGAAACCCTTCAAACGGATGGTGATCAGAGAAAGAAGATGACGACGATGATGATGATGATGATGACGACGACGACGACGACGATGATGATGACGACGACGACGACGATGGAAAGGGTTTCCTGAGAACCTTCGAGAAAATCAGAATGTAGAAGGAGAAGAAGGTTTCTGTCGCTCGGGGGAATTTTATGACACGGAGAATAATTAAATTTTGGTTGTGATTTTTTTTTTATGACATTAAACACTTGGCTCACGAGAAAATAAAAAATTATACTATTTTTTATTTTAATTTCTTAAGTTAATTTTGTTGTAATTATAAAGCTTCCTTTCATCTCAATGTGAAAAGTTAAAATGGAAAAAATATTAAACATTTTATTTTTTTAACTCTTGACGTCTAATGCCATAAAAAACACCAATGTCTAAATTAAAATCTTTAATTTTTAAATAAAATATGTAAAAAATAACAAAGACAATAGGCAGATAAAATTTATCTAATCTTATTATTTTATTCTTATAATTTTAAATATTGAAATTTTAATCACGGTGAATCATTGATTTTTATATATATTACGGGTAGTGATTTTTGCACCGTGAGTTTCACTAAATTTTAAGGAAATTTTAATTCTATCCAAGAGGAAAAAAAAAAGGAAAGTAAAAGTAAATTTAAAATTTCCTTAAAATTTGGTGTTCCTTTAAATAAATTTACAGTGCAAAAATCAATTTTCCATAATACATAAAATTATATTATTCGTGAATTCCACCATTTGATGCTTAACCCATAATAATCATACATTCTCCTCATTAAAAACTAATATTTTCATATCTTTAAAATTCTTATTCTATTTTGTTTTATTTTTTTTAAGAAGCGATTGAGAGACTCAAATTTCACAGGTTTTTTTAACGAAGTGCACATTAATTTTAAAATATATTATTTTTATTAAAACTATATTTTCAAAAATAATGTTAATATATTAGTCAATTTGATTATATTAAATGATACTTAATTATCTATTAGATCTGTTTGCTATATCTTTTTACCTGTCAGCGATAAAATGAAAAATGCTTGCTTGACTTCCTCAAGTCACCGCATAGGTGTAGTTGGCTTGTCTCCCGCCTCAAGAAACGAAAGTTACTTGTTTGAGCTCCATGGTCTAACTTGGGTGTGCCCTAGGGGTAGTGAGCTCACCTGTGGGAGTTTTACGCTGAGCATCCAACAGTTTCCCACACATAAATTCAAAAAAAAAAATGTAACCACAAGTTTCATCTGAAGTATTTTATTATAAATAATGTCTTATAAAATTTGATAGGATGGATAAAAAGCTAATATTCAGAGTCTAATTAAAAATATTTCTTTGACTGGGAAATATAAAAGAATGAACCTTTTATATAATTGATTTGCAAAGGACATCTGATTTGAGAAAAAAAAAATGGTCAAATTCTTTAGACTTTAGGAGGTGATATGCAAATATCACAAAATTTGACCATAAATGGGCCCAAAACTAAGAAGCCCACCACCCCTTTTCAGTCAAAATTTTACAATGATTTGATTTTAGGATTCATTGTAAAAAACATAAAAATAAATAAAATGTGGGTCTAAAATGGATAAAAATTGGCAATTTTTCTTCCAAAAATTTGGACCCATTGAGTGCTTAATAAACCAGTTGTGAATTTAAAACTTAACATTCAAACTAGCATTTTAAAAGTTGAACTAAACTATATGGTTCAACCTGGTTGGACCTGAATCAGTCGATGAGGTTGTCCATTTGTTAAAAAGGGTTCAGCTTTTTCAAAAAAATATTAAAATTTTATTCATTTTATTTATTCTCTACTTTTCTTTCGATAAAGATTTCATTTTCATTGTTTGACGATATAATTTTAATTTTTTCACATGTTTTAGTAATTTATATATAAATTTGACAATACATTATGTTATTATCATGGTTTATTGATATTGTGGGTTGAGCTTGATTGAACCAAATTGTGTTAAATATTATTTAATTAACATTTTACTTTTTAAAACATTGATCCAAACCTCTCATCAAAATACTCATAGAAAAGAATATCAGTAAGCATATTTATTAACATAATCAAACTAGAAACATGAACATTGCACGTTGCAAATGTAAATTCATTGACACAAAACAATTGAAAGAAAGAAAATTCATGGATGGGGAATTGGAATAGTCTATCAAAGATGCAGCAACTAATTTTTTTATAAATCACGAAAAAACAATTCAAGAATTTTCCTCATCGCCAGCAGCACTTGCAGCACTGAGATCCACAGATAGATCAAGGACCTGAAATACAAAACAACTAAAATTATGCATAGAAAAAGTAATCGGAAACTAGAATAAATCCATAAGTACTTCTAAAGTATGTGTTGATCTAGTCTGAGCCCTTTGTGTTTCATTTCTGTTTTTGTTCTTAGTGATTGTTGTTTTATCTGCTTTGTCTCTATGTATTTGTATTTCTAGTGCTTCTTTATGTATTAATATATCAACAATTTCAAAGAAAATAAGTAATTCGTCTTTGAAAAATGAAGGAAAAATATGAGGTACAATGGCAACTTCTATCCCAACTAAAAAAAATCCAAGTTCTATACACTTATATATTTCCATGAATTGTATTTGTACCTAACTTGAACTCATTTTAAGTTGATATTGCCACTGGATTTAAAATTCATCCAAAGCTGACTCCATTTTGACCATTGATCTTTGAAACTTTTGAAAATTATGTTTTTCATATCCAAGACCTGTTTTTTATGAGTGAAATTACCTTTCAAACACACCCATCTCCATGCATTGGACTCCACCCTTATGGATGGCCCCACAGAACCCAAGGCAAACTGTATACATGAGCTGCTGTAACCTTTGAAAGCTTATCGAGTTGATTAATCAGGTGATTTTTTAATGCAAATTAAAAAAACTGAGTAAACTTAATGACTCAAGATGATTCGAAATCTTGTCAAATTGAGTCAATTTGGACTAACTCACCTTAGTTCTTTCGAATTTTTATACTATGATATACATAATAACATTTGGATTTTTTTCAATTGTTACATGAATGGGGCGATTCAATTGCACTAGAGTATCTGGAATTCTGGACTCAAGGTTAAGTTTATGGGTTTTTTTTTCTGAATGAAATTACCTTTCCAGTTATCCTGTTGTACAAAGAAATCACATCATCAACGGTCGACTCGAAGTGGGTTGTTGCGTCGTAACTCTGAGGAAAGTATTGCAATTCAAATAATCAATTAGCATCATGCCAGTCAAAAGAATGAGGAACAACCAATCTTTTGGTGTTCATAAAACTTCAGAAACTGGAGTATAAGAAAAGGAAGTTATACTTGCATGCACTTACAGTGGAAATGAAACAATGATCATCTTCATTCATGTTTGTGGGTTCATATCGATCGTAAATATCGAAAAAAATCTCATCCACAGGTCCAAGTAGCTCAATTCCAGGCTTCAAATCTACCTCTGGTTGATCAGTTTCTGCTTCTGCTGTAACAAAAGCAATGTACTTCCCTTTTGGAGCTACATTGTGAGAGTAAGAGCAGCAAAACAGATACCTAAAAACAAAGGCAAAAGAGGAAATTGAGAAGTGAGAACAATGATATGATTGTCACTTGTAGCTCTTAATCTGAAATGTTTACATCCAGAATCTGCATTGAAGTTCACAGTTCATCTAAAATTCAATCATAGGAAGAAAATGGTTGAAAGATTACATATCAGCTTTTCGGCCGACTTGTTTCTGTGGAAGAATAAGCTGAACCGAGTGTGAATCATCGGTATGTGGGATGGGATGGCTCATGATGCATATAGCACGGGCAACTTTTCCGACCTTCTGAACCTGATGAAAGTAACAGCTTGCAATTGAGAACTAATTATGGATATGATCAAATCATCAAATTGCCTAAAATTGAGTGATTGTCCATACTTACCATGCTGGGCAAGTAAGATGGATCACATACGACTTTCTTGCATTTGGCGGTTTCTCCCTCAGATGTCACGCCGATTGCTTTTCCATTTTCATCAAGATCTACCTATCATTGCAAAGGGTATTATTGAATATATTTTATCACCTATCATGAACTTGAGGGGCTTGATCAATCAAGAAAAAATTGACAGCTAAAGGGTTTCTTGGCCATTGGAAATAAACCAACTGAGCTAAGGCAGCCATGACCAGAGACATTTTCCTCAACACTCTGACTGAATCTATGTACCCACAATGCATTATGTGCGAAATTCGGCTTCTTATAAAAGGAACTGGAAATTTTGAAATGTTTAAGGTGAAAAGAGTGTACCTTGCAATCTGGCTTGTTGAGCATGTATGTGCCACCATAAACGGCGCTTAAACGAGCGAATGCCTGAACATTACCATACTTGTAATTTCAAAGTATTTGAGAAGCATCCCTACATACTGATTTGCTATAGAATGATGGATGAATACTAACCTGGGGGAGTTCTCCCAATCCATACAACGGATAAATATACGGAGATCCTCCTTGAAATCGTACTAAGGACTCCGCATAGAGCTATGAAAATTAAGAATCAGAAAATCATAAGATTCATCAATTATATATGAAAATCAAAAAGGAAAATACCAATCTATCTGGACATATATAGAAGGAAAAATGAGTGACTTCTCAATAATAAGACCATTTCCCCTGAATTGAAGAAAAGACGGGTACCTTCATCCGCTTAACAGTATCCATTGCAGGCTCATCCAAGTAGCCATCATTATGATACAGTGCCAAAG
Organism: Chimonanthus praecox; assembly: GCA_022113865.1. NCBI lineage: Eukaryota > Viridiplantae > Streptophyta > Magnoliopsida > Laurales > Calycanthaceae > Chimonanthus > Chimonanthus praecox. The sequence goes on from CM039086.1 coordinate 29,108,532, forward strand.
CATGGCCAATAAAATCAACTGTATCATCTTCTAGCCCATACTTCCTACATTAAAACCAAAACCTGAATATATCCATATTCTCTAAGAAATTGAACAATATACACTAACATGAAATTTCTCAAGAGAAAAGGAAAGAAAGGAAGACCACTACTGCAGGTATCTCTTATAAGAATAGGAATTCCAAGAAAGGAAGAGTACTACTGCAGGTATCTCATGTAAGAATAGGAGCTATTTAGACAGAAAAATCATACAGATGTGTAACAGAGAAACATCTAACACATGAAAACAAACATTCCTTCCATCAAAGAGAAAATATATAGAGAAATATATTGTAATCATTTGATATTCTCAATATTAATTCAGAGGGGCCTCGGGACAAGGAAAAGCCTATAAGAAATAAGGGTGCATTTGGATTGGACGAAATGAAAAAGAAAGTGGGGGTTTCTTCTACTTTCACCTGTTTGGTGATGAGTTTGGAAGTCGAAAACTTGGCACCTCCAACGAGAGTAGAAACTAGAGTTTCTCCTCTAATTCTCCTCTTTTTTACCTCTTCACTTGTACAAAATCATAGGTGAATCTCTCAGCAAGAATCCCCTGCTTAGGAGAATCCTCTAAAAATTCTCCTCCCAATCCAAATGCACCCAAGTATCCTGTGTCTCCTAAACGCCACCAAGTCTGCAATCATGATATCTAGTTGCTTTACTTCATTACAATAATGTGAACTTGGACATAACCTTTGAACAAACACATGGGTGAGTTAAAACTAGAAATGAAAATCACTACAATAAGAATCAAATGAACATAGTTGATGAAGGCCAACATAAATAAATGCATAAATGGGTGGTATTTTTTCAATAAAAAGAAGCATTGGTAAAGAAGAGATACATACGAAAAAACTTCTCTTGTTGTAACTTTGTTGAGATCCAAGCCTTCATGAGATTTTGGGTCATTCTCTTCATAATCTTGCACATAAATGAACAACTTCCTAGCACGTCTTTTTTCAAAAAGACCCATCAAAGAGGACTTCAATGCTTCCACATCTGTTGCTGGCACTTTAAAAATCTATAAAAGTATAAGGTAAGAGAAAAGCATAAAGCATTAAAAAAGGCAGAGTTTTAACTAGAAAACAACAGTTAATTGAGCAGGAAATTGGGAATTACAGAAAATAAAACTGGCATACCTTCGATTTATTGTACACAAAACTGCCATCAACAACCTTGAAGTTCAAATATTTTGTAACATTAGTGTGGATGAGAGCTCGGACGAGGTTTCCATTGGCCATCATGAACTGCCAAAGGAGAGAGAATGCCTTTTGTGAATATCATCACATTGGAAACTTCTATGCTTGGTTTTAAGAATAGTAGGAATAAAATAAAATGAACTAGATGATCTCGGGTTTAGTCTGGTTCAAGTTCATCCAACTCATTCCATTCCATTCCCACTTTTTTCTGGAACGCTACTCTTTAGCAAATCCTGTCTTCACTTGAGGAAGTTGCTAATATAAAAATTTGACATCTACCATCCACCAAAACTAGAATAACAAGTAACAATAAAAATCATGAATACCTTTGGTATCATATCAACATTGTACTCCCTGCTTGAGCCCAACTGTTCCGGAGGCTTATCTTCACCTCTGAAACGCTTCCAAAGCTATAAAGAAACGAAACCAGTGATGAGATTTCTCCAAGGAGAATAAACAATCAAATAGTACATCTCAAAAAATTGTAAAATTACTTGATTGAGATTCAGTGAAGTTGATTCTCCTCCATAATAGTCATTCCTGTCCATGTGAAGGACCTGTTACAGATGATTTGTTCAGAAGCTTGATCTCAATGTCAGCGGTAGCCAGAAAAAAAGTAAAGGTAATTAATAAAATATGACTAAAATGAATATTTTTACTTGAAGAGCTTTATACCTAAAAGACTATAGCGAAGATCCAATCTGGTTGGAAAACTTCTAATTCCTTGTGATTTTCTTGAAACAACATTTACATCAGAACAATAGATATAAAAAGAGTTTCAAAGATGTCTTGTATTCTGCAGTGATTTGGACCATACTGGATATTGGACCCTGATTGGAAATTATAGTTGTACACATTCACTATACCAAGACTCGAGACCAGGCCAACCCTGTGAAACCACCAACCATGGCCACACGGACAACGAGTGTCGGTCCTGATTGAAAATTATAGAGTATCTTTATAATTTTGTACTAGGTTCCAACTACATAATATATCTTTTAAGGAATTCTAGAGTTATGGGATTCATTTATAATGATGAGATTCATGGAGAATGGAGCACTTATGTAACTCTATTTAGGCATTCTTGCCTTTTGGAAAAGGTAGGATGTGATCTTTAATATATAAACCTGCTTCTTTTATGGCATCAAGACATTGGTTTGATGAGGAAATCTTTTCTTCAATTCATGCCATTTAGACAAGTAAGAAATCTTATCCAATGTCATTTCAATTTCATTGAAACAATGTCAGAAAAATTCAATCTCCAATATAGTAAACATAGGAAAAAAATCGATCAGATGTCCGATTTGCCCTTAAATCGAATTCTGTTTACATTAATGTGAGATGATAAGATCTCAATTCATATTTATTTGCAAAATCAATGTCGACGGTGTGACCAACATGAGTCAAGACAACCATAATAAGATTGAATCTTGCAATGGAAATTAGGACAGGTGCCGGAAAGAAAAAAAGAGATCAAAAGAATAGAGAGATGGAAAGTTATTACTTTTAGACCGTCGACGGAGAGAAGGCCGCTGAGGATGCATTCTTTGAGGCCAGTACCGAGGACGATGACATCGTATTCTTGATCCATTGCTGCAGAAGAATTGCTTACAGTATTGTGAGATTAAAAAAGAAAACAAAGAAGAAAGATGGATGGAGGAATATAAGAAAGGAAGAAGAAAATTAAGGAGAGAGAGGAGGCTTTTTGTTACAAAGAGAGTGAAAGACCAAGTCTATGGGGAGAAGTGTGAAAATGCCGTTAAAAGCCGTTATGTTTACAGATTTCCCGCTTGAGGGTGACACCTGTCAAGTATACACCATACATATGGCCGCCATTAGGCCAATCACTACCTTCCAAACTGTAACTCAAAGTTATCCTGACCACATACATAATTTTAGTAGTAAAATATGAGAAATTGGAATTGTAGGTATGTATGAGTTAAGAAATAATAAAATGTTGAAAAACTGATTATTATAAAGTTAGCCTCTACATTTCTACTAGGGCTGCAAATCGGGTCCGGTTTTGGCTCGACCTAAGAAATCATGCGGGTCGGGTCGAGAATTTTGGGTCAGCGGGTCGGGTCGGGCTGAGAAGATAAAACCTCACATGAAATACGTGTCGGGTCGGGTTGAGGATTTTATAAGTTAAACCGATCCGACCCGACACAACCCGACCCGACCTGGCTAAAATTAGTCTAAAATGGGTTCAAAATGAGGGTCGGGTCAGAATTCGGATTGTGAGATTGGAGTTGAGAATTCGAGTCGGGTCGGTTCGAGTTCCATATATATCAACTCGGGTCGGGTTGGGTTTTAAAGAACCCGACCCGCCCGACCCGAGTTGCAGCCCTAATTTCTACAATTAATTTGAAAATTTAAAATATAAGACTTTTTAAAAATTTGAATTGAGAGATCCATTCAAATTTTGAGATTATACATTTAAACATGGGTACATGACGTGTCTATTTAGATTCAAGAATAAGTATAAGATAGTCCATTTTAATTCGACTATAAATAATGTTAGCAGGTGCTATTAGGGGTGAAACGCATGATCTGATTCAAGAAATTAAGTTGGGTGGATTTTACATTTTTTAAATTAGAGTTGGGCTAGGTTAAATAAATAAAAAATCCGAATTAAATCAGGATCGGATCGGGTCAAGCTTTTAAAAAAATTGACCCGACTCCACTCGAATTAACCCACTAAAAAAGATTAATATGGCACTTGAGTTGTGTCGAGCCAGAAATTTGAGTCAACACTCACGTTAGGTTAGTAATCTTAATATGGGTTAAGTTGGATTTATTAAAATTTCTGCCCAAATTTGAGCCCTAGGTGCCATCTTGAGTTGGGTGGAATATTAATTGAGTACTTGCTCGGCTTTGGATGGCCCATGTATTAGGTTAGTAATCTTAATATGGGTTAGTTGGATTTATTAAAATTTCTGCCCAAATTTGAGCCCTAGGTGCCATCGTGAGTTGGGTGGAATATTAATTGAGTACTTGCTCGGTTTTGGATGGCCCATGTATTGGGTTTATTTGGATTTGAGTCATTTTGTGAGCCCGTTCATATTGGATTGAGAGGCCCATTTTGTGGGTCTATCTAGATTAAGGTAGACCATGTTTACACATCCATTTGAATTTAGGTGCACCAACCACACACATGTCGACATTATAGTTGGGAATTTAGTTGATCCATTTGAGATTAAAAAAGAATTTAAATTAATTAAATTTAAAAAACTGAAAAAATATTGCCCAATTAATTTAATTAAGATAATTTTTTATTTATCATATATTTCAGAAAAGATATTTTCAATAGATCTATTGTGACTTCATTTGATAAGTCTTATATTTAGGGCACTCATCTTAACACGGACAAAATCTTTTAGGAGACACAGGATATAGTGAAATGCCAATTTTACGCGTATCGATTTACCGTTCAACAAGTATTGTGCACTGGTATATAGAACATATACATAAAGAGCGACGTATTATTGATGCACCAATAAAAATAAAATAAATATTTCACTCCATCCTATCTCCTGAAAAATTTTATCTGTATTTAAATAATCACCATATATTTATCTATTTATTGTGACTCCATTAGTCGAGGGTGTGCTTTACTTGTCCAGGAAGGCAAAAAAAAAAACAGGTGAATCACCTTCCTTTCGTCTGAGGCAAAGGGGCCCACCAGATCCCTTTTAATAAAAATAAAAAGGAAAAATCATTGAGAAGGCTCTCATCCTTCTAAAAGAGAGAGGATAAGGAGAGCACATCATCAAATAAAGTTTGTTATAAAGATAAGTTTATATTTGTTCTATACACTTTAAATAAATGACATTGAACTCTTAAAGTGGTTCATTGTGTTGATTTTTATGGGTACGTGTGTTATCTGCTCGGGCGTATAGTTATCGTGTAGAAGTAGATTTAAATAGTTAAAATTATTATTTACATTAAATTTAGATTTAACTATAGTTTAAAATAAAAAAATTATTTAATTATTTTATTTATATTTTGTAAACATAAAGATTAATTTTTTTTACATAGAGGAAATCGCAGAAACCCAATATAAAACTTCCACAAGCGATATTCACTCTCCTTAGGGTAAGGCAAGTTAGGCCATGAGAACTCGAATTTGACACCTCCCACTTCTTAAGAAGCAAAATTAACCAGTTAAACTACACCCATGCGAGCAAAAATAAATATTCATTTAATAGGTTTTGTGATGATTTATCAAAATATCTATTTTTTTTTAGAATAGGTTTCATCTTTTGATATTGATCTATCAAACTATCTAACCTTTTCAACTCAAGCATCCATCTAATCTACTTAGATTTAAAAAAATAAAAAATCTATAATATCTATACACTTTAAATTAATGTTTTTTTTTTTAATTTTACATATGGGAAACTGTGGGATATCCAGCGTAAAAATCCTATAGGTAAACCCGTTACCCCTAGGGTACACCAAGGTTAAACCATGGGAGCTTGAACCCGCAACCTCCTAATTCTTAAGGCAGGAGACAACCAGTTGATCTACACCCATATGTTAAATTAATGTTTTCACATTATATTGTGTCAAATACTCTATTTTTATGTGCAAGATTTATTTTTTTTACTGTTTTCCAATATTGTTTCATCAATTATGTCTATAAATTCTTCTACAATGATAATTTACTTTGAACTTTAGAATTATATGGCATAACGTTTTGATTAGAATATTAAATAGTTATATACCTATCCAACATTGGATATCTCAAATGGTTACTTCTCACATAAAACAAAAGATAGCCAATTTGAGTCCTAATGACATAAATGGGAGATGTACTGTGTGGATGTGGGGCATCCCCCAAAAGAATTTATGGGGGCCCTTGCGTCCTTCTTCCCATTTTTTTTGGTCAATATATATAGCTATACATCCATATACATGAAATCAATACATTAGGTTAGCATTGCAAAAAGGGAAAAAGAAGCCTTTTTATTAAATAAAACAAATTGATGGCAAAGTATGGTATTTTTCTCTCTTATTATTTTTCATTTTTTTTAAAAAAAAGTATCCATGTCGGCCAATATCTTGACCCCTGAGTCAATCAATGAAAAAGAAGCAAATGTTAGACAATAACATTTATTTCCAAAATATTAATAAATTAAAAGAGTAATATAAATATATCCACATATTTAAAATATTATCTTTCCGTCTAATAGTTGTATTTAAAATTTTGGCAGCTTTAAATATCTCTACCACATAACAAGTGATTAAGGAAAATTAGTTCCTTACACCATTTGTTCTTTCGTCAATTGAAAAAAAATAGATATTATTAGTATAAATATATACTTAGATTTATCATGCAAGAGATCTACTAATTTTTTATTTTTTAAAAAATACGCCTAAAATGAGTGGCCACAATCCCATTTTCAAACAAAGTCCAACACTCAAACCTTACACTTACTCGAGAAAAATAAATTAAATAAAAATATAGAACTAAGCTTCATTGGATTCCATAAAAAACAAATATTAAAAATGTTAAAAGAGAAATGTAGTACTAAGATTCATCAGCTTCCAAAAAGAGAAACAGATGCTAAAGTTTGTTTTACGATGCAATCTTTCTCATTTTGTCCGCTGTAGCCATACGTCTCAATCACGCCCATTATTATAAAATACATGAAATGGGTATACTATTAAATAAAAATAAGATATTTATAGACCAAATATAAAGGGCGTTAATGGGGTAAATCCTATTACCCTTGTTTGGTAATTGGGGTAATGGGAATACTCTGTTAGAGCTGCTGCGAATGATTCCCACGTTAGAAATATAGAGGGAGATCTAGTGGTTTATAAATAATTTGAGTTACTCTACCTAACATATTAGTCTTTTGGACTAAAAGTCAAAGACCTAACAAATGGTATTAAAGTCAGGTCTCAAGGTACTCATATGAGATTAAAATATCTCTAAGCAAATAGGATGGTCAGCGTCGCTCTCTCCGTCGAAGGGTCTCGTTCGAAGAAGAATTGTTGGAGCTGCTGCAAACGCATCCTAAATTGAAAGTGTAGAGAGATTTAGAGATTTATAAAGGACTTAAATAACTACACTTAACACACTAATCTTTTGAACGGCAAATTCGGGTCCTAACACACCTATGTATTCACCTCCTGATACACCCGTTTGAAAATTTACACTCCATCCAAACGCAGCAGTCCTCGCTCATGAGGACGTTAATGAGTCTCCATTTACTTATTTATTTGAATTTTCCGATTTAGCAAGTTTGATTTAATAATTTAAAAAATGTTAAAAGAGATTACAGGACTAGAGTCAAATCAAACTTTAAGTTCCCCATTTTTAATAGATTAAACCTTACGTAAAGGTGTTCCAAAACTTTTGATCTAATCGAGCATGAAAGAGAAAATGAGGTGGATTTTTTTTTTTTTGAGCAATGTTTTTATTTCATTCAAAGAGGAGAAATTCAAAAAATTATAGTGTATATCCACAACCCGAGTCATACAGAGTGACCTGGACGTAGGCTCATCAAAAACAAAACTGGAGCATAGTCCACAAACAAGGGAGGCCCAAAGGCACGCCCAGAATAAAAAAGAGAAAGCAGTTATTAAGTAAAAATACTGTTATACAAAAGTTTCCTTATGTAGTGAGGGAAGAACAACATCCATAGCACGCTTGGTCAAAACACTTAGAGCGGTTTGCTTGTTGGTAATAGTGCAATTAAGAGTGCGAAAGAGGACATGAATGGATTCAATGTGGATTTTCAGTCTCCAGTCGATGTGGACCTCAAGTCTTTTGGAAACCACCAAGTTAAATAGCGCATGATCATTAATGTGAAAACACCAAGTGAAAAATTATTTTTTGCCAAAAATTTGAGACAAACGGCAATGAAGAGTATTGCATCAAGTGGCCAATGAATGGAGTTGGATAAAAGTTTGATGGAACTTCCAATGCTCTCGTTCGATGGGCTGAAACAAGAGGCACCAACGAAGTTTGAATTTTCCACGCATAATAGGAAGAAGACAATGGATGATTGATTTATAAAATTGGTGAAGTTAGGAACTTGATTGGTTGAGAAGGAGTCTGGTATGGAGGAAGATCCCAATGAGTAGAGAATAAGCAAGAGACATTCCTGAGATCCTTATTTGAGAGGAGGAAGAGAATCCTAGATCTGATGTCAGAAGCAACATAGATACAAACATTTTCTGGGTTACGTGAACAATGAGCAACGAGCCTAGAGTTTCGTTCAATCCAGCAATGCCAGATCATGGCAGGAACAGAAAGGGCAGCCGCCAGTCTTTCAAGGGGTGGATTTTTTTTGTTTAATTAGTAACGGAGGTATTGTTATTTTTCATAAATATTTCAGTATTATCATAATTAACAACATCATTATCAAAGAATTTTTTATGCTATCAAATCTATGGATAAGAGTGCTCTAAAATTCATTTGAATTCTTTCCAAAACCTTATAAAATTTTAAAAATTTTCTTATTTTGACAAAAACTAATATTTAAAGTGAAATAATCAAGTAGAGGACACATGGTTGTAATAAGATAAAGACTCTACATTTTCACAATCTATTAATAAATTAAAATATTAAATAATTAACTAACCCAAAAAAAATTGGCATCACACCTCACCACGGCATGTCTAGGGCTGCACTTCCAAAATTAGTCCACCGACAAAAGCTGCTTAGTTCACAATGTCACATGGATTCCAAATGGGGCAGGGAAGATGCCTACACCCATGTGAATGGACCATTTAGTCTCTAACTTCCATGAGCATGAAAGGGGATTTTATATTTATCATGAATTAAATTTTATATAATTAAATGAGATAAATAAAAAATTATAGATAATTTCAACCTAATTATCATAATATTGTGAGATAAGTTATTTATGGATAATATTTATTTATGTATGAAATAAGTATCTCTGTTTCAAATTTAGAGACATAACTTTGTTTCAAGTTTAGAAGAATTTCCACTGAATTAAATGTTGTCTCAGTTGAGCCGTGCAAATAGAGGCTAAAGAAGGGTGATTATCCTAACACAGGAATACTCTTTTAGTAGACACGATTTTTTTGGATTTTTCACTTTGCCTCCATCTGCAGAAATCGGCTCATTTTTTTAGTGAATCGGTTCACTCATCCGGTGCATCGATGAGTAAACCGATTTACTAAAAAGTGAATCGATTTATGTGTAAAATGATCCGGTCGGTGCACCGATTTGGACTCTCAAGAAATCGGTGCATTGATTTTCAAGTGATTCGGTCGGTGCACCGATAAGTGAACCGATTCACTGGAAAGTGAACTGATTTCTGGAGATGGATGATGAGCAAAATGAGAAATTCACTAAAATCCTTTTCTCCTAAAAGATAACGCCCGTGTTAAGATGCCCACCCCTAAAGAACGGGTTTTTCTTTTCTTCTTTCATATGGCCAATTAGAGAGCATTCAATATCGAAAAGAAAAGGAGAATATTCATTTTATAAAATGAATATTAATGCTGCCGTTAAGTGTGAAATAAATATATTTTTTAACAAAATATTTATGATTTTTTTTAATAATTTTTAAGTAAAAATATGTAACTTCTCATCGACCAATAACACCTCTCTTCCCACCTCTTTCTGAGTACGAAGATATTGAATAAAATTTGCAAATCACATGCATTGGATAATCATGAGACTTAAATTTGAAACTTCTAATTCCTAAACTAAAATGTTTACTAATTAAACATTTGACCTACTCCACATAAGGTAACTCTTCCAGATGATAATTGACTACGAGAGCTCTACCTCGTGCTCCTATTTCAAAGAATTTCCTATAATATACTTTCAATAACATAAATAAAATATTACCGACTATGATGATAATGACATGAGTAAATAAATTGTAACAAATAAGGTCAATTTCTTTATTTATTTATAATAATAAAACAATAGAAAATCTAAAATGCTAAATTTTGATCAAAATTTCAACTCCTATAGAATGTTTTAGTATTTTAACAAAATCCAAAATAATATTATGATAGTTATATACTAATATTTTATAATTGAAAATTCTAGCAAATATATATATATATTTATATATTATTTATTTTTTAAGTTGAGAGTGGTGTAGTAGAAAATGCCGAGTAAAAAATAATGTAGAAATGGTTGTGTAGCAATGATGTCATGTTGGTAAGAACAAAACGAATCTCTATCCAAAACTTCTTCAACATGTGGGACCTATTCTACGTATCATTTTATTTGCAGTGGAAGGCGAGTTGCACATGATGACAGAGAAATTAATTTTATAAAATAAATTTGATCATTATAAATTGAATTTTTTTTTTAATTTACATGTGAGAAATCACATGTTTAAATATTTAAAAGAAGTCACCATAAAAGATCCATGCTCCTATAATTTATACGAAGAAAATTAGTTTTAACACATCATATTTAAGTAAGACCTAAGACCCAACCTAAAATGTTTCAATTGATATATAAAACTTTATACATAATTACATAAGGACATTTTATAACTCTTTTTTTTTTTAATTTAAGTGTGTAAAACTGTGGAACATTTTATAACTCTTATTTATCCCTTTTAGCTAATTACAAGACATTCTATTTATTTTATGAAAATATTTTAAAATCCCACCTTTGCAGTTGAACCCATTCTAACATTGATTTTTTTGCTAATGCATTTTGATTATTTTGAAAACATTTTTAAAGTTTAATAAAGACCCACGATTTAAAAAAATTTGGTACAATTGACCTTTAATGAATCCTAAAAGATTTTATTAATATAAAATATGATTATAATTTTTTATATTTTATGTGTTTTATTTAATATTTTATATTTATTAACATATTATCATACTTAACTATTTTATTATAAATTAATTGGCTTTGTCCTGCGAGCTTCCGGTGATGCGGACTACAGTTTCAGTAACTCCTGCCGACCATATTATATAGCCCGAACAAAGGAAGTCTTGGAAAAAGCTGCATGCTAATAATTTTGTTCACTTCTCCTGTTCATGGCCGCCAAAATGCTCCAATCTTCTCTTCTTGTTTTTACAACTTAATTTCTCCAGATTTTCGTCCTTCCTCAGTTGCAGAGAGATGGAAAAGTAAAACCCAGAAAAGCATTTTCCAGATTTCTTGATTGTAGAAGTCTAAAACCTACAACTTTCACCAGCTTTTTTTGAGCTATTCAAGCATCAAAAAGTCTAGAGTCGCTTTCTCAGGTCTCTTGGTGACAAAAATCACTTCAAGATCTCGTATTTTATATTCTTCTGTTTCATTCCACCACAAATCACAGGAATTCTTCCAAAACCCAGAAAGATTTTTAAGTGTTTGGCAATGAAATCTTGAAAGATCCCATCTTTCCATCTCCCTGTTTTGTTACATAAACTTCTGCTAAACCCCTCTAAACCCAGATTGAAGTTTGGGGTTTAGAAGATCAAATCATGCATGGATGAACATCCCGACTTTCTTGTTTAGAGCTTCAGACCTTCAAAACCAAGAAATATCTGAGCATTGTCAAGAAACTGAAATGTTTGTGAATTTGTTATTTCTCTAAGCCCTATAAGAAACCCCTTCTTTCTTTTTCTTTTTTTGTAAAAAAAATCTAGGAACCCAGAAAGCTTTTTTCATTTTAAATCCAGATCCCCAAAATACTTTTATTTTTCTTAATATCTTTTCCTTATTCCAGATTCCCCAGGAACTAAAAATTCCAGCCTTTTCAACCTCATTCCAAGAAGAACTCAAAAGAAGTGAAAATACACCCTTTTTCCCCATCTTTTCTCTGCTCCATCCCCTTAAATTTCCGCTTTTTCAATCCCCTTTCAAAGAAGAAGAAGAAGCCAAAAGAAATAAAGATACTTCCATTTTTAACCATGTTTTCCCTGTTCTAAGCTTCTCCAGGCCACTAAAATTGCAGGTTTTATTTTTCTTCTACTGGGTTAATTTTATTTTGACAAATTTCAGCTTTCTCATCTCATTCCAAGAAGAAGGGCAAAGAAGCCAAAAGGGGTGAAAATATTTCCATTTTTTACCATGTTTTCCCTTTTCTAGCTTCTTCAACCACTATAGTTTCAGCTTTTGTCAACCCATCGTAAACAAGAAGAAGAAGCAGAGAAAAGGAGTGAAAATACTTCCAAGCCACTAAACTTTCACCCTTTCCAACCTCATTCCCACAAGCAGCAGCCACTGAAGCTTTAGCTCTTTTTTTTTTCAACCTCATTCAAAGAAGAAGAAGAAGAGAAAAGGGGTGAAATTACTTCCAAACCACTGAAATTTTCACTCTTTTCAACCCCATTCCCACAAGCAGCAGCAGCAGCAGATAAAAAGGAGTAGATTTTTCCATCTATTGCAATGTCAATGCCTTTCGAGCAGCAGCAGTCGGCACCCCCACCACCTCCACTGATGGAAAATCAACAAGCTTACAGCTCCAGTGCTGGCAATGGATCAATCGCCCCATTGATCGGTGTCCTTGCAGTAATTGCAATCCTTGGCATTATTGCCGGAATGATCGGGCGCCTCTGCTCTGGAAGAAGCATCATGGGCTATGGTGGCCATTTCAATTTCGAAGGCTGGATTGAGAGCAAGTGCTCTTCTTGCATTGACGGTCGGATCGATCCCCCTCTCACATCCAATCCCAATCCCAATGCCGATGCCGATGCCGATGACTCTGTTCCTATTGCAATTCCTGTAGAAAATCCTCAACGGTCCAAGCAAAGAGAGCAGAATTCTCCTCAAAATCCACCTACGACTGGTGAATCCTGACATGGGTCGGTTTCCATCTTGTTTTCTGTTCTTGATCTGTGTTTCTTCATTTCATATTTTTCTCTCTGCACATTATCTCATTCCTCTGTTTCTTTCTGTCTTGCTTGCTTGTGAAATTCACATACATGTAGATGTAAACAGTTGATAAAAAACTGAGATCCTTTTCTTGTTTTTCTTAATCTTTGTTGGGATATTTCTTTTCCTTTTTTTGCTTGAACATGTGAACTGATTCATAGAAATTACTATGAACTTACAATCATGGCCTTGGGATATAGAAAAAAACTATTGAATTTCAACTTTTTAATTCAGTCAAATCTGTTGAAAATGATTCGTTGCAAATCTGTTCATAATAGTTGAAATTAACTTTCAATTACAATTTTAAATTTGAATTATAGATAAATATAAAGATAAAATATCGGTATGAAAGATAAAAATATATTTAATTTAAATTTTGATTTTAATGATGATGATTCTCTCTTATTTTTTAAATTTTTTTCTTTTTAACATGTGGTATATAGTGAGTTAATAGGTGTAATTGTATTTATTTTTTAAGTTAAGAAATACTTAAAAATTGAAATTTGAGATTAAAGATGGATTAATAGTGATTCAATTGACCCTACTTTTTGAACTTTTACTAACAATCATCTATAAAGAATTTTTATTATTTTATTTATATTATTTAGCAATTTTCTATTTTGCATCATACGGGAGACTTGAGATGTCTAAATGATATCAATTATTGGTGCTATGAGTGTCTATTGATGAGATTTGTATTCAATATTTTAACTTATTTATACATTTTATTTTAAAATCATCACTGAGATTAGAATTGATCTGTCTAATGCCAATTCAAAATCTTTGAGATTAAAGATGGATTAATAGTGATTCAATTGACCCTACTTTTTGAACTTTTACTAACAATCATCTATAAAGAATTTTTATTATTTTATTTATATTATTTAGCAATTTTCTATTTTGCATCATACGGGAGACTTGAGATGTCTAAATGATATCAATTATTGGTGCTATGAGTGTCTATTGATGAGATTTGTATTCAATATTTTAACTTATTTATACATTTTATTTTAAAATCATCACTGAGATTAGAATTGATCTGTCTAATGCCAATTCAACCCGAATCTTATCCACTGGATTTCTGCTTCAGGAAATCTACGGTCAAGATCGTCTCTCTTGAATTTGTACATGGAAGATCCTTCAAAATCCGAAGAGGACTGTACGGTTTGACTGCTGAGTTGATCTGAGCAGTCCTTTCAAATTTTCCAAAAAATATTACAATTGTTATTTACTTTTTCACTTTCATTAAAATGTCATTTTTATTGTTAATTGTTATAATATTGTGATTAAAATATAATTTTCAATTTTTTTATAACGTATAGTAATTTAAAGTATACAAAGTACTACATTATTACAATGTTATACTAATATCATTTAAAAGTTTTAACTTAGTAGTAAAATTTAATTTTTGTGAAACCCACCTCCTTCCCAAACCCATGTGGGAAAGTGTCCCACGTCGGTTTGGGAGGAGAAAAGAGAAGGGGATATAAGTGGTGTACCCCTCTTGATTTTTGTGTGAGGCCTTTTGGGCCAGGCCAGGTGGGCTTGGGCCCAAATGCAAAAATCGTGCCAGTTCGTTGGTGTGCGAGGCCCAGAGCGGACAATATCACACTGAGTAAAGCCCTAAGCCCTGTATTCGGGTCGGGTGGTTACAAATGGTATCAGAGCCGAGTTCAACATGCGGACTGTGTGGGCTTTCCTCCTTCCCTGTTGTTGAGCTGGATCGGATCGAGCCGGGGACGGCTCGAGGCTTTAGGGGGGTGATTGTGAAACCCACCTCCTTCCCAAACTCATGTGGGAAAGTGTCTCACATCGGTTTGGGAGGAGAAAAGAGAAGGGGATATAAGTAGTGTACCCCTCTTGATTCTTGTGTGAGGCCCAAATGCAAAAACCGTATAGGTTCGCTGGTGTGCGAGGCCCAAAGCGGATAATATCACACTGAGTTAAGCCCTATATTCGGGTCGGGTCGTTACAATTTTATAAACTACATCATTATAAAAATGATTTAATCAATGGTCAGAATGTAAATAAGTTGAGCCTAAGTGGGTTTTGCGTAAAATCAAAATTTTAATTTTAATTTTAATTTTAATTGCAAGATCTGAATTCGACTCAAATTCCACATTCAAATATTTGCATGCAAATCCATATCCAAATCTGACCAATGACTCACATTCTACCTTAGATTTTTTTTCTTTCTTTCTTTTTCGAATATCATATTATTTTAAGAAAGGAAAGTTCTCAGTTCGATTCTCACTTTATTCTAAAAGATCGATCCCTATAAAATTATCTATAGTTAAATTTATTATATAATATAATATATATGTCTTTTTTTTATGTACATGAATGGTTTTTGGATTCAAATCCAATCATATCCAAATATGCATAAAAAATTTGGACTTCAACATTTAGATTTAGATTTGAATCTAACTATTAAATGAATCTAAAATTAACAATCAAATCCTTGGGTTGAAAATTTTAGATATAAGAACATTTAAATATCCATTTACATCCCTAAATGGGAGGCACCTAGAATTTGGGCTGTGTTAAGTTGATTTATCGGGCCAATTCTACAAAAGGGTTTATGTGAGTTGCCCATTTAGGCGCACGAGCTTATTCTATGATGAACCCAAATCACTCAAGATATTTAAAAAAAAGTAAAAAAATCTAGATTCAAGTGTATTGAATATTAATATACGTTTGATGTATCTTCATTGTTGAATTGAACACTATGAGTGATAATATTTATTCAAGAATTAAAGAGTACTTAACAAATGAAGTTGTAACCGGGCTTAATCATTTATTTATCCCCCAAGATCCACTTACGGTCTTACTTTAGCCCACGGGCCACGGATTCAAGTGAAGCGCCAAAATTGGGTCATCATACTATTTCTCAAGTTCCAAATATAACCCAAGAAGATTGACCGACGGCTATATGATCTGAAATGGGTTTCATACAAAATTGGATAGGTGCAGATCCATTGCCAATACTAAAAGATAGAGGCTAGAGCTCACAAAACATCAGTAGATTCAATTTCTTACACAGACGGATGAGATCTCGATCAATATGATCGAGATCTCGCCGATATCTGCCGAGATTTATAAAAGAAAAAAAGAGAGAAAAAATATTACCCGATATCAACAAGATATCGGCCGAAAAACGGTTTGGACTCCTAGACCCAATGACTAAAAACAGGTAGGGAAGGCCCTAGCGATTGACCCTTATTAATTTCACCTATTTTACACCATTTGACAACCTCCACTCCCTTGAAAGAATTGTTGCCCTTTAAAAAGAATTGTTGCCCTTCAAAAATGGAAGAGAAAACACACAATCTTGTCCTAACTTGATTCCAAAATAAAAAACAGAATTTGGATCATACATATCTTAAAAAATTTAAATTGATTTAATCTTGACTTGGTCTAAATAAATTTGGGTCAAACTGGATTGTGAGATCCTAAGCACGAACTCGACTCCAATATTGAACCCAAATAAAAACACACACTTAGCACTTTTGGGTTTTTTACCCATTGGTTTGTCCTACCCCAACTTAAAAAATCTTAGTTCATTCCCTCCATTTCCCATAGGCCAAAAGCCACATAGAGTTACAATTTGGGCAACCCTGGCCGAATTTTTAATTTGCATGAGCTCAGGCTTAAATTGTAATTAAAGAGTTCGAACTCAGGTTAAACCAAATTAGTGAGTTACAATTTGGGCAACCCTGGCCGAATTTTTAATTTGCATGAGCTCAGGCTTAAATTGTAATTAAAGAGTTCGAACTCAGGTTAAACCAAATTAGTTGAACCTGAATGGACCAAACTACATTTGTAGAGCCAAAACCCAATGTATTTGTAGGTTTATCCAGACTCAAGAGCTTCTTTCGGCCTAAAATGGAAATTTTGTATTATCTTATAAAGATATAAATTTTATATCTGTACACAAAGTTATAATCTTGTACCCATTTAGAATGCTTGGCTAATCGAACCGGGTTAAATTTTGTCAAGTATTATTGAGTCAATTTCGAGTTCAGGTCAACAAGTCTCTATCCATTATTTAATTATTTATTAAATGGATTAGTCGTTTTTAATATATTTAAATTAGGATAACAAAACTTTAAACTCATACTTATTTAAAATGCTCGGATTCAATTTGGATAATCGAACTGGGTAAAATTTTACCAACTCTACCCTCATGGCCCCACATGAAATGAAAGCTCTCTTACCTTTCATTTTCCATTAAAAATAACTTTTTTCATCTCTTTTTTTATTTATTTTTTTCAAATTTTCGATTTCTGAATATGAATTTAAGGTCACTCGTATCAAATAGAAAATCAAGGTAAACATTCTCACACAAGAATTCAATTTTTCTTTTGAAATTCCCATTTTACCCTAATTCTAAATCTAAACAATTTTTTTTTTGACTAATATGGTAATCACGATAAATTCATGTGGAAATGGACCCGACTTATCTCACCACCAAATGACCAAACTATCCCAAGCAAAATCCAGCCTTACAAATCCGGTCAAACCCATACACATTGGTCAGATGTAATGAAAAAGAGCTGATGCAGTCTCCTTCAGATCGAACAAAGATGCCCATATTTGGGCAGGAAATGTGGATTCAATCTCCATTTCTGTTACAAACACATGAAACACCCTCACCACAGGAAAATTCAACAAATCTCATGCAGAGAGGGAAAGATAGATAGAGAGACAGAGAGAAAACAGAGAGAATAGAGAGAAGAAATAATGGCACAAGCACAAGCAAGCCCAGGCGAGCTAAATCAATCCAAAGAAATGGAAAACAAAAAGTCGACGTCGACGACGACGTCGGATTCTTTCAAATTCAATGCTCGGGCGCCGGAATTCATCCCAAGAACGCAGACCCAGATGCCCATCTCCGGCTATGTCTATCCATGCTTTCATTTCATTGGGGGTGGTGGTGGCTCCGATTGGTTCTACGTCGGCGACCAAGAACAGGTCCAGTTGATTCCCAACTCAAGTGTTTCCGTCCCAAACTCCTCAAAGAATTTCCTCGGCGACGATCAACGGCAGAAGATCATAAAACAGGTGATTTGAATGTAAAACTTTTCCCAATCTCTACCACTTCTAGTTCATAAATTCTATGTATTAATCACTAAACATCTTCATTACATTCATCTTCATTAAAGATCAAAACCAAACATCAAATGCGTCCATTAACTCATTTACATTCTCTTGGGTTTTCTAGAAATTATTATTATTTTTTTAACGAAAGATAGCTTGAAGTGTTTTATTCAATAAGACTAATCTCTCCGGACCCATATCGCCAAGCCCACACAGCCGGCCTGACCACTGAGCTACAAGGCCGGTGGGTTTTCGAGAATTTCGATAATAAGAGAACCATGTCTGTTTTTTCATCTTTTAAACAGTGACATATGTAAAAAATTAAATATGTTTAATGTATTAGTTTTCATTTTCATTTTAGGTCAACTGAAATGTGAAATATATGCAATTGAGTTCTTAAAAGTTATAGAAATTATATTCCTCTTTTTCCTAATTATGGTGTGTTTAATAGGTGGAATATCAATTTAGTGATGCAAGTTTGATTGCAAATGATTCACTCACAAAGCTTATGAACAAAGACCCGGAAGGTTATGGTAAGATCAATATACAAAATCTTACATTAAAAATAAATAAATTTCTAGCCATATGAGAATTTTTTTTAAAATCTTTATCAATTTTAATCATTTGTATTTGGGTAGTTCCTATTTCATTCATCGCATCGTCGAAGAAAATGAAGTCCCTCGTCAACAATAATGAAATGTTAGCAATTGCACTTCGCGGATCTTCAAAACTTGTAAGCTTCTCTATATTTGATTATTATTGTTATAATTATAGTCACTAATTCTATTTATTTAAAAATAATTTAAATTAGATATGAAATTCAAAGTTATTATCATTGTCAAATTATGTGTTATGTTCTTTTGTAGGTTGTGAGTGAGGATGGGAAAAAAGTTAGACGCAAACATCCTTTCACTGAAAAAGAAAAAGAAGACATACAGGTCATTTCTCATTTGCATTCAAGCATGCGAGTGAATTTCGTTAAAAATTAGTAGTAATTACTTTTTTACTTTACTGATTTTAAATACTAAGTTAAATCCTTCAAATTCATGAAATTTAATCATAAAACTATTTCCTTATTTTATATTTGTATACAATTTTTCTTTATTTTTAGATGATAATGTAATAAGGTTGTACCAGATCCTTCAAATTCACCAAATCCAATCTTAAACTCTTTTTACTTTCTTTCTTTCTATTTTTACTCCTTTCGTTACACAAATTCTCTATTTTTTAATTTTAATTTCATAAAAACACGTCTAATATTTCAAATTCATCAAATCAGATATTACAATCATTTAATGAATGAATAGTTCAGATTCATTTAACAGTCACTTTAAACTGCCTTTTTTATATAGATAAAATAAAGAGATGCTGAAAAAAAAATTTAATTGAATTTTCATGATTTTATCGAAATCAAATAATTTAGGATATTTAGTTCTATCCAATACTCAAGTACCAATTCATTCTTAGTTATAGACATCTGACATAAAGTGATGAGAATGAATAATATCTCTTTCCTAATTTAGTGATCATGAATCTAATATTTAAAACTAAAATGGTATTTTGATAGGTCTAAAGATCCTCTTTATTGCATTCAATTTTGCCTTTTAAAAATTATTATATTCTTATGAAAAACTCTAAATCTTGTAAAAATAAAATATGTTTTAGAAAACATTTTGGGTTAAAGTTTTCTTTTTCGTTTTGCAGTCTCGAATCGTGGTGGTTGAGAACTTGCCTCAGGATTATTCCTATCAAAACATTGAAAAAATATTTAGTGTGGTTGGAAGGTTTGATTTTCATGGCCTTTTTTATTATTATTATTATTATTTTAAGTTTTACAATATAAAATTTTGAATAAACTTAATTATTTGTACCTTATTTTGACTAGTGTGAAGACTGTTCGAATTTGTCATCCACAAGAGTCCAATGCTTCAAGATCTTCAAAAGGAGATGTGCTTATCAGTAACAAGGTATAAATAAATATTAGTCACATTTAATATGAATTTTTTATTTTTTCCTCTAAATCTAAAATGATATTTTATTATTTAAATGAAGGTGCATGCACTTGTGGAGTACGAGAGTACAGAGCAAGCAGAGAAAGCAGTGAGTTTCTATCATCTCAATTCTCAAAGATACTGAACTGTTCTTAGTTTCAATCTTTACATGAATGATATAATTACTTTCAAGAACTAACATTGAACAGGTTGAGAAGTTAAATGATGAACGAAACTGGAGAAAAGGTCTTCGTGTGAGAATGCTGCTTAGGAGATCGGTAACTACATAATCTCAATTTTCATTGATGTTGTCTATCATCGTTTTCGCACTATAATATAGTTTTTCGAGTTCTATTTCAACATTTGGCTCTATTCTAAATTTAAAAAAGCTTTTAATCCAAACAAGTTGGAGTGGTAATCAAGAATACATCTCAGAGATTGAGAGTTCTCTGAGTTCGATTCTCACTTAACCTCAAAGGGTCGCCTCCCTATGTTTGGATGGGGGTAATAAGGAATAACCCCCTATTATTCTTATTTGATAACTAAAGAGTAGGATTCATCTCTCCCACTTTTGAAAACTCTTTTTAAGAAAGAGGTATTCATAATACCCAGGGTAACCCCTGGTCAAGGGTAATCCCAAGTAATTCCTACAAAATTTAGTCCTCATCCAAATGCAACCTCTGTAAAGTAGTTACCTGATGTGTGTAGATAGAGAGGTTTGTACATACTCAAAAAATTAGTCGTGTGCTCTAAAAAACCTGAATACATTGATCATCGAAAACTTAGAAAACCCTAATCTTGTATTTTACAATTGAATTGAAAGTGACAATTTAAAATTAAGGTAAAACTACAAAGCTTTGAAATATGAAGCAGGAGTTATAGAATTCTCGTAAAGCCTCAATGGAAAAAAAAAACTTCAATTGCATTTTTTGATACTTGCATTAAACAAAAATGCCGACTCTCATCAGTTGGAAAGTTATTTAACTTACATTTAAAGAGAGATTAAAATCTCTCATTTAGTAGAAAAAGATTCAATTGGAGTTATGGATATGAAATGGAAAATTAGAAGCAAGAGAAAGGACTAGGCTTATACTAATTAGTGATTTGTAAAGTGTTGGAGATCATCGATCTAATGGCACTCATTCTCTACTTCTAACCCTTATTTTTCATTTCATTTTTGTTGCAATTTTATTCATTTCTTTAGAAATATTATATAATATTATTCCATGATTGACTATTTGAGATTTTCGGCATTTTTATTTAATTTTTTCCCATTGATTTTTATATTATGGAATTTTACAGCCAAGGTCTGTTATAAAGAGCAGAAAACAAGAGTATGACCATTTTGACAGGACCTCAGATGATGAAGAGGTTCCAACCCAAGAATCATTGGAGGATTCCACTCAATCCATGGAACAATCGGTTGATAACAATGTAAGTGGTATTTTCATGTCAATTTTCTCTTGTTTGATACTGCTTTTAGAGTGAAAAAAGAAAAAGAAAAAGAAAAAGAGAAAGAGAGCAGTGTGTTTTTATAAAAAAAAAACTATGGTATATAAATATTAATATAATAACAGTATTTGTATACTCATTTCATGGTTTTTGAGGAAAAAAAAAAGTTCATCAATTTTAAATAATCAAAATCATTCATGTTAAAGATAATATGAAGATAACTCAAAGAGTTTCGAGTGATGTGTGAAAATAAGATACAGATCTGCAGTGTCTCTTCCTTATTAATTAAGGAGAGAGAGAGATTTTATTATATAGAGAATAGAAATTAAAAATAAAGAAATGAAATCAAAATAAATGAGGAAACCTCTAATTAGAGAATAATAAATCTAAATTGATTCTAATATAAATCTAATCATATCTTAACAAAGCTAAATATATATTAACATGATGGTCGAGAACCCACTTTATGGGATTTGGAACTCGTCTTCGAAAGTAGAAGTCTTGATTCTCACTAAACCCTAAATGACTGTTCCCCACAAAATTACTCAGTGTGTGGGTAGAGACTAGAAAGTCTTGCATATGCCATGAGAATTAGTGAGAGTGTTCTAAAAAAATTGAATACATTTGTAAAAAAAAAAGAGATAATACGAAGATACCTACTTTGTTTTGAAAGTTGATTTATTAGAAAACTTATAATAATTTTCCTTTTGGTTTCATCGTAAAATCATTGAAGTTTAATTTAATTTTTTAATTTTATTTATTTAGATAGAGGGAGTACTGAATGTTAAATGACAGCAAACTGTGTTTAAAAAAAAAGGACAGTCAAATACCTAAGTGTAATTAATGATGACACGATTATAATATTTAAGTATAAAATTTTATCCTGTTAGATATTTCAATTTTTTTTGTTCTTGTGATATAATTAGTGGAAAATTTTCTATAATGATAAATAAATAAAAACCCAAAGACATGAAAATTTTCCATGTGTTTTTATATAATGATAGTGACTATAATATATTTTATCGTCTAAATATGGTATTAATTTCACTAATATTTGTGAGAATGGTAATAAAACTAAGTATAAATTTGGCTCAATTCCATGTCTTAATAGGTTGAAGAGATTTCAAATGGTTCAAAGAGAGGGTGGAGTCGAGGGCGAGGAAAGCCCCTTCGGCGCAGCCAAAGCCATGGCCATGGAGGCCGCGGCCTCCTCTCCCCCTCCCCACAATCAACCGGCGGCCTCCAATCCGAATCGCCGATAAAGCAAATTCCTCGGGGCCCAAGAACGCCAGATGGGACCCGTGGGTTTACCATGGGCCGTGGGAAGCCGATGGGGCCCACTTCTTCGCAAGGCTTGTAGTTCGTTCTTACGGATTTGCTTGTTGAAAGTGCCAGTTTAAAGTTAGATCATTATTGTTATCATCATCATTTAAGTTATTTTTTCATTATACTTATAATTTTTATCGAGTAAGAGCCGTCGATGTGATGTATAATGTGTATGATTTATCTCCAAAGACGGATTTTGATTCTATGATCACTATTCCATATCTTAATTTATCATTTTTGTACGTTAAATAAGTTCTACATACTATTGATTTGATATCTCCAATTGAATGTAACTAGGGATACTCTTTGTGAGCATTGTATACAGAATAATTCTTTTTATTTGATAATTTTTTCAACTCATTTTCATTGAGAAGCCCCCTTGGCTTTTTAATTTCATGTCTTTGAAGATGCAGTAACTCCTTATTACAAAGAAAGGTAAAATTTACTAAACTCATGATTTTTCTACATGTTATATGTTAATAATTAGTTTGTTTAAATGAACTTAAGTCAATTTTAGATAAATAAAATTAATGACTATAATAATAATGATGATTTAAATAAAACCCATATTCTCCATCTTCACATATGGAGGTGACCACTATAAAAAAAAAAATTAAAAAATTTAACTACTAGCTGATGATAACTGAATTAAAAAAATAAAACCAATATCCTTGTAAAATATTGGTGTTTCTATCAAATTCTATATTAGAACTAATCATCCACCAAATAAAAAAATATATAGTAGATTTACTCATATATAAACACCTAAATTTACTATGACATTAATTTACCTTTGATTTAACAAATGAAATTTAATGGTAAACTTTAATTTTATAATATTTAACTTTAATGATGTGCATTACTACAAAAGGCTAAGCATTTTTGTGCCCAGACCCAAAGGTCTCACACGAGACACACTTTATTTTAAATTTCGTCCGTTAAAATTATTTTTTCTTTTTAAAACTTAGATCTAACATTTTATAATTTTCAACGTTAATTTTGAAAAGTATTTATATTGATAACATGTATAAGCAAAGCATGTGTAATAAGGAAAAAACATATAAATACAGTAAGGATAATAGATGTGCATATTACGTCAGATGAATAAATTAAATAGTTGATGCTAAATAAATTTGATTAAAAATAGTTTCAATAGATAACAAATTGAAAACATTGAATATAGCTCTGGTATATAAAATTGAAAGATGACAAATTACAAACATTAGAAAGAAAAGTAGACCACTGAAAATATAGAAAAAAGCGATAAATAAAGATTACGTTTAATAGTAAAGTGATTAATTTTATAGTCTATACTCTATAATAAAGTTAAAATATAGAAGTAAAATTTTAAATTTTGATAAATAAATATAAAAATTAGCAGATAAGAATGATGATAATAATATGGAGGTGCGATAAATATTATAAATTTTTAATCAACTACTTAAATCTGAAACTGAGTTCAAAACAAAAATGCGAACTCTTTGAAATTGGAATTCAGATCACAGAGACTCAAAAATGCGAACTCAATGACTAGCCGTTAAAACACAAAATTCGACCAACACCACGCTCTATGAATTTAACTGCCACGTGGGCTATGTGAAATACACGTGTCCTTATAACAAGCCACGTGTCATGTCCACGTCAAAAGATGTTTAGCTTTAATGAAAACAAAAACCCTTCTTCCCTCCCACTTCAGAAATCCATAGCAATTCAAGCCCATCGACTTCTCATTTCTTCCACCATGTCTACCGATATCCCGATCCCGATACCGATACCGCTGTTACAAATACTACAGACACAGATGCTACTGTGACCGATATCACTGGTACTGATACAAATGCTTCAGAAACGGATGCTACTGTTACTGCTACACCGCCACCTCCACCTGAAGGTAACCTTTGATTCTTTCAAGAAACATTTTTTCTTCAGAAACCTTCATTCAATCAATAATATGTTTATATTTATTATTGCTCGTATTTAGTAAAAAAATCTTGAATAAGATTTTCGGTTTTAAGTTGATCCAACATGAAAAAGTAGTATTTAGGTGGCCATTTAGACATCCGACTTTTCGGTCAGGAGACATCATTTTTCGAAATTTAGGATGAAATTACCATTTTGCCCTTCCGATGTGAATTCGGATGAGAGAGATTTTTCAAAATCGGATAGGCAAAATGCCAAAAAAATCGGGTGTCTAAATTGCTATCCAAATTTCGGTTACATTTCAGTATTATGAAAAGTAGATTACATACTGATATTTCGGTTAAAATTTCACAATATGGCCCATTTTAGAAGTTTCAGTATTAAATTTTCTCCAATATTTAACTAAAATTCATAAGCCCTCCTCCCTCAGTATTCTGTATGTTGCATCTAAGTGAGGATCTCTCAGTTTGTACATAACCTAATTAACAATACTAACAGGGTAGTCTTCATATGTTATGTCTCATGATAGACAGTCAGTTGAAATGGCCGATATGATTGAAATATCGGTCTATATTTCTCTGTTCCTGAAAAATCTAAATCGTCGGTATTACCATTGCTTTGTGCTAGATATTCTCCGAGACATATTCCTATGGAGGAAGAAGAGGCTGAGCATTTTAGTCCTGATCGCCTCAACTGCGACATGGGTCATGCTTGAAGTCTATGGATTTACCTTCGTTACCATCACATCTTGGATCGCCATTTTCGCCGTGGGAGTGTCGTTCATCTGGTCGAATATCTTGACACTTAGTGGCAAGTATGGGTGCATCATTCCTCATTCTTGAATCTACTAATGTTTATTTCAATTTTAAGCATCATTCTCATTTATATATTTATTCACTATATTTTTAGAATCTTTTGTGAGATTTTTTATTAAAAAAACAAGAGTATCAAGGGATAGCTTTGGAGGCTACATGGAATTATTTCTCCTACATGAAAATTAAGAATCAAGTGATTCCAATTATAAAAAAAGAAGAAGAATATATGGTAGATTCAAATTGTCATTATGGGTGTAAGTTTCGAATTAACATTTATGCATTGTTGGTTGTTGTGCCCATCTACATGAACGGTTCAGATTTTAAATCCAATTTATCATAGTATTTATTGGTATATAGATCATTTGTCCTATGGTAATGATTGGCTGTGAGAGTTTTAAATTGCTTCTATCAAATCTAAAGAGGCATGAACTCGCGTATAGCTAACTAGAAGGATATTATTGTGTGGGGCTTTGATGGGAAGTATTTGTTATGCAATCCAATTATGTTGAACCCGCAAAGTCATATCTTAGAGCACTCTTTGTGCATATTAGAATAAGAATAACACATGTTGAATGTGTTTATCATGATTAATTTGTGAAACTTTGTTTGAGGGTTAGTCTGATAGTGAAAACCTACACTTGTTTGCGGAAAGTCTTGATATCAAGTCTCTCTCAACACAAAAATGGTCATTCTTCATTATTTTGTACCAAGCGTGTACGGATTGAGAGGTTTACACTTCCAAAATCTAACATAATGTAGTTTTGTTTGCAGAGAGATGCCGGACATTAGAAGGAGGTTTGAACTATCAGAGCAGACAACAATGGCAATGGCGACCACCTTGCACACCAGGATAGAAAAATCATGGCAATGGATTTTTCGGTTTGCGGTCGAAAGTGATTTAATGGTCTTTATTCCGGTCATCACTAGTTTGTGGGTTCTCTCATTAGTGGGTAGCAAGTTGGACTTTGTTACACTCCTCTACGTGGGTATGCATCATATCTCCCTCCTCACAAACAAACCTAGTCAATCACAAAATCATGATAATCAACGCAATAGTTTCTAAATCAACAACAAAATGTACAAAGTCCTAAAAGTAGATATAAAATCATAGGATTTGATTGATAGGTGGGGCCATCTTCACTCTACTAGTCTGATAGGTGGAGATATTCAGCCCAAAAGACTAGTCTCGTAAGTGGAGATATCCAGCCTCATATAAGTCCTTATATTTTTTTTCCTTCTCATTGATATGGGACTCGTTCATATCCCAACAACCTCCCTCGAACGAGGATCTCCGGTGGATAGAACGTCGCTAACCAGCCGTTTGGCTAGTGGATCCTTGAGTCCACATGCGGTGATTTGTAGAACTAACCCATTGGCTGGAGTATTAATCGGTGTGTGGATAGAAAGGTTTACACATGTTCCAAGAATTAGTCAGATACTTAGGCCTGAACACTTGGGTCTTAAAGAAAAAGGAGAATCTCTTACCGATGAATGAATAGAGTCTAATTGTTGATTTGTGTCATCTTAATAGCTTTTTTTGTCAATTCTTACTGAGGTAAAAGTTTTTCACTCAATTTTTTTTAAATAAAATAAAATAAAATTTCCATTAACTCTATAATCTATCATGTTCACTTGGTTTCAGATGTTTTGATGGGCTTGGTCTTTCCGATCATTTATGTGAAGTACGAAGATAAGATACAGAGTTTTATTGAGCATGTAAGGATAGAGGCAAGAAGGTGGCAAGAGATGGTCTTGAGCAAGATGAGAAAAGGAGTACGCAAGCTGAAGAAGGTAGAGTAATGGATCTGTAGTATGTATTTTATTTTTCCAATATTAGGGTTTTAATCTTTCTTATCTGTAATCTGTATGCTACAATAAAAACCCATCAATTTTCTTTTTCCTTTTTCTTTTCTACCTTTTTATTTTGACTACTTAAGCTGTCTTGAGCTGATAGATTTGCGGGTAAAAAAAAGGTCATTTATGCCCTAAAGATTATTCAGGTGAGACGTCTGTATATTAAAAAATTGTTTAGTACTGCTAACATATTAAAAATGAGAAATATCAGAATTAAAATTGATAAAATTGATATTGATCAAAAATCAAAATACTTCCTCTTTGGCATTTCCATTTCACTATTTTGGCCAAACAAAAACTAGAATCTCTAATTCTTCTCATTCTATTTGCATATTAAATTCTGGTTATATTTTTGAAAACTTTAACCTAATTAAAAATATTACTCAATGCAATTTTAATTTTGATTTTGCATTTTACTATTTCAGAGAAAATGGTTAAAATTTCAAATAATTGATTTTTATATCAAATTTAAAAGGGACCCTCTTTAGTTGGGACATTGTTGGCAACTTGACACATGCTTTATAAATGTTGCTGCATATTTTATTTTTATAATCTTGTTAAAAGCTGTTTCTTCACATGGGGATGGATCCATTTGGGGCAAAGCAGAAGTTTTTAATTGGAGAGGAGAGGGGTGTGATTAATGAAAAACAGTTTGAACATTATGATCTCTGTTGATCGCCTTAAATAACAAAAAGTAGTTTTTGGACGAATACGATGACCCAATCCATGTTTTAAAAAATTATTTGATTCGCTTTTAATTTGATCCATGTTAGGGTAATACTTTGTATAGCTCAATGCGCTTGAATTATCCAAATCTTATATATTTTTATATAGAAACATGCCATGACAATATACAAATTTCGATTTATTCAATTTCAATTTGACCTAATTTTATAAAGCAGACAAAAATAAAAAGTTAAAAAACATAATTTCCAACATAAAATGAACAAAAAGTGAGTTTTTTTTTAACGGGTATTGGATAATGATTAATAGAAGTAATGGGTTACGATAGATGAACTAGTACAATGGGCTATGGATAAAAAAAGGTTTAGAAAATTATTTTTGGTATCCTTCAATAGGGAGTAGATTATGTTGGGTTTAGAACCCCTATATCCTATCTAACTGAATTTTTTGAGTCAAGTTAGGTTAAATATATTTAAAAAATATTTAATTTAAACTTGAAAATTTTCAAATCAGATCAAGTTACATCCATGAATCAAGTCAGAAAGATTAAAAAAAAAAAAATCTAAACTCTTCAAACAGTACAATTTCACTATGATAGTATCTGCCTGTTGAAGGGTTTAAAGCAGCAGTAGTAGCTTAGTTAAAACAAGAACCAGAACCATCACGTCGTCTATGAATTGGGGGATTACATACATGTTATCAGCAAACACAACAAAACAAAAAAGAAAAGTAAAGAAAAAACAAAACAGATTTGAAGTAAACAAGAGTGGGGGATATATCCTCAGCCATCCAGAAACAAGAACATTTCCAGATGATGAATTGATGAGTCCCCTACTGAAAAAGGTGCAAAAATATAACAATATCTTCAGGTAAACACAGTACAGAACGGATTAAGCTGCACAAATATGCATACAATGTCACATCCCCAGTCGCGGATCAGAAGCCCACAGCAGGGACTCACTTGAAACATGGCTGCACAAGCGTAATCCGATACACTTCAGCCCACTCAAAAAAGCTTTGGCCTTCTCAAACTCAGTCAGCCCACTCAAAAAAGCTTTGGCCTTCTCAAACTCAGTCGTAGAGTCCGCTACATTGCATAAACAATCTCTCGCTCAAACTCAGTCGTAGAGCCCGCTACATTGCATAAACAATCTCTCCACTGCTATCAATATCAAGGTCAGGATCGCTCTCTAAATCCTCCATGTCATCATCAAGGTCGAGGCTGCCCGTCAAATAATGGTTGATGCCACCCATCCCAGCAGCAGGTATGGTGGCTTCTGCTACTATCTGCATGGTCTCATCAATGCTTTGCATGGGTTGATCTGGCTCCTCAAACTGGTTGTTCATCATGTTTTCATACATAAGATCAGCTGGGAGGTTCTTCAGAAACCATTCGTGGTTGCAAATCTCTGGAATGGTTATCCTCTGTCACATAAGGAATGGTGAGAATAGGAGAAGTTTAAGCTTTGGATTCCAAATCAAACTGTAAGATTGAATGTACAACAAAGTGGAAGCCAATCTTTGTAGACTTGTAATGGTGCCAGTCTTAGCTGCATTGGTACAGGTGCCAAGTGTCGCAAAGTTCAACATGGGTATCAGGTTTTGGACTCTATTAAAAACAAGGTTTTGAGCGTTGGATTTCAAATCAAACTGCATGATTGAACTACAAAGGAGAAACGAATATATTGGCTTGTAAGGGCCAAGTTTAGTTGCAGGAGTATGGGTGTGAGTGTTGAGTGCTCTGATATGGGTGTGAGGTTTTGGAGTCTATTGAGAAAAAAAGGAACTCGGACCACATTTATAATGAAAATAAAGTGCGAAAATACCACTTGTAGTAAATAATGTACTACTTTAAACAATCAAATGACATACTATCAATATTTAACTAGGTTTCAAAAGGAAAAAAATGTACTAATATTTTAGTCACCTTAAAAAATAATGCTTAATTGTTAAAAAAATCCATGAGGAGTCCAACATGGGTACAAGTGTTTGATATAGGTGCATCACATATTTTAAAGTGTCAGGATATAATGGAGAGACCTCCCAAGAGAAACAATTCACTAACAAGGCTTGTAAGGGATATGGATCTCTTGCAATTTGGAAGAGAGAGTTCTGAGCTAAAGAAATCAGTCCTAGAACATCGTGTGTGTGTGGAGAAGAAGAGGAAAATTGAGGAAATTCATTGTATGTGATCCCACGCTAGGAGTGGCCAACAATAGGAACCCAGGTCTGAATTAAGAAAATGGAGAAGAGGAAAAACTTTATCCACTGGATAGCATCACACTGCATCAAGATATTTTCTCCTACTTCTAAAGCAATGAGTTCTATCTTGGGAAGACTCGTTCTCTTACTTCTAACATCAAGGAGCATCTCCTCCCAGTGAGGCACTCCAAATTTATCCCCGTCTAAATGCAGCATTAGCTAAATTCTCAACCCAAACCCCTCAAAACTTCAACTCAGGTCATGACTCCCAATCAGGTTACTGACTGGTTTGTACGCTGTAGGGAACCGCACCAATGGTGTGATGCACCAATCTGGAGGTCAGCCACCCCAACAATGTCAGGATAGCATGCCACACAATTTATCATAAAGGAAAGTTCTCAGAGCATGAGATCCACAAAAACATAAACGTGAATCTGCGTGCCTATTTTCTGAAGGTAAAACTTCTGCCAGGCATAAAATCATGCTACCAAAATTCAAATTCAAATTGAAAAATGAAAAGAATCTAATTAGAAGAAAATATAACCATCAAATGAGTATCCAGGCTATTGGAGCCACTCAATGACTCAAGAAACTGGACTGATGTCTCCACCATTGGTATAAAATCACTTCAGGAAACTCAATGGAGCAAAATCCTATACATCATCAGTAACAATTTGCCACATTGAACAAAAAAAAAAAATCTCGGGCGATCATATTTTATTCGCAGTGATTCAGTAAGCTCATAAAAAAGCATAAATTTTGTCAAACAAAAAAATCCAAGAACTTCACTCAACCATTAAACAGGGATGCACATTCATGTCAAGCTCTTTCAAATAAAATGGAACAGTTACACTACCATAAAAGTAATTTAAAACGATTTGGTTGTTTACTTTGCTTTCTTCTTTGTTTTGTGTGTGTGTTGTGGGGGGTGAAAGTAAAAATTTATTGGTTACATCATTTTGGTAAAAAAAATTAAGAGAAGAAAATAATCTTCCTAATATTAAGAAATTGTAATATAAAATATGCCAACTAACTGGTTGCATAATCAAGCACAAAACTATTAACACTATGACCTATCCTCCCCCCTACCCCCCCAGCTGGCCTCCTTTGTGGCGGCATCCCGCTAGAGTTGGTGCAGCAGCCAATAAATGAAGAATTCAATAGTTATACTGGTTAAAATTCATAGGTCTTGATCCAACAAAGTCCACCTTCTAATACACCATAACAAAGTTTATATGTATGCACTAGTAAGTGTATTTAGTTTGGCCCTAGAGAAATTTCTGGATCAGCCCCTGTTGTTCAATGGTACCGGAAATGTTTTTATCACTCGTGGCAAAACTGGATTCTATGCATTAGTGAATACTAACCGTGGCAGGTTGGGGAACAAAAATTCTTGAGATAAGGTCTTGGCATTCTTGAGATATGTGAACATAGTCTGGGATTGAGTACTGCACACTCAAAATACGCTGCAAGAAGCAAGAAATAATGTAAGTCAAAGTAGTAAATACATACTCTAAACACCACTATAGAATAAAATTAAGAACCTGTATTGTCTTCTTAAAGTTCTTTGGCTCATCAGGATCCTCGAAAGGGTATGCACCCACAAGCATGACATACAAGGTTACTCCACATGACCAAACATCTGCTATCTGAATTGGAGAAAAAAAAATCTTGTTAGAAGTACCAAAGACATAATGGAAAAGCAAACCTCTCTCTCTCTCTCTCTCTATATATATATATATGTAGTGATTTTTGCACTTCTTTCATAATGCACCCCCTTAAAAGGAAATTCTAATTTTGCCCTTACTTCCCTCCTCTCTTTTCCTCTTTTTCAAAAGCAAGTAAGAACCTTGTTCATATCCCTCAGTTTAGAGTATGAATCTAGTTACCATGTTCATATCCCTCAGTTTGAGCAAATGAAATATCCCTCTACAACCATTTTAGTTATCATGCTTGCCATTATAAAATGGTTTCTTTTCTTAATAAGACGGAATATTTAATCATAAGTAGTCTGGTCAAGAAAAATGAATGGGGTCCAGAAGAGAAAAAAGGGACCAATGGATTACCAACAATATTATATAATCAGCTAACCTGGATACCAAAAAGTAGAATATTGTCCTTAAGTTCACTTGCTTCCTTAACAGGATATCCAAACAATTTGAAAATGAATGGCAGAGACATTTGTGACTAGGCTTCAATATGTTAAAGTGTTAAGCTAATAGAATCACAAAGGAATCAAAATATCAAATAGTTATCACATAAAAAGTCAAAAGGCAAAAGGGATAAAATATATGAAGAATTATCAAGTGGTCCAAAATGCTTCCGTCTTTGCAAGCATTTTGGAATGTGATTGTAAATCTGTACATCAAACCATTAAAACGAAAAAAAAAGGAAGAAGAAATAAAATCTAACCACATGCCAGCTTCATTTATAAGAAGTTATATTACCTTGCCATCGTATTCCTTCTTGAGTAATACTTCTGGAGCAATGTAAGCAGGAGTGCCAACCGTTGACTTGGGTTGAGAATGCAGCACAGATGACTGAGACAATAAACAAGTTAGAACTTCACTAATAAAAATCATAGCAGTTTTTAGATCTTGTATCGTAACAAAAGAAACAATGACTGATCACAACAACGATAAACATGTATTTCATCTTTGTAATAAATTTCCATAGAATGAAGGCAATATCAGTTAAACTGAAGTGAAACCAAAAGTTAGCTCTCCGCTCTAAATGTGTTTGTGTGTAACATGAGCAACACACGTTCATTAGAACACTCCATCTGCATCCTGAGCTCTTTAAAGTCTAGATCCTACAAAGCTCAGCATATTATAAGCACCTAGATACTGTCACAGAGGGAATTAGTGAGAAGGGTAGCAGTTACCTTAGAGTACCCAAAGTCACAAATCTTCAGTCGAGGAGCAGGACTTCCATCCAACAGGGTGTTTTCCAGCTTTAAATCACGGTGGCACACTTGCTTCACAGTAGAATAGAACACACAGACAGGAACACATTAACCTAGCTAACATCCTTAACAACCATCAAGCAAAAACATAAATCTTTGTCACATACCATTGAATGGCAATAGCTAACTCCCGATATCAGTTGTTGGAAGAAGAAGCGAGCCTGCAAATGAATGTGGGAGGATTAAATCATCAAAATTTATTTTTAAAAAAAATTAATGAGTGCATTGCGTTACTAACCTCATCCTCGCTGAAACGGCCTGCACTGCATATACGCTCGAACAGCTCTCCACCAGATGCATATTCCATCACAATAGCCAGATGGGTTGGTGTTATAATAACCTGGAAATGAATCATAATGAAGGAACTGAACAATCAATATTATTGACACAGACTAAATGAAGAAGATTTCAGTACTGAACAAACCTCTCTGAACCTAACAATGTTGGGATGCCTCAGCGATCTGTGGTTAATAATTTCCCTTTGTACATTTTCATCTACCTGTTACAAAAATTATAATATAGAAGGATTCAGAAACTTAACATAACAACAATTGCTACTATTGCCATCTAGACATAATCTAATCAATGGACAAATCTGGGTACTCAGATCTACATCATTCGACTCATTAGTTTGAAAAAATAAATAAACCTCTGGTAATCCATATCGTACAAGGGTTTAGTTTCAAACAGTTAATGGATACTATGACATTTTGCCAGGTTTTCAAATGCCTACTTTATATGGTTTAACTTATCCATATAATTTTTCCTTCTATTTACCGTAATTAGAGTTAATTTGATAAGAGTGCCAATTCAGAAACCTTTTTGGAACCAAATCCCACAAAAAACTTCACTTAAATAAGAAGGATTGGTGAATCCAGATGGCCCCTATCATAAACAACCTAGAGAGAGAGAGAGAGAGAGAGAGATTAGACAAGCCTATGTTGTTCTGTCTTCTCCAAACGGACCCCAGAGTAATCCAATATTAGAGGGTAGAACTAATAATTCAATCTCCTGCTCTTTTTCTTTTCTTTTCAAGGGGGCGGGGGTGGGGTGACTCAACCATTCAATAAAGATCACAAAATGGATAAAGTGATAAACTAGATACACCAAAAATCGAACCTCTCTCAGCAGCAACAAGTAATAGAAAACCAATAGTTGTGTTCAATGTTGAGCTTACAGTAAAGATACTCAGAAAATCAGTTGTAAAACATCACAGATACTGGTTCCTGATAACGTTCAGTACATTTGTACACAAATCACAAATGGGCTATCCAGGACATACTCGACAAGTAGAAAGAATCAATACTAGTTCTTCACATTTCTACAACAAACTTATTACTATCCTTCAATCAATAACCAAAAAAGGTAAGTAATTTGAAATTCAGGCACTCAGAAACTCAACAACTCTTCATTTAATCCAAAATTCAACAACAAAACCTCCCAATGTCATTCAATCCTTAAAACATTCACATAACTTCAAATTTCAGACATTCAAAGATTGTAAGAAAATACGAATTTTCAACACTCAAAACTCAGCAAACCCAGAACCAGCTCTGAAGTTCAACAACAAACTTCTTTAAGCACTTAAAAATCCACATAAGTTGTATCAGGTTTCTTTTCCCGGTATTAGATAGCTCTCGTCAACTGTGTTATTGTTTAAAAGTCTGAAATCAATCACCATTCGAGCTTCTCCTCGAACTTGTTCTGAGTGATTATTTACCAAAAAGGCTGTGGACCAGTTTGGTGAGTCTGACTCTCTGATTAAGCCTTTCTTAAGCAATTCATCACATTGCCTGCTTAATTCTTTCCTTTCTTCTGGATTGGCAGGAAAAAGTTTCCCTTGAATGGTCTTCTTTGGATCTTTTAGTCTGAGGGTACAGATGGGCTTCTCAATATCCCATTTTTCTGTGGGATTTGTTCCAAGGTTTGTTTTGAGTTTTTCTGCTAACTCTTCTTCTAAGGTAACTTTCTTAGTTGCCTTTTTGATCATCTTCTTCTTCTGTTTATTTTCATGATAATGGACTTCTATGGTCTGGAGATAATGCTCATGCAATCTTCTCTGCATTTTTCTGAAATGCTGCAAGTGCATTTTTGGATATTCTCACGAGCTTCGTTGTCGAAAATTTTGATGGTCTACTATTTTGGACTGGAATCTTTATATCAAATTCATTCCTTGAGGAAAGGAATAAGTGGTCTGAGTCTATTTTTATGGGAAGATACTTAGTTATAAAATCCATACCAAAAATAATATCACATTTCTTGGTAAATGGTTCCATAACCCATATCTTATGGTCTAGGAGGATATTATTATCTCCTTGAATGTTAAAGAATAAAGTCTTTGTTATCTTTGAACATTGGACTTCTCCATTATTGGCTGAAGTGACACCCATTTTTTGTTCAGGGGTGTTTATGAGCTTGTCCGAAACAAGTCTGGGTAAACAAAGAGATGAAGATGCTACAGTGTCTACTAAAGCTTTTATCTTTTTATCTCCATAATTGGCGATGGGCGCAATTATAACTGGGAGATTTCCTATTTGGGCTCCTGATTTATCAATACTGTAGACTTCTGTGTTTACTTCTACACTGTTTATCATAGCCTGCTGGCTAGTGGTGGCTTCTTGTTCTAGAGGGACTTCTAGAAAAGGATTTCCATCATCATCTGTTTCCCATTTGGGAAAAGTCTTCTGAGTAAGGATTGGTTCTTCCCAATCAGGAAAGTCGTCTTCTAGTTTTACTGCTTTCTCTTTGGCTTTCAAAAGTCTATTTTTTTTCTACTGATTCGTATTGACTGATACGAAATTCTTCTACTTCTCTCCAGAAATCTTTGTAGAGATTATGAACAATGGTTTTTCCTTTCTTTGGAAATAATTGTTCCATTTCTAAGGCAAAACATATCTTATGATAAGATATACCATACGGCTCCAGTCATGAAACAATCGCTTTCATGTTGTGTGCCTTTAGTTTCTACTCCACATCTTTCACATAAGACTTGAGAATTTGACCATCTAAGTCGAAATTCCCATTAGGCTTTGCTAGGTATCATATTATAATGATTACCTTGGTCTTTAGGCCAACTGTTGCCTGCACAAGAACATTCTTGTTCTTCAAATTTGTGCATAATTACTTTAGTCACTGGACTGTCATGGACTACTGTCGTATGAACCATATTGCAACTGGCTTTAATGGTTTCATCTTCAGAACTTTCTTCTGAATATTTCTCTGGACTGCTGAATTCTTCTTTAGTTTCTGAGGTATATCCTTCTTCTATAGAATATACAGTCTCATCACTGTCTACATAGTCTGGTACTTCTGCTCTGTATAGAATGTCAAGGTTTTGCTTGTCAACTTCTGCTAACAAACATTCTATCATATTGACTTCTTTGGGCTTCTTTTGTGGACATTTTGATGCAAAATGGTCTGGTTTACCACATGTCCAACATTCTTTTGTTGATAACTTCTTATCATATTCCTTCTTTCTATAATTTGGAATTTGTTTCTTCTTTGAAGTATTTCTTTTGAAATACCTACCATTTCTTCTTTGATCAGGGTCTCTGAAAGTGGTAGATCTTCTAAACCTATATTTCTTCTTATAGGTCTTTTCAGGTCTTGGACTATTTCGATTAAACTTCTTTTTTCGAAATTTCTTCTTATAGTCATCTTTGCATCCCCACTGGACTGGCAAAGTGTTATCTTTCTGGTCTTTACCAAAATCTGCTAATTTGATTGCTCTATGAGCAAGCTTTTGGTTTCTGTACTGTTCTTTCTTATACTGACGTTGGTATAAGGCAAAGTGGACTCTTTCTCCTATGGTATCACTTTTTTCTCCTCTGAATCCTTCAAAACTTCTGTATACTTGTAGGAGAACTTCTCCTATATGAGGTATTTTTCTGAAATACTCATCTTTAAGGTTGTCTGAATTATCTTTACACTGATAGTAAAGATCAAGGAAGAGATTGATATACTCATGTATGTATTTTAACTTACAGATTCTAAGCATAGAAATCTTTGTACGGGCTGCTTCCTTTTCATGGTCAAGGGACAACTGTCTAGTTTGACCTATGAATTCGTTATGGAATAGTTCAACATATCCCAAAACATCTCTGGCTTCATTATGATTTCTTCTAAAATTTTGTAGCAATTCTACGGACTTCTCATCAGCGCTTTCTTTGAGATTCCTAAGATACCTCTTAGCATGGCCTTCTAAAGAATGCTCTGCATATTCTCTGCATGCTTTTGCATCCCATTGGTCATTAAGGGCAAAACATATACTCATGTTCTCTGACCATTTTTCTAAGGCTTCGTTGATATCATCTACTCTGTCTATATTCAACTTAATTCCTATAGAATTAAGGGGACTTTCTGGCATTTTCTTCTGATTTTTGAATCCATCAACATAGCTTGGTAAAGCTCTATTTGTTGGGATTTGTCTAGAAGGGGTTCCTTCATAAACAGGGATAGAATATCTGATTCTATCTTGTATTGGTCTTCTGTATGATTCTCCCATACTGGTATGTGCCATATGGGCAACTGCTTTCTGAGGGCTCTTTTTCTCAATAAAAGAGTTCTGGACTTGTTGCATTTCTTCTAGAGTGCAACATTTACTTAGTTGGTCTACGCAACTTTTTTCTTCTGAAAACAGTTCTTCTTCTTTGTCCTTTTCTTGCCACATATTTACATCTACTTGTAAATTTGGCATATTTATGACAGGGATTGTAGTTGCTGTCTGCTAAGGTTGGCTACTTTCACCATGCTGCGTCTGCAACGTCTGATAGAAAGACTGTCTTTCATTTTCAGGTTGTTCTACTAACCTGGGCTTAAAGGCTAGAGTAGACATGTGGTCTTCTTCGTCAGCAAGTGACACGTGGTCTTTCTCATCAGTGGGCTCAAAGATGAGTATTTCAGACATTCAAAGATTGTAAGAAAATACGAATTTTCAACACTCAAAACTCAGCAAACCCAGAACCAGCTCTGAAGTTCAACAACAAACTTCTTTAAGCACTTAAAAAATCCACATAAGTTGAAATTCAAGAATTCCAATTACAGAGAAAAACAACAGCATAATTTCTACAAACACCGACTGATTCCTCACGAATTTCAAGCATTCAAAGAACATAAGAAACAGAATTCCCAGTTTTCACACACTGAGCGACTTCTCATGAATTCTTGTAAGTATTTAAAAAATTAATATTCAAAAAAAGAAGAAGAGGAAAACCAGTTGAGGGAATCGACTCAATCGAGCTAGTTTTTCAAATTTTCTACCTTCTCACCCCTCTCGATGTACTTGACTGCAACGAGCTCCTTGGTCTGCTTATCCCTCATGAGGCGGGCGACACCAAAATTCCCCGATCCAATATCCTTGACAAGCTCATAACGGTCGCTGTCGTGCATTATCGGGAGATCCATGCCAGGCCCGACTGTCACGGCCGACCGATCCATCTCTCATCCGATCCGACGGCTCTCCTTTAATGACGATGGATTTAGCTCCTCCCCTCTCTCCTCGGAGAGATAGTTGCAGAGAGAAAGAGAGAGATATTTTCTGCGGATCGAAGATCGGGTTAGCGGGTAAAAGAATAATATCCTAAATGAGAAAGAGAAGGAAATGACGAAAATGGGCATAGAGTAGGGTGACACTAATTGTGCATGATATTAATGATTTAATCTAAGAGTTAATTAAATACGATGATAATAAATTATCCTGAAAATATTTTCTTCTGGAATATCTGATTCACTTAAAATCATCATCATATTTATGTGTATACCTTCGCGTGTCAAGAGAGGAAGAGGAAATAATTTGTTGAATTTTTTTAATATTTATATAAATGAATAGATATTTAGTGATTATTTGTCATTAATTGTAAAATCAAAATTGTTGTCATAATACTATTTTTAGTGATAGTTTTGAATGGCAAATAAGTTTATCAAGAATTTGTCTTAAGCAACGGAGTCTTGTATTCAATTCACATTCAATTTTAAAGGGTCATTCTTTATTAAACTTATCCGGTGAATAAATTAAAAAATTTACATATGTTTTGAGAATTAGATAAATGAAACACTTGAATACCTTGGTTAAAAAAATATATATATTAACTTAGATACGTATTTTTAGTGATTTTAATGACAAAAATGATACACATATTTTTATGATTGCGCCCCCTCCACATGAGTGTTTGTATCTTACAATATTTTCTTGCTGATGTGTTATTAATATTCATATTTTTTTTATATATATGAAAATTTTAAAGCATTTATTACTTGAGAATGTCAACAGTATAATTTCAATCCATTAAATATAGTCTTATTTAATGAATCAGTAGGAGAAATTAAATCTTAAAATCTTTCAAGAAAAAATATATATGTTTATAATAAAGTTGAAATTTGGGTCCAATTTCATTAAATCTAATTCAATTCATATCAAAACTTATTAATCTGATTCTACCTGAATTGATGACCCGAGTTATCCAACCTGACCTGACCCAAATTTCTGATCCAACTCAATTCTAAATGTTATTTTATAACCTGATATACTTAGGTCGGATCAGATCGAGTTGAGCTGATTTTCATATTTATTTTTTTCTAACCCAATCGAATAGGAGATATACAAATACATAATTCAAATTCATTGATTTTTGGATTGAGTCATGCAGTTGGGTTAAAATCTGACCCTAAGTTATACCCCTAGATTATAAATTGCCCCATCAAATCACTTAAATTGTCAAGCCGAAAACCAACTTTACAAAATCCTTTTACAAAATAAATTAAGAAGATCATTTTAGAAAAGTATTTTTTATTAGAAGAATAAAAGGGTTGGCCATAGATGTCCAAGCCTGTTTCTAATCATATCATGAGAACCAATCAAAGAAATTCTATTTGGTACGTGTACTTAAAAAAAAAAATTGCACCCATTTTTTACCACCAACTGAAAAGGATTTTATTACAACGATTGTGTGATAATTTTAAGATGAAATTTACTCTAATTTTATTATTACAGATGTTATTTTATTTTTAATCTGATTAATTATCTAATATTTCAATCGAGTGCTGTCTCAATTATTTAATTCAATGAGATTTCAAATGAAAATATAAATTCCAATTTACAAATCATAAAAATAATAAATATCATATTGAGTTCAATTGGTCATAAATGAGTCCTACAAGTTGCACCCAAAGAGCACTTGAGCGACTTACTACAAGATTATTATGATTGAGGAATTTTGTGAAAAACCCCTCAGCTGATTCCTAAATGGCAAAATAGGCCAAAAAGATCCTTCTCCACCAAGTGCCTTAATAAAGGCATTATTTTCGTAAGAGGGTATTTCTGTAAATGTATCTACAGGGAAGAAATCCAAATGGATAGTGGTCTTTTCGGCTACCGTTCACCGGATAGACGGTGCATTACAAATGAAGAAGGGACACGTCATCAGTGTGAACTGGTTCGATAGGCGTTACCGGTAGTCACACACACACACATGACGTGTGAACTGGTTCGATAGGCGTTACCGGTAGTCACACACACACACAAAAGTTCATTGAAATTCGATTTAACTCACATGAGTTTCAG
The DNA here is from genome assembly GCA_022113865.1 of Chimonanthus praecox. Classification (NCBI taxonomy): domain Eukaryota; kingdom Viridiplantae; phylum Streptophyta; class Magnoliopsida; order Laurales; family Calycanthaceae; genus Chimonanthus; species Chimonanthus praecox. The sequence goes on from CM039086.1 coordinate 29,149,469, forward strand.
ATTTAATCACTCTTTTAATTTACTCAGTATGTTTACATACGCTTGGAAGACTGCTGAAATGCTTTAAGAGTTTAAGAAATCTTAATTATAAAAAAAAAGAGTCTCAATATATTTAAATTAAAAAGTTAATGAGCTTTTTTCTTCCAAAACCCTACATTAGCATAAATATCTGAAAATATGGAAAATTTCCGGACTTGTTTAGCCAGACATCCTTTTCAGGGGCCGTTACCTTTGGAGGAGGGAATGTAGAATTGACAAAGATTGGATTTTTTAAGTGGAAATTCTTTTCTTTTTTTCAACATGTTATCTTCTTCTTCTATTAAGAGTCAAACCGACCAAAGCTTAGGTTTTATGGTAATGAAATCCATGCTCTTCCATCTTTGGAAGGATGGATTACTCTACTATTAAAAATTAATAATAATAAACTAAAATAATAAATGCCAAGCCACATATAGCCAAGTGTCGCAAATTCAGTAGGTTTGGGTTGAACCATGACCTAAAGGTGTTGAACATTAGAAAAGATTATTACGCAATCACAGTTAAATTTTAATAAGATATCTAAAGACCAAATAATTCTGATATTGGAATCCTCACCGACACCAGCCGTCTCCTCTGGAATATGGTGAACGAGTCTAGGCTCTATCTGTCACGTCCCGACCCTCCGGGTCTACTCACGTGAGATATTTATTTTTATTTTTTTCTTCTAACACAATATTGAGCCTTTGCGGAAATCATCTTATGGACTTTAACATCTCTTATGACTAAGTTTGGATCTAATATTTGGCAGTCTCGGATCAAACCATATCTAGCAAGTAAAAATCCTAGGCAGATGGAGGGACCACCATGGGCCCGCTTAAAATCCAAAACCTCGACAGATTTTACCTCGACGCATATTATGTGGATACACTACTAACCAACATGTATAAAAAATGTCACACATGGTCTACCTAACATTTATCATCAATCGATCCCATCAACATCAGAATTGCACATCAGAAACGAAGTAAACTTTATTATATCTTACAGTATTTCAAACGAACATTATAAAGGGTTTATTACATTACATGTTCATACGTACAATGTCTACTAAGTTAAACATAAAATCTCAACATTTGGATAGATACCTAAAGGGTCTCCACCCTAAACTACAGCTGATGATCCTCCTGTCCTTCGTCCTCCGGATTTCCTGTTTCGTAAGTAGTGTGAGTTTTACAAACTCAATGAAGAGAAAACAACAGCAAGTTCTGGATAACAAGACATATTATCAACATAATAGACATGCTATCAAACAACAGTTTATACACTCAGAAATCATGTAGAATAATGTCAATACAGTTATTTACCATGAAATATACTTCATTTCTCAAAAAGATACCCCCGCCAAACGATGTCTACGGTTCTCCCCTAACCGCGAGTAATACGTTTCCTACACCACCTGTAAATTCATGCTCAGTGCTTCACACAACTCGTATTTTAAATACACCTCGTACCAGTGCCCTCCACGAGCTAGGTACTTCATACATTGTGTGAGGTAATTTGATATGCATAATACACCAATCAATATGCACATCAACATATGGATTTAAACATAATTGTCAACCCACATAATATCTCTCACACATATGGTCATAATAATCTCACTCAGCTAACATAGATTCATAAGCTCTCCCGCATGGAATCATAATACCAATATCAGCAATCAATATATAATATGCTGAAAAACTAAACACGGATAAAAAAGCCCACCAACGAGTTACATTATAACACAAATAAATGTTACCGTTCTCTCCAATCGGGTACATCTACCCTATACTCATCATTTATTGCATAGACTAATTATCCTGCAATACATCAATTATACACAAAATGCATATTCCTATCAGAATCACTGTTGGATACCTGATTTATCATCAGATCACCCATATCACAATACCAAGTAGTCTCTAGGAATAAGTGAGTTCCGTACTCCATTTTAGGATGGCTAGATCTCGACATCCCGAAACACTTTCAAGTTCACGTTTCATATGTAGAAACTCATAATCACCTCTTCACGTGTGAACAGTGTCGGTATCGGATTCTAATCCCATTACATCCTTTTCATCAATAAAGATGACTACGGATATCCACTTATTGTCATAGGGTTAATGGTGAAAGAAACATTCTATTGAATGCAAAATGAGATGCATTTTAGTAAACACATAGTGTGGTTGAATCTCTTCACCTTTGGTCGGCGAGTGTTTTTCAGTAATCTGTTTAAAATGGAAAACAGTGTAAATACAACATATAATAACACTATATAGCTATAATTTATACTCCTAAGCGTTTGGAATATCATGACAATACATTTAGAGAGTTTTCTTGAAATTTTGAAAAAATTACGATTTTGCCCCTGAGCTTAATACGGGCTAAAAATAAACCCCCAAGTGGTTTAAAACAAATATTTTTAAGCTAAAATAACATAAATTTCATTTTTGAAATTTTTCCAAAAATTACGGGTTTTTTTTTTGCCCCCCAAAAATATCCAAAATTATCAAAATGCCCCTGGGCACTATTCACCAGAAATTACTTTTCATGGGGCACTATTCATCCAAAAATTACTGTTCACGGGGCACGGTTCACGAACATTATTCATCCGCAAAAATACTGTTCACCGTAAATTACTGTTCACAGACACTATTCATCCTTAAATTAATGTTCATCGAAAATTACTGTTTACAGGCACTGTTCATCCGAATTAACAAATTATCAAAATGTTGTTTAGGGCCTGCACAGTGCGCAACAAATCACTATTTACAGATAGATTTTTTCTATTTTTTCGTATTTTCTTCTCCAATTTTTATAGAGCAAACCGTAAGTCATTTTTTTGATGAAATTAAATATCTAGCTTCCTCTTAATGAGGTCTACAAATTAAAAATATTGAGTCAAAATAACCACTTACAGAAATCTTCTGAAAAAATTAAGACAACCGCTTGGGGCAACAGTATACGTCTGGCAGCAGAGAGGAAAATGGAAAAACTGAGAAAAACCTCGTAAATTCGTGATTTTTAACTGAGACCGAATGCACCTATTTATAAGGGTTTAAAAATACTATTTGGATATCTACTGGATCAACCCTGAGCGTTAAAACTGTCGGCAAAATCTCAACCCTTAAGACTGTCGGCAGACGATAAGATGAAAAAAAACTTATCTCAGGTAACAATAAAAATTACTGTTACCTTACTCTTTTTCTGTTCGTCTATATTATATCTTAACTCGTGAAAATCCGACACCGCAGGTGTGTTAAGAACACATGGTTTACCTATGGTGGAACGTTCACTTTTTGTTTTGACATAAAAAATATGGTATTTTTCACAAAGTCAACATTTTAATAAAATAGACGGCTTATAATCACCGTGATTTTGACACTTCGAAACAAGTGTTTAAAATACTCTTTTCGACATTCTAAATATGTCAAAGAGTTTGATAAAATACAGATCGAATGTGATTTGAATTTGCTAATTTTCAGAATGCGGGGTATATTAAAAATCGAGGCTTTTAGAACATATGTAAAATACATGTTTCGAGGAATACTCGTGAAATTCCGAAAATACCACTGAGTAACGTACTCAAAAGCTTAATATGTGTGTGAATTTCAAGGTATGAATATATCAGAAGAGTGGTCTTTCACACTCGAGAGGTCTATAAAACACTATTCATGATTTTATATGTAAAACAAAAGACATTTAAGTAATGTCAAAAATGCCATCCGAACTTCGTCGGACTAAATCACTAAGCAAATGACCTCTGATCGGGTCACATATTCTTTTCGGGAAGCTCTTTCCGTACCCTATCATATTAACCGGTCACAAAACCGAGTGAATAATTCTAAAAAAATTGTTATTTCTAATTTAAAGGGTCGGGTTATTACACCATCTCCTTCACTATCCTTTTGTCCAGGGCCGTCTTCACCATTGGACAAAAAAGGCGGTCACCTTAGGCCCCTAGGTGAAGAAGGCCCCTCTTGCGTGGGTGGGCGCATTAGTTAATATATATATATATATATATATACATATATACATATATACATATACACATATATATATATACATATATATATACATATAATTCCTATACTTTTGAATAACAAAATTTTCTTAAAGTTATTTTTTAAACACGATATATTTCTAAAAAATTTCAAATTGAATATCATGACTAATTACGATAACCTGATAAAAATACTTTAAGACTTTAAGGTCTTTTGACACTCCCAAATGCTTAAAACACAGTGTTTTACAAATAAGAGTATTCGTCCGCTATGCAGAAAACACACTTCCGGAAGTTCAAACAACAAACTGTAAAAACCGTTGAACTCCAAATTCAAAGATGAACAAATATGTGAAATTTGAAAACTTAGATCTTTCAAATGATTGTTTATCAAAAATAGGTGATCTTTTCCCATCCCAAATCTCTTCCCTTCTTCAAAACAAAAAAAATCCAGTTAAACAATCATTTGAAAGATTTAAGATTTCAAATTTCATATATTTTTTTAGTTTTGAATTTGGAGTTCAACGGGTTTTACGTTAGTTGTTTGGACTTCCGGAAGTATATTTTCGGCATAGCCAAGGGATACATTTATTTGTAAAATACTGTGTTTTAAATATTTGAGAGTGTCAAAAAACCTTAAAGTCTTAAAGTATTTTTATCAGGTTATTGTAATTAGTACGGATATTCAATTTGAGAAATTTTAAAAATACACAGTGCTTAAAAAATAATTTTAAAGTTTTAAAGGAGATTTTATTATTCAAAACTATAGGAATTATATAGTTTTTTAACTAATGTACTATGCATTACTGTGACATCTGTAGACCGTCCGGACGAATGGAATTTATGCATGAATAATGGTCCAAACGATTCGATAGTCTGAACGAAGGAAAAATGTTCTTATTCTATTTTAATTTCTGAATATGTTAATTTTTCTGGGGTGAATATGCTAATTTCATTCAGATGGATAAATTTTTCAATGCTCTGTATGTAATACCCTATCCCAGATTATGCGTGTTTTAGCTTAATTAACCCTGTTTAGTCGGTTAATCTTGAGGATTACGGTTAGGGCTTCGAGGTAAGCCCAGTTGTGGGCCGATCCGAGCTCGTGAGCTCAGTGATCTAGCTCGTCTAGCTGGAGGGGTATTTTGGTAATTTATCGCTTGTGTGTATATTTTATGTGATTTGGTGAAGATTATTGATTGATAATACTTTCCTTAATAAATAAATTGCATTTTTGATTTTAAAATGATTTGATTTTCAGAAAATAATATTTATTATTCGCCTGTCAAGACCCTGAAAGGGAGTTTTAATTATTTTAGATATTTTCGGGAAAAAAATAAATTTTGAAAATGGTATTTGGTGTTAGACCATTTTAAGAATGGTCTAGATATTTCATTTCACTTCAAAATTAGATTTACAAATTGGTTATTTTAACAATTATTTATTAAGTAAATATTGAGAAATTGTAGTTTTTATTTAAATAAATGGTTTTTATTAAGAGATGAATTCTAAAATTTTTATGGTGATCAAGATTTTCAAAATCCCACCTATCTGTAAGGTTGGATCTGGTTTTGAGTTTTTAAAAGTAATACTTTTAGTTTAAAATTCGGTTTTTATTAAAACCAGGGGCCTGTCTGCAAAAATGGAAGTTTGCAGGGGCTGATCTGCAACCAGCATAAAACCTGACGGTAACTGTAGCAGACGTAAGCCTCGCCTGCATGCGGCCGCATGCAGTGGCTGCCGGACTCGATTTTCTGGCCAATTTTCTATAAATTGGCCATGAGTTCAGCTGATCAACTCCCAAATTTTCTATCTTCTCTTCTCCCTCTTTGCTCTCTTTGAATTCAGTCGAGAACCCCCCTGCCATAGCCTCTGTTCTTCATTTTTCAGTGACCGTAGCTTAAGAAGGAAGAAATTTTTCAAAATCCAAATTTCAGCCCAGGAACCCAAACCAAGGTGTCCTTTGCAATCCCCTTTCAATTTCAATCAGTTTGGAATCCAGAAAATCAAATTTTGACCATGTTTTCAATGAGAAAAAACAGTTTTAAATCTAAGGAAAAACCATGGGTTTCATGTACCCGTGAGGATCTTCTGTTTAAATCGGATGGCCCAGTGAGCTTCTGAGCTCCAAACCAATCCTTGTGGAAAGAGGACTCCCAGAGGAGTCCATCAGACCAGACGGATGTGAAAATCGAATCCGGAAGCCCTCCCTTTTCGGAATCATATTTTACTGTGTATCCGCCATCACTGTCTGCAGTTGCAGACAGTGGAGAAAATGACTCTTGGAAGGTCCGAGAGCCGATCTTCAGACGGTCTGAACCTTCGGACGGTCCGAGAGCAGTGACCCTCGGACGTTCCAGCTTCACCCGAAGCCCAGTTACGCCCCAGGTGAGCCAAACCCTTTCGGATGCACCGAGCCAAGTTCGGAAGGACCGAACCAAGCTCGGAAGTATCGAACCCACTCGGAAGGTCCGAGACCCAGACTTCAGACGTTCCGAGCATGCAGACCCACCGAGACTTATTTGGGATTTTTATTCGGTTCGGATGGACTTCGGAAGGTTCGAGACCCAGTCTTCGGACGATCCGAAGTCAGGCCCATGTTCCGAAGCCAGTGACTTAGTTTAGTGTGGTTCGGATGATCTGAAGCCACTGTACCCGGTTCCGAGGTGATGTTCCGAGGGACCCATTTTTAAGTGATAAAATACTATTTGATTGATGTTTTTGTCTAAACTTGATTATTATTTGATGTTATTAATGTGTTTGATTGTTTGTGTTTATCAATACCCCTTTATTAAATTAAAATTGTACTAACCCATTTTCTTATTATTTATAGTGTAAATACTATTATATACGCTTCCAGGCCGACCCTATTGGTCGGGCATTGAGTGATTCACTTTCAGGCCGACACTATAGTCGGGCACTGGGTGACCTTGAGGTCTAACTCAAAATGTCAGGTCTGGTCCTATCCAGAAGACAACCGAGAAGTGACCCGAGGATCTAGACCTAACTCAATAAGTCAATCTGGTCAATATTCAGAAGATAATATGAGTTTTGGACTGAGCCCCTTTTTATTATTATATTGTGGATTATGATAATTTAAAAAGGTTTGAAACCAAGTAGGAGACTCAATTCCATGAACCCTGGATATTTTGTGGGAAAATGTATGATTTCGAAATACTACGTATGTGTACGTATTGGTTATGTATATTGATTGTGCACTTGTATGTTATTTGAAAAGAGACCGCGTAACCACACATAACAGTGAGGGAACTTAACTCTGCAGATTTTGTAAACAGGTTTTTATTGAGCAATGAGTGGTTTCAGTTTTGATGAACCCACCCATGTGCCTATACACGATGCACTATGGTAAGAGTGCTGATGTTGATTGTGATATTACAATGTTGATCGTATGAGTATGAAAGACTGCTTCCACGTACCTGGGCTATTGAACTAATATGGACCATATGAGAGATGATTTATGTCTACTGGACCATGGGCGGACCATGCTGTCGTCAGTTGCTGACTTGAGGGTGTCAGTATCGGCTAAGTCAGAGCCGGAGATGTACTTGCAAGAAATGTATTTTGATCGTGTCGGGACTTAATACTGGTCTCAGTGTAGTCTGCAGACGTTACGGTGGATAATGGCAGTGATTTAATGATGTTGTTATATTATTTGAGATTATGCTTATTGTTATCAAGCATGTGATATTGAACTGTTGCTAACTTGTTTTATATTTACTTAATGTGCATTGTTATATTTCCTTCACTGGGCTAGTTAGCTCACACCACTCACCTTTCAGGCATTGAACCCGAGGAGGAGGACTCTCTTTTTCAGGCTTAGGATGGATAAGCTGAAGCAGTGCTTCGGGATTCCCCCTGAGGGGAATGCCCTTATCTTTTCCTGTTGGTTCTTAGAACCATTTGCTTTTATTAAGTACCGGGTGTGGTACTTAATTTATTTTAATGTGATGTATTAAACCGTTGCCTTTGTAGTGGCTTAAGTTGATGTTTTGATGAACCAATGGATGGATTTGATTTTGATGATATATGTTGATGCTATGTGTTGTTGTTATTATATCTATCTTGTGGGGGAAGCATATGGTACATGTTTGAGTCCACATGATGGGCTAATGTGTAATGTTGGGCCTAACTGTTGATCCGGCCCAGTAAGAATGCTTGTGGTTTAGTTTCCTTATCTTTCAAAAAAAAAAAAAATCAGTCGCGTTCCGGGCCCACCCTTCGGGTCAGGGCGTGACACTGTATTATTGGCCTCTTGATCTTTTTAAGTTAAAAAAATTATTGTCTAGAATAATTTATTTTATAATATATAATTAAAATTTTAATTAAATATTACTTATAATAATATGTTAAATATCAAGAAGGCCCATTTAAATTTTTTGTGTTAGGCCTCAACTTATTTCTAGACGGCCCTGCTTTTGTCCACCAGGTTTGGCAGCTTCTTTTGAGTAAATTCAATGATGCTCCTCCGTGCAACGACATCCTCAACAATGCCAATCAGATCATCTCTTCCTCCTATGTTCGTTTGCATCATCTTGTTGCTAAGTTGGCCATCCCTGCACTGCTGGACTGCGCGGAATGCTAATGTCTTCAAGAATCATTCATCATTACAGACATGGTTTTATCGTGATGCCCATTTTGCCCTTCACCTGTCATACCGAAAATATAAAATAATAGGAATGTCAGAAATTGAATCCCTTACTAGTTTTTGGCGAGTCGATTTACTATTCACGGGTGATTTGGAAAGCCGATTTTACTGTTCACGAGTGATCTGGTGAGCCGATTTTACTCTTAGTGAGTCGACTTCTGATGCAGACTGGGTAGGATAGGACACCCTACTCAATCACTTAAAGCGGAAGCAATAACACAACTCAAATATTTTGGTCGGGTAAATCAAGAAATCAAGCAAGTTTAACACAACCCACAAATATCAAACAATAAAACCCAGCTCAAATAAGTATTAGAGTTAATTGAATCAAATCAGTTTGATTTATTTTCAACTCCGCGGGTTTTCTTAATTTGCTTCTTCTCAATTTTCTTACAGATTTAAGGGTGGTTTCAAATACCACAGCCAGCCCTCCAACACTGTTTTAAAGACTAGGGAAACTCATTGAAAATCAGTCCAGAATTTGACAAAACTGGGTTTGATCCTTTCACCAAAATCAGCCCCAATAAGGCTTTAGAACTGCTTAAAATTCCCATAAAAAAATGGCCACAAATTATGTTTTAAAACTGATTTTAAATTCCCAAATAAATCAGTTCAATTTTTTTTTAAACTGGTATTAAATCCTTTAAATCAATCCACATCAATGTTTCAAACAGTTTCTTGCCTCAAGATAGGTTAGTTTTGTTAATTAAATCCCTCAGTAGTTTCGACTGAAATTGATGGGTTTAATCAACTCAGAAATTTGATTCAATTACCCTAAAACTTGAATGAGTTTAGGATTACCTGGCTATGGAGGGTTAACCTCAAAACTACTCAGCTTAGCCTTGAATCAATCACTGTCCTACCTTCCTTGGACTCTCCATGGAGAAAAACTAAATAAACTTTATTTCATAATATCAAATCTGCCTCTCTTGGCTACATACCATCCTTTTATAATAAGGAACAAACGGAAACAGCCAAACATGATTTAATTCAAAGAAAAAAATTGCCCTATTTTAATTCAAAGAAAAAACTCTCCCAAAATTAAACATACCTAATATGTAACTGACCCTAGAACTTGGAATCTAACAGTCCATTTACTTATAACACAAACTCTCCATTGAACTTGTCTCATAAGCTGCCTGGCACGTGTGACTGTACACACAGGTTGGACTGCAAGGTTTGGTTTGGGCCTTGGACCTGGATCAAAAACATGAATCTCTTCACCGTCAAAGATGCCCACAGTCCCAACCCACTCCAAGTCACCGTTTGGCCATCCAAAAAAAAATCCTAGATTCCTTGTCCCCATGTTGTTGTAAGTAGTTATTTAACCCTAGTTCAGGTAAGTGTTTGATGACTCCAAATTCAAGTATTCATCCTAGTTTATTTTCTATTGATTTCATGTGATTAAACCATTTAATGTCTTTTTTCAAGGTTAATATTGCTCAATGTAATCGACCATTCTGGTAAACTTTTGGGGACCCCATCTTATCTAATGGTTCGAAATTACCCTTTTCCAATTTTCCCAACCTGATTTTTATTTTTCCTTTCCCTAATTTGCAGCTCTGAGGCTCAATTAGGTTGAGATGGTATCGGAATGAGAAGTTCTTGTACACCCTCCCTTGGTTTGTCTTCGATGAAAATACATCAAATATTACGGTGTACAAGAAACATGCAGCACAGAAATGTAGTTTCTCTTTTGAAACAGTACTGACGACTTTTCCTCTATTCACCTAGGTAATATCATCTCTTTCATGGTGTTCCTTGCTCCTCCTGCGTTGGGTTTTCACTATTTTTTCCCTTTTTGTCTCTAAGATTTTTTTTTTTTATTGTTAAATATAAGCCATTTTATCTCATTTTAACTAGAGAAAAATAAGAACTAAGATTTTGGCCAAAGATGGGTTGATATTTTGACACACTTCTGACTAAATTTCAATTTGTTGTATTGTTTCTGTAGTTTATATTTTGCTATATTTCTATGTTGGTGGCACTCGTGTCCGAAGCTGTGATTTTGTGATATTATGTGAAATTGATTGTTTGGATGATTTGAGAGTGAGAGACAAATTGGGTCTTCGGAATCTTTCGAGATGTGGTTCTCAGAGATTCCAATTTCTTTGATCTCTCTTGAACATGAACAAGTGGATGGAGGCAAGTGGTTGTTGATCTGGCCCGTTGGTTTTTACAGGATTGGGAAAATGCCCAAAAGCAGCGTTAGGAGGGAAACATTTTGCATTTATTCAATTATTGGTTCCTGTGAGAGCATGAAATTGCGATTTGGATTTCTATATTTGTTTTTTAATGCTTAATACATGTGTAAGATTCGACTCCTCCTTCATGAGAAATGACCCAAAATGAATAATTGGATCTGTTCTCATCTAGAAAATCAGTGCAGCCAGAGCATCATGTAGACCACATTGCAATTTTTTGCTTTTTGAAAGATAATGATGAAATTCTATTAAGCAGCAGCAGCAGCAGAGAATGTAACATATTAGTCTGCACAAGGAGAGATTGAGCAGAAAATCTGACCACTAAAGATTGTATACAAAGGATTGACTACAAATACTTCCACTGTTCCACATGCCAAGATTTTCTCATTTCCAGTTTTGGATTAGCTAAAGTGTCGATGTCAAGATGGGAATAACTGCATATTAGTTGTCCATATATGTTATTCTATATGTACTGACTACACACTCATTTTTAGTTGATTCGTGAGACTCCACTTAGTGGGTTATTTGAAATTGTAGAATACGCTTTTGAAGATAATGCAAGATTTTATTTCATTCTCATTCCATAGATTTTGATTTAGGATGATTGGAGTGATTCTTGAAACAATGTCTTGAGCCTGTGATCTGGTACTTACTGGATTTTGATGTTGCTGGTGGCATATATGGCTTGACTGAGGAGAATTTTTCTGCAGTTTTTGCAGATACTCTACATGGTAGCTGGTTTACTGTTTCGAACATTTGTAAAGAAGCATTGTTTTTGCAATGGGGGGCCAGAAAGGAACAGACAATACTGTTCCAATTTTGTCAATTCATCAGTTTGTTTTTTTTTTAGAAACAGGAGAAAGGCAATCCACAAATTACAAATCCTGAGTTGATTTTCTTCTTGCTTCATTCTTCCTCTGTGATGTAATCTGTTACATCCATCCATCAGTTGTCTAGCATGTTTGCATTTCTTATTGCTGGAGAAATCAGATTCTTTTTGTATTTAGGAGTTCAATTTGTGATATTTGTAATGTGATAAACAAGATTTTTTAAACAACTAAGGACAGATGGATGATAGATGCTACTGATTGTAATTGTAATATGTTGGACCAAGATACCAGGGACTTGGATATGTGAAGGTCATATGTTGGACCAAGATACTAGCTACTTGCATCTTAATAAAGTGTGAAGCTCAACTGATTGCCTCCGTCTTAGAAGTGGGAGATTGCTGGTTCGAGCCCCTATGCCTAAAGTATGCCCTAGGGGTAGTGGGCTCATCCGTGGGGATTTTATGCTGGGTATCTGCGGTTTCCCACACGTAAATAAAAAATAAAAAAATATGAAGATTTTGACAATTAATAATATGAGAAGATTGAGATTCATCAGAAGTACACGACAAACTTCACAGTAGATATGAGGAAATGCTTGTGGTCTTCAATACTATTTATGTTCTTTTTAATTTCTTGTCTATTTTGTATTTTATTTTATTCAATTTATATTACTCTTATTTTTAACCTTGTAGGTGGAACTTGCAGCCCTTCTTATGGGCCATTCTAGAATTTCTAATGGATCATATCCATTTGAGGCGAAACCCAGTTTTTAGTGTAATTTTTCTCATTGTGAAACTGCATTTCTAACGACTATTGTTTGCATGCAAGCATTGGCTTAGTTTATTTGATTCATATTTTATTTATTTAAACAAACGGTTATAATTATTGAACTGAATTTATTATTGTGATTGAAATTCTCTAACAATTTGGAAAGCTTTGACTAATTTAAGCTATTATGAGATGTTCACTTGTGCAATGGATTGTCCAGTATAACTATACGCAATAGGCATTGGGCCACTAAATGAGTGGTGACAGGCCTATTGAAATAGTTATTCCTTTGGTATATTGTTCACTAAAAATTATCATGTTTTTAAAAATCATAAAGTTTAGAGATTAAAAAAAAAAAGAGAAGTAAATTAGAATGATGAATTTTTGAGACTTTTAAAAATATAATTTTGAGACCTGCATACTTAGGTCCTGCAGGTCTCGTGATATTATCATATACACTTAGGTGTAGGACTAACAAATAAGATAATGATGGATTTATTTAAATGATTTTTCATTTAATATATTGTGTACTAAAAATCACTAAGTCGTGCTTCACTTCATGGATGAAATGAGATCTTTTCATAAATAATGATACAAAGACATGCATGTAAAGGTGTTACCCTGTCAACGGATGCCCGACTTAACCAAGAAGGGGTCTCTTCTTTTATGTTTTGGAGTTTAGACTTGATTGTAAATTATATCCAACTAGGCCGGTAAATGGACTCAGGTCGGCCCGAATTGATAGGATAATTGGACGGTCTGCGGCCTGGCCCAATAATCAAGAGTCCGGTTAGCCTTGGATCTGACCTAGCCCAATCGAGCTATCGGATTGGCTGCGGCCCAATAAAGGCCCGTTTGTTACAAGATATATTAGGTTTAGGAATGATCTTTGATCTATTTGTCCTCATAGAAAAAATATAAAGTTTATCTAAATTTAAAGAAATTATGAGAACTTAAACCTTTATTTCGAAAAACTCTCTATTTGTAGTTGATGTGATTTTAATTTACTCGTAAGTGTACGAAGCAGTTTATAGTATAGAGTATGAATGCGAGGTCGTACCCAAGGGAAACCGATAAAATATATGTATGAAATAGAAGATGGTATTATTAAAATAATGTGATTTAGGGAAATAATTTTCTAAAACATATAGTTATAATTTTAATTTAGAACAAAAAATTGTTTTGATGAATTTTGAGAAAGAATAAAATAATTCAAGAATAAATAAATTGTTTACATAATCTACAATGGAATCGGGTCAAACATCGAAGCAGCATGTTATCCGATTAAAAAAACAAAAACATGGCCTAGACTATGAAATATTCTGGAATTATTAAATATAATTCAAGTTTCTTATTTAATAAAATTCTAATTAGAATAATTATGTCTTCCATTAAATCGGAATTTTCCAAATCAAGCCTTAGGCTTGAGCGGGTTTTAAACTTGTGTTTCCCAAATCTAAAACAACCGTTCTTGATAAGAACCTTAGACTGGAGAGACGGCAAGTCCCACTGATCCTAAAAGGGGTTCTACTTTTCCTTGAAAAATCCTCAAATTAATTTGTTTCATAAAGTTCTTAAAAAGAATTAAAATAAAATTAAAAATCATCATTATTTAATATTTAATAATTGAGAATACTATACATCTAAACAAACTGCCATGAATTTTATTTAAAAATTCGGAACTAAAATACAATTCTTTTGGACTTTATATAAAAAATAAATAAAATAACTTACAAGAAATTATTTATTTTTCTTTTCTGTCTTTTGGTCGTCCAACTTTAGTCCCTTCAATGTCTTGCCCGGTTCAACCTTCAATGGACCCAGACACTTGAATTTATAGGAGAGAAAGGATGAGATAAGGGATCCTTCAAACTCAACCGGGATAAGACCCATTTCAAAATCAAATTCAAATTCAGCCGGGACGAGCCTTGTCTTTCTATCCTCTCCGTTCGGCTAACTCTATCTCTTCTCTTCTTTATCTTTCTATCTCTCATCTCATCCAAATCTCTCTTGAAACCCAGTTGCTACCCGGCAGCTGTTTCTTCATCTGCCTCTCTTTGCTGATTGGCTCTATCTTACCCTCATCCTCTCTTATCTGGATCGGATAACTCCCAACTAGCTGCCCTTCTTCTGCTGCTATCTTCTCAGCTGGCTGCCCTTCTATCTCTTCCTTATCTCTTCTTTTGGCTGACTCTTATCTTTGCTGCTACACGGTTCAGCTGCCACCTCTTCTCTGCTTCGCGCCTCTATCTTCTGTTGAGTTTCAAAAACAGTGGAAACTCAGCTCTCTGATCTCTTCCGATTATCTCTCTTTCAGCTGGCAACTCATCTGCTTCTTATCTTATCTTCCCTTTCACTCCTTAGCCGGATTTGCTCTGTTCTTAGGTTCAAAAACTCTTCCTAATCCTCATCTCTTATCTTTTCTCAGCAGATCAGTTCAGTCACTGCCTTATCTCTCCCAAAGCTTATCCCTTCTCTGCTTATCTTCTTGAAAACCAGCTGCTTTGTTCTTATTCTCCTCTGATCTTCCGTTCCTCTTCCTTCTTCCTGCCGTAGAGGCAAAGGCAGTGATATCCGGAACCATCAGTGCTGGTGTCTGCAGAAAGCGTCCTGGATTTCCCATTCCGCCATCAACGGCTGCGAATGGCTGTAACGCCTCCACCAACACGGCAACACTGCAGCTGCTGCTTCTGGGCCTGTTCATGCCTCTGCTCGGACTGCTGCTGTGTTTGGCTTCAGCTGGCTATCGGTCACTGCTGCTGCTGCCTCTGTGTACAGTGTTGGTTGCTGTCATCTGTCCCTTCCTCCTGGCCTTGCATGGCAGACCGTTCTCAGTTGGCTGCCCACCTTCTTCCTTTGAACCTCAGACTTCAAATTTGTCAGCAGTAGACTCTGCTGCTGCCATTGGTTACAACTGCTGGCTCTTCTCATCTCTGCTCGCTGCTGTTCATGTGGGCAGCAAACCGATGCTGCTACCGCTGGCTTCAGCTGCTCCATCTCTGCTGGCTGCTGTTTGCTCGGCTGCTGCTTGGGCGGAACAGATCTGGTCTCAGCTGACTGGCAGCTGCTTCTTCTCCCTTGGCTGCTATCGGTCGCTGCTATGCTCATCTCAGCTGGTTTCAGCTGCTCTTCTGTAATCTGACCCACGTCTTCTCAGCTGGTTGCTGCTCTGTATCTCAGCTGGCTGCCTCCTTCTTCTCTGTTTCTCCCATAAGTCCTGTAACCAGATAAAGAAAAGAAAACATAGAAAAGAAATGGTAATAGTTTCTTTAGGCTTTCTTTCATGTGCCGGGCACCCCGATCGACAGTAAATGAGAAGGGTTGGTAAATGAGACTCAACTTTCACTCGAATAAAATTTAAACATGAGTGTAGAAGGAAAACTTAATCTACCCATTCTGAAGGTGATATCGACTGGATTTTTTACTTTAGCCATTTTTTTATCATTTTTATTTTCTTTTCTTGTATTTTTCAAAATAAACGATAAAACTAAAAACAACATTTAAACATATCTAATATTTATAAAAT
Organism: Chimonanthus praecox; assembly: GCA_022113865.1. Lineage (NCBI taxonomy): Eukaryota > Viridiplantae > Streptophyta > Magnoliopsida > Laurales > Calycanthaceae > Chimonanthus > Chimonanthus praecox. Next base: position 29,165,487 of record CM039086.1, read on the forward strand.
AAGGACTAATTAATCTAATATGAAGGCGTAAAATTGTAATTTTACGGTGTTCATCAAATACCCCCAAACTTAGATTTTGTTAGTCCTCGAGCAAAACTAAAACTAAAAACTAAAAACAGAAAATTAAAATCCTAAATGATACCACTTTCGTTGGCTCTCTCGATTGCATTTAGCATATGCAACAAGCCTTTAAACCCCTAGCTCACCATTAGTGGACGAGTTATAGTCTCGTGAGGATTTCCAATGATGATACTCACAAACATCAAATCTTTTTTTTTTTTCAGCAAAAACACATAGCCAAAAATCTAAACATCATACAACTCTAAAATTTGTTTTACAAGACTTATACTCGGAGTGTTGTGTGTGATAGTCATTATTAAGACAGTCTTCTTTTTCCAAATTGACACAAGTTTTATAACCACGATTAGAAAATACGCTTTGACTTCAATCCTCACCAGATATATCATTCAGAAAGACTAACGCTCAAAGGTGGGTTTATTTTCTCTCAAGGTGAGTAGAGTTTACGTTTTCAAATCAAAGTTCTCACATATGTTTTAAACAAAGACGGCATAGATGAAGAAAATAATTGATCTCATGATTAGATGCCACTTTCCTAAGAACGTTGAGTCAAACACCTTTATTTTTCCTCTTCTATTCTCTACATGAAATACCTTATTTAGACTTAGGATCAATATAACTTTCTAATAGGACGAAACGAGGCTTAGGACTGGGTCATATCAAAGAAGGGCTAAAAGACTCTAAAAATTTACATTTTCATAAGAAAAGGTTAGAGGTCTTCATAATATGAGCGGGATATTTTTCCTCTAATATTTGTCACTTTTTTTTTTTAACATCCCATTTTGACGTATGGATGTTTTTTCAGCATTTTTTTTTTAAACAAACCTCTTTTCTTTTCTTTTTCAACATCCCTCTTTGATGTATGGATGTTCCCATGTTTATTTTCTCTTTTATTTTCATTTTTTAGTGAATTCTATCCCAAAGTCTTCCCTAACCTTTTCTCATATGATGATAGGTAATGGATATAAAATTTTGGCTCAAACTCCATGTCTGGAGTTGGGTATGGAAGATATGGCTAGTCAATAAAAGAGGCTATATTAGGCTCAAATAGGGAACTATCAAGATGGAATGACCAAAATAGGTGGGCTTGAAAGCTCAAACGGTCCAAAATAGCCTATATCCTATCCTAAGCTTCATAAGATGATTTCTTTATTTTGAATAAATTCAGAAAAATTTCAGGTGTAATAACTCAATTTTGATGGCGTTCTTAGTAATATGACCAAAACAATGATAATGAGATCACTCAACGACTCAATGCGCTTATCAAAGAAATAAGAATTTACTTATAACCCTCAGAATGATAGAATGGCTCTAAAACTCACTGGGTTTAAGTCTCCACTAGTATTCCTCTGGTGATCACTCGACTCATGAAAATTTTTCTTTTTCAGACTAACATTAATATGACTGTGTACATGTACTTCCGAGCATAAATCCTATAAAAATCTTTCTGGAAAAGTATGATATAAAGATTTTTATTTACATATTAATGCTAAAAGATATATATGACTCTTTTTACGTCAGATTGTCAAGACGCATGATTTTCTTAGACCTAAATTGACATTCTTGTTAAGTACCAAGGTGTCTCAGCTTTTGCCTACTCTACCCTTAAAAGATTAAGCCTGTCTTTCTTTGCCTAAGAAAATTATGACTAGTTTAACGTCAGATTGTCAAGACGTTTATAGTCCCCTAAGCGAAAATCAATAGTTCTTTGGACACCAAGGAGTCTCAGTCTTTCCGGACTTACTCTACCTTTGACTAAATCCAAATAAATCTGTCTATTTTCACTAATAGGTCTATGTTTTGTTTTGCTGCTGTCACACAACGAACTCCTTGTTCAGATATTTTTCCATTACAATTCCCACGTCCATATTTGTGACAGATTCCTAACCTCTTAGCTTTCCTCTTTGCAGCCAGAGTGCTTCGACCACAAAGAGGTCTGGGTTGCTCCTCTTGGATTTCCAGCTTCCTCCTCACCCTCATAGCTAAGGAAACGGTTTTCCTACACAAGTCTGGAGGAACATGTGTTCTAGACAGACACAAAGCGAAGACAAAAATTCGACCGTCTACGTGCATGACTCCTATCCAGTTCTTTAACGTTTGCTGGTCACAAAGACAAAACAGATGAATTTTTTTTTTTAAATGGTAAATGACCTCAGTACCTCCAAACTTAAATTGAATATTGTCCTCAATATTCCCTAATTGACACTGGCCAGGTGTAAAAGAAGAAATATTTAGAAAACGAACAATCGGGGTTCGGACATACCTAGGAATGCATGAGGTGCAAAATGGACCAAATAAAGAAATGCTAAACTGACTCAATGAAAACCTAAACTAGACACTGAAGATTCAGACGGACTCAGACATAGACAGATGGATATGTGGGTTTGGGTAATGGAAATGATGAAGATGGGTAGGTGAGTGAATGGGTATGGATCCTCAAATCAGTCCTGATACACAGGATCAGCTAACTCGACCTCGGTCTCTTCTTCAGGAATGGGAAACGATAAAAATGGATTTAATCGTTGCCCATTAACTTTGAATGCACGACCACTCGTAGGATGCCTGATTTCTACTGCCCCATGTGGGAATACGAATGAAACAATGAATGGACCTATCCATTTGGACCTTAACTTTCCAAGAAAAAGATGCATCCTTGACTCGTACAACAAGACCTTCTGACCAACTGTAATTTTTTTCTCAATATGTGTTTGTCATGAAACACTTTCAACCGGTCTTTGTACCTTTTAGCCTTGTCATAGGCTTCATTTCGTAATTCCTCCAGCTCAACAAGCTGAAGTTTCCGATGTTGTCCAGTAGAGTTTAGAGCAAAATTGAAAATTTTAATTGCCCAATAGGCTTTGTGCTCTAGCTCGACCGAAAGATGACATGTCTTCCCATAAACCAGACGGTAGGGTGACATTCCTATAGGCGTTTTGAAAGTTGTACGGTATGCCCATAGTGCGTCAATGAGTCTGGAAGACCAATCTTTCCGATTTGGATTGATTGTCTTCTGGAGAATACGCTTAATCTGTCTATTCGAAACTTCCATTTGGCCACTTGTTTGTGGGTGATAAGGAGTAGCCACTTTATGCGTCACCCATATGATTTTAGCAAATTAGCAAATGGGCGATTGCAAAAGTGTTTACCCCCATCACTCACTAATGATGGTTCGTGGAATTCCAAATCTAGAGAAACATTTTCTTTAATGAAGCGGAGGACAACCTTGTGGACATTGGTTTTGCATGCCACCGCTTCAACCCATTTTGACACATAGTCAACCCCTAAAAGGATATACTGATGGCCAAAAGAATTAGGAAATGATCCCATGAAATCGATGCCCCAAACATAAAAATGTTCAATGGTTAGGATGGGGTTTAAAGGCATCATATTTATACGGAAGATACTTCCCAATCTTTGACACCTATTACATGAGACACAAAAAGTATGGGTATCTCGAAACATGGAGGGCCAATAAAATCCACACTGCAAGATTTTTGCAGTTGTCTTTCTTATACTAAAATGCCCTCCACAGGCCTGGTCATAGCAGAAACTTATGACACATTTTTGCTCTTTTTCTGGGACACAACGACGAATGATTTGGTTCGCACAGTGTTTAAACAGATAAGGGTCATCCCAAATAAAACTTTTGACCTGGACCAGAAACTTAAACCTATCTTTCTTAGTCCAATGCGGGGGCATTTGACTAGTAACAAGATAGTTCACAATATCCGTAAACCATGGTACTTGAGACACTGACATGAGTTGCTCATCAGGGAAGGACTCAGTGATAGGACGAGTCTCATCAGTAAACTCAGTTATCAATCTAGACAAGTGGTTTGCTACTACATTCTCGGAACCTTTCTTGTCTCGGATTTATATATCAAACTCTCTTGTTGTAGCAATATCCATCGGATCAGGCGAGACTTAGCATCTTTCTTAGAAAGAAGATACTTAAGTGCTGTATGATCGGAATAGATAATGACCTTCGATCGCACTAAGTAGGATTAAAACCTATCTAGTGAAAAACAACTGCCAACAACTCTTTCTCCGTGGTGGAATAATGGAGCTGAGCATCCTTGAGAGTTTTGCTAACATAGTAGATAACATGAGGCAACCCGATTTAACCTTTGTCCTAAAACGGCTCCGACTGCATAATCGGAGGCATCACACATTATTTCAAAAGGGACAGACCAAACAGGTGGTTGTATTATCGGAGCGGCGGTCAGAGCGATTTTCAATTTTTCAAAGGCTTGAACGCACTCATCATCAAAATCGAAACTAGCATCCTTGGTTAAGAGTTTACAGAGAGGTTTTGAAACTTTACTGAAATCTTTTATAAACCTCCTGTAAAAACCAGCATGACCTAAGAATGACCTGATCTCTCTAATGGTTTAGGGTCTTGGTAACTTAGAAATCAGGTTGACCTTTGCCTTGTCCACTTCGATACCCGTTTCAGAGATAATGTGCCCTAGTACTATGCCCTTTTTCACCATAAAGTGACATTTTTCCCAATTCAATACCACGTTCTTTTCTTGGCACCTGATTAGTATAAGGCTTAGATTGTGCAGGCACTGGTCAAAAATGGACCCAAACACAGAGAAGTCATCCATGAAGACTTCTAGGAAACTTTCGACCATATCGGAGAAAATACTGATCATGCACCGTTGAAAAGTGGCTGGTGCATTGCACAATCCGAATGGCATACGACGATATGCAAACGTACCGAATGGACATGTGAAGGTGGTCTTCTCCTGATCCTCAGGAGCAACGTAGATCTGGTTATAGTCGGAATAACCATCAAGGAAACAATAAAATGCATGACCGGCTAACCGTTCAAGCATCTGATCGATGAACGGAAGAGGAAAATGGTCATTTCGAGTGACAGTGTTCAGCTTACGGTAGTCAATGCAAACTCTCCAACCCGTTTGGATGCGGGTTGGCACCAACTCATTATCCTGATTTTTTACTACCGTAACACCCGATTTCTTAGGTATAACCTGTATCGGACTCACCCATTTACTATCAGAGATCGGGTAGATAATACTCATCTCAAGAAGTTTTAAAATCTCAGCTCTTACCACATCCTGCATCGCCGGATTTAACCGTCTCTGTGGTTCTCTGGATGTCTTGGAATTTTCTTCCAAGTGAATTTTATACATGACCATAGAGGGCTAATTCCTTTGAGATCGGCAATGGACCATCCAATAGCTTCACGGTGATCTCTTAAAATAGCAAGGAGTTTAGACTCCTGCTCAGAAGTTAAATTGGAAGCTATGATCACAGGTAAATTTCTGATGGTCCAAGATAAGAATATTTAAGTGTCTTAGGAAGTTGTTTGAGCTCTAACTTTGGTGGCTTCTCAGTAGAGGGAATCGGAACAGATTGACTAATAGGGAGAGGTTCGAATTTGGAGAACCTTCGCACATATGGAGATGCGTCAAATATTTCGTTCACTTCTTATTTACCATCTTCATTGAAGTCTGTGCTAAACGTGGACACAATCTTCTCAAATGGGTCATCACAAATGAAGTGAAAAGGAAGGACTCTTGGACAGAACTCTGGATCATGTTAACCTCGCAAGGATCGTCTGTGCAAAAAGGTTGTCGACATAAGCCAAACACATTGAGTTATGTCTTCAAATCTCCAAACGACAACTTAAGCATACCATTTTGGCAATTGATAACAGCTTTCGCGGTGGCAAAAAATGGTCGTCCTAAAATAACCAGAATGTGCCCACTTTCGTTCTGAACTGGTTGTGTATCTAGCACAACAAAATCGACCGGAAAGTAGAATTTGTCTACTTTCACCAGAACGTCTTCTATACACCCCTCGAGATTTTTACAAAGCGGTCAGCTAACTGTAGTGTGATAGGAGTTGACTTAAGCTCTCCCAGCCCCAATTGCTCATAAACGGAGTATAGCAGTAGGCTAACACAAGCTCCCAAATCTAGTAAGGCCCTTTCAACTTCATATGTGCCAATGATGCATGCAATGGTTGGGCACCAGGGTCCTTATGTTTAATTGGGAACGGTTGTTGGAGGAGAGCACTCACATTTTCTGCTAGAAATGCCTTTACGGGAACATTAGTTCTCCGTTTCGCCGTACAGAGGTCTTTAAGAAACTTAGTGTATGAGGGTATTGATTGATGGTGTCTAATAGAGGTATGTTGATATTGACATTTTTGAAGACCTCTAATATGTCACCATAAGGTACCCCTTGCTTAGTGATGAGCCTCTGAGGGTACGGAGCCCTAGGTACGTATGTTTTTCTAGCAGATGGATCCGGTTCGTTTTGGACTGGGGATGAACTAGATGGGTCATCCTGATGCTTGGAATGACCAGTGGTCTGGTTTCGTAGGTAATTTCACTTTATTATACCTGTCTGGATCTCAAGGCAATAATGGAGTTAGCGTCTTCTGGATTAGACGATGAAACTTCATTTTGGCCCTTGGGGTTTGGGATAGGCTGACTGGGAAATTTACCTTTCTCCCTATCTCCTATTTCGGTGGCTAATTGCCCAAACTGTGTCTCAAGCTTGTGGATAGCCTGCTGGGTAGACTGTGATGTGAATTTTAAATTACTCGCAAGCGTACGAACCGATTTATAGCATAGAGTATGAGTGCGAGGTCGTACCCAAGGGAAATCTACAAAATATATGTACGAAATAAAAAATCGCACTATTTAAAAATGATGTGATTTAAGGAAATAATTTTCTAAAACAATTAGTTATAATCTTAATTTAAAACAATGAATAGTTTTGATGAGTTTTTGAGAAAAAGAAAAATAAATCAAAAATAAATTTTTTACATAATCTACAATGGAATCGGGTCAAGCATTCGAATTACCATGTTATCCGATTTAAAAACAAAAGCATGGCCTAGACTATGAAATATTCTGGAATTATTAAACATAATTCAAGTTTCTTTTTTAATAAAAATTCTAATTAAAACAATAATTAAATCGGGATATTTCAAATCAAGCCTTAGGCTTGAGCGGGTTTTAAACTTGTGTTTCCCCAATTCTAAAACAACCGTTCTTGATAAGAACCTTAGACTGGAGAGACGGCAAGTCCCACTGATCCTAATAGGGGTTCCATTTCATTGAAAAAAATCCTCAAATTAATTTGTTTCATGAAGTTCTTAAAAAGAATTAAAATTAAATTGAAAACCATCATTATTTAATATTTAACAATTGGGAATAGCATACATCTAAATAAACCGCCATGAATTTTATTTAAAAATTCAGAAATGAATTACAATTCTTTTGGACTTTAAATAAAATAAAATAAAATAACTTACAAGAAATTATTTTTTCCTTCTGTCTTTCAGTCGTCCAATTCCAGCCTTCAATGTCTTGCCCCGTTCAACCTTCAATGGATCCAGACACTTGAATTTATAGGAGAGAAGGGATAAGATAGAGGGTCCTTCAAATTCAGCCGGGATAAAACCCATTTAAATTCAAATACCGTGTAAGCCTCTCTTTTATCCCGCTCTTCTCTATCGGCTAATCGCTTCACCCCATCTATCTTTCAATCCCAACTGCACAGCTGACTCTATCTTATCTCTTCTTCTCCTTTCTTATCCTTCTCATCTTTGAAATTGAAACCCAGTGCACGGATGGCTCTTTATCTTATCTCTTCTTCTCTTATCCTCTCTTCCCTTTCTCTCCTTAGCCGGATTTGCTCTCTTCTTAGGTTCAAAAACTCTTCCTAATCCTTCATCTTATCTGCTGCTATTCTCTCTTATCTTGATCGGATAACTCCCCAACTGACTGCTTATCTTTTCTTTCAACCGATTCTTCTCTCTTATCTTATCCCTTCCTTATTTTTTTGAAAACCAGCTGCCTCCTTATCTTATCTTTCTTTTTCAAATTGAAACCAGCTGCTACATGGCAGCTGGTACACGGCTCAGCTGCCTTTCTTAATCTCTGCCGATCTCAACTGCTCCTCCTTACCATTTATGGATTCCGACGTCCACCCGAATCTGCTCGAACTGGCTGATTTCTCTGTTTGGTTCACTCGGCTACATGCTCGGACTGCTGTGTACGGTGTTGCCCAGATTCGGCTGTTGCCTCTGCTCTAGCCGTTCCATCTCTCCTGGTTGCCGTGTCACTGCTCTGCTGTGTTGTTGCTTCAACTGGCTGCTGTATTGCACTCAGTTCAGGTGGCTGCCTCTGGCTTCACTTTTCCTGCTGCTCTTCGTTTTAGCCGTGTCAGCTGCTACTCTTCGTTTTCCACTGCTGGTTGCCGTCGGTCACTGCCCCCTGCTCACAGCTGGCTGCTCTGCTGGTTTCAGCTGGTTGCTATGCACCGTCTCAGCTGCTGCTCTGCTGTATGCACTCTCGGTTGCTGCCTTCAGTTGGCTGCTCTCTGCTTGCTGCTCCTTGCTGCTGCTTGCTCGGCTGCTGCCTGCTACCGATGCTTCTGCCTCTCAGCTTCGCCTCCTCTCTCAGACTGCTGCTCGGGCGGAACTGCTGTCATTGGGCGCTGGCTGCTCTCTGCTTTCATCATCTGCAACTACCTCTGCTCTACACGGTTCACTGCCGCTGCTGCTCTGCATGGCTGCGGCTCGGGCTGAACAGATGTGGTCTCAGCTGACTGCTGTGTCACGGTGCTGGCTACAGCTGCTGTGTCTGTTGGTTGCAGTTCTTGTTGCTCTGCCTCTGCTGCAATCTTCTCTTCTTTCGGCTCTGCTCGGATTGCCAGCTTTTCATGGCTGCCCTTCTTTCTCTTCTCTGATGCCGATCTCAACTGCTGCCGTCTGTTTGGTTCAGCCGGCTGTCTCTGCATACAGTGCTGGCTGTCGTTTGGGCGGAACCTTGCTGCTGCCGTTCAGCTCTGCCTCTGCTCTCTTCAGGTGGCTGTGTGGCGGCCTGCTCTGCTGCTTCAGCCGGCTGCCTCTGTTCGGACTGGCTGCTATTCACCTCAGCTGGCTGCTGTTCAGCAAGCTGTTCTCTTCAGCGGGCTGCTTCAGCGTGTGCGGTGTTGCTGCTGACTTCCCGGCTGTGTATGTCTGCAGTCGGTGAGCAGCAGACGGATTCTGTTGCACTCAGTCTCTGGGCGCTGGCTGCAGCTGTGTGCGGTGTTGGTTGCTCGCCTTGCTGCTTCAGCCACTCCTTCTCTAATAATTCCTGCAACCAAATAAACGAAAAGAATAGAGAAGAAATAGAAATAGAAAAAGAAATGGTAAGGTTTTTCTTCAGGTGACGGGCATCCCGATCGACAATAAATGAGAGGGGTTGGCCGATAAAACTCGACTTTCACTCGAATTTAGAAAATGAAATATTAATTACACGAGTGTAGAAAGTTATAGGTTCTGAGACCCAACTGGTTTAACCAATTTGACCTGACCATTTTAAAATTGATGTCGACCGTATTTTTGACTTTTTATCATTTTTATTTTTATTTTCTTTTTCTTTTTTTATATTTCCCAAAATAAACTATAAAACTAAAAACAACCCTAAACATATCTAATATTTCTAAAATAAGGACTAATTAATCTAATATTAAAGGGTAAAATTGTAATTTTACGGTGTTCATCAAACTGCATGAATTGTTGCAACGTATCCTCGAGAGAGGGCTTACGTTGTTGAGATGGACCAGATTGATAAGACTGATTTGACTGGGCTGGATGACTTTGAGATGGTGGAATGGTTGGTTTTGAGGTGGTTGGTATGGTGGACCTTGATATTGAGGGGGTCCTTGACCTACTGGAGGTTGATTCTGGCGCTAAGAAAAATTGGGATGTTCCGCCAATTAGGATTGTATGTGGCAGAGAAAGGAGTTCCCTGCTGTCTCCCAAAATTATTGAGTGCGTTGGCCTGTTCGGTTGAGCACTCAGTGTTAGGTCCAAAGGCAGGACAGTTTTGGGCAGTGTCCTAAGTTAGAACACATCGCGCAAACCTCTACATTCAATCCTAATGTTGGGTTCATCGCCTGAATCATCGCTAACGTATCGATTTTCTTTGTTAAGTTTGCGATTGCAAGCTTAACATCTAAGTCGGTACTAACTTCATATAAACCTCCTCTTTTTGAGGTTTGGGCTTAATTATCTCTTTTGGAGAAGTCCCATCATTGAGAACTTTCTGCCAAAGTTTATAAGAAGTTCCATCAATTGGTTGCAGTTAGCATAAAAAATTCCCCACCCTTCATAGACTCGACCATTGTGCGGTTTGATATGGTTAAACCATCATAAAAGAATTGCACGAGTCTTCCCGTTTCAAAACCGTGGTGGGGACATTTATTCAACGTATCTTTGAATCTTTCCCATGATTCATAGAATTGTTCACCCTCTTTCTGATTAAAATTTGAAATTTCTTTCTTGAGGGCGTTAGTTTTAGATATAAGGAAGAATTTATTCAAAAATTTGTTGGCTAACAGATCCCAAGTTGTGATGGAATTTGAAGGTAGAGAATTAGGCCAAGATTTCGATTTTTCTTTAAGAGAAAAAGGAAATAATCGAAGTTTGATGGATTCATCAGAGATGCCTTGGAGTCTGATGGTGGCGCAGATTTCTAAAAATTCTTTGATGTATAGGTAAGGGTCCTCATGATCAAGTCCATGAAATGCGGGTAGAAGTGTAATAGGGCTGGTTTGAGTTCAAAGGCTACATTAGTTGGTGGGACAACTATGCTTGATGGTGTATTAGGAGAGATGTGAAAATAATCTTGGAGGGTTTCTCTTTCGACTCTTTATTCGGCCATTTTAGGTGATGGTGGTGGTGATAGAGTTAGACTGTCTATGACTGAGCTACACTGAGATCCGGACACAATGATCGGTTAATCGACAGAAGACTTGACTCGAACTAGACGATTGTGTGAATCACGATACCAATATTTCATACACAAACAAGATCATTCATGTTCACCCAAATTCATACAAGAAGAATGCCGCCTAAATCTAAATTTGAATTGTAATAATGCAATCAATTTTTTTTATTGGGACCCTAAGGATTATTCCTAGACTTGCTCCTACTTTTCTCTCCAAATAATCTAAGTCTCCGATGAAAGCTTAACCACAATCATGGCCAGGTAAGTTCCCAGGTAAGTGGGAGCACACGGCATCTGCATTTCTACTTATCCTTAGGCTCTTTACACCTTGGTGACAGAACTAATCCTAAATACCATGATTGAAGAAAAAATATTCACCGGTTACAAAAATTAATTTAGATTAAAAAGGTTCCTATTGAGCATGAAACCCTAAAATTTAGCCTAATGGTTCCTTAATTGGTTTTATTAGGGAAGTGTATGAACCAATTTTACTAATCTTATTTTTCTAAATATTGTGAAAATGCAGTCCTAAATTACCATACAACATTCAAATCAATATACAAACATTAATAAAACAATCTAAACTAATGCATTAATACTAACAACCTAGATGCATGGACAGATTAAATGCAAGCAATAATAACAAACACCCTAAATAAATTTATATGAATGCATGACATATATAAAATAAAAAGAAAAAATTAAAAACTCACATTAGCCTTTTATGCGTATTTTCAGCAATTTTTTTTTTAAGCGCGCAATTTAAAGCTCTTTAGCGCGTTGTACATATCTCCATTTATTTTTAAGCGCGGCGTAATTAAAATTCCTACAAACAGGCAATAAAAACTTTGGTGAAGATTCTGATTCAAATAAATAAAAAAAAATTAAAAAAAATGAAATGCATGATACTAATCTAAGTGCAATTGTCCTAAAGTTACAACTAATGGAAGAAATATAATATTTGTAACCTAAAAAGAATTTTAAATTAAGTCAAGGTTATGAAAATTGTACTCCACCCCATTAAATCAAAACTTTATTTCAAAATTATATTTTTTTATTTTTTTTATTTTAATTAAAAATAAATAAATAAATAAATAATTCCTAAGTTAGATGAAATTCTAAATTAAGACATATCTGCAGTATTAGATTTATTTTCAAAAATCACATAATCTAATGGCACACAATTTTATTTCGAGATTTCCCCAGCAACGGCGCCAAAACTTGATGTGATTTTAATTTACTCGCAAGCGTACGAACCAGCTTATAGTATAGACTATGAGTGCGAGATTGTACCAAAGGGAAACCGACAAAATATATGTATGAAATAGAAGAAGGCATTATTAAAATAATGTGATTCAGGGAAATAATTTTCTAAAATATATAGTTATAATCTTAATTTAGAACAATAAATTGTTTTGATGAATTTTGAGAAAGAATAAAATAATTCAAGAATAAATAAATTGTTTACATAATTTACAATGGAATCGGGTCAAACATCGAAGCGGCTGTTATCCGATTAAAAAAAACAAAAACATAGCTAGACTATGAAATATTCTGGAATTATTAAATATAATTCAAGTTTCTTATTTAATAAAATTCTAATTAGAATAATTTTGTCTTCCATTAAATCGGAATTTTCCAAATCAGCAGAGAGGGGCAGATGAAGAAACAACTGTCGGGTAGCAGCTGGGTTTCAAGAGAGATTTGGATGAGATGAGAGATAGAAAGATAAAGAAGAGAAGAGATAGAGTTAGCCGAACAGAGAGGATAGAAAGACAAGGCTCGTCTCGGCTGAATTTGAATTTGATTTTGAAATGGGTCTTATCCTGGCCTGAGTTTGAAGGATCTCTTATCTCATCTATACTCTCCTATAAATTCAAGTGTCTGGGTCCATTGAAGGTTGAACCGGGCAAGACATCGAAGGGACTGAAGTTGGACGACCAAAAGACAGAAGAGAAAAATAAATAATTTCTTATAAGTTATTTTATTTATTTTTAAGAAAAGTCCAAAAGAATTGTATTTCAGTTCCGAATTTTTAAATAAAATTCATGGCAGTTTGTTTAGATGTATGTTATTCCCAATTATTAAATATTAAATAATGATGGTTTTTAATTTTATTTTAATTCTTTTTAAGAACTTTATGAAACAAATTAATTTGAGGATTTTTCAAGGAAACCAGTTACAAAATCCATCGTGATATGCTCCCACTTCTATTCAGCCACTTCCAAAGGTTGCATCTTTCCGCCAGATCGTTGATGTTCCGCCTTCACTTGTTGACAAGTTAGGCACTTGGACATAAAATCAACTACCTCGTGCTTCATACCTTTCCACCAGAAAAGTCGCCGCAAGTCACGATACATCTTCGTACCACCAGGATGCACCGCAAAGCGAGATCGATGAAAGTGATCAAGCACCTTTCTCCTGCACTAGTCCGACTTTGGCACAAACAGTCTATTTTTGAAAGTCGGACTTCTGTCCGCTTTGATTTTCCAATCCTCTAGAGTCGCTTCTCCTGAAAAATGAGTCGCCAACTCCTTTGCTTCTAGGTCGCTCTGTTGTCCTTCCAACATCAATCTAACTACCTCGGGTTGCAGAACCAAACTATGGATTCTTGCTGACCCGCTTCCTTCGATCAGCTCCAGATCGTACTCGGACAGAATTTCGAGCATCTTCCACTACAAGGATGCCATCCTCGCCACATCGCTGTGAGACTTCCGGCTCAAGGTGTCAGCCACTACGTTGGCTTTCCCTAGGTGATAAGAGAGACTGAAGTCATAATCTCGCAGGTAATCCATCCATCTTCGCTGCCTCATATTCAAGTCTTTCTGAGTGAAGATATACTTGAGACTATGGTGATCAAAAAACACATTGAACTTCTCACCATATAAGTAATGTCTCCACAACTTTAACGAGAATACAACAGCTGCCAACTCCAAATCATGAGTTGGGTAGTTCTGCTCAGGTCCCTTCAATTGCCTGGAACCATAAGCTACTACCTTCCCCTCTTGCATCAGCACACAACCCAAACCAAACTTGGACGCGTCGCAATAAACATCGTAACCTCGTCTTTGCTCGGGTATCACCAACACTGGAGACGTCGTCAACTTCTCCTTCAGTTCCTGGAATGCTTTCTCACAAGCTTCGCTCCACTCGAACTTGACGTTCTTCCTCGTCAGCCGAGTCATCGGTACCCGCGATCTAAGAGAAGTGCGGGATAAAATTTCGGTAATATCCTGCTAATCCCAGAAAGCTCTGGATCTCGAACACGTTCTTGGGACTCTCCCAAGTCTTCACGGTCTCTACCTTCGCTGGATCTACCGAGATTCCTCTTAGAGACACCACATGTCCAGAAACTGCACTTGAGTCAACCAAAACTCACACTTGCTCAGTTTAGCAAACAGCTGATGCACCCGAAGAGTCTGAAGAACAATCCGTAGATTACTCTCATGCTCCTCCTCTGATGACGAAAAGATCAAGATATCGTCGATGAAGACTATCACGAACTTTCGTAGATATGGTCGAAACACGCGATTCATCAAGTCCATGAACATGGCTGGCGCGTTCGTCAAACCAAAGGGCATCATAACAAACTCGTACAAGCCATACTGCGTCCGAAAAGCAGTCTTTGGAATGTTTTCCTCTCATGATCCGCAACTGATGGTAACCCGACCTCAAATCGATTTTCGAAAAACACTTCGATCCCCTCAAAAGATCAAAGAGGTCGTCTATTCTAGGCAACGGATACTTATTCTTAATAGTTACCTGGTTAAGCCGCCGGTAATATATGCACATCCTCATCTATCCATCCTTCTTTTTCACAAAGAGAGCAGGTGCGCCCCACGACGAGTTGCTCTGACGGATAAAGCCAAGACTAAGAAGCTCTTCTACCTGCGTAGCTAGCTCTCTTTGCTTTGCCGACGCCATCCGATAAGGTGCCATGGAAATTGGAGATGTTCCTGGCTGTAGGTCTATAACAAACTCTATCTCTCAGCGTGGAGGTAGCCCAGTCAACTGGTTAGAAAAAACATCCATAAACTCACACCACCCGAGGAGCAACATACTCTACACCACCCTACATCTTCCCAACCCATGCTTGCCACCACACTACCGGGATACGCCCTAAGGCCAGAGAAAGTGACTCTCATCCTTTCATAGGGTACCAACTTCTCCATAAACCTCTCACCGGTTGAGGAGACCCCACGAATTCTCCTCTGAGAGCAGTCTATCAAGACCTCAAAAACAGACAACCAATCCATTCCAAGGATAATGTCAAAGTCCGTCATTTCTAAAACCAGAAAATCATAGGACAACTCCACTCCGCTAATCTTCAAAACGCAAGATCTACACTCTTGGTTCACCAAAGCCTTCTTACCCAAAGGTAATACTACCATTAGCGGGTTAACTACTTCTACCAGTTTCAAACCCAATCTAACACAACAAGTTCTAGAGATAAAGGAATGCGAAGCACCGGTATCAAACAACACTCAAGCCAAAAGACTGAAAAGATTAAGGGTACCTTCCATCACAGTGTTCTCCACTGGCTCTTCCTTCTGAGTCCCAATCGAGTAGACTCTCCCTTGATGACGTCCTCGTCCTCTCCCCTGATCGCTCCGAGGTGGTCCGTTCCTCGGTGCCACTGAACCTCTGGAAGCCTGCTGAGAGCTTCTGCCAGCAGACGGTTGCGCCATAGAGAAGGAAACTCTTGCGCCTTACGAAGGTGCCGCTTTACCAGAAAAAGGGCAATCCTTGAACAGGTGCCCGGTCTGCTTGTAGTGAAAGCACGCCTTCTCTCCTCTGGATTGGCAGAACTTGGAAGTATGCCCAGGCTAGTTGCAAGTGTAGCACACGACTGGGCGGGAGTCAGACCGACTTGAGTGACCTGCACTAGGTTGGCTCTTCTTGAAGAATGGCTTCTTCTACTGGTTGAACTTTGCCTTCTTGTTGGAAGAAGGTTTCTGGTGCCGTCGGTGCTACGGTTGATGGAGTCCACCGCTTCCACCTTTGAAGCTCGCTCTATGATCTCCTCCAACGTGTTGAACACTAGGCCTGCCACTTGCCGCTGCAGGAAGGGTCTAAGTCCGTTCTCAAAGTGTTGGATCTTTTCCTCCTCGTTGGCTGCGATCCACGGTACGAACTGCATCAAGTCGATGTAGCGCATGGCATACTGTGACACGGTGTCTGAACCTTGCTGGATATTGAGGAACTCTCTCTTACTCGTTTCCTTCACCGTCTTCGGAAAGTAACGGGCCAAAAGGCAGCAGAGAACTCCTCCCAAGTCATCGGCTTGTGATTACGAACCAAGCTCTTCTCCTCCCACCATTCGTAGGCGTTCCCTTCAAGCTGGTAAGTCGCCAAGGTTACTCGCAAATCGTCAGCGATCGTTAGGGTGTTGAGGATTCGACTAATCTGAGTTAGCCAGTTCCTCGCACCGCTGGGGTCTTCTGTTCCAGAGAAACTAGTCAGGTTCAGACGCTTGAACTCCTTGAGAGCCGAGGTAGCTCTCTCCTCTGGCGTTCGGATTGGCGGACGTCGCATGTTTTCAGCTATCTGCTGTAATGCTTCAACCGCCGCTTGAATCGCCTCGTTGGGTAGGTCACAGGGTGGAAGACCAGTCCTCCTCCTACAGAAATTGGCTCTATTCGCATTGGGTCCTGACATTTGTTATTTACACTTGTAAATATCATTAACCAATTTTAAGATCGTATTAAAGTAAAATACATAAGTTGCAATAATTTTCATTAGAATTCATTCAAAATTCAAATACAAGTATAAGGGTTAGTAGGGTATGAAAAACCCTTCAAAATAACAAAACTCAACCCTTACAAAAACAAACTCCTCGATGCCCCCCTAACAAACACTGATCTAATCTTCCGAAGAAGATCCTGCCTCATCGCCAAAGTAATAGAAGTTGTCCGGACAAGCCTCAGACTTGTGTCCGAACACTCCGCACGTTAGGCAGGGTATAATCACTGGCCCTCCAACATAAGGACAGCTAGTCCTTGCACTCCCGTGTCCGCGGAGTCCGCAAACAGGGCAAATTACACCGGGTGGATAGGGGCAGTAGATATGATTGTGCCTCTCCTGATTGCAGAGCTCACATATATAATCTGGATATCTCCCTCTTCCTCCTCTGGGTCAGCACCAACATGGTACTCTGGGGATGCTACTTCCATCTCCTCTCCAGGTGCAACCTCGTCGAAGTTGGGCATACCGGAGTCATCTGAAGAACTCATGACGATTGGGTCGCTAGCGGTCCCCTGGAAATACTCGGTATTGCCTGACATATCTGTATCACCAAACAAGAAGATGTCAAAAACAATAGCAATAGTAAGGCAAAAACAAGTCTAACTAGGTAGTAACCCATCACAGTCCTAGAGTTGAGCCTACGCTCTGATACCAAGTTGTCACGCCCCGACCCGAAGGGTGGGCCAGGAACGCGACTGATTTTTTTTTTTTTTAAAGATAAATTAAACCACAAGCATACGCAATCTAATTGGGTCGGATCAACAGTTGGGCCCAAGGGTCACACATGACCCCATCATGTGGACTCAGACATGTATCATATGCCTACCCCATAAAATAGACATTAACAACATCAACATTAACAACATCAACACATAGCATAAGAAAATCAACCATTGATTTCAACATGCAAAACATTGTCTCAAATCACTACAAAGGCAACATAGTCTATTACATCAAATTAACACAAATTAAGCACCGCATCCGGTACTTAATAAAAGTCAATGGTTCCAAGAACCAACAGAAATGGATCAGGGCATTCTCATCCGGGGGAATCCCAAAACACTGTTTTAGCTTAATCCCCTAAGCCTGAAAGAGATGGTCCTCCTCCTAGGGTTCATCGCCTGAAAGGTGAGTCGTGTGAGCTAACTAGCCCAGTGAAGGAAATATAACAGTGCAGTTTAAGTAAAGATAAAACAGGTTAGCAACAGTTCAATATCACATGCTTGATAACAATAAACATAATCTCAAGTAATACATCAACATCATCAAATACTGCTATTTTCCACCGTAACGCCTGCCGACTACGCTGAGACCAGTATTAAGTCCCGACACAGTCAAAATACATCCTTGCAAGTACATCTCCGGCTCTAACTTAGCCGATACTGACACCCTTAAGTCAGCAACTGACGACAGCATGGTCTGCCCATGGTTCAGTAGACATAAACCATCTCTAATATGGCCGATATTGGTTCAATAGCCCAGGTACGTGGAAGCAGTCTTACATACTCATACGATCAACATCGTAATATTTCAATCAACATCAGCACTCTTACCATAGTGCATCGTGTATAGGCACATGGGTGGGTTCATCAAAATTGAAACCACCCATTGCTCAATACTTATCTCATCATAAAACCCGTTTACAAAATTTGTAGAGTTAAGTTTCCTCATCGTGATTGTATGGTTACCGGGTATCTGTTCAAACAATACACAAGTGCATAATCAATATACATAACAAATACGTAGTTTTTGAAAATCATACGTTTTCCCACAAAATATTCAGGGTTCATGGATTAAGTCTCCTACTTGGTTTCTATCCTTTTTAAATTATCATAATCCACAATATAATAATAAATAAAAAGGGGCTCAGTCCAAAACTCATATTGTCTTCTGGGAATTGACCAAATTGACTTATTGAGTTAGGTCTAGATCCTCGGGTCACTTCTCGGTTGTCTTTTGGATAGGACCAGACCTGACATTTTGAGTTAGACTTCAAGGTCACCCAGTGCCCGACTATAGTGTCGGCCTGAAAGTGAATCACTCAGTGCCCGACCAATAGGGTCGGCCTCGAAGCGAATATAATAATATTTATACTATAAGTAATAAGAAAAGAGGGTTAGTACAATTTTAATTAACAAAAAGGGGTACTAATCATCGCGTCACATAATTTAACAAAATAATAATTTTTCTTTTGAATAAAATAATAATATTTATTTATTCAATTATTTATTCATTTTTTTTCCAATGGGAACCAACATTAAAAATCACAAGCAACAATAATATCAAATAAAAATATTTTTTTTAATAAAATAATAATATTTATTTATTCAATCATTTAATTAATTATTTATTTATATTTTTTTTCAAAGGGAACCAACATTTCAAATCACAAGCAACAATAATATCAAATAAAATATTTTTTTTTCCCTTTTTTTTTTTTTTCTTTCTTCTTCTTCCTCCCGTTCACTGTCTGCAACAGACAGTGAACGGCCGTGAACAGTAAAACTGAACTTGGAAAATGGGAGATTTTCTAGACTCGATTTTTATATCTGACCGGTCCGATGGATTCCTCCGGGAGTTCTCTTTCCATAGGGAGAGGTTTGGAGCTTTGAAACTCAGTAAGCCATCCGATCTTAGCACCGGAAGTTCACTGATACGAGAAACCCTAGAATTTTCCCTAAACTTTGAAATCATTTTTCTCACTGAAAACAGAGCCAAATTCAAAATTTCTTCATTCAAAACCAATCGAAATTGAAAGAGGAATGCAGTGGTTACCTTGGATTGAATTCTTAGGCTGAAATCCGGATTTTTGAAATTTTTTTCCTCTTAAGCTACTGTTTGCAAAATAGAGAGTCGGCCAGTCTGGGTTTTGGCTGAGAACAGAGACAGAGAGGAGAGAAGAAGGTTTGTGGGAGTTAAAAACCGAAGGCTAAGCCACATTATATAGGTTTTTGGCCGGAAAATCCGTTGATGGGACGGAACGACGAAATCATCATCGCCTAAAAATCGGGTCTAACAGGGCACGCCGCTGACGCTCGAAACAGTGCCGGATTCAGGGTTTGCAAATCAGCCCTTTACATTTTCCAATTTTTGCAAAAAGCCCCTAGTTTTTATAAAAATCTGATTTTTAACTAAAACATGTTTTTAGAAGCTCAAAAATTTTGATCCAACCTTACAGATATGTTGGGTTTTAAAAATCTTAACTACCATAAAATTTTTGGAATTTATCTCTTATTAAAAACCATTTATTTAAATAAAAACCATAAATTTACACTATTTACTTAAATAAAGAATTGTTAAAATAAACAATTTAGAAACATCATTTTGAGATGAAATGAAATAACTAGACCATTTTTAAAATGGTCTACCATAAAATACTAATTTCAAAATTTATTTCATTTTCAAAACCCTTTAAAATAATTAATACTCCCTTTCGGGGTTTTGACGGACGGGATTTAAATACCATTTTCTAAAAATAAATTCATTTTAAAATTAGAAATACAAATCCTTTATTTAGGAAAATATTATTTACCAATAATATATACATATCAACAATATTTATAAAAAAATATACACAACAAGTGGTAAATTACCAAAATGCCCCTCCAGCTGAACGAGCTGAATCACTGAGTTTTCAGGCTCAGATTGGGCCAAACCTGGGCTTTTCTCAAAGCCTTAACCAAAATCCTCGAAATTAACCGGCTAAACAGGATTAACAAGCTAAAACATGCTTAATGTGGGGCAAGGTATTACAAATGTTGTATGGTAATTTAGGACTGCATTTTCACAATATTTAGATAAATAAGATTAGTAAAATTGGTTCATGCACTTCCCTAATAAAACCAATTAAGGAACCATTAGGCTAGATTTTAGGGTTTCATGCTCAATAGGAACCTTTTTAATCTAAATTAATTTTTGTAACCGGTGAATATTTTTTCTTCAATCATGGTGTCTAGGATTAGTTCTGTCACCAATGTGTAAAGAGCCTAAAGATAAGTGGAAATGCAGATGTCGTGTGCTCCCACTTACGTGGGAACTTACCTGGCCATGATTGTGGTTAAGCTTTCATCGGAGACTTAGATTATTTGGAGAGAAAAGTAGGAGTAAGTCTAGAAATAATCCTTAGGGTCCCAATAAAAAAAAATTGATTGCATTATTGCAATTCAAATTTAGATTTAGGCATTCTTCTTGTATGAATTTGGGTGAACATGAATGATCTTGTTTGTGTATGAAATATTGGTATCGTGATTCACACAATCGTCTAGTTCGAGTCAAGTCTTCTGTCGATTAACCGATCATTGTGTCCGGATCTCAGTCTAGCTCAGTCATAGTCAGTCTAACTCTATCACCACCACCATCACCTAAAATGGCCGAAGAAAGAGTCGAAGAGAGAACCCTCCAAGATTATTTTTCAGTAGTCTCTCCTAATACACCATCAAGCATAGTTGTCCCACCAACTAATGTAGCCTTTGAACTCAAACCAGCCCTATTACACTTCTACCCGCATTTCATGGACTTGATCATGAGGACCCTTACCTATACATCAAAGAATTTTTAGAAATCTGCGCCACCATCAGACTCCAAGGCATCTCTGATGAATCCATCAAACTTCGATTATTTCATTTTTCTCTTAAAGAAAAATCGAAATCTTGACTAAATTCTCTACCTCCAAATTCCATCACAACTTGGGATCTGTTAGCCAACAAATTTTTGAATAAATTCTTCCCTTTATCTAAAACTAACGCCCTCAAGAAAGAAATTTCAAATTTTAATCAGAAAGAGGGTGAACAATTCTATGAATCATGGGAAAGATTCAAAGATACGTTGAATAAATGTCCCCACCACGGTTTTGAAACGGGAAGACTCGTGCAATTCTTTTATGATGATTTAACCATATCAAACTGCACAATGGTCGAGTCTATGAAGGGTGGGGAATTTTTTATGCTAACTGCAACCAATGGATGGAACTTCTTAAAACTTTGGCAGAAAGTTCTCAGCGATGGGAGTTCTCCAAAAGAGATAATTAAACCCAAACCTTAAAAAGAGGAGGTTTATACGAAGTTAGTACCGACTTAGATGTTAAGCTTGCAATCGCAAACTTAACAAAGAAAATCGATACGTTAGCGATGACTCAGGCGATGAACCCAACATTAGATTGAATGCAGAGGTTTGCGCGATGTGTTCTAATTTAGGACACACTGCCCAAAACTGTCCTGCCTTTGGACCTAACACTGAGTGCTCAACCGAACAGGCCAACGCACTCAATAATTTTGGGAGACAGCAGGGAACCCCTTTCTCTGCCACATACAATCCTAATTGGCGGAATCATCCCAATTTTTCTTGGCGCCAGAATCAACCTCTAGTAGGTCAAGGACCCCCTCATTATCAAGGACTTCCTCAATATCAAGGTCCACCATATCAAAATCCACCATACCGACCACCTCAAAACCAACCATTCCACCCATCTCAAAGTCATCCAGCCCAGTCAAATCAGTCTTATCAATCCGGTCCATCTCAACAACGTAAGCCCTCTCTCGAGGATACGTTGCAACAATTCATGCAGTCTACCCAGTAGGCTATGCACAAGCTTGAGACACAACTTGGGCAATTAGCCACTGCAATAGGAGATAGGGAGAAAGGTAAATTTCCCAGTCAGCCTATCCCAAACCCCAAGTGCCAAAATGAAGTTTTATCGTCTAATCCAGAAGACGCTAACTCCATTATTGCCTTGAGATCCGGGAGACAGGTAGATAATAAAGTGAAATTACCTACGCAGCCGGAAGACCAGACCACTGGTCATTCCAAGCATCAGGATGACCCATCTAGTTCATCCCCAGTCCAAAACGAACCGGATCCATCTGCTAGAAAAACATACGTACCTAGGGCTCCGTACCCTCAGAGGCTCATCACTAAGCAAGGGGTACCTTATGGTGACATATTAGAGGTCTTCAAAAATGTCAATATCAACATACCTCTATTAGACACCATCAATCAGATACCCTCATACGCTAAGTTTCTTAAAGACCTCTGTACGGCGAAACGGAGAACTAATGTTCCCGTAAAGGCATTTCTAGCAGAAAATGTGAGTGCTCTCCTCCAACAACCGTTCCCAATTAAACATAAGGACCCTGGGTGCCCAACCATTGCATGCATCATTGGCACATATGAAGTTGAAAGGGCCTTACTAGATTTGGGAGCTTGTGTTAGCCTACTGCTATACTCCGTTTATGAGCAATTGGGGCTGGGAGAGCTTAAGTCAACTCCTATCACACTACAGTTAGCTGACCGCTTTGTAAAAATCTCGAGGGGTGTAATAGAAGACGTTCTGGTGAAAGTAGACAAATTCTACTTTCCGGTCGATTTTGTTGTGCTAGATACACAACCAGTTCAGAACGAAAGTGGGCACATTCTGGTTATTTTAGGACGACCATTTTTTGCCACCGCGAAAGCTGTTATCAATTGCCAAAATGGTATGCTTAAGTGTCGTTTGGAGATTTGAAGACATAACTCAATGTGTTTGGCTTATGTCGACAACCTTTTTGCACAGACGATCCTTGCGAGGTTAACATGATCCAGAGTTCTGTCCAAGAGTCCTTCCTTTTCACTTCATTTGTGATGACCCATTTGAGAAGATTGTGTCCACGTTTAGCACAGACTTCAATGAAGATGGTAAATAAGAAGTGAACGAAATATTTGACGCATCTCCATATGTGCGAAGGTTCTCCAAATTCGAACCTCTCCCTGTTACTCAATCTGTTCCGATTCCGTCGACTGAGAAGCCACCAAAGTTAGAGCTCAAACCACTTCCCAAGACACTTAAATATTCTTATCTTGGACCATTAGAAACTTTACCTGTGATCATAGCTTCCGATTTAACTTCTGAGCAGGAGTCTAAACTCCTTGTTATTTTAAGAGATCACCGTGAAGCTATTGGATGGTCCATTGCCGATCTCAAAGGAATTAGCCCCTCTATGGTCATGCATAAAATTCACTTGGGAAGAAAATTCCAAGACATCCAGAGAACCACAGAGACAGTTAAATCCGGCGATGCAGGATGTGGTAAGAGCTGAGATTTTAAAACTTCTCGAGACGGGTATTATCTACCTGATCTCTGATAGTAAATGGGTGAGTCCGATACAGGTTGTACCTAAGAAATCGGGTGTTACGGTAGTAAAAAATCAGGATAATGAGTTGGTGCCAACCCGCATCCAAACTTGTTGGAGAGTTTGCATTGACCACCGTAAGCTGAACACTGTCACTCGAAAAGACCATTTTCCTCTTCCGTTATCGATCAGATGCTTGAACGGTTACCCGGTCATGCATTTTATTGTTTCCTTGATGGTTATTCCGGCTATAACCAGATCTACGTTGCTCCTGAGGATCAGGAGAGAAGACCACCTTCACATGTCCATTCGGTACGTTTGCATATCGTCGTATGCCATTCGGATTGTGCAATGCACAAGCCACTTTTCAACGGTGCATGATCAGTATTTTCTCCGATATGGTCGAACGTTTCCTAGAAGTCTTCATGGATGACTTCTCTGTGTTTGGGTCCACTTTTGACCAGTGCCTGCACCATCTGAGCCTTGTGCTAATCAGGTGCCAAGAAAAGAACCTGGTATTGAATTGGGAAAAATGTCACTTTATGGTGAAAAAGGGCATAGTACTAGGGTACATTATCTCTGAAACGGGTATCGAAGTGGACAAGGCAAAGGTCAACCTGATCTCTAAGTTACCAAGACCCCAAACCGTTAGAGAGATCAGGTCATTCTTAGGTCATGCTGGTTTTTACAGGAGGTTTATAAAAGATTTCAGTAAATTTTCAAAAACTCTCTGTAAACTCTTAACCAAGGATGCTAGTTTCGATTTTGATGATGAGTGCGTTCAAGCCTTTGAAAAAAATTGAAAATCGCTCTGACCTCCGCTCCGATAATACAGCCACCTGTTTGGTCTGTCCCTTTTGAAATAATGTGCGATGCCTCCGATTATGCAGTCGGAGCCGTTTTAGGACAAAGGTTAAATTGGTTGCCTCATGTTATCTACTATGCTAGCAAAACTCTCAATGACGCTCAGCTCCATTATTCCACCATGGAAAAAGAGCTGTTGGCAGTTGTTTTTGCACTAGATAAGTTTCGATCCTACTTAGTGGGATCGAAGGTCATTATCTATTCCGATCATGCAGCACTTAAGTATCTTCTTTCTAAGAAAGATGCTAAGTCTCGCCTGATCCGATGGATATTGCTACTACAAGAGTTTGATATGGAAATTCGGGACAAGAAAGGTTCCCAGAATGTAGTAGCAAACCACTTGTCTAGATTGATAACTGAGTTTACTGATGAGACTCGTCCTATCACTGAGTCTTTCCCTGATGAACAACTCATGTCAGTGTCCCAAGTACCATGGTTTACGTAGATTGTGAACTATCTTGTTACTAGTCAAATGTCCCTGCAATGGACTAAGCAAGATAGGTCTAAGTTTTTGATCCATGTCAAAAGTTTTATTTGGGATGACCCTTATCTGTTTAAACACTGTGCGGACCAAATCATTCGTCGTTGTGTCCCAGAAGAAGAGCAAAAACGTATCATAGGTTTCTGCCATGACCAGGCCTGTGGAGGGCATTTTAGCAAAAGAAAGACAACTGCAAAAATCTTGCAGTGTGGATTTTATTGGGCCTCCATGTTTCGAGATACCCACACTAATAGGTGTCAAAGATTGGGAAGTATCTCCCGTAGAAATATGATGCCTTTAAACCCCATCCTAACCATTGAGCTTTTTGATGTTTGGGGCATCGATTTCATGGGACTATTTCCTAATTCTTTTGGCCATCAGTATATCCTTTTAGGGGTTGACTATGTGTCAAAATGGGTTGAAGCGGTGGCATGCAAAACCAATTACCACAAGGTTGTCCTCCGCTTCATTAATGAAAATGTTTTCTCTAGATTTGGAATTCCACGAACCATCATTAGTGATGGGGGTAAACACTTTTACAATCGCCCATTTGCTAATTTGCTAAAATCATATGGGATGACGCATAAAGTGGCTACTCCTTATCACCCACAAACAAGTGGCCAAGTGGAAGTTTCGAATAGACAGATTAAGCGTATTCTCCCGAAGACAATCAATCCAAATCAGAAAGATTGGTCTTCCAGACTCATTGACGCACAATGGGCATACCGTACAACTTTCAAAACGCCTTTAGGAATGTCACCCAACCGTCTGGTTTATGGGAAGACATGTCATCTTCCGGTCGAGCTAGAGCACAAAGCCTATTGGGCAATTAAAATTTTCAATTTTGCTCTAAACTCTATTGGACAACATCGGAAACATCAGCTTGTTGAGCTGGAGGAATTACGAAATGAAGCCTATGACACGGCTAAAAGGTACAAAGACCGGATGAAAGTGTTTCATGATAAACACATATTGAGAAAAAAATTTACAGTTGGTCAGAAGGTCTTGTTATACAAGTCAAGGATGCATCTTTTTCCTGGAAAGTTAAGGTCCAAATGGATGGTCCATTCATTGTTTCATCCGTATTCCCACATGGGGCAGTAGAAATCAGGCATCCTACGAGTGGTCGTGCATTCAAAGTTAATGGGCAACGATTAAAGCCATTTTTATCGTTTCACATTCCTGAAGAAGAGACCGAGGTCGAGTTAGCTGATCCTGTGTATCAGGACTGATTTGAGGATCCATACCCATTCACTCACCTACCCATCTTCATCATTTCCATTACCCAAACCCACATATCCATCTGTCTATGTCTGAGTCCGTCTGAATCTTCAGTGTCTAGTTTAGGTTTTCATTGAGTCAGTTTAGCATTTCTTTATTTGATCCATTTTGCACCTCATGCATTCCTAGGTATGTCCGAACCCCGATTGTTTGTTTTCTAAATATTTCTTCTTTTACACCTGGCCAGTGTCAATTAGGGAATATTGAGGACAATATTCAATTTAAGTTTGGGGGTACTGAGGTCATTTACCATTTAAAAAAAAAAATCATCTGTTTTGTCTTTGTGACCAGCAAACGTTAAAGAACTAGATAGGAGTCATGCACGTAGACGGTCGAATTTTTGTCTTCGCTTTGTGTCTGTCTAGAACACAAGCTCCTCCAGACTTGTGTAGGAAATCGTTTATTTAGCTATGAGGGTGAAGAGCTGGAAATCCAAGAGGAGCAACCCAGACCTCTTTGTGGTCGAAGCACTCTGGCTGTAAAGAGGAAAGCTAAGAGGCTAGGAATCTGTCACAAATATGGATGTGGGAATTGTAACGGAAAAATATCTGAACAAGGAGTTCGTTGTGTGACAGCAGCAAAACATAGACCTATTAGTGAAAATAGACAGATTTATTTGGATTTAGTCAAAGGTAGAGTAAGTCCGGAAAGACTGAGACTCCTTGGTGTCCAAAGAACTATTGATTTTAGCTTAGGGGACTATAAACGTCTTGACAATCTGACGTTAAACGAGTCATAATTTTCTTAGGCAAAGAAAGACAAGCTTAATCTTTTAAGGGTAGAGTAGGCAAAAGCTGAGACACCTTGGTACTTAACAAGAATGTCAATTTAGGTCTAAGAAAATCATGCGTCTTGACAATCTGACATAAAAAGAGTCATATATCTTTTAGCATTAATACGTAAATAAAAATCTTTATATCATACTTTTCCGGAAAGATTTTTATAGGATTTATGCTCGGAAGTACATGTACACAGTCATATTAATGTCAGTCTAAAAAAGAAAAATTTTCATGAGTCGAGTGATCACCAGAGGAATACTAGTGGAGACTTAAACCCAGTGAGTTTTAGAGTCATTCTATCCTTCTGAGGGTTATAAGTAAATTCTTATTTCTTTGATAAGCGCATCGAGTCGTTGAGTGATCTCATTAACATTGTTTTGGTCATATTACTAAGAACGCCATCAAAATTGAGTTATTACACCTGAGATTTTTCTGAATTTATTCAAAACAAAGAAATCATCTTATGAAGCTTAGGATAGGATATAGGCTATTTTTGGACCGTTTGAACCTTCAAGCCCACCTATTTTGATCATTCCATCTTGATAGTTCCCTATTTGAGTCTAATATAGCCTCTTTTATTGACTAGCCATATCTTCCATACCCAACTCCAGACATGGAGTTTGAGCCAAAATTTTATATCCATTACCTATCATCATACGAGAAAAGGTTAGGGAAGACTTTGGGATAAAATTCACTAAAAAATGAAAATAAAAGAGAAAATAAACATGGGAACATCCATACATCAAAGAGGGATGTTGAAAAAGAAAAGAAAAGAGGTTTGTTTAAAAAAAAAAATGCTGAAAAAACATCCATACGTCAAAATGGGATGTTAAAAAAAAAAGTGACAAATATTAGAGGAAAAATATCCCACTCATATTATGAAGACCTCTAACCTTTTCTTATGAAAATGTAAATTTTTAGAGTCTTTTATCCCTTCTTTGATATGACCCAGTCCTAAGCCTCGTTTCGTCCTATTAGAAAGTCCTATTGATCCTAAGTCTAAATAAGGTATTTCATGTAGAGAATAGAGGAGGAAAAATAAGAAAATGATTTATTTAAAAAATAATGATCTTATGTTATCATGTCTCACCACCAATTTTCAAACAAACAAATTCAATAATTCATAAAAATCTACTTAAAACGTATCTCGTCCTCACTCATCCTCATGGTAACTCATGATCATGAGGATGAGAGGATATGATCATTTCACTTATTTAAAAAATAATCATTTAGATGAAAAAATATATTTCTACCTATGTATCAATTCACATTTTCTATAAAAAAAAATCCATTTTCAACAAACATGTAAAAATTAAAATTGACTTGTAAGACTGTTTTGTTTTTTAAAAATGATTTTAAGTTTTTTGTAGAAGTTAATTTTATCAAAAAATTATTTAATAAAAAATAACAATATACTTAATAGTAAAAAAAATTCAGTAAAAAATAAATATGACAGTTTTTATTGTCGTGAAGGAAACAAACAAAAGATGCAATCTAATATGACTGTACATCTTAATACGTACAAAATTTAATTAGGAGGGATAAAATAAAATTTCTATTTTAACTCTATCAATCCACAACTCATCAAATTATACGTGGAAGTAGAATTTCACTATATTCAGTATTTATCTTACGATTGATTTTCATGTACCCTACTTTAATCAGCTAACGGGGGTAATTCTGTAAACTTACTGAGTGTAAGGACAAGCCATTCGTCTCTCACGAGACACGAGGGCAAAGGGACGGAAAGAATATTGTAATAGTTTTCCAATTTTGCCCCTCGCCGACCTCTTTTTATTACCTCATCTGAAACCCCGGTAAAAAAGGAGAAATCAAAACCCTCGACAATTCCATTTCCCCGAATCCTCTCTTTCAAAATCTCCAGGTGAAAATGGTTTCGGATTCGGAGCTGGTGGAGCGGCTCCGAGAATTCCTCCGGAACTCCGATCTAAACACCACGACGACGGCAATCGTCCGCCGGAGGCTAGAGGAGGATTTCGGCATCGATCTTTCCGGCAAGAAGGCCTTCATCAGAGAGCAAGTCGATCTCTTTCTCCAATCTCAGCTCGAAAAATCCGAAGACGAGGAAGACGACCCGAATAACGAATCGAACGGCTCTGGTTCCGCCCAAGGTGAAGGCGAGGACGATGATGAACAGAGCGACAAAGAGGAAGAAGATGAAGAAGAGGAAGAGAAAGAAGCCGCAACTAACGGAAAAGACAGAAGAAAAAAACAGTACTTTTCTTCTCTCTCTCTGTCTCTGTCTTTTTCTCTGAAGGCATTATGTGGATGCAAGGAAAGGAAAGTACTTCCCTTGGAAAATGACCAACTTAAAGTTCTGAATTAAAATTAGGTTAACTCATGCTATTTTAGTATAACAGTGTTATTTTCCAAGAAAGTACTTCCCTTTATTCTCTTCCCCTTAGTTTTAGTGGGGATTGGAATTTAGTTTTAGTTAGCTAGAAAAAATACTCGCTCCAATTAAATGGCAAGGAAGGTACTTTCTTTTGAAAATAACCAAGTGTAAGTTTTGACAAGAATGGTTAAATTCATTCCCATTTAGTAGGGGAAATGGTTTTTTCCCCAAAAAACTGCTTTTATTTTCTCGTTCCCCTTTTTTGGGGTCATTTAGTTTTTAGTTAGCTAAAAACCACTTACTCTTATAATTTGATACACCCATCTCAATCTAATTTAGTAAAGGAAAAAGAGGAAAGATTTCACACTCTCTGAAACGGCGTTTGTTTGGGTGCAAGGAGAGTACTTTCCTTGGAAAATTGCGTAGTTTAAGGAGAAAAAGGGTTAACACATTGCATTTTTGCATAACAATGTTAAAGACACAAGGCATCTATTTGTGTGAAAGGAAAGAAAAGTACCTTGGAAAATTATCAAATTCAAATGTTGGCAAAAATGGTTAAACCCATTGCTGTTTTAGCAAAGAGATGGTTTTTTTTCCCAAGTAAGCGTTCTTCTTTCCTTGATCTTCCTTCTGTTTTTTGGGTACTGGAATTTAGTTTTTATTAGTTAAAAAATTCCTCGCTCTCATCTTTTGATATATTCATCTAAATCTATTTCAGTATAGGAAAAAGAGCAACATAAATAACCTACTTACAGATATAATACAACATTTTTTTAACGTTCTATTACTATTTTAGTAAAAAATGATTTTTATGTCCAAGAAAGTGCCTTTCTTTCCTCTTTCCCTTCTCTTGTATTTGGTATTGGAATTTAGAATTTTTAGTTAGCTGAAAAAATGTCATTCTCATCGTTCAATGCAACCATTTCAATCACACTATCTACCTTAGTAAAGAAAAAAGAGGGAAAAACTATCTACACATCTATAGTAGATTTTGTAGCACTCTGTTAGATTGGTGTGTTGCAGATGAAGTGTCCTGATATTATTAAATATGTTGTTTTATGGAGGTTGCTTGTTGTATGATAAAATTTCTTTCTTTTTTTCTTGATCATCTACTGAGAAAAATATCTAGTCCTGACAAAAATTAAAAAGAAAATGCACAATGATGATTATCATAACCTCCATATATTGTGTTTGCTTAATTATGACCTGCATTGTTGCATGGAGTTGGATATTTGGCAGTAAAGAAATACCAACAAGAGGAAGTATATGTGGAATTGCAGATGTTGAGATGGATGCATGGAGAAAGAAAAAATGAAGAGTAAAAAATTTGCATATAAAAGGACACTCAGTGGTTGCTCTAATAGAGAGAAAAAACAATGTAATTGTTAATGATGGTTTAGGCACTTGTGCTGAAGATTGAAGAGAGTCCTATTATAAAAAGTTGAAGATAGACCTACAATGTGTTGAAGTGAAGCGGTTGTTAGAATGTAGTGTGATGAAGAACATGGCTTTTGATGGGGTTGAGAGGAAAAACATAACATGGACAGATGTTAGTATATTTATTTCTTTACCTTTGAGATAGTAACTTTAGGTTTTTACAAAAGAAGCCTGGAGGCTTAAAAAAAGTAGATTCAACCGATCACAAAATGCTTTCCAGGATCAACACATTTCCGAAATGGACTTGAGCCTTAAAAGTCAAAGTAGAACAAGCTCAAGAAGCCACCCTAAAGTTAAATCGTTTTAAAGATTTGCCGTTCAACAAATGCCCTGTCATGAGAAGTTCTATTTTTTCACTCTTTCCAATGGTCCATAAAACAGTAGGGAGGTGTTATAGGCTAAAGCACCTTAAAATGTTGGGAACCCAGGTCTCTAAACCAACCATTTAAAGAAAGAGAATGACTGAGGCATGCACCAAGATGTGTTGATTTGCATAAGGACAGCAAACCATACCTGTTGTGAAAAAGGACAATGCAAGAATAGATGATTTACAGTTTTACACAGTCCTCATTCCTCATGAAAAGTAAGTGATATTACTGATAGGGTGAATTCTGTTGCACTAGTGATCAATTGTTAAAATTTGTTTAGCCCAGCCTGTACAAGTGTTGGTGATACTGATCTGAACTATCTTTTTTCCCCAAATTGATCTATACCACCAATGGTGATAAACTTTTGTGTTTGTGTGTTCTTGATAAAAATGTGAGCTTGCCGGTGTTAATGTGTCTCGGGTGGAAGGTGGATAGATGTAATGGTGGTCATTTGTTTTCTTCTGCAGATCGGGCAAGCTCAACAAAGATAACAAGAGAAAGGGAGGTGGATTTTCCAAGTTATGTAGTCTTTCTCCGCAACTCCAAAAATTTGTCGGTGCTTCTGAGCTTGCCAGAACTGAGGTAACTGAGTAATTTACTTTTCCTCCTTGATTTCTTTGGACTTTCCATAAAAGAAATGAAATTTGAGGATCATAATTCATTTGGTTTTTTGTGGTTGTAGGTTGTCAAGCAACTCTGGGCTTATATTCGTGAAAACAACTTACAAGATCCAGAAAATAAGCGAAATATATTATGTGATGAACCATTGCGTTCCCTTTTTGGTGTAAAGTCTATCAACATGTTTCAAATGAATAAGGTTTTGTCAAAGCATATCTGGCCCTTGGCTTCAGATGATGGTATTATCGCCAAATGTCAATTAGGCTGTTTTTCCATAAAGCTAGATAATGATCTGAGTGCTTTCTCTGTCAGGCAGCTTGTGAGAATACATTGTGTTATTTTGCAGTTGAAATTTGTGATAAATGTTTGTACTGTCATCATTAATTGCATTTTACCATTAACTTGTCCACCTGGTGTAATCAAATTTGTTTAAGCCTGTAGGTTTTTTCATGTATCTGTGCTTCAACATTTGATCTAGTTATTGTGTTTTGACCTTTGACAGTTGTTCCGTGGTATAGAATTTTATCCAAGGAGAATGAAGTCTACAAAAATAAACATGTAATAAGGATCCCTTGGTCAATCTGTAGAAATCAAAGAGGAAATTGAGTGATTGTGGATGGAATCTTCCCCCCCCCCAAAAAAAGTGAGAAAGATGGGCGAACCAAAAGTCTTCTTTGTTTTTGGGGATCATCAAATGGTGTCCCTTGATTGGTTATCACATGGATTCGACTTTAGTGTGGAAATGTGACTGAAGGCTACATATTGGTGAAGACACTAGATATTGTTTGAAGTTCCCCTCACCTCCATGATCACTAACGTTCATGATAATATCATTGACATACACCAATGAACAATAATGCTAGACTTACATTTCACAATCACACGAAGTGATCAGAATATGTCATCATAAAAACCTAAATGCCTCTATATCTTTACTAAATTTGTCTAACTAGGTATGGATAGACTATCTAGGCCATATATTACCTTTTACAACTGACATATGTTAACTGGCTCCACTGAGCAACAAAGCTTGGCAGCTACACCATATAAGTTTCTTACCTGTCATCTTGAAGGGATGTTGATGGGGACATCATGCATGAAATTGGGAGCAATCTTGATCAATTAGGTGACCATCAAGATGAGATTAGTCATGAAATTGCTCAATTAGCCATAATTGAGTATGAGAAACATATTGGTGCCAAAGACCAGTACTCTCAACCCCAAAAGCCACCCAAATTGACCCAATCAGCCCAAGTTTATGTCATATGGTTCCAATGCTTCAAATTCACCAAATTGAGGCCAAATTGACCCTTTTAGCAACCCAAATCCGAGCAATTAGGGTTTTACACGAATTTTCTCTCACATGCATGGAGGAACGTTGGAAAGAGGAAAGATTGGAGAATAGAAGGTGAATGGTGTGGAAAGCTTATCCTTGGAGACAAAGTCGGCCATGTTGGAAATTTAGCAACTTGAATGTGTGCCTAGGATTGATCCTCATGTGTGCAGGTGGAATGGGCGGTTTTTGATTGATGGCAATCCTTGTAAATATTTTTTGATTTTTTATAGATAAATAGAGGCCTTTGGGCATTGTACAAGATACACAAGTAATACAAACAAAATTTGAGTTTGAGGCTTGAAGTCCTCTCTCTTTAGTACTAGTTTTCTTTGGTTTCTACATCTAGTTTATAGTTCTAGTTCTAGTTTCAATTTTTGTCATATCCCTTTGGACGAATTTTGCAATTAGTTCTAGAAATTGATTCGAGGAATCAATTCTAGATTTTCATATTTTCTTAGGTGATTTTTGCATGGTGTCAATTTTTTGTTCAAGGAAGTTTCGGCCTTATTTCATTATTTGGTGAGAATTTGAGGTTTTGGCTTATCCTCTTTGAAGCTCTATTTGCCGTAAATCCGAGTAAGCTATCAAGAGGCGTATCTCATCGACATTGGTCTGGGATCTTCCAAGCCGGGTCTTGCAGGATTTTCTCAATTCTACGTTGGAGGCATGGATAGGTGTTAAAACCGATCTTACTCTTCTTTAGATGCATTTGTGATAACCAAAAAATATAGAGGCCTTTTTTTATACTTGGAATTTTTATTTAAATTTAACCATAATATTCATATAAAAAAGTAGGAGAGTGAATGTTAGTATATAAATCATTAGGCCAGTATCTATGTAAAATCAGTGATGACAATGATGGCCGTAGGAAACAAGTTCTATATGACAAATTTGATATGGACAAGGGGTAAGTGATTTGGGCTGACCATTAGTGCATTTCAGCCTGTTGTAAAGTTATTTCTAGAAGATGATACTTTTTTCAATCAATTCAATTTTGTGCGGGCAAGGATCCAAGATCACATCTTGGAAGGATGTGTCGGTCTATGTGAACCTTTGTTTTTTAATAATAGATTAGCTCTGTGCAAACTAGTACAAGACTATTCTGAGTTGCTGCCTAACTTAATGTATTGGTGCTGGAATGTTGAGATCCATTTTTTGGGGTCCATTGTTAAGTATAAAGAAGAAAGTGCTTAACATGAAAACATGATGTAGACTTGGATCCTGCATCTAACCCATAACATTTTCACTTGTCTCCATTACCAAAAGAGCAGTTCAAGCATGTGGCGTAGAGAAAAAAACAGTCAGGATATAGCAAGAGATAGAAAATGTATTGTGGATATAGCCGTGTAAAGCTAGCTACTTTCAACATGGATTGGAAGCTTCATATGGGTTATATTCAACACCATCGTCTAACGACAGTTTCACATGTTAGCTTCAAGGACCTCTGGTCATATTTTGATTTTTTTGGCAATCTTTAATGGTAGACAACTGTGTTAGTTTCCCTCTCCATGCTTGAAATAATGTTATGTTTTGAATCATCCTCTTGTGTTCTCTTTTGCTAATTTATTTTTTTCTATGAAGCAGTCGTTTTGGACAAGCCGGACAAGGCAGGCAAGCCAGTCAAGCCAGTCAAGCCTGTACAAAAGGAAAAGCAACGTAAACAAAAGAGAGAAGGTGGTAAAGAAGTTGAAAGTTGATTTTTTTTTAAGAAGTGCATAACCTGTGGAAACAAAAAAAAAAATTGTTTTTCAGGTCCAGATGAGTCCATGTCAAAGGAAAAACGACAGAAGGGAGGGAATTCTGGTTTTCTTGCTCCAATTCCACTTTCAGATGCTCTGATGACGTTCATTGGCACTGGTGAAAGTGCATTATCACGAGCTGACGTCACAAAACGAATGTGGGACTACATAAAACAAAACAATCTGCAGGTAGTTTTGGTTACTTGACCTCAAATTATGATAAATGGTATTTAATGTGAAAATGCGGAAAGGAAAATATGGCATCATAATATTTGCAGTAAAGGGATGATGAGTGGTCAAAAGTCGCAATTGTAGAAGGGAAGTCGCAACTGTTTACATATGTGTCTCTATTACTTGCTTCCGTCTGTAAAGCAGAGCCTCAATGGTTATATGAAGCTTTTTTCTTGTTTTTATTTTTTCTTGTTTTTTTCCTGAGGACTTGAGACTCCGAAGTTTTGTACTAGGTAGCCATAGGTATCTCACCCCTCTCCATAATCTTCTTGTGACAACAATAATGTCATTCATTCATTTACTCGTATATACTGCAGAATCCTGTTCTCTACTTGGTGGAAACAGAAGCAATTTGGTTTATACCTAGGGTGCAGATGGTCAAAAGAAAAAAAAAAAAAAAAAAGGATTGCTCAACCTGGCCTTGTCAAGTTGTGATTGTTGCATCTCCTAGCTTTCTATTCCATCTGTGTTATTATGATTGAATTATCATGCCCTTGTGTTGCATGGTTACCCTAGATCATGAATGAGATCATGTTGGCAATGGTGTCTAGGCCTTATCCACTTGTGTGCCTTGTCATATATTTCCAGTTTGTTACTGCTACTAGGTTGCTACTGGTGCTTTTTGGTTTGAGTCATGTCCCGAGTTATTGATTTCTGTGAAAATCAAATTTGCAGTCCACAGGGGACTGAACTTTTGGCCATATCAGCTATATTGGCCTAAATTTGTAATGGGCTCTATATGAGCCACAATTGGGCTGATTTTGACTGATACGGTTTTTCCAAGAAGTGGCTGATATTGCTGAGATTTGCATTTCATCTTGGAGATTCTAATTGAGGTCATTTCACCACGTAAAAATAATATTTTCAAGTCAACAGACACCCATGCTTTTTTCTTCCTTGAAATTTTTGCATGTACTCTTTCGTCTTCGTTTATTTAAGTTATTTATATATGTGTTGTTCCCTTTTCTTTGCTCATCTTTCATCATCATTATCATCGTATAGCCCCCATCCCTTCTATCAGGGGTCAGTGTCTTGAGGAGTTTTCCATTTTATTCTATCAAAAACCACATAATTCATCGTTGCACCTTTTTCCTCTTTCTTATAATTCTTTTGATCCTAGCTCATAGTGGTTTTCCACTCCAAGTTCTTTCCCTGCATAACCTTTCAATTTTTCTTACGGGGCTGCTGTTAATCTTCTACATACGTCATTCAGACACGAGTGTTGAGAATTGTCCCTTTCCACAAAGAAAGATTTAATTTAATTGGGAACCTACTCTTCCCTAAAGGTAAGATGAGAGGACTCGAGTTTATCTAAGGAATGGAATAATATAATCTTTTTCAATGAGGAGATAACATCAAAGCAGCTACTTGACGTTGTTTAGTCAAGATTTGTATCATGTGTTTAGGTTAGAATTTTTTTAGAATTTTTTTATAGGTTCAATATGAGGTAGAAGTTAGAGAGTATCAGGTTTGTCATCTGAAAAAGGAGAAATGAAACCTTCTTTCCTCAGACCATGGAAGTCCAATGTGGTGGATGGAGTGGCAATTGGCAAACCGTAGTCTGATATTTCTGTGATAATAAAGGAATTGTTGCACTACAAGTGCAAGCTATAAAGTTGGATTCAAGGGATAAAAAGAGGGGATAGGTTGTGGAGCGAAAGAGGATATGGAATATTTTTGAGGTAGAGTGGAAGGAATAACTCAAGAAGCCAACTCTATAAAAATAGGAAGTGGTGATGATTATGATAATGAAATGATTTTTTATGTTATTATTACTATCATGGTATTGCGACCCCACATTAGAGGTGAGATTGTTCCCATGGATACATAAAACCACCTGCAAGTCTCGTGTATCAAATAACTCCAAAGAGAGCCAAACCCGAGCCCTGATGATGAAAGGAATTGTTGAAGGATATTTTCTGGGACCTATGGGCATTGGGGTGTTGAGTGAGGTAGAGAAGTGTGCAATCAGGCAAGATCATTGTGGAAGGGGACTTCACAACTACTTGTTGGCTTTGGTATTGGATTTACCTTATTTTGGTTCAGTATATGGTTATCATTATCGTTATCATTATTATTATCATTATTTTTGAACTGTCTGTGATTGGTTGTTCTTAATTTAATCTAATTACTTTTTTCTAGGACTGGTGAATTCTTCTATTACATTAAATAAAAAAGCAATATAACATTAAAAAAATGTTCTGCTATGAATTAAAAAAGCAAATGTATTAGAGTAGATACCACTCAAACTGTATTACAGGTATCATGCAATATGCAATGTTAGTTGGGTGTTGACACCCATGTATATATAAAATATTTTCAAGTTCATGGATCTGTGTCTTCGAGGAGAATGGGATTTGGTCGTCTCTTATGCATGTATTGGGAGTCAGTTACTTCTCGATGGGGAAAGCCCCACATGTTCTATCACTCAAATCAGAAGAAGGAGAAGATGAAATGAAATCCTACATGTTCTGTAGTTTGATGTGGCATTCGCATGTATGGACCAAGTAATTAGGGCTATCGTTTATGTTTTCTCTTGGATTTTGTTGCATTAAGTCACTTGCATAAATCTTCATTCACATGCATCCTTTTTGGCGTACAATCATCGTTAGTATTTTGGATATGACAGAACTACTAGTTTTGAAATTCTAGCATCCTAGAGAGAGAGAGCATTTAGATAGTTTCAATTATATCACAATAGCCAGTTAAAGGTTGTGTGAGAAACTTGATAAACCTCTCTTTTTGTATTGCTATGTCTGGAGCTTGTTGCATACCTAAACTCTTTGTGAGGTGGGCCTCAGGATGTGGATTATCTGATCTGAACATTTATCTGGTTCACTCATCATGTGGGAGGGAGAGGATGATGATGATGGTAAATGAAACTCTCCTATATCCCACATTCAGTTTACATCTTACCCGATGAGTGTCCCAGCCTGAGTTTCGGTCTGGTCATCTGCAAAAGAAGAAAGTGACAGTTGTCAATGTGATTTGGTTTGCATGTTCTTTTGGTCCCTATTATTCAAGACCAACTGTAAACCATTTCTAGTGTTATCCTACGGATACGACCTTGAACAGAAGATCTTTTATTTATTTATTTCATTTACATACGATTGGGTATTAAATATACTTTCTGGTTTTATTGGTCTTTCTTAACAATACGAGTGTGTTCTGGCTCTCTACTTTGTCATTGAAGGATCCTTCTGATAAGAGGAAAGTAATTTGTGATGATAAACTGAAAGAACTATTTGAGGTCGACACCTTCAATGGCTTCACAGTTTCCAAGTTATTGGCTGCTCATTTCATCAAGGCAGAACAGTGAGTTGCACCTACAGGTATTTCTCTTGGGCAGTTTTGCTTTAGTGTAAGTTGAATCTCTGACAAACTCTGCTGTTTTCTGTTGTCTATCCTTTTGTTGGAACTGAAGGCAAGAGAATGTGATAGCGAAATCAGTTGTAACCCCCTTATGGATATTTTGTCTATAGTTAGTATCATCATTTTGCTCAAATTCAAATATCAGTAAGAAATTTGCTCTTTATTTTTTTTAGTACAAACATTAAAAATGAGTGTGGCGGTTAATGACCTTGAAAAAGCAGCAGGTATAGCTACAATTTAGGCAAGTGTATTTTGCACAATCATGAACTTGACTCGGACCTATCACTGAGTGGAAGTAGATGTTGGATAGTCTTATTATCGTGGAAGTGCTGATGCTCAAACATGCTCCAAGTGACCCATACATCGAACCATCCACGTAGAAGTGATGAGATGGCTGATGTTGGACCCTTCTAGTGGATCCATTGCTTAGTTGGTGGTTGACCTGATCATAGATAGGAAGAGTCCACCTTGGATTTCACAGAATCTCATGTACGACTTACGTTTTTTTTTTTTTAATGAATTCTATAAATAAATTTTAAGGTACAATGCGGAGAAAACAAAGCCATCAATAAGTTCCACTTGCTTTTGCTGACTGCTTCACATGTCGGGAGATGTCCCTGCCCTTGCCATGTAAGGAAATCTCTGGCAATTGGAATAAGTTTTTGAGGGGCTCTCTAGGCAAATGGCATTGGCAGAATCCCCTTCACAGTCGTCCTTCTTGCTTGAATAGGTGGTTGAGATCATTCTAACACTGGTGCAATAGAGTTGTGTGTAGGGCGTTTGTTCCAGCCTCATAAAATGATGGGTCCCTTTTCCTCTGAAAAGAAATTTGCAGGGTGGCCTTTTCAGGCTTCATGTCAGTCATGTTATCGTGATGTTGTGTTATGACTGTCTTAGTTGAATACTGGATCCGAAGTTTGTTGAAAGTAGTTTTTACATCTCTAGTGATCAATGCAGTATGAAAACTGATTCGGATTTTCCCTGAGGCAGTAGATGTTGAATTCCTGTAGTCCCATGTTCTGAAAGGTTTGTGTTTTCCTTTCATACCTCATTCCATGAAAAAAAATGGTGTTCAAAAGGCCCTTTGAATCCCGTTAAGACCTATATTCCGTAAATGAATTCTATTTTCCTGCAATTGCCCAACACCAGGTAAAGAAAATCAGAAGCCCCCTTGCTTTTTATTCCTCAAATTTCAACTCTCATAATTTACTATCGGTTGATAATTTTTCTTTGTGGACTGAGTTCTCACTTCCATGACCAAAGCTACAAATCGCTTTTGCTTGCGTGTTAGCAGGTTCTGTCATGGCGGTATATCTGCTCATCACCTATGTTGATTCTTTGAGTCCTCTACGTCGGCTGGCCGGTGTGATTTCGTGTTCAGATCATTATCTCAGGATTTACCCATGGGGGTGGCATTCAAGTTGGATAAATATACAAGAGTTTTCAACATTTGGATTTGAATGAATGTCAAAGTAATGATTGCTTCAATGAATATTAATTTGGAAATTCAACACTGATGGAAGGGGAGAAAAAATAATTCATTCTGCACGAAAGCGACCTTAGTGAAATCCAGCGAGAAATTCATAGATTCAATTTCAAGAAAAACTCTAGCAGGAGCTCTGTACCAAGACTCGTTCCTGAGAATGAACCGTTGATGTGGACTAGTCATTTTAATACATTGATTTGCCTCAACATCGAGTGGAATAGTTGAAGGGTTTACGTGGTTGGCGGGTGGGTAAAGTTTCAATCTATCCCATCATTCTAGTACCTTGATTTCTACCATAAAAGTTAATGACTCTGTTAATGAAAAATTGATATTTTTGTGAAAGGGAAGAAGAGGTAAAAAAAAAAAGGAACAATTATTGCAATAGTTTTTAAAAATTGAATTATCTCAAGGACAGATGGCATTTATGGTTCTGATTTGGTTTGCAAATCATTGAATGAGATGTTGGAGGTGTTGGGTTTAAATCACTCGTAACACATCTTAAGGATCAATCGAGTGTTCTAAGAGATTTAAAACACTTTGGTCTTAAAAAAAAAGTTATCGAGTAAAATCACAAAAGTAATATAATTATAGACGAATCTATCAAGTATGTCAACCTAAGTGTTATTCCAATAATTTGAAAGATGCATGAATAATCTAATGTTGCTGAATTTTACTAATTTTTGCCAGTTTGGCCCATCAACTAACGGGCTTTACCCCCTCTTTGCCTTGTACTTAGGGGTCCAAAAATCGTTGAAACCGAGATGTCAGTGTCTCGGCTTTAGGCTTCAGGACTTAATTGATCATTTTCACCTCTCATATTGCCTGTAATCAAACTCGATGAATTCTTATTGGTAGATAAAGATGAAATTTTGAGAGTTTTAGAAAAGTGGCTTTACTTATTCAATTGAGATGGAAATTTTATAAACATCATATACAAGTTAAAAAAATTCAAACTCTCCTATATGTGTTTGTTAAGGTGGGACTCACTGAGTTATGCACACATAGTTTTTGTAAGACCCGGTTCTTAGATGATTTGTATTATTTTTCATTGATAATTTTTGTCAAATCCAACTGCATTCGTATTGTAGCAATCATTGATGAGAGATTAGAGAGGAAATTCTACAACCACAAATGAAAAGACCGAATCCCGTAGAGCATCAAATAGATAAGATTGCCACAATGCCACTCTTCCACGAAGCATGAGACATGATAATTGGTAAGAGAAAGGTTCCCCTAGTACTTCAGAGTATAAATCTTTACTTTGCATTTGGGCACTCTCAGATGTTATGAGCTTTAGTATAAATCTCGATTCAAGAATTAGACATCGTCATCATCATTACAGTCATTTTTTATATTTTAAAATTAACATTTGAAATTGAAAATCAGATTTAATGATATCATTTATGAAGTGAGAAATCCACGTAGCAATTTCTTTTGCAGATCAACAAACCAAGAAATTTCTCCAAAGAATTTTGTATAACCCAATAAATGTCGCTGTTTTTCATTAAAAATGAATTATCTGCTTTTCCAAATTTAATGTATATTTGGTTTTATATAATATTTGTACTGCATTTTATACTAGTGATTAGGAGTTGGAAAAACGGTCTCAGCTGATATTTCGACTGATATCTCATTATCGGCTGATATTTTTCTCTCTTTAATTTTTTTTTTTTTTTTTACAAAAATGGTCGATATCAGCATATCGGCCGATACTACCGATAATATTGTATCAATGGATAGAAAATTAAAATATATGAGCTGATGTTTCAGATATTGTCCGATGTTTTAAACTTTTAATATCTTCACCGAATAAGTCCGAACGTGACAGATTATTTTAGTCATTGATTAATATATTTTCTAAATGTTCATGATCTCATTAAATATATGACTAGCTTTAAAATAAGAATAAGAATGGAGATACCTGTCAACCTCACTCTCATTCAATTGGCCGTCGGAATAGAATTGATCCCAATTGTAAGTCACTAAGAAATTCCCATTCATGCTTTTCTTTGACTGACAAACCCTGCTTCACTTTTTTTTTTTTTTTAAATAGAAATTATTATTTTTAAAGAGAAAGATGAACATCAAATAGACAATCAAGTCGAGATAGTCAGAGCATCACCCTCTAAAGTGAGGATGATCTTGGAGATAGATTTGAAATGATCCTTGGAGGTGAAAAAATAGTTTTTTATGATTGAGGAAAGTCAAGATTTACACTTCTTTCGAACTTTTTTTTAATACCAAGTGTTTCATGTGATTAATTTTTGATATATGTGTAAATCTTTCAATCCGCACACGCTGGGTACAGAACTAAAGGGGTGACCCTTTTTATGTTGAAGGGCCTTGATCCCAATACCTTCCACAAATAAGGGTGGGAATTGACCATCAAACTAATCCCTAAAGCTCTTTCCGATTATGAGAGCATTAGGTGTAACTTCTAATACGTATACAAGCCATGGGCATCAGGTGATTATGGGACTTGAATATGAGAATTCTAATTTTTTTTCAAAGTGATTATCAACTGAGCTTCTGTACGAGATAGGTAAAAAAATTATTCTAGTGTAGTTAAATAAAAGAATTTTTTTTTTAAGATTGTTTAGAGTTTAGAACTAAATACTATTGTTATCAAGATGTTATTAACTATCATATCGAGATACTTTCAAATATTGAAGTTTTTACTTTGATATTATCAAATAATTTTATTATAAATATATATTTAAAATATGATAAATAAATATACAATTGAAAATAATATTTAAAATTAAAATAATCATTACTAAATTTGAGGAATAAGAGATTTGTGTCATGTGAAAGTGTGTATAAGTTCACATATATATGAGGAAAAAAAACTAATATTATGGCTTGATATGCTATGATCATTATATATAGGGTGTCCATCTTAATACGGAAAAACTCTTTTAAGATAGTTTTATACACGAGTTTTAGTGAACTTCCATTTTACCTCCATCCTTCCGTACGGATTTTAGTGGACTTCAGAAATTGATTTACTGGACTAGTACACCGGACCGGATCACTTGGAAATGAAAATTTGAAGAAAGTGAT
This sequence comes from Chimonanthus praecox, assembly GCA_022113865.1. Taxonomy (NCBI): domain Eukaryota; kingdom Viridiplantae; phylum Streptophyta; class Magnoliopsida; order Laurales; family Calycanthaceae; genus Chimonanthus; species Chimonanthus praecox. The sequence continues at coordinate 29,208,589 of CM039086.1, forward strand.
CCGGTCGGTGTATTGATTTGAACTTTTTCACGTCTCAAGAAACCGGTGCATCGACCAGATTATTTTTCTCAAATTTTCATTTTTAAGTGATCCGGTAGGTGCACCTGTCCGGTGCACTTATACAGTGAACCGATTTAGTAGAAAGTGAACCGATTTCTGAAAGTCCACTAAAATCGGTACAGATGGATGGAGAGAAAGTGAGAAATTCAAAAAATTCATATCTCCTAAAAAAAAGTTTTTTATCGATAGGATGGCCACCCTATATATAATGTGATATTGATGTAAGTTGGATGGAGCTAGACACAGACAAATGGATCTTTTGGAGACAAGTGAGAGGAGATAGAAAATGCGATCAAAATGTGGACATGGGTGGGCCCCAAGAAAGGGACGGCTTGGATAACGGGGAACTAATTTTATGGCCATAATTCTCAGACACGTCGGTATCACAGTTCGTACTTTGTATGCGGCGAAGCGATTCTAGTGCGCGCATGTGCTAGAGACGGTGGCAAAGACACGTGGACGGCGCGGAATCGGGATCAGTTTCAGCACTGTGCCATGCACCTCGGGAGGATCTAAATCGTGGACACGCTTTAAAAGGTATATATTATATAATATATACCGCTACAAAGGAATAGCAATCCTCCCATGGGAGTTTTGTATAATTCGACACGGATTTTACTGTATTGCCCATTTTATTTTTTGAACCGACTCGCTTAACCCTTTGAATCTGCTCGTCGGATCACTGACCCTTCCACTGCGATATAAATCGGTTCGCTGACCGGCTCACTGAAATTTATCTAAATGAAACTGTTTTTTCATACAAAACAACAAATCGGATCATTGAAATCGGATCACTAACCGGATTACTGATTTTTTTTTAAATGCTATCGTATAGCAGTGGAAGGATAAAATGGGCAATACCCTAAATCCCGTGTATCGTTACACAAAACTCCCGTAGGAGGATTGCTACTCCTATAAAAGGTATGTAATACATGAGGATGGTGGATTTGAATGATATTTTTGTGATGACACTTTTTAAAAAATCAAATTAATTGATTTTAAAAATAATAAAAATCATAGTATTAAAAAAAACTAGTTTCTAATGAATTTTGAATTTAACGGTGAGATTAACTAAAAGTGGGTTTGAATTACATTAGAGTAAATAAGTCTGAAAAAGAGAAATGATAAAAGTATTTTATGGCTTATTTTGGATGAGTGGGTCTATTTTAATATATTTTTAAATTTTATCTTAATTATAAGAATAAGTCAACTATTTGAAGTTTTTAGAGTTTCATGAAGGTGTGATTTAGATATTTTGTTAATTTTTTTAAAATAATATTTATTAATTTTTTATTTCTTATAATTTGAGTGGTAATTAGAGTCTTAATCATTTGATCAACATTTTTTTCTAAATAGACAAAAGCTCCTCTATTAAATACATGTTCATTATAATAAATAATAAATTCATCTTTGAAATATTCTAATCAAGTTATAGTGTCATTGTCATTATCATTATCATTTTTCATCTAAATTGATTTATGTGTTTCAAAAATATTTAGAATATAATTTTAACAAATAACTATATAATATACATATCTTTTTCAAATCACAAGTGTAAAAAGTCTTTCTTTTCTCTTTCCACATGAAAATCAAAGATAATTAAGAAATTAAAAAAAAAATTAAGATCTTACTATAGTCAAATTAGAAAAATAAACCTACATGGGTGTAGCTCATCTCGTTACCTCCCGTTTCAGGAAGCGGGAGGTCACGGATTCGATCTTCCACGGCATAATTTTAGTGTGCCTTAGGAGTAGGGGTCCACCCGTAGAGGTTTTACACTGCGTATCCCGTGATTTTTCACACATAAATTCAAAAAAGCATAAAAAAAAAAAAAATACCCTCTTTTAAGCATTTTGTTATTGTTGTTTCGCTTTCATATCCACTGAGTGCTTTTTAAAGCAAGTGGACTTCTCTTTTTCCACATTTCTAAGAAATACAATGAGATTGTACTAACTTTAATTATTCTTCGGCAAATTGGCAATGTGGAATGTCTATCAATTTGCTCCATCACCCATTTTATTAGAATTTACAAAACAATAATAGGTCATGAGTGGAAGAGAACTAAAATTAATAAAACCTTAATAATGTGATTTTATCTATTGAGTTTTTCAATAATTAAGTAGGTTTCATACCATATCAAATTCAAAATATGCATATGTAACATATATGCACATATTGCGAGATTTTGAGTTTGATATGATGGTATTGTGATATTTTACAATAATTTTGCTTTAAAAGAATTGTGTTAGAGATAAACTTGACAAAGAATTTATCTAATTTTTAAACGCGTTAAATAAATTATATGGAGAGTAATTTTAGAAAATCTAATATACCATTAATTATGCAGTTTTTTAAAATCACTGTATAACTCAATTTTTTTTTAAAAAAAAAAAAATAGACTAACTTTTTTTAATAACATGGGTATCTCTAGCTCACTTTTTTTTTTTTTTTTTTGAATTTACGTGTGGAAAATCATAGGATATCCAGCATAAAACCCCTATGGATGAGTCCACTACCCTAGGGCACATCAAGGTTAGACCATGGGAACTTGAATCCGCAACTTGCCGTTTCTTGAGGCGGAAGCCACACCCATGTGAGTTATCTCTCCCTCATTTTGTAGGGAAGATTAATCCCATGGATATCCAAAACCATCCAAAAACCTCGTGAAAAAGTTAGAGAAAACAATCAATTTAGTTTGACTTTAGATATTTCGTCTCTAAATCATGCCTCATCCATTTATTAAATATATCAAAGTTAATTGAATTATTTATTACATGAGTTAATATACTTAACTAATACTATATATATAATTTTTTGAAAGTCAAATTATTATTTTTTAAATATTTTTTCTTAAATTGATAGATTTATTTACAAATTATTGAATCAGATGGACTAACATATTTATTTTATACTTTAAATCTAATCTTGATTTATTTACAAATAAAACAAAACATAATCGAATCAATCTCTTTACTAAAATAATTTCAATAGATTTATTTTAGCCAACTATGTGAGAGAGTGAGAGACACTACTATTTCAGTTCACCTACTTTAAGAATCCTCTGACCCTTAATCAGTCCATTCAGAAACTGGGCCATCCATTTATGTAGGGTCATTGGGTCCACAATAAATGATCTTTGGCCAAAAGTTAGATGGTTGGTTCGTCAATTATTTGGAAAAGAACTCAACAAAGAAGGTAGCGCAGGTAGCAATATGTGAGAATTGTGCTTTAATGTAATTTTTTATTGATAAAAATTTATATACAAAATCTTTTTAATTGCATATTAATCTATAATTTAAACTCTCAAAATTTTAACAAATTATAAGTTTCTTTTTACTTTCATTTCAACAAATAATTGCAAATATATAAGGCAGGTAAACCATAAAATTATTTTATTAAATTTAACAATTAATGATTATCCTAAATGATTGAGAGAAGTGATTTTGCCGTTGATGATATTGAACAAGTATCTAACTAAACTTCTAGATAGAAAAACTTCAAAATATTGGCACCCACTATGAAAAGGTAAATAAAATGATCACTCATACACTTCTCCAGTGAGGTCTTTCATTTGAGATGGTGATGGGAGCATGGGGCACATAAAAATAATTTATTTATTTAAATTACATTTTAAAGATGGTAAAATATTTTTCAATAGACACGCCATTATTTCAAATTATAGCGCTCGCACTTAGATATATATAATAATACCATGAATTTTAGTCTAGAATTTATGAACATTTTCTAGAAGTGTAACTACTAATTATAGAGCACTTAAATCCGCATAAAAAATATTGATATACTTTTTCACTTCTTAAATTACCACACATATACAAAGGGATAAGTATGATGTCTCTAAAGATCAAAAGTTACATTGCCTCTAGCCTTTTAAAACCATCCCCGTAAGTAAGTCCGCATCATTTTACTATGCATCACCGTCACCATTTTCGAGACATTTTGAGTTCAACCAAGTTCAGTCGCGGTCAAAGCCGGTCAAGTAGTAATATAATATAAATATTACATATAATATTAAGTAAGACGTCTTTTATCAATAACATTAATTTAAATATTAAAAATAACATTCAAACTCTAAGTAATAATACTAAAATGGTGGAAGATATGGGATAAAAATGATAATAAATATTTATATTCTAAATATATATATTTTTTAATATTAGTTTTTTATATTTTGAAGGGGAAAATTTAAAAAATAAATAAACTGCAGCTCACGTTTTTACCATGTAAACCACAGAAAACCGCGGCTCTGATCGGTTTTAACCCAGGGACGGTTCCCAGCTAGGACCGAACGACAGTCCCCACGATTCTGGTCGAACCGACCGTTCGACTGCGATTCGGTCCAACTTTGATAAAATTGGTGCCTACATTTGATTGCCACCAATCCACCACTAAAAAAAATAAAACATGTAAAATGATGACCTCGAGTCTTGGACATTGGTGTAGATAATTTTACCATATACACTTAGTGATAGTTATCATTTTATTTTAAATGTCTTTATTTGAATATGAGACAGATAAAAAATCATCTTAATCGTATCAATTAAATCATACTTTTAAGCTTTTAAAAAATTAACTTAAAATTTTAAAAACATAAATTGATTGATAGGATAAATGTGTATATAATAATAGTATATACATATCATCCTTAAAAAAATTGCTAATACATGTACAAGAAGTACACTTCCGTGTGCACCTGAGGATTACCGTGCGATTCTACTGATAAATGACAGATTCCGATACGGCCGAAACTCAAAAAACGCGACGACTGGACGCTGAGACCTGCGTTAGTGTGTATGAAAGCCAGGTTTCATCTACTTTCCCAACGGAATCTTATTTTCTAATGCCCCTTTTTTCCGCTTTTCAAAAACCGCTTTTCGGGGGCTCCGGATTACGGTTTTTCGTCCCGTTTTTTTCCTATAAATCGCTGTTCTCTTCTTCCTCTCTTCTCCCTTTCGATGCTCTTCTCTCTTCTGCAAACTAAAAAGAGAGATAAAGAGAGGAAAAAACGTAAAAAAGTAAAGAAAAATGTCATCTGGATCCGAACTGAGTCTCGATTTCAAACCATTTTTCACCCCAAAACCCGTTTCTGAATTCCTGAGAGACATTTCATCGATCGTAGATTGCAAGAAGCGATTATCGAAGCTCGAATATTATCTGAATTCCTTGGAAGAAGAGCGTACAAAGATCGTTTTGTTTAAACGCGAGCTTCCTCTCTGTTTGCTTCTGCTAAACGACGGTGAGGGTTTTTTTCCCATTTTTTCCATTTTTTATTTTGGGAGTTCTAAGACTTGGGTTTTGTTTTTGCGAGCGTTTCGGAAATGGGTTTTTATTTATTTTTATTTTTGTTGAATTTTGCAGCAATTGAGGATGTGAGAAACGAAGAAATTCGGTGCCGGAAGCGGGTTTTGGAGCATAAATTGGATGAAGATGGAGGGATAGACTTGGAAAAGGACTGTACGGATAAGATGAACTGGATGAGTTCTGCTCAGCTGTGGATTGATGATTATAACAATTCAAAAAATGATAATATTTATGACATGAACAAGAAAAACAAAGCTATGGATTTGAAGGAGGTAATAGGAATTTTAATTTTCAAAAATCTAATTTTTGTCCTTTTTTGTTATTTCAATTATTAGGAGTTTTTGTAAAATGGGTATTTGATTTCTGATGCTGACTAAGTTTTGTACACTTTTGCTGTACTTGAATCAAAGTAGCATTATTAATTTTGATTTTCATGTTTTGAATTTTAAAGTAAAATAGTATAATTTTTCTTTGTTTCTTCAACTAATAGGATTTTTTTTTTGGTTGCTGTTGTTTATTCACTTCTTAGGAATGTTTCTAAAATGGTTTTTTTTTTTTTATATTTCTAATCGACCAAGTTGTATACACTGTACTGTGCTCGAATCAAAGTAGCATAATTATTTTTTATTTTTATGTTTTGAATTTTTTCGATAACATTGGTTTTCTCTGTTTCTTCAATTAATGGTAGGTTTTTTTCCGCTAATGACAGAGGTACCACAAAAGGGCAAAATCAAGGGCAATTTTGTTTTGAGTAATTTTTACCATATTAGGCAGGGGGTGTATCTAAGAATAAAGAAAATATGATGTCTCTATCACTGACCTTTTTTTTCTGTGAAATACATATTTCAGTTCTTATGAATGTTTCTAAAATGGGTGTTTGATTTCTGATGCTGACTAAGATCTATACACTGCTATGCTTGAATCAAAGTGATACCATTGAGTTTTATTTATATGTTTTGAATTTTAAAATAAAATAGTATCATTTTTTTCTTTGTTTCTTCAATCAATAGGAGTTTTTCTTTGATTTTTTTTGCTTGTTGTTGTTAATTCAATTCTTAGGAATGTTTCTAAAATAGGCGTTTGAATCAAACTGGCACCATTGATTTTTATTTTGATTTTGAGAATTTAAAATCAAATTGTTTTTCTTTTTTTCTTCAATTAATAGGACTTTTTTCCATTTAATGAGAGAGGCACCCTTGGCAAAAATCAAGGGCAATTTTTTCATCACATAATCAAATTTGAGAAGTTTTCTAACATTTTAAGTAAAGGGTGCCTCTAAATATAGTACCCATTTTCTTGTTTTGAATTTTTGTTGTTGTTTATTCATTTCTTAGGAGTGTTTCTAAAATGTGTCTTTTATTTCTGATGCTGACCCAATTTTACACAAGGTGCTGCTTGATTTTATTTTCATGTTTTGAATTTTAAGTAAAATAATTTTCCTTTGTTTCTTCAATAAACTGGAGTTTTATCTTTTGTTTTTTTTTTCCTTTTTCATCCTGAAATGAATATTTGATTTTAATGGCAGAAAGAGGACTCTGATGCAAGTGCGAATGAGTACTTGTTTTCAGGAAGTAAATATAGGAATGGCGGAGGGGCTCTTCTGTCATTTAAAGGATCATCAGCTTTTCCTTTGAGGAAGGAAGAGGAATCCATGTTGCCTTCATCGGATCTTTCTCTTGTTTCTACTGGAATCAAGAACACAAACCATGAGTCAGGCGCTTTTGATCTGAATTCCAAGAACAGTAGCAAACCTCCCAGCTCTTTGGCAGCAGTCATTCAATTGAATTCGGAACAGCCATTGGCTAGAAAGACTAGAAGATCCTGGTCTCCGGAATTACACAGGCGATTTGTTAATGCTCTACAACAGCTCGGTGGTTCACAAGGTTAGATAGGAATTGGCAATGATAAGAAGGATTTATTGAGTTCGTTTTGAGTGTCTATACATGTTGATTAGTGCAAGTAAAAAATCTGCCTTGATATGATTAATGATGACTTTTCCTTAAAACAACAAATTCATGAAAAATCTTTATTTCTGATGCTAGCTAGAGTACATGAATCTTTGTGTGGAAATAGAAGTTGTTTTATGCTTTTAGTTATGTATTTTTAGGTGATTGAGCTTGTAAAAATGGAAATTTTATGAAGTAAATTCTCGCTCCCCTTTTCGGGTAGCTTCATGGGTTAAAGAGAAATTTGTTTGGTTTCATTTGTTGGGATAGTTATGAATTTTCTAGAACTGAAGAAAAAAAGGAAGGTGATCAAATAAAAGAAGGTCAAAGAACAAAAACAGATGTGAGAGAGAGAGAACTTTGGAAATAATCAAATCCATAGCATTCATTCAACATGAAATATTGATTTGGGTCCTGGTCCTTTTAGAGTACGTGAACTTGTTGCTCTTTTTTTTTTTAACTTCTATGCATCTGATGTCGGTTTCTGTTTTTCTTCTGTGATTTTTTATCTGCAGTTGCTACTCCTAAACAGATAAGAGAAGTTATGAAGGTCGATGGGCTGACAAATGATGAAGTGAAGAGTCATTTGCAGGTAAATTTTCCAGTGTTGTTCTTTAATTAAGGTATATTTGTGAGACAAAAAACAAGGTAGTTTTAGATCCACTTTTTTCATTTTCCCATGTTTGTCAAAACAGAGGATTTTCAATGCATTGGTATTTGAAAAAAAATAGATTTTTCTACCTGAAGAGGCATTCCCAAGAAAACCATTTCTTATGGGAGTGATAGGAAAGTTGATTTTTTGCTCCAACTTTCTTATGTGTGGTAAACACAAACATTGCCAAAATCTCCTTTTTTTTCTATAGTATTCCTGATTTGCATGTTGAGGACGATGGATGGGGGTCAATGAGGTTCTTTTATGTTTTTTTTCAGAAGTACCGATTGCATACCCGAAGGCTTCCTGCTACTTCTGCACCCACCATTGGGAACCAAAAGTTTGTAATATCGCAGGGGGTGTGGGTCCCTCATGAACAATACCTGGCCTCAAAGCAGAGAAATTCTCAATCTAGCTCTCCCCAGGGCCCCCTTCAGTTGGCGGGGAGTGCTCTGGGAATCTCCACTACAATCAGTGACAGTGCTGAAGATGATGATGTGGAGTCTGAGACCTGTAGTTGGAAAGAACATCTTCAAAGATCAAGCAATGAAGAAACAGAATGACAGGAATAATACCTAACAAGAAAATAAAATTCTCCAAATTTTGCAGATTCTACATTGGATTAAGTAATACACCATACAATCAGATTGTGAATGAGGAACTTAGGATGCAATACCATCTAGTGATGGAGCTGTGCACATGCAATTATGAAGTTTTGATAGATAGGCTTAGTTAGCCCCTTAATTTTTCATTTTTTGGGGGTTTGGTATGACGAGGTTCGTGTAGCAGCCATGCAAACATGATTGCCATTTTTAGGCTATGAAGCTTACTGGTTTTGAGTACATTTGGTTTCTGGATTTGAAGCTAGAAACCAACAGAAAAATCAATCTAGGCTCCAATAATTAGTCATATGGCTTGTGTTTTTGTTGTTGATGTTCCTGTTGTTGGCAAGTATCATGCTATCTAGTGTCAGATTGCAGCAATCCATGGCATGTATTAGATAATGCTTTGATAACTTCTAATTTGATTACTTGATTCTTCTTGTGAAGGAATACACGGTCTGTTTGAACTGGGATAAATATTTTGAGGGGATTCTCCTTGGCAGGGATTCTACTGAATAGGGTATTCTCCTGTTGAAAAGGTACAAAAAGGGAGATGGAAGGGAAGAGAGTTGGACCCATTTTTCTACTACACAAGATTGCCAAATGGTTGAAACGAATGAATCCCCTGCTTTCTACTCATTTCACCCCATCCAAATGCAACCGTGATATGCACTGTTCTTGTTTTTGTTTCCGTAACTGATTGTTCACGCTCCGATCTTTATAGTTCCACTTATACTGGAAGCACACTTGGAATTGCTTCCATTCGAGCCAACTATTTCAGTCTCATTCAGAATTCACAATCTATCAATTCATTTTGTTGTTTTGCATCTTCTAGAATACTTTCCAACTGACTCTTAGTGATATCTCATTGCAAAGACTCAAGTGACTTTCTCAATGACTATTTAACTGTTGTCCTCAGATTCGATATTCAAATATCGAGTTCTTCCTTCAGAGCTTTTGAAGATCTGCTGTTCTTATTGTCTTCTTAGTCGAGTGATTCCTGAAGTTGTTGAGCTACTTGATATCTTTCATGTAGCAAACTATCAGTTGTTTATTCTGCAGTTTTCCTCTTCTCTCCGACAATTTTTTTGCCATATTTTGGATTTTGAGAGGTTACTTATCCATAACTAGTAACCCAAAGCTTAAAACCTGAGTGATTTGTCTGAACGCGGATAAACCCGATTATGTTCCTAAACCTGAAACACATGATGTGTATCAATGTTCCTCTCATTTGATTGAACGAAGCAGGGGTTAAAATATTGCCTGGACCGATATATCGGCCGATATTGAAATATCGGCGATACCGATATATCGGCCGATATTCGGGATATATATTTCTCTCTCCTTCTGATTTTTATTAAAAAAAAAAAAATTCAAAAAAATCGGAAAAATTACAGAAAATAAAGAAAATTATGGCCTTCATGAATGTATACTTTTGTCACTAAATATTGGTCATTTATATATTCAAATGTTATTTTTAAGATACCAAATTGTTAATTTCAAAATAATTATGGAAAAATCTCAAAATATCAGCCAAGATTTCTGAAATTTCGGTCTAACTGCAGCTATTAAATACACTACTTACCTTACTTTCATTGTTTCCAGCCCAGCCCAGTTTGGTTACACGTTTTATTCAATTACTTGCTGTATTTAAAGATTCCAAAATAATCCATAACTAATTTAAATCTAGGTTATCGTTCCACTGTCCGAGCTATTAATTTCCAAACTTGGGCCCTTCCATTTTAGTCCCAGTAACGCATATCTTCTGTGGACTCTTGGCTGAAAGTTTCTTTGTTTTAAATGGAAGATGAGCATAAAATTTGTATATTTATCTTTTATGACAGATCAACAAATGGATGAGCATGAAATTTAAATCACTCGATATTATTGCCAAAATTAAGTGTTTTTTTTTTCAATTTCAAATTCAAAATATGAAAATATCAGCCATCCCGGCCGATATATCGGCCGTATCGGGCAATATCGTTTTTTTTTTAATGAAGAAAAAATTTAAAACCGAATTTTATACATCTCGGCCGATATGGTGACCGATATATCGGGCCGTTTATCGGTCATATCGGCCGATAAACTTTTAGTACAGCCGATACAATACGTATCGGCCGATATTACTCGGTCATGAAAAACCGATATATATCGGCCGATACGTTTCGTATCGGCCGATATTTTCATCCCTGAGTATATTCGTATACTTGTGTTCTATTTCAGAAAACTACAGGCATTCCTAGATCTTTTTGCTTCAGGGTCTTGTGGTGAAAAGATGAAGCTTTGTCGATATTTTTCAGCAAAGGGGTCCTTTCTCCTTCACAAGGGTTACACCAACCCTTTACAAATTTTATCTCTCAAGGAAATGTAGAAGAGTACAATGTAAAGCTTAGGAATAACTCTCAAATGTTTACAACAAGTTTACTAAGAGTTACTCAAACATTTGAACTAGAATAGCTCAAGGTAAGATTGCAAGAAGATGGATTTTTGAGCTAGAGTATGCTTAGGATTTGATTTCAATTGATTCCTTGTGATTCCAAGTAAGTCAACACCTCTTATGCCCATTGATGCTTGGTTTTATATTTTGTTCATGTTTTAGAACGTTGCCAAGCATTAAATAGAAGAAAGGGCCGTTGGGGAAGGCATTTAATGATTAAATAATATGACCGCTCGCGATTCAGTCAATTGAAAGTGAAGATTCAGTCGACTGAAAACGTCCTGAACTTTAGGCAGTTTATCAGTGAATAATTCAGTCTGCTGAACTTGAAGATTCAGTCGACTGAATTCACATCCCCTACAAATAATTCAGTCGACTGAAATCACGTCCCCTGTAAATCCAGTATTTCAGTCGGCTGAATGATTTAATTCAGTCGATTGAAAACACATCCCAAATTAATCCATTATTTCAATCGACTGAATTCTCTAATTCAGTCGACTGAAATGACCCTTAGATTGTATTGTGCAATTTTGGCTTTATTTTGGTCATTTCAAACACAGTCGATAGGTCTTGGGGACTTAATCATATCCTAGAATTCCATTTGGATGCATAAGTTTAAGCTTGGTATCATAGGGTCCACTAGAAGGTGACTTGAGCCATGGTATTCAAATGTTTAAACACCTTTACAACACAATTTTCTAAAGACTCATGATTAGACTTTATGCATAACTTTGATCTTCCAAGTTCTTGATTTTCAGTCTTTGAATTTTGTAAGCCATTCGATCTCCGACTTGATGTACAAGGCTTGATATCATCAACTTGATCTTCATGATATCCAATACATGTCTTCCTAAACGTGATACCTGTCTCATAGAGTAATACCATTTGAAATATTAAATATCATACTTTAATTATTTGTAGTCATAAAAAATACCCATATATCCTTGGGTTGAAAACTTAGGGCTAACAAATATATAAAAGTAAAATATAGGGATGAAATTCGCGTTAAAACTTGTCATTCAATCATGTTCTTTCATCAAAATCAAGACTTATAAACTTTAATTTAAGAAATCGGGCCTTAGTAACTTGGATTCAACCCTTACAACCTAAGTCCTAACCATTTCATGTCCAATTAAATAAATAAAGATCATAAACTTAAAATAAAATCAAAACAATTATAAAAGAAATCTGAAAATTAGATGTTTCAGGATCCTAAAGGAATATCTTACTTCCATTTAACGATAGAATTAAATACAATATTTTTGGGAAAAACAAATACAAGACAAACAAATTCAAAATAAAATTACAATGTGATCACTCACATGCAAAAATCGTGTAGCCCTTTGTTTTCTCTTAATTTCTTCTCCTCCAATCTTTGGTCCTCTTGTGCTCCAGATCAAATTCAATTTTGGCTATGGGTTAACGGGGTATTTATCGGACTTGGGATTGAATGGAGGGTGGAGATTAAATCTTGGTTAAGTTGGTGATTGGAGGGCTTGGGTTGGATCTCACTTAATATGAATGGATGAGATTTAAAATAGAAAATCTAGGGCTACAAGGAGGTGTACACGAATTTTGGGAGAGGTGGCTTGATGGCTAAGCAGAGAATGAGAGAAGATTGGAACTTAGAGAAAATTGGGATTTGAAATGGCTATGGTTGAATTTGACATGTGTATTTTAGGGTTTTGGGCAATGCAATGCATGATTATGTATGGTTGAGATTGAAAGTTAAGATGCATGGATGGATGAGATTAATTAGACAACATGGAGGGTTGACCTAGTGTGAATTTCGAATGGGATGAGATGGATTAGGAGAAAATGGTGTATGGTGATTTGGATTGGATTGGGAGAAAAGCTAGGCTCTAGATGAGGTGTACATGAGGTGGATGGATTGGAGAGGAAACTTATTTATTTTCGTTTGATGCAATGAGATATGCACATGGGGTCCTAAATTCTAGGGTTGTGCACTAGATCAAGGGTTTTATGAATGATCATGAATGAATGGCTATGATTAAAAGTCCTAAAATCTAATGGCTTTAGTACTAAATGGATGGTCTAAATGGATGGATGATGAGAGGATGTTTGGATGATTATGATCCTAAGGTTAATCTAAATGATGGATGGATTGGATGGCCTAGATCTTAACATGATGGTTGTATGGTTTGGATTTGGTAGGTGTTGAGCACTGAAATATTACATTTTTACCCCTGATTATTGGACTAGTTAGCCTTGATTTTGTATATATCACATGCGTTTAATGTCATTTTCTAGTTTTGTAGATAAAAATGGAAAGTTCACGAAAACTATCTTAAAACAGTGGATAATTGTAAGTTTGGTGCTTAATTCGGAAGATCTGGAATTTTTATGATTAATTTCACTCAACTTTTAGAGTTTTCATGTAAATTGGTTAGTCTAGATCCAGTTATGAGAGTCTAGATTAAATCAATATTTTAGATTTTAAAGTGGTGAAGTTAATTATTTAATTTTGGAAGAGAAAACCTACAATTCAAGCGACAAAGACTGAAATTCAAGATTAATGGGCCAAAGATCTACTTCTAATGGGCCAAAGATCTACTTCAATTGGGCCAAGCTAAGTTCCATAAGCTATCATTGGGCCAGGCCACATGCAGTCCATGCGCATAGGCCAGGCTTCAAGTCCAAAAAAGGTCCAAGTCCTCAAACTCAAGTCCAAGAACCACTGGAGGCCCATGTGCTATGTATTGATCTAAAATCCAAGTCCATAAACATCCACATGCCCAAGCCCATTCCATTTCCTTGTCAAATCCACACCATCGAATCTCCATCTTAAATCCTAACCATTCATTTCATGCATCTAAATTAGGTCAAAGCAGGAGGATCTTCAATAATTGGTTGTTCTTGCATGAAGAGGGTATCAAATGCTTCATGGAGATTTTCTTCAGTGGTGATGGTAGAGCCACCTATCAAATCCAACCCATACATTCAAAACATTAATCTAGGCCATCCAATTCATTCATCATTTAGATCAACCTTAGGATCATGACCATCCATCTAGATCGTCCATCACTCACTAAAACCATTAGATTTAGGACATTTAATCACTGTCATTCATCCATTAAACCCTAGATCTAGTGCCAAACCCTAGAATATAGGACACCATTCGCATATCTATTGCATCACATGAAAATCTCAAACTCCACAAGCCTCCATGCGCATGCAATCCTTAAGTTTCCTCTCCAATCCATCCACCTCATGTACACCACCTAAGATCATATCTTTTCTCCCAATCCAATCACAATCCACGCGATTTTTTCACTAAACACCCTCCATGTACTTAGACAAAAACTCATCTAGATACACTCCTAAAATCCCTAAACACCTCATCATCCACGCCACACATGATTTTTGCACAATCCATCTACCTCATTCGCATATCATTAGGTCAACCCTCCACATCTTCTTCTCATCATCCAACCATTCATGCATCTTATCTCTTAATCCCATCCATTCATTTTGAATTACATAAACCTTAAAACTACGTAGCCAAATTCGAAAATCCCATATCCAATTACTATTTTCTCTCATTCCTTGCTTAGCAACCAAGCTAACTTGATCCCCAAGTCACTCCATTCGATCCTACCCTATACTTTCTCCTAAAAATCCCAAATTTCTCTCCACCATTACTTAACTACAAAGCCAAGCCACCCAAATTCATGTATGCCTTGTAACCCTAGCCTTTTTGCATCTTAAAATCTCCTCCATCCACTTCTAAATGAGATCAATCTTAGCCCTCCATTCATAACTTAAACCAGATTAAATCCAAACCATCCATTTATTCCTGGAGCCTATAAATAGAGTACTAGGCACAACTTGGAATTCAAATTTGACCAGGAGCTCAAGATGACCAAAGGCTGGAAAGAAAAGGCAAGAAGACAGAAGCCCCACACGATTTTACAAGTGAGAGTTGTAATCTTCGTTTTGTTTTCTTGTACTTAATTTTATGTATGCCTATACTTGAATTCTTGCATGAAATAAATACAAGAAGTTCCTATAGAACCCTGAAACATCCAATTTTCAGATGTCTTTTATGATTGTTAAGATTTAATTTTAAGGTTTGTATTATTTATTTAATTGATTGGACGTGAAATAGTTAGACCTTAGGTTGTAAGTATTGAATCTAAGTTACTAAGGCCCGATTGTTAAATTAAAGTCTACGAATTCTTAACTTTAATGATAGACGTCAATTGATATTTGGACTTTTACGCGAATTTAAAATCTAGGTTTTGTATTTGTTTATATAATTTTTGGGTGATAAGAGGTCTATTCCAACAACCAATCATTACATTCTGCACTTTTAAATTCTTTCATTTACTTTACTTGCAACTTTCTTTTCAGTTTTTGATTATGTTAGTTCCTTTGTTTGTTTGTTGTATTTAAATGTTCAATTTATTATTGTATATTCATGTAATTCTTTGTATTCAAGCCCTCACTCTCTAAAGATTCTTTAACTGTTAGAGATATGATATTTTGGTCTTAAAACATGTGATTTTAAATTAAGATGAGACTACCATTATTCTTGCTCCACCACTATAATAAAAAGATGATGGATTTGATTTTCGACTTGTTAAATTCGTAAGTTAGATAATAGTGGTGTTAATTTTGACTTTTAAGATCTAAATTAAAATTGTAATTCCATGTATTAGATTTCTTAAGATCATATTTTAAAAAGTACTGATTTAATTAAACATATATTTTGTGAATTCCTGTAGGTTCGACTTTGCACTTATAACGCTATACTATAAATGATTTGTGCGCTTGCGAGATTTATAAATGTGAAATTTGCACATCAACAAGTTTTTGACGCCGTTGCCGGAGAAATCAAAATTAAATTGTGTGCCATTAAAATTATGTGATTTTAGGGAATGTTATTTTTGGAATGTTCTATTTTTGGCAACTCTTTAAAATTGGAAACTTTTATTTTGGAAAGTTCTAATTTTAGAAAGTTTCCTCAAATGAGAATTTTTTTGAAAATCTCAATATTTATGGAATTATGTTTTTAATTTATTTTTGGAAAGTTTTTATTCTTAGAAAAATCTAGTTTTGGTAATTGATCTAATTTTGGTAACCATCCAATTTTAGAAAAATCTCCAAACTTAGAAGTTTTCTAAATCTAGAAATCTTATCTAACTTATGAAGTTTCAAAATAATCAAATCTTGGATACTATGGAATTATAGATTGATTTGGTGAAACTCAACTTTAAATTTTTATGGTCTTGTCTTACTTAAAATTCTTGTTTAGGATTGTAAATATTATATCTCCTCCAATAGTTGTAGTTTAGGAAAATTGCATCTAGATTAGGTTTCATTTATTCTTTATGAGAGTTAGAATCTTCACTTTGTTTTATGGTATTTCAATGTATAGGGATTTTGAATAGCGCTCTAAAAATTTCTGACAGGAAAGTACTACAGGCCATGGTAAGTGCTAACCTCATTTTCTTTAATTTTTTTTTCCATGCATTCATATAGAACTTTTATTTAGAGTGTTTTGCATTTATTTTGCATAAAAAAAAACAAAATATTGCATATTTATTTTGTTCATTCATTTAGGTTGTTAGTCTTCATGCATTAGATTAGATTGTTTGCATATTTGTTTTGAGTATTGAATTGATAGATTTAGGCTTGCATTCATGAAAATAGAAAAAAAAAATATTAGTAAATAAAAATGGTTCATGCATATCCTAATAAAATAAATTAAGGAACCATTATGCTAGATTTTAGGTTTTCATGCTCATTAAAACCTTTTTAATCTAAATTAATTTTGTAACCAATGAATAGTTTATCTCAAGAATGGTTTAAGGCTAGGTCTATTATCAAGGCATGAGTCGAGCATGTCTAAAGATAAGTTGGGACGAGAAGTCGTCTGTGCTCCCCGACTTACCTAGAACTTACCTGACCATCTTGTGGTTAAACTCTCATTGGAGACTTAGATTATTTGGAGAGAAAAGTAGAGGCGAGTCTACAGAAAATTTTAGGGTCCTATTAGCAACTAATAAAAATCCAATTTCTCTTGAAGAAATTTGAATCTAGATTTAGGCATTTTTATGTGTGATTTTTGTTTGAGCGTGTGTGATCGTGTCTGTGCATGCTTCATTGGTCATGTGACTCCACCAATGCTTGTTTGAGTTACACTTCCTATCATACATCGATCGTTGCGTTCGGGGCTCAGTCATAAATATAAATAGTCCACCCTTACCACCACCCACATCACCACCACCACCACCCAATCAGCCATTTCACTCACACTAGAACCATCACAGGATCTGCCCTATCAGGCCATCCCTAAGTTGATAGCCAACCTGTAGGTCCAAATCTGACCAGAATTGATAAGGAAGATCCATTTACCCATTACCTATTTACTCATCCACCCATTTACCCTATTCACTCATTTATCCAAACCCACTCATCCATATCCACACATTTACCCATTCAACCCCAACCACCCAGACCCACCTACCCATCTGTCTAATTTGTCTATGTCTAAGTTGGTCAGAGTCGTCAATGTTCATTTGAGTTTATTGAGTCTAGTTTAGGTTTTTCATTGAGTTAGTCTAGCCTAAAAGTCAGTCATACATCATTTCATCCCAAGGTACATCTCATACCCCGATTGTTCATTTTCTAAATATTTTTTTTTTGCACCTAGCAAGTGTAGATTAGGGAACATTGAGGACAATGTTCAATTCGAGTTTCGGGGTACTAAGGCATCACATGTTATTCATATCAAAAAAATCTAAGGAGAGAGTAAGTGCAAAACTGAGACCCCTTAAATAAAATAAAAAAATTCAGCATCCATCATCCATCTTTGTTTTTGTGACCAGACGTTAAAGAACTAGATAGAAGTCATGCACGTAGACGGTCGAGTTCTTGTTTTCGCAATGTGTCTGTCTAGAACACAAGTTTCCCCAAACTTGTGTAGGAAATCATTTCCTTAGCTATGAGGGTGAGGAAGTTGGAAATCCAAGAGGAGGAACCCAGACCTTTATGTGGTCGAACCACTCTGGCCGCAAAGAGGAAAGCTAAGAGGCTAGGTGTTTGTCACAAATGCAGACTTTGGAATTGAGATAGAATAATATCAGAGTATGGAGTCCGCTGTGAGACAGCAGTAAGTAGACTCATAGGAAATAGACAAATCTATGTAAGGGCAGAGTAAGTCCTAAAAGACTAAGATGCCTTGAACTCTAGAGAACTATTGATTTCCGACTTAGCGCTTACAAACGTCTTGACAATCTGCAGTGGATCTTTGGCCCATAGACTTGATTTCAAACTCTTATTCTCTTCTGGCCTTTGAATTGTAGATTTTCCTGTCTTAGAATTAAATAATTAACCAACTACTTAAAATTTAAAATATTGAATTAACCTAGACTCTCAGAAATGGATCCAGATTAACCAATTTACATTAGAAGTCCTAAAAGTGGTATGAATTAATTATAAAATTCCAAATCTTCCAATTTAAGCTCACTTCTTTCAATTATCCACTGTTTTATGACTTTTTCCTGTATTTCACAAATCTTATCTACAAAACTAGAAAATTACATTAAATGCATCTTTTATTTATAAAATAAAGGCTAACTAATCTAAAATTGAAAGGCAAAAATGTAATTTTTCTTATCTCAACAAATAATAACGAAAGTAAAACTTCAGTCCACTAGCTCTAAACGAATCCAAACATATGGTTGAGCCTGACCCGTCTCATTCTCCAAAAATTTCCTGACATAAGGGAATGAGTTTCATGCCCAATAAAGAAAACAAACTATAAAATGTTCTATACAACTTCAAGGAATTAGGCATTATGGAGTTCATTTCATATCAATTAAACTAAACAATGTCAAAGTATGATATGTAATAATGATATGATGCATGCTTCAATCCCATGCATCCCAACTCACAAATGAAATCACACATGTGCATATGACCCATCAAAGGCAAACACATTCCCTGTCCATCCCCAAAGGATGTGTCACAATCCCTGCTCCATCCCCAAAGGAACGTGTTCCAAACGACCAAATGGTCAATACCTCATCAAAGTAAACACAATCCCCAGTCCATCCCAAAGGATGTGTTACGATCCATGGTCCATCTCCAAAGGACACAAATTATCATAGACCCATCAAAAACAAATACAATCCTCGTCCATCTCCAAACGACGTGTCATGATGATCAAAGGCCCACACAAAATTTGCACAATAAATGGTCCGAAGACCCCACACATGAGTACATCAAATGGCCAGTGTTCCAACCAAAAATCGCATCTCAACACCCACCCAACTGTGGATGCTCATGAATGCTCAACATATATTCTTGAATGAATGCCATGTCATGTATATCAATAACATGCTCCAATTAGAAATTAAATAATTTCTCAAATAAGCATGTTCCAATAACAATAAATCAAATCGATACATCAGTCTAACAGAGGCATCATAAAAAATTCATGCTAAACCATCAAAAAAAATTATGAAATACACCAATTTCATAAATCAAGAATGAATAAATTTTCCAACAAGCACAACCAAAATTCTAAATTTCACAAACCAATTCTGGAATACTTAGTTGTGGTTTTTCAACAAAGTAGATGAGTAATAAACCAAATATCAGGGCGGACTGAGGTGCTCATGTGGTACCCCGCCCCAAGGGGGCCCTGTGCCTTAGACCAAATACGTCCCACATGGGAGAGAAAAGCTCCAAGTGGCGCTAGGCCTATGTGGGAGTCCCACGTCGCCAGTGTGGGCGTGTTCTCCTTGGTATATAAGTTGGAGTCTCTCCTCCATCAAGTACAAGGCCCTTTAGGGTGTCTCCTTGTGTGGGATCTCCATAAACAAAGCCGTGCAGACTTGGGTGCGGGCCCAAAGCAGATAATATTATGCTTGGTGGACTGGGGTATTACAAATGGTATCAGAGCACGTTCAACTTTCGGATTGACAGTGTGGCCTGGTAAGTGTGTGGTTGGTAGATGGAACCAGATTCGACATATAGAGTCGGGGATGGCTCTGGTCTTAAGAGGGGTACGTTATAGTACCCCTCCCCAAGGGGGCTCTATGCCTTAGACCATAGCGTCCCACATGGGATAGAAAAGCCCCAGCTGGCGCTGGGCGCATGTGGAAGTCTCACATCACTAGTGTGGGCGTGTTCTCTTTGGTATATAAGTTGGAGGCTCTCCTCCATCAAGCACAAGGCCTTTTGGGAAGTTGTGCGGACTCGGGTGTTGGTCCAAAGAGGACAATATTGTCCTGGGTGGACTGGGGCGTTGCAATTCATGGCTTCGAACATTTAGCCAAAATATTTCCCTTTAAATTAATGAGCTTGCACCAGAATTTACCGTCAATTGCAAATTCCCAGTCTTTCAATAAATCCAAAACCCTTGCATTTAATCCAATCATCAACAATCAATCTAGAATAACAATTGGTATGTGATAAACCAACATACAAAAGAATTGTTTCCCTCACGTAAAATTACAACGCAACATAATGCCAAAAATCCAAGCTTTTACGAACAAGCTTTCAAATCAAATTCTCTATAATTATTTTAGGGTTCCAAAACCACTTAGGGATTTTATTCCTCATTATTAAAAATTAAATGAACCAGTCACTTAGAGTCATTAGGGTTCTGGTCCAGCAAATAAAACTCAAAAATCCAAGGTTTCCACAATTTACAAACTTTTCCAAGAAAATCAAAATAGAGTGAAAATTTGCTCATATTACAAAATTTTCTGGGAATAACACATTAATCAAGAAATTCACATTTCATGCCAGTAGATAGGTCTTTGAATGCGGTTTCCAAAAATTATTTTTTAATTTTTCAAAAAAATTTAATATCTATTTTTTTAATATTTTTTGCTTAAAATTTTATTTCAACTCATTAATTAAACCTTAGTTAATAATTTAATATTATTAATATAATATTCATGGCACGTGTTTGACCACAGTTGAACCCGATTGAACCTTATTTAATCCGACCTTCCACCAAGACGGTTGGTTTTTAAAACATTGTTCTTTATAATTATTATGTTATTATTATAAAATATATGTTGTCATTTTCCCCTCTCTTGCACTAGACAATAGTGAAACTCCCAAGAAATGGAAGACTTGATAAAATGATGGGTTGAGAGGGTATTTATAAATTAGACCTCTCACCCAAATTTTCCTTCAATTCCAATGTGTGATTAAAAAATATACAAAAAATAATTTTAAATTTAGTAGAAATTATGTCTCCAAGTTCAAATTTCTAGTTTGGTTCCAAATTTGAAAGCAAAGCCTTAAAGAATTTGAGTTTTGCTAAAAAGACAACAATTTCAATTTTTAATTTAATTTTTTTAGAAAAATACTACAATACATTATCAATGTCTTTGTCCATAATGGAAGGCTCTCAGCTTTGACACTGAAGAAATTCAATTCCCATATGGACATTTTACAATAGATATAGAAGATTGTACTGACCTCCAATCAAATCCAAATCGATAAGGTATAGATTCGATGGAACATTTTGGTTGATGACTCAAGGAGGCAAATGTAAGTGAAGTCTCACTACAAATCAATGTTATCATAATAATCGAACGGACTGCAGTCAAACTGCGGTTCAACCTTGGCCCATCTTCTTCACGGTTCCGTCTAATTAAAAACCTTCTGAATAGTCTGCGGTTCACCAATGTTTTTCTAATTGAACCGTGAACCGTGGACGTGGTTCACTATGTTTAAAAAAAATTAAAATATATTAAATTTTTAAATATATATTTAGTACTACATTATCACCAAGATTTGGTCATTTGGGACTTGTGGCAATGTGTTATGAAATTATGATATTTATTATATGATACCAATATTAGCCACCCAATAAATATTAATTAACTAATAATATATAAATAATGATATATTAGTCATTTATGGCAATTATCTTAAAGGATATATAACATTATAATATTATTAAAATGAATAAGTTAATAATATGATTATTTATATTCATTCTTTTGTTATTAATAATGTGAATATTTGCATATTTTTAATGTAAATATTATATTTATCTTAGAATTAATTAAATATTGTTATATTTTGATATTTTATAATTTAAGTGAAAATAATAATTTCATATCTAAATAATAATTTTTTTGCTTAAAATTTTATTCAACTCATTAATTAAATCTTAATTAATAATTAAATATTATTTATAAAATTTATATTAATGACATAGATTTGACTGCAGTTGAATCTTATTTAATTCAACCTTTGAGATTCCTCAAAGACATTTCGAGAAACAATCTAGTTCTGATAATATTGTTACATGTCATAGCTTTGGCTTTGATCAAGGAGAAAATGAGTATAATCCTTTCGCTTGCCTCACATAATTTTGAGAAATCATTTAAGATAAAAAACAAAACACTTTCCTTGTTGGGATTGGTGTAACCTGAGCTAATAAGTACAACCAATGGCTTTTTCCTTTGAGAAGTTGAGTAGTGCCATTATTCCACCCTAAGGTTAACAGAAATGACCATACATTCCTCGCAGGCGCACACCTCGCAGGGCGACAGGCCTCTGTTGCAGGCGCAAAGTTGTGGCCCATAGCGGCCACGACGGAAACATTTCAGTTTTCTTACAACGATCGGTGGTCGGATTCCCTTTTTTTATAAAAAATAGTTTCGACCGTTAATACAGGTCCATTGCGATTTTAAATTTTTTTAGTTGTCTACAACAGTGTCCTTAATGGTATTTTTTTACAAACTTATTTATATCATATGAATTAGCTATGGATGATTTTGGGATCTTTAAATACATTAATTGAATAAATGGTTGGTATTCCAGTGAGGATCAGAAACGTGTAAGCCAAGATCACAGATCTGGGCTTTGGTTGGAAATGATGCAAGGAAGGTAACCAGTGCAATTTCATGCCTACAATTAGAGCTGGTTCAGGACGAGAATGATCTGGCGTTACTAGGCCTGAAATCTTGCAACAGTTTTCAAGGAATTGAAAGGTCCCAAGTTAATAATTGCTGGCTAGAACATGTACTAAGGATATAAATTAGTTATGGGTGATCTTGGGATCACTAAATATAATAATTAATTGAATAAATGACTGGTATTTCGGTGAGCAGAAACATGTAAGCCAATATAAGACAGATCTGGGCTTGGGTTGGAAACGATGCAATCAAGGTAAGTAGTGTAATTTAATGGCAGCAATTAGAACTGATTTAGGACGAGATTGATGCAACAGATATGGACGATTCTTAAACCTTACAATCAACAATAAGTGTGAGTGGAAAGAACAAAAAAACGTAGCAAATCAGAGATGACATTCAGGAGCAGATCTGGTGTTACTGGGCCTGAAATCTTGGAGCACTTTGCAAGGAAATTTTGGATGAATTAGCTCAATATTTTGTCTGAAATGTAAACCAAAAACTTTGACTGAAATTTTAGAAATCTTGGTTGATAATTTAGATTTTTTTGAGATTTTTTCACAATTATTTTGGATATATTTTAAAATTCTCAATCTCATAAATTTAAAATCACATTTGAATGTCTAAATGAAAGCGAAATAATGATACAATGACATATCCTTGAATCCTAGAATCTTCTTGATTTTCTGTATTTTTGAAAAAAAAATCGAAAGAGAGAGAATGTGTGTATGTATTGGCCCATGGTATACATATCAGTGCCTTGATTCGTACGTATCGGTGCACCATACCATTTTTTTTACCCAAGATTCAACCTGAAACATTGAATTCTATACCATAATTCAAGCCCTTCAGCATTAACGCAATTATTTGATCCAAAGGGGTTTATTTTGTATCCAAATCTTGAGGCTCTGAATATTTGAATGCGAAAAAAAAAAGTTACTGCACAAATGCTAAATGGATGGCATTTCTACACATAAGCACCTTTCCTCTGAGACAGTTTGGCAAACAAATTCAAGGATAGATGCTAGTTGTCGAGTTGTCACTAAGTGAACTACTTTTGTGATGGACAAGTACAACAAACTCAGCCCATGCATTGACATCTTAATGGATTTTGTGTTGGGCTCCAAGGACAAAACGATAACGTCATTGTACTTTTGTGACCTACATTCATTTTTATGATCAAGTTTTTTAGAGAACGTGACTCGTTTTGGTATATGTGCAAGCCTTCTTATTTATATACATCATTAAGTTTACATGGAATGATCCTTTGGGTGAAGTAGAAATCGAACTCAAAACTGCCATCACTCCAATCCTAGATTTCATTCTTTGTGACCATGAATGCTATGTTAATATTTTTTTCAAACAGATTCCGAAGTTACATGGTGATCCTAAAACAATTACTTCAAAGATACATTTACACTTTTTAGAAACAGATCTACATTTCTATAATGCTCATCAACCCACAAATAGATTATCAAATAAAAGTGCTGAAGAAAGGCCTTCGCAATCTCCTAAGAGCATTGTTGGTGACAGGTAATTCTCCTTTTTAAGATTGTTCAACGAACACCATGAAAGATGTTTGATTTATTATGCAGTTCCAATGCATGCTCATATTGGCGATGATGCAGTTGTTTTTTTGCAAATCATGTACGAGGGTTGCAAACTGTCATAAAAAGAAATAAAAAATAAAAAACAGCTAATGATAAATAACGAATGATATCAAGTAGGACAAGATAGGAAAAAAGGGTATAACATTTGATGTGGTTAGGCCAGTAAATGGATTCAGATCCGGCTCGGATTCAGGAGTCCATTTGCAATCTGGATCCTAGAGTCCGATAAGGATCGGATCCTACAGTCCATTTAAACAATGGGCAGCCACGGACCGTCCATGGACAATCCGTCGGAATCTCTTCTTAAAATAAAACGAAACCGCAATCTCATTCTCTTACACTAGAAGAAAACCCTAACTCTCTCACCGTCACTCTCTCATCTCTTCCTTCTCTCGCCTTCGCTCTCTCCATCTTCTCTCTCTCACTGCTCTCCCTCTCATCCGCCTACTCCTCTCTCACTGCATTCTAGCTGCAAGTGTCTCTCTCACTGCTCTCTCTCATCCAACCTGTTCCTCTCTCTGCAAGTACTTTTTTTCCCTTTAACTTTTATTTGATGTGGGTTGATTTTATTTTGAGAAGATCCTATGTCTTCCATTCCTTGTAGTGATTTATTTTAATTTTTTAATATTGTAATTTGAGAAAAATCTAGGTGTTGGAGATCAACCACCCAATGGAACTGGAAGTATTGGGTCTCAAAACTTGGTTAGCAGAGTCAGAATTTTCAGATAAGCAAATAAACAATGATTGGGCTGATCCTAATACATCAACCAAGCTCAATTGTTAATCCAGCCCTCCGGTTTAAAATAAGAAACCTGAATCACTGTTTCATGTTTGGGTTTTTACGAGTCATATATTCATCCAACAATTTTTATCATCACCTAATTACTAATTGTATTTTTAAAAGCAAAAACATAATTTTGATTTTCTGCCTCCATATCATGCACTTCACCAAGTTTCACTGTAATTTTTCCCTTTCATGTTTTGTTTCTGTTAAATATTCACAACTTATTGAATGGCATTATGATTTTGAACCAATCTTTCGTGACCCACTTATTTTATGCACTAGGCCTTAAAGTGTGAACCTTTGCTTAGTCAAATGAATAAGTTGTGTATATAATGGCAATCAATACACAGGTACACAACAAAGGACAAATACATAGGTACACAACAAAGGACAAACCTACTTGCTAACATCTTATGTAACCAAATTCTAATATGTTCTTGTTATCTAATTTGACTATTGATTTTTGTTTCTTTTGGGTCTTTGTTCAAAGGTACTGGTTTTCAATCCAAGCGCTCTTACCTATTTGGCCAGTTCAGTATGAGGATAAAGATGGTTCCAGGAGATTCAGCTGGGACAGTAACTGCATTCTATGTAAGTACCTTTTACTTGGGCAAAACAGATTATGACAGGGATTAGTGTCTCTAATTATTCGCTAATGTGGGTGTCAATGGATTTTTCATTTTGTAATTTAAGCTTTATGTTCTGTATATTTGATTTTGTATTGTTTAAGTTGTAAATGGTTTGTTTGTTTTGGATGGAAATGAGAATTGATTTTCTTTTGTCTTGTGATCTAGGATCTGGTTTTTATGGAAATTAGGTGCTGGAAATGACAGCATTTTAAGGATCATTATCAAATGCATAGTTTTTTCTACCATTGTTGTTTTAATAGAATAGGAATTTTGGTACTGTGTTCTCTTTTGCTGTAATATCTGGATTCCTGTTTTAGGATTCTGTATCCAAAATTATATTACTTGTTTAAAACAATTCTAAAAATCAATAGGATCGAAGGAGTGACAGAACCCTTTGAAGGAATTGGATTGACATGAAGTTGGTGGTTGGGAAGTATGGAGTAGAAGCCATTGAGAGAGTTGGAAGAAGTATCCATAACTTAAAAAGAAAATATCAAAACAGAGACTTGAAGAAGAAAAGAAAAGAGATACAATTTGACTTGTATAGAAGAATGTTAGTGCTCTGACTTGCCGAGTCACTTGTTTGTCAAATCCATGACTCCACTAAAGCATTACCTTGAAGTTAGAAGCTCAAGAATCAAGTGGTGGTTGAATCAAGCTCAAGATGGAAGATCAATCAAGATTCAACGGATCATCAACATGTATGTTCCCATTCCCTGGCTCTTCTTCCCGTTTGATCTATAGATGGATCAGCATTCCAGTATCCGATTCCCCTTTTCTCGGTCAGTTGGACAATTTAATTCCTTTATCGATTCGACCGCTTCATTCGCATCTTTATTTATTGAGCATATTGAGCATCTTTCTTAAATACCTTTTAATGTAAGTTATTAAGTAAGTATTATTTATATTATATAAAAAGAGAATATAAATAAACGTAGAGAAAAGGGATTAATTGGCTAAAAGATGGTGACAAGTTAGTGAAAAAGCTTTCTCCAAAACGGGCAGGTAGGATTTCCTGGCTGAGTTTGACTTTGTGTTGGAGTCCAAGTATAAGCCAGGAAGAACTAACCAAGGAGCAGATGCCCTCAGCAGGAAAGCTGAACTTGTTGCTTTGAAGGGGGAAGAGCTAGCTGCCATTTACAGAATACAAGGGACCTTGCCGGAGAGGGGAAGGTTTAGAGAAAGACCCTTCCAGGTGGCTAGGCTAGTGCAACAGGCAATCACGCAAGGTAAATTAGCCACAGAAGACTCTAGATGGACCCCACACCTTAAGATGACATTGCCTAGGCTTAGATATCACATCTGGATAATTTAAGTAGCCTAGAGGTTGTTTGTCACCATAACCAGAACATAACGTAATGTGGACAAACATTGATTTTACTGTCATGCCGACAGATCGTGTCTGACGATCAATCGT
Source organism: Chimonanthus praecox (assembly GCA_022113865.1). NCBI lineage: Eukaryota > Viridiplantae > Streptophyta > Magnoliopsida > Laurales > Calycanthaceae > Chimonanthus > Chimonanthus praecox. The sequence continues at coordinate 29,235,963 of CM039086.1, forward strand.
ATTTGACAGTGGATTATCTATCGTGGTCATACAACCAATCATCTTGGAAAACAAAGGTTCTGGTTGGAAATGGTCTGTCAAACATCTAAGGTCCCAGGGCGATACATTCGTGCAGGCGATGCATTGCTGGGAGAGGGTCGATCCAATTGTGCATTACGATCCCTCGGCAGGACTTAGGATGAAATCTGGACTGTCATTCACAGTCATTTCTCAGAACGACCGATCATGTAGATGATACTTCGTCTGGGTATGGCCGACCAATTGCACTCACAATCAATTGCCTAGAGCCAAATTATAGTCAGGCTCAGGACGATGTATTCATCTCGCGGCGACCTTTCGTGTGGTATAGTGCATGATCAATCGGTTGCACGACCTATCGGCGAGACAGGGTAGAAATACATCGGTCCCACGACCAATCGCCCTGGGTCTACAGTCAATCTCAGGCTGATACATTCGTCATGCCGCGATCAGTGCGAGTAAGCACGGATGATTAATCGTGTGTCACGATCAATTGGGTGTGAATTTTTTTTTATGCGTTGGAAGAATATTTAATACGCAACAATCATTTTACAACGGTAAAATTTAAATGCATGATCGATCGTGTAAGACGATCAATCGCCCGTGACGAGGTTTTTGCGATCTCTATTTAAGGTCTGAAATTTGTTGAGAGAGTTAAAGTGTAATGACCCGACCCGATTTTTCGAGATCTTAGGGGTTTAGTAGCAGTAGGGAGAGTGTGGGCTCCACGGTGGGCCTCGGTTTGCCCAGTTTTGAGCTCGGGAGCTCGAATGGCATTTTGGTAATTTTGTTTAATATTTATTCATTCATGCCAAAAAAAATATATTGGAAAATCACACTTTGATTATTATTTTAAAACTAATTTACAAATAATGTGTTTTTCTTTTAAAAAAAAAATGAGAAGAAAGGTTTTGGAACCCTATAGTTGTGAAGCCAAGCCCTAGCCCACCCCTATTTAATGTCTCTTTCTCTCTCCCTTGAAAAACCCTAGCAGCTCCCTCTCTCCTTCCACCTCTCTTCTCTCTTTTTGAAACCCTAGAACCCTAGCTGTTAGCTGCCGCCGCCGCTCCCCCATTGTTCTCTTTTTTTCTCTTGTCTTCCTTCCCCAATCGAAACCCTAGATCTAAACCATATGTCGCCGCTCTACCCTCTTCCTCTCTTCTCTTTGCAACACCAACCCTCACCCTAGCCGCCGCCCCTCTGGTTGCTTTCCTTCTCCCTCCTCTCGGTTTCCCCTTTCAAATCACCGCCGTCTCTCTTTCTTCAACTGAAACCCCAAATCCTCATCACCCTTTTTCTCTTCAAGCGACCGTCGTCGTTTCTCCCACCCTCTTTCCCTCTCTTTCTCGCCCCCCCCTCTATCGATCTCTCTCTCCCTCTCGGGCCGCCACCGCACTCTCTCCTCTTCCTTTTCTTTTTCCACCCATTGCAAACCCTACCCTAATACCCAAACCCCCCTCCCCCACGTCCATCTCTACCCGGCCCAGCAGTGACCCAACAGTGCAAACCCAACTCCCCCGGCCCAATCTGTCCTTGGCCCACTGTAGACCTAGCCCGGTTCACTAGCAGACCCAAGCCCAGATCTAGCCCAGCAAATCAGGCCTTGTCCAGTCCATAAGCCCAGTGGAGCGGCCCAGCTTCTTCGGCCCAACCGATCAAATCCGGCCCGGCCCATCTCGGTCCCGGCCCATGCCCATTTTAGGCTTGTTCCTGGCCCGTTTTGAGGATCGTTTCTGGCTTGTTTTTAGACCGTTTCTGGATCATTCGAAAGACGTTTCCACCAGACTTGTGGGATCATCCCAATTTTGCGGGACCGTCCCAATTTCTCAAGCTCGTTAATCCGTGCATCGTCTCCTCCAACCCTGCAGCTTGTTTTATCACTTGGATTTCAAAAGCAGCACACACGTATCACCGATTTTAGCATGCACTATACGCATTACTTCCAACTAATGTGCAGGTACGGAATGCAACGAATGTGGGTCCCCTAGTGTAATGGGTCACTCGGCAAAGGAACCATTGTTACTATTGTGTGGCGGGGATCCCTATCCGGATGTATTTGTACCCGATGCTTGCAGAAGCATTTATGAGTTGTTTACCAAATGTCATGATTGATTGATGGTGCAATAACTTGGTTGCTTAGAGAGAGAGATAACCTACTATGCATGCAATTGATAATTTGATTAACATGTTGTAGATTCACATGCAGTAGTTAGTAGATGGTATTGGTTGTTATACTTGTTTGGGACATGTTTTGTATGATAACGTGCATAGAGATAATTGTGCATGTATGTAGCTAGTGTATATAGAATGTCAGTGGGGCATGGGTATTAGGCTAAATCAGGATTTAGAGACTCCCCTTAGCTTGTCGGGTAGTTAGGGTTGAGAGGTTGTGGAAAATCGTGCAAGGGGCGTGGTTTGGCGTGATTGTTAGATGGTAGAGTATGAGTAAATGTACTCCCTAGTATAGGCTAAACAGTCAGATCTACCTTTAGTCGTCTTCAGACGCGCCTATGGGAGAGGCATGGTCCGGTTTGAAGGGCGTAGGTCCCAAGTATGGCTGAGGTGCCAGTTGACTATTTACGAACATGGGTTGAGGTTCGTCCCCGTGGTCTGGTGTACGGCTGAGGTGCCGGTTGATTATTTACGGACATGGGTTGAAGTTCGTCCCCGTGGTCCGATGTTCGGTTGAAGTGTCGGTTGATTATTTAAGGACATGGGTTGAGGTTGATCCTCGTGGTCCAGTGTACGGTTGAGGTGTCGGTTGATTATTTACGGACATGGATTGAGGTTCGTCCCCGTGGTCCAGAGTACGGCTGAGGTACTGGTTGATTATTTACGGACATGGGTTGAGGTGCCAGTTGATTCTTTACAGAGATGGGTTGAGGTTCGTCCCCGTGGTCCAATGTACAGCTGAGGTGTCGGTTGACTATTTATGGACATTATTCGAAGTTGTCTCCGTAGCTCGGTGTACAACTGAAGTACCGGTCTGTGGTGCGTGTGAATTTCTGTGGAGGTGACCCAAGAGGTAGGGTAGTCGTGGAGTACATTGAGTACGTACTGGGTCGCCCTAGGAGCCAGGTGGGTTGAGTGTTTGTTCGGCCACATTTTGGCCAAGGGGTATGGTAGTGTGATTACCAGTGGTTATGACCATGGGATTCATTGTTGAGACTTGTGTTGTGGCTATTAACTCACTGGGAGTTATGGGCACCTAACGAGTGAGTTCAATCGACTCATTCCGTAGAAGGCCTATGGAATTCCATGAGGGGTGTATGTGCCAGTTGCATGAAGACTAGCAGATGGGGCCCGAGGTTACATGTATGACTACCGGGAGTCTGGTACTTGGTTGAGGAGACCACAAATGGGTCCGATTGGCAGTCCGTCGAGGATTTACGTGGTGGTTACTCCGGTGTTAGTCTGTTTGGGAGTCCAGTGAGCCCGACTCATGGGTTGGTTGTGGTATGTGTACGGGTTGTCCTGGGAGAGTCATGGGACTAGTTGAGGGCTAGAGACCCTAATCTGGATAGGGATCGGTCTATGTACCCGTGGATGGGTGGATCGTAGCGGATGAATATGTGAGGGAGTTGCCCTGAGTTGTATTGGGTTGGTTAGAAGACATGCTGGAGGCACGGTAGATGTAAGCTTGTGTGCTAGGGGTAGGGCACACGCTTGCATGGCCACGCACGTAGACATCCTATACTTTGATGTGTCCATATGATTATATGCAGTGTATGCTTGATGATATAAAGATAGATACAATGAAAGAAGGAAAGAAGGAGAGAATTTGACTTGTATGTAAATTATGTGATAATTGTTTGAAAACTTGTGGAAGATGGGAGGAATACTTTCAGAGGTTCTATGGGTTCTTCTGTAAATGCCTCCATGCTTATGCATTACCTTATTTGGAGATTATCATATTTTCTCAATTTTCTTCTGCAAATGGCCTAAATATACACTCTAAATACATATTTTTTGGTGAAAGGATAAAGAGAGACAAGTGTGTATTTTGGTTCTTTGTTGTACTGGGGAATGATGGGCACTCAGTAGAGGCCTTTTGGTGAGGGTAACATAGTATACTCTCCTTAAATGTATCCCATATGCACATCTCTATACAATTTTTTTACTGAACAAAAATGTCTTCTTTTGTTGTTCAAAAGGAGAAAAAGAGAGATTTTGAATGCATCAGGTGATTCTTACTGATTTCTCCACATCTCATTTGTGCTTCTGGTCACGCTCCGACCCAACAGACACGTGAGAAACAATAACATTTTTTTTAACTCTAAAGCATGCACAACTCATAGTCCAAATACGTCACCTACACGTGTTGCGATATCCCCACGAATCCTAAGATTTATTGACCTTGATTTGATTGAACTGAATTATCAGCTGCCTACGTACTCCAATGGAGATCAAATCTTGCGTAGTTCTCAATTCATTTTTTCATGACACTAATCATGTTATTATGATGTCACATCAAGACATTCTAATTACCCAATCGTGGGCCTCATCAGTAGAATAGATCTCATCTATCACTGGTCTAGCCAATCACGAGTCTATATCAACCATGGGAACATTGTCAACCATGGGGTCAATGTCACACATGTGATAAACTCAACCATGAGACCTATATCCGAACATAAGTACATCCATCATTGGAGATAATACTCTAAATATGGGTCCAATCCTTTATGGAATTAATGCCCTCTGTGGGAATATCCATCCACGGTATACAATACTCATCCATGGTCACAAAATCCTCCATGGGAAGAACCAACCATGGGAAAATAATATCTATCCATAGAACTGTCACGTCCACTATGAGACTAATACGTCTACCATGGGACACTATATCTATCATGGGGTCAATATGCCTACCATGGGAACAAGATCCATGGAATTCATCATCCATCCCTTTTAACTCTCCATCAATTAGTATCATCAATCCATAGGTAATAATCATCTATGAATATAATCACTCCATGGGTATAATCCATCTATGGGCATAACTCATACATTCGTAGAACCAATATGTCTATCATAGGACCAACATATCTACCATAAGACAAATATGTCTACTATGGGACCAACATGTCCACCATAATATCAATACGTCTATCATGGAACCGACATGTCTAACATAAGACCAATACGTATACCATGGGACCAACATATCTAACATAAGACCAATACGTCTACTATGAGACTAACAGGTCTACCATAAAACCAATATGACTACTATGAGACCAATAGGTCTACCATAAGACCAACATCCGGGCATGAATCCAAACCACCATGGGAACCATCATCCATGGATATACACATCAATCCCTGGTAACACTCTATCTGTGAGTATAACCTATTCATGGGTATAAATCATCCATGAATATAATCTATCCATGGCCATAACTAATCTAGGGACACACCATCTACCAAGAGATCTTCTATCCGTAAGAATAACACTCAAATGAATCAATGCGTGACTGTGGAAACAATATTAAATCATCATATCATATCATAAACATAGCACAACCCCTAGCAAGACTTAGGACCCATGACTTACTAAGCGGGAGACCTACGACTAGCGTGATCAAGTCTACCTCGCACTGCATCCCTTCACCTCATGACTGATTCAGTCAAGCTCTAAGACGGTTGGACTGCGTCTAACGAAGTTATCACCACCCCCATGGAGTAAAATAGTATCTAGATCTGCACAACCACACAGAACATGTGTGTGGAATAGTCGTAAGGGCGCCCTACAGTATATAACATGTAAGGGACTCACCCTGCGACGGCAACTACACTAGACTAAGTCTCCGTGGAAAAACACCACTCTCGAATACCTCTCTGCGATAGGAAATCAAACATTACAATCACGTGAGGGACGTACCCATACCACGTCTCAATATCAAGTGACCAAGTCACATAAATATATATCAATGCCACAGTCTCTGTATGTTTATATCGAGGCTCTCGCAGTCTCACTGCTACTCAAGGCTCATGGAATATATATACTTATCTCATCATTTTAACTATACAAAGGTGAGACACAGTGATCTACTGATAGGACAATGTACCTTTTTCAACGGACTGAGCCATAACATTATCATTACGTGAGGGACATACCCATACCACTTCTCAATCATCATCAATATCACGTAAAGGACGTACTCATGCCACGTCTCATTCATCATCACGAGGGATACACTTTTACCACGTCTCAATATAATCATCACGTGAGGGACACACCCATACTAGGTCTGAATATAATCATCACGTGAGAACCACATCTCAATATAATCAAGTGACCTACTCACTTACATCTCAATGCCAAAATCCTACACTTTTGCTCAACATCTTACATCATCCATAATATAAATGGATGACACAATGCATCTTTTGATCGAGCTGAGTCACAATGCTCTCAGTTACCACATAGTGGGTCAGATCAACCGTGGTTTATCATTTTCACATTTGGGTTGACATTGGGAAGTGGTCATACTTTTAGTTTGGGGAAATCAAATAAGGTTTTCTTAGCGTTTACATTGCATTTCATGTATTCTCAACCATACTAGCTCATCCCCATTGTAGCACAAGTTAACCCCCTTGGGTTCTAAGATACTTGACCTTAACTCACCCATATCACTTGATCTAACCCTTTATCAAGTTCATCTTCAAACTATGAAAATCCGTTCTACACATAGTTAAGTCGATCCACCACAACCATTATCAACATAAGTATTCACTGTACACATCATCACAAAATCCAAGTATGGCATTAAAACGCATTGATCAGGCTTATTATATGAGTTACCCATCTAAGAATTCCAATCACAATTATGAGAATTCATTTGATACATACATTACTCATAACCATACATAAGTATGAAAGTTATCAAGGCCCTACATTACACATCTGGGGCAATCTTGATTTATCATACATTCGATCATAGTTCAATACATTACAAATCGATGAATTCTCAATTATAGTAAACACCTAATCACAGGGAACTTGGAAAACTCATACATATGTATCTGATACACTATATTCATATTAATCACACATAAGTATAAGGAGGTCAAACCATAACCGTACCCAACTATACATTGGAATATGCATAAGGCAACATTCACTTAAACATATTATCACACACATTGTGAGCATAAAATTTTACAAATATTCTCAATGCTCTAAGTGCATGACATTCTCCAATTTTACCTAATGCTATCAAACTCAAATCGTATTGGTATAGGAGTGTGAATCGTGAATCGAAAATCACAAAATCGTACAATTCATATATCCTCTTATTCCCATAACCATTTTGTTGACATGGGTCATTACACTTCCCCTAGATGCTACATTCATTGTAGGATAATAATAACCTATAGTTTGTTCTGCACCTTCTATGCAGTGAAGTTTGTATTCCTATTACATTATTATTTCTATGAATCTATTATTGGAAATCTTGTAGGTGTTAATTCATTCATCATCACCATCGCCATCATCTTTAAGCCATTTATCCCATCAATTTGGGGTTGATATTTATATTTGGATTTCGCAAATTGTTTTCCATGGGTCGACTACTTATCTAGTGCCTATGGGACTTGAATCCACAACTTTTAGGCTGCAAACATGAGCCATTGCTAGTTGTGTTTTAGATTTTTGTCACAGATGCTTACCTTTATTATCGGATAATAATAAATTGTCGTTTGTTTTGAACGTTCTCTCTTAGTGATGGGGGCATGGGATGTGTGTGTGAAGTGGAAAGTTGAATGCATTGACTGAAATTCTAGAAAACTCTTCTTGTTTTGAATCCCATTGGGCCTCTTTTTAATTCCTCGAGCAACTTGTGTGGCCCTTTTTCTCCGCTTCCTTTTTCCTTAAAAACTCCCAAAATTCTCTTTTTCTAAATTTATTTACTTATTATTACGTTTTGTATCTTTGTATTTAAACTCCTTCTACTCCTTTACTCTTATTTTTAACCTTGTAGGTAGAATTTGATGTATAAGTATTATTTTCTAATTCTTGAAGCACTTTATTATTCTTTTTATTTTTATGTGGAGGCAATTTTACTTCATCTCATTTATGGTCATTATTTTTATATATTGCATTATTAATGCATTTTCCTACTCTTGCTTTCTCAAGTCTGATTTTAGAAGTACACGAAAGAGATCACTAACAAGTGGACAAATTAGAGGAAGATAGACAATTTGAAAAAGATCACATATGATATTTTATTTAAATGCATTTTTTTTTTTACTATTTGTTTTGTATTAAGGGTAATAAGCCCAATTTGATTTTTTTTAGCATGTTTACCTTTTCTTTATGTTAACTGTGGTATAAGTTTGAAAGCTCACTGATTGTGGTATGTGTAAAATATTGTATTAGGTTGAAATGATGAATTCTAGACTTATAGATAAGTGTATTAAGGTTTTGAATAAAGAATTTAATTTAAAAATGGATATTAGGCCTGATAAAATTAAAAAAAGATAAGGTTAAAAATGGGTATTGGGCTTGTAAGCATAAATTTTTAGGTTAAAAAATGGATATTGTGCCCATTAGCACAAAAATTTAGATTAAAAAATGGATATTGGGGTCGTTAGCCAAAAATGTGCTAAATGGGCATTCAGACACTTAATGGGCCACAGATTGTCCAATATCCACACCCACATCTTATTGGACCCTGTGTAATTGGGCCAAATCCAGACGGTCCAATAAACCTAATGAGTCAGATCCAGATCCTAACGGAGCCAGATCTGGATATATTTACAGGTGTAATGCATGGTATTGAGAATATGCCAATGTAGGAGGCGGTAAAGCAATGTGGCTTCTATTCAATAAAAAGTTCCTAAGGGGCTAAAACTGATCAATTTTTTTACATCGTAAAAAGGTTGCTAGGATACACTTTCGATAACTTGGGTCCCCTCTAATCGGAGTATCATAAAATTCAACATGAATGGGGTAATTGAGGAAGACGTGACAAATGCAATTAAATGAGCTCTCTTTGGGACTTAATATTTCTTCTTTACTCAAATCAGTCACAATACAACCATCATGGCATGGCAGATTTCTATGCCAAAAATAAAGCCGACAATTCAATCGCAAGTAAAAAGGGGTTTTGTATAGATGTGATAAATTGTAATTTCCTTTTCATGTATTTCTTTTTGCTTTGTTTGTAGTCCTATTTTTTTGCTCCTTCAGTCTAGTACTTGTAGACCGTTTTCAGTTGATGTAATGGATTTTTCAATAATAATATATTTTTGGCTTATTAACAATGAGACCCATCTGTTCCTTCAGTCTGGTTGTCGAGACCCATCTGTTCCTCATCCAGACCTTTCATTATTTCCGAAAAAAAAAAACACAAGCAACAAACATTCAAAATTCAACAATGAGATAAATGGTTTGTGACAAAGCCCAAAAGAGGTACGTACACCTGCAATTAAGAGAGGAAGGGACATGTAATTTTGTACAGTTATGGTCTAAGGTAAATTGATTACCAGACGCCCTTGCCTAAAACCTGGGAAAAGAATCCCCCGTGACCTTTCACCCAAGCCAAACTTAATTTGATTCTCATGATTTCCCCTGCCACAAATCAATATGAAAAAATGGGCTACATGCTTGATTCTCAACAAGGATAACAATATGCAGCTTTTCAAGAGAATCTGTGAATACTAAAACACAGAAACTACCCAGGATTAAAGATATAAACAATACAAGTAGTTACAATGGCCCATTTCCACACACTACGGATCAAAATAATACTCGTTACCTCCTTTGCTGTTTTACTTCCAGCAATTGTCAAAATCAACCACTGTGAGAAGTCTGGAAAAGGTGTGTGGAACACACTTTCTGCACAAAAAGGGTCAACTACCATAGAACCGAGGTAGCTTCAAAGAGAACTTCTGCAATTTCACATGGCAAGTTAGTATGGCATCAAAAGGCCAAAAAGGAGCACCCACTAGAGTCCCTACGCATTGATAACATGGAATAATTCAGGTGTCAACCATTCATCTAGAGGCAGCGGAGATTGAGGTGGCTCCAATGGATCTGATGAGGTTACCAATGGTGCTGACTGTGGAGGGTCTCGACAACCAGGCTGTGCCATTTGCAGTGGAAGGTTGCAATCTTCGTTGATCACCTCAGAACTAAAACAAACATAGAAGGCACTTTGAGATGACCACAAAGTGTTCCAACATTATGATGAACACCGGCATCGAATGAGAGCAACAATATAGAGAAGACAGTAAAATATTCAGTCTGGCTTCCCTTAAAAAAGAGTGAAAAGTTCGTATCTAAAAATCTTCCATTTCTGGAAAATGACTTTTCACTACTGTGGCTTCTACAAATGCATTAAGGTTTTTTAAGCAAAGTTTTTGTAGTCATAACAAATTAGGTCAAAAATTGCCACCCCCAACGTTAACAAGCACTCCATCTAACCTGACCTAACTCGAATTTTTTAAAGTTTTTTAATTTGACCCAATCCGAATTTAAATTTTCTTAACCTAACCCGACCCACCCTACAAGATATAGAAATCTCCTATATCTAAAGTAAAAATAAAAATAAAATGATATACACATTCTAAACATAATTAATTTCAAACAACACAAAAAAATTATAGAGCGCACATAAATTGAGATTGAAAAGAATAAAGATTAGCACTTAGAGATCATATTCTAGTTTAGTAAGCATCCATGCAATTAATGAGAGAGCCAATCATCCATGCAATTGATGAGAGATAAATGCATCCATCACTCATCCTTTACAAAATTTTACTGTGAGAAATATGGAAGAGAGAGAAATGGGCAATAAAAGAGAGAAGGTATATATGAATGGCAAAAGAGATGCATGGAGAGAGAAGAAAGAGACAGATGAAGAGAAATGGAATGAGATGGGTGGGGATAGAGAGAGAGAGAGAGAGAGAGATGTGGGTGATGCTTGCTTCTGGGACTCTCTCAAGTCCATGAAGGTGACTTTCATAAATTTCTTGAGAAAAAAATTCTCCAAGATCTTATCTTTCAAAAAAAAAAAAATAACCTATTCAATAAATGGCACAAATTGAGTATCAAAGTATGGGCATGATCAATGTATTTAAGATTGATTGCATCAAGTCCATGAAGGTGACTTTCATAAATTTCTTGAGAAAAAAATTCTCCAAGATCTTATCTTTCAAAAAAAAAAATAACCTATTCAATAAATGGCACAAATTGAGTATCAAAGTATGGGCATGATCAATGTATTTAAGATTGATTGCATCAAGTCCATGAAGGTGACTTTCATAAATTTCTTGAGAAAAAAATTCTCCAAGATCTTATCTTTCAAAAAAAAAATATCTCCAAGATCTCGATGGAATTTTTTTTGGTTGTATTTCTTGGAAAATTTGGCCCTGTAAATTCAAATTTCTAAGAGGATTTATCCAAGCATACATGGGATGTCTCATTTTCCTACTAAGATTTATGCAAGAAAACATGCACTTCGCATTTTCCCACAGAGGACTTACTAAAACTGAATCTATTATTTCTAGTGTAGAACCCACTTTTTCAACAAGACAAACCATTGTACTAATGGCTCATGCATTCCAGACTAAGTGGAATTGGGCTTTGAGCCAAGCCCATCTAAATTCCAAAGTTTTTCAAGCCTTGGCCTAACCATTTCTTTGACCCCTCCAACATAAAATTTCTCAATTTGCCTATAGATTCCACCCATGAAGTTCCACAATCCATCAAATTCCCTCCAAATGCTAAGTCTCATTCCATCATTCCAGCTAAGTAGTCAATGTAATCTTTGATCGAAGCACTCTTTTGATCTTGGAATGTTGATTTCAATGCACTCTCCCCCACCTTAGTTGCATGGGTACAGGTACAAGTCTCAAGAGTTCAACATTGGTGCGAGGAGTCGGACTCAACAATCTTAAAGAAATTCACACACGGGCACAGCACAGCACCTCATTAAAATAAATTAGAACTAAATTCATTTTCAATGAAAGTAAGATGTGGAAATAACACTAATAGAAAATAATGTAATAGCTACCCTAAACATTTAGGTGACAAATATATTGATATTTTAATCAAGTTTTAAGAGGAAAAAGGTATTGTACTATTTAAGTCATCTCAGAAAAACAATGTTAAACTGTACTAAAGGAGTCCATGAAGAACGGCTGAGAGTGTCTGAGTGTCCAACATAGGTCTGAGTGTCTACAAGTGCCTGTGCAACACAATCCCCCACCCATCTATCATCTTAGAATCCAATCTATGACCTGTCATCAACCAATGGCCTCATATCCTTTTTCATAAATTTCTCACCTATAACTTGGGCCCCACAATTTAGATAAGGCTTCCCAAATCCAATACCACCCAAAAAAAAGGAAGAGGTTTAATGTCCCCCTTTCAAGTTATAACAATAGTTACAACTCCCATAAAAGTTAACACAACATAAAAGCACACTGTCACTTGGCATCAAAGAAAAAACAGCAAATGCATGAGACTTGAAACCACTCACTTTTCAATGGATGAAAGCCCCTGCAGATCCTTCAGTGCCTGGTTGATTGCATAAAGAGACATTTTCTTTACCTGTTTCACATGTAAAAAGAAATTTCCGCTTAAAGAAAAACATTACAAAAATCTATCATTATTGAAGTGAATATTTTTTTCATGCTTAAAGGATAAAACAAAGAAGAACTTAGCTCCAATTAAATTTGTATTCATTTTTTATCTGATTTGCCAATCTATGGGACAAAATCATGTTACAGCTGTAGTTTACAATTAAATTGCCTGCTCAAAAACTCCGAGGTGTGATTGGAGAACAATCAATGCATGAGAGTTCTCAATACATGCAAGAATGGAAGACAAAGACTAATACATGCATTCATATATACAAATACATATATATATATATATATATATATATATATATATATAGTCTGACTGGAAGAGATGCATTACCTCTAATTTGTCTTCCTTGGACATGTGATTGTCAGGTAGTAAACGGAATTCTTCAGTCAAACGGATGCACTCACTCACATTTTCAGGTGAGACAAAATCAAGAGCTACCTTTATACAAGACTGAAACAGGAAAACAAGAGTGTCAGGAAATACATCAACTAGATGCCTTAATTTAAAAAGGAATATTTCTTATTATTCATTTAGAGAGTAGAATTGATGTAGCATATTTTAGAAACCATGTTGACCAAAAGTATGCATCATCTAGCATATTATTAGATAACCTTGAGATTTCTGACTTGATGAGGACATCCAGCAGGAATAAAGACTGCCTCTCCAAGTTTTTGCACAAAAGTCCAAGGTTCAATTCCTGCCGAAAGACAAGAAAGAAAATACCTGTTAACATGAAAATATGATTATAACGATGGGTGAAGAATTACCAACCAAATTCCTCCTTGAGCTTTCTTTTGTGTTCCAGAGTCAAATAGAAATTCTGGTCATGAATTGGGTGGACAACCTGGTCATAAAGGTCTAAAATAAATAATCATACAACTATCAACAAGAATAACATGAATATTATTAGCTTGATTTTAAAAGGTTACCTCCACTACAGGAGAACCAGGGAAGTAACTTAATTCTCTTGAATGCTTCCTCAGGTATTCTTCAAGCTTATCAACATCTTGCCGCCGGAAAATGTCCCAAAGAGCACCACCTTCAGAAAGTTCAGGACTGTAGTTGTCATTGTCTTCTACCATCTTGTCCTTGTGCTCATGTTCTGGTGGGATTGAGAAAAAATTATTTTCTTCATTTTCCTTGCTATACAAAGTCTCAGTCAGCACCTTAGATTCAGTTTTATTCCTAGACGGGTCATGATATTCTTTCCCATTCCTATTGAGTCCTCCGTCTTCCCCAGTTTGACCAGCACTAGACTCCCCATTCTGTGATTCACTCAGCATACCATTTGTTGTCAAAGTAGACTTCAGCTTCTTGTCAGAAATGGAAGTATTCCTCTTCCTCTTTCTGCCCCTAGATAGCCTCCTCCCCACACCTTTATCAGAATTACCCATTTCCTTTCTCGTATAATTCTTGATTTCCTCAACTGAAGGGAAAACAGAAAGGCACTTCTTTGTGCTTTGAGTCTCAACAAATGTGTCAATTGCTTCAGTTGTTCCATCTTTGACATCAGATAGATCAATATCACCTCTATCGCATGTCCCATTCATATCGATTTCCACACCACTATCAGTTTTGATAGCAAAGGAAGCGGTCTCGTCCATTAAATCACACAAAGGACTGGACCTACTCAATTTTTCCCTTGAAGGTCTAGCTCTCCACTTCTTCCTCTTATATTGAATAATGTGGTCAAGGCTCTTTTTCATGTCTTTGAGTTGGAGAGATTGATGCCACATACTATTGTCTTCAGAGTTTGCTGATCTAATTCTTCTCCCCTTCTTCCTCTTATATTGAATAATGTGGTCAAGGCTCTTTTTCATGTCTTTGAGTTGGAGAGATTGATGCCACATACTATTGTCTTCAGAGTTTGCTGATCTAGTTCTTCTCCCCTTCTTCCTCTTATATTGAATGAGTTGAAGAGGGTGATGACACTTACTATCGTCTTCAGAGTTTCCAGTTCTGGCAGCAAACAAACCACTCTCCTGCAAATTCTTGTCTTCAATAACACATACCTCTTCACTTACTTCCACGTTTAATCCAGGGACAGGGCACCCATCTTTTAAACCAGAGACAATAGCATCCCCTTTCTGATCAGTAACACCCTCATCAAATTTATTAATAACTAAACCTGTATGAAATTGATAGTTCTCTAAAGTGGAAGTTACAGGTAGTAATGGCTCCCTATCAGCTGATTGGAAATGTTGCAGCTCTGGCAAGGATTTGGCTACAGATGTTTCTTGTTGCATTACATCAACCTTTTCATACTCTGGTTGAACAAGACTAAAATTTTCTCTTGGATCTCGATCCCCGTACGTTTCCTTCAACTTCACTATACTGGCAAGCTGATCTTTAGTAAGAACTACTTCTGCAGTATGTGTCAAAACATTTACCTGAAATGCAAGGTAAATGAACAATGAATTAAAAAGATAACAAAAAAATTGATCAACATCAAAGATAAAAGATAAATTGTCACGCCCCACCCCGCCAGGATCAGAACAAGAGGTTTTTTTTTTCCTAACATTGAGCATATACAAGGATACCTAAGGGTTTCTACGTTCACCCTTCCATAACATACAATGGAAATCTAAACATAATATGTCACACATTCTCTAGCATGTGGACTCAAACATATACAATATCTCCCAGTAAGAATACACAAAACCATCAGAATTGCACATCAGAACCATAGCAGTTTTATTACATGTCTAATTGTGCCTCAACCTGGCACACAAAAGTTTACATCACAAGAGTCCATAACATAATAAAATTCCCATCTAAGGGAAAAATGACAGTCTCCATCGCTATAACAGTTGAGGTTCATCATCCCTCCTCAGCCAGGTTTCCTGCAACATAAGGGATATGAGCTAAACAGTTCAATGAAGAGAAGACAACAGATAATAAAGCATATTATCCTATAAACATGTTATCACACCACAATTTATACACTCAAAAATCATGCAACTCTTTTCATGGGGCCAACACCCTGGCATAGTAAATCTAATCTCAAATGCATGCTCTTTTCTTTTCAAAACCAATACCCCTGTCAATCGACATCTGCTGTTTAGATGTGGTTACTCCGAACCAGTGCTTCACAGAGTCCGCGAATACGTTATACACATGCGACCTGATGGCCCAATGCTTCACCTCAGTACGTATATACGCTCTACACCTGAGCTATTCACAGCTCAATGCTTCACGCAGTGCATGAGGGTAATTTCTCTGGATATGCACATTACACCAGCAAAATGCACATCAATGGATGGATTGAATCCCCGTTTAACCCGTTAACACATCTCACATGATCATGATATACTTCACTCAACTAGCATGGATTTCTACAGCCCACCCGCATGGAATCATATTTAATACACAACAAATTAGTAGTTGTATCAAACTATACTACACTGAAAGTAAACTTATGACACTCAATGCAATTCCCCACAAGCCAGGGTAAATAAATTGCAGTATGTAACGACTGTAATTTAAAACACATGAGAATAAGAAGAAGGCAGTAATAACCTCTTTTACCATTTCTGAAGACCGGGTACGTCTACCCTTTAACTATCATTTAGCCAGATGAATATACGCATGTACAATCATAGCGAACTAGTTTCAAAACTGGGGTATTTTACCGCGAAATCACACAAAGCCCTACAATACACAGTTTATACACAAAAAATATAATAACATGCATTCCCATTGGAAACACGAGTTGGAAATTGATCCTTTACACGATCACCAACTTTTTAACCAGTTAGCCTCTAGGGACATAACTGGGTCCCATACACCGTTTCAAAATGGCTAGGCCTCGGCTCCCGGATACTTTCATATACTCATGTTTCACACTTAGAAACATATTTTATCCCTTTACATGTGTGCAGTGTCGATATCGCATTCTAGTCCCGTTCACATCTTTTCCATTAGTATATTCTCCATGAGCCCCCATTATTGCCATAGGACAAATGGTATAGAACTTTGGATTTAAATGCAATATGCGATGCATTTTAAAATGAAGATAGTGTGGTTGAATCTCCTCACCATTAATTAGCTAGTGTTTTGAAGAAGACTATAAAAAGTTAAAACTGAATAAATATAGGAGTACAAAAATTTTAGCGCGTACCAGCAAGCGTAAATAAATTTATGTTTTAACCTTTTTAAGTCTTTTAATCGAGAAAGTAAAAAACGTGCAAGTACACATTAAAAATAAAGATCTTAGAAAGCAAGGCATGCACCAACACACGCATAGACAAATGCAGAATAAAAGTTTTCAAGTGAAAGCGAAAATGAATCAAAAGTAACAAAGTTAAAATAACATTGAAACCGGGTGTTCTAAAAAGATTCGACAATCAAAACAAACAAGGAACAAAATAACACCCAGAAATTGGCGTTTTAAAGCGAAAAGTAAATAAATTACTCAGTGTTGGTCCCAAATCAAAGATCCGAGAGTTCAGTCCAAAAGGTACAAAAAATAGTAAATGACAGTAAACAGTAAACACCCTAACGTTCGATAGGTGTTTTGGTGCAGTCCCCAGGCGTCGGTATAGGCTTAGCCACCAATGAGCAGAGTTGTGCACGGGACACTTTTCAAATGGGCAATATTCATATCTGTAGCCTTAGATTAGTTCCAAGCAGAACGTTAGTCACTAGAATCTGCTCTTCACTCAGATGGCATACAGACCCAGGAGGTCTGCAGATGGAGATATTCTCTAAGTAGTAGGTGCATAGGCCTTGAAGACATTCCGAACGGGTGTTCGGGATTCTAGAGCTTATCCCTTGGAAACGAATCTGAGAATGGAACCATATTGCACAAATTACCTACGGAAACAATAATGCTAGAAGTTTTCCTAAGAGAGATAGAATTTGGCCTAAATGGCAAGAAAGAGAAAAAGACTCTAAAAAGCAGTAAAAGGCCCCCACTCTAAACAAAGTTTGAAAGTAGGTTCAGAATGTGTCAGCCACTGTTAGATGCAATAAAATAAACACAGAAGACTTAAAATAAACATTCAAGCGGTCAAATACATGAATTTTCCTCAAAAAATCAGTTTTCCAACTTTTGAAAACTTATTCAAAAATACCATTTATATCCCCAAAAAATACTTCGAAAAACCCCCAAGAAAAATCCACCAGTTCGACTGGTCAATGTTATCAGAACTGGACCGTCTAACAAACCGTCTTCGAGGCATTTTGGATTCAACCACGGTCAAAGTCAGTCAAATCCGATCCAGTAATATTATATAAATATTACATATAACATTAAGTAAGACACCGTTTACAAATAACATTAATATAAATATTAAAAATAATATTCAAACTCTGAGTAATATACCAAAACGGTGAAAGATATGGGATAAAAATGGTAATAAACCTTTATAATTCAAATCTATCTATTTTTCAATATTATTTTTTGATATTTTGAAGGGGAAAAAATTTGAAAAAAATTAAAAAAATTTCAAATTTTGTGAGTTCGCGGCTCACGATTTTAACTTCAAACCCGCAGAAAACCGTAGCTCTGACTGGTTTTCTGTGGTTTTGACCCAAACATGGTTCCTAGCCAGGACCGAACCGCAGCCACCGCGGTTCCGGTCGAACCTGCGGTAACACTGCGACTGGTCGAACAGGGTCTCCAGGCACTGTTCAAGTGCCGTGTCTGTTCGACTGGCCGAGCAGGTTCGACTACTCAAGCAGTCTGCCCATTTTTCTTCTATTTTTTTCTAACATTTTTTATAAGACTTCCACTGGTCATTGCTATCTAAAAACTTGAATAGAGCTTCGCTATAGCATAATCTATGAATGGAGAAAAAGAAATAGGGAGAACACACCTAGCAATCCCAAAAAAATCAACACAAGTTAATGCTTGGAGAAACAAAAAACTAAAGAAGAAATGAACTACAGAAAAAGGAAAAATGAAACTGAAGACGAGAAAGAGCATAGATAGATAGCGACGGAATATTAAAAAATTCAAAGGCAGCAGTGGCCTTTCATAGGCATATCTGGCTCCCCCCATCCGTTGGATGGGTGAGCCAGATGGATGGCTGGAGAAGGTTGCCTCTCTTGCTTTTCTTCTTTCTTTTCTTTTTCTTTTAATTCAAATATTCTTTAAATAATAGTAGCTTTAATTTGGATATTTTAGAAATCTTGTTGACCTAATCTGTCACGCAGATGGGTCTAGAGCACTTCAAATACTTAGGTTTGTAAAATCACAGAATTGTTTTGACGTAAAAAACCCGTTGATCTGGAGAAAAATGACGTTTTTAAGAAATCGACGGTTCACATTTTGAGAAGTTGACGTCCTAGATTGGGCGTCTAAAACGTTGGAATAATATTCTGAAAACACTGGAGAGTTAGATAAAATACATATTAAACGTACGACTTTTGCAAATTTTCGATTTATGGGGTATTTAAAAATGGAGGTTTTGCAAAAAAGATCATTTCTTGACATCTAAAATATCTGTCTCAGAAAATCTTCTGAGAAATCTGAGAAATAAATTGAGTGTAATACTCAAAAACAAAGCACGTGTATGAGTTTCAAGGTCTGATATTCTCAGAAGAGCAATTTTATACACCGGAATAGTTTCAAAATCACTATTCACTATTTTTCATATGAGACGAAAGACATTTAGTAAATGACTATTTTGCCTTTCCAACTTTAGGGAGTCGGATTTCTAAACTAACGAGCTAAGATTGGGTCATATTTGACCTTCTCAGAAAGCTCACACGGTACTCTACACAGTTAACCGTTCACAAAGTAAGATTAACGGTCCAAAACACAAAGATTAAGCCTAATCAAGGGTTAGGGTCTCACATATATCATTTGAGCAGCCAAAGAGATGTGAACAGTAAAGCTTGATAAAGCCAAAGAACATTTTTGACATCCATTCAAACTGACAAGAGAAGATTTGACCAACTACTTGACTACACAGAATTGCAGATACCAGTCGTCACTATGAATCGATCATCCCTTTGTCCAATCTATCTGGGGTTGGCTTATACTACATATCCAGTCAACCCTATCTGTAATCATGTCACCTATCAGCCCACATTCTACGAAGTCCTTTCTTAACACCTCAATCAATGTTTTTGGCAGACAACCTTTTTCCCAATGCCTTCTACTTGCAACCTTCTACTTACAATTCCTCATCTTGTCTCTACCATAGCAACCTTCAGACTCTAATGCACTCATTTCATGCATACATTTTTATTGTTACACAAGACATTCATTGAACACATGCATCTCCATCAGCATTACTTCATATTTTCTTCATGACTTAACATTCAGCTTTATATAAATCATGGCAGATACTGGTCTTTCCACTAATACTTATTATTTAAAAAAAATTGTAACAATTAAAAACACCAAAAACAGAAAACATTTCAGAATTCACAAGGAAAACATCATTAGATAGTCATTAGTTAGAGCTTAGTGGATCCCCAAAGAAAGTAATCTTTTAAAAATCCACCCTTTACCAACAAGACAGGATAAAAGGATTTAATGCAGATCGATGATAGGCAACATTGACATTTAGATTTAAATGAGAAATGTATAAAAAAAAATTAAAAAATAAAACAACTCGAGGAAGATTCATAACAGGGTTAAATTATCTTAGTTAGGTTCCATGCACCAAGCCTCATAGTAAGTATAACAGAACCCATGAATTTCAAACTGATATCACCAATGTCTCTTCTTTCTTTGAGTTTATCATAAAAGAGGGTAGATTCATCCATGTCAAACTCAATAGATCACTTTATTGGATAATGCAAGAAAAGGGCATACCGCGTCAGACATGTCACAATGAAGCTTAGTTACAGAATCTCCCCAGCCCAGCTCTTCAGCAACTCCATAAGCAATGTATGTTTTCGGCCCAAGGTCGGGTTTGTTGATTTTCTTAGCCAGCTTTGTAGCAAGATTAAGAAAACCAAACTTGGGGTTAGTATATTCCTGATATGGCAAAGCTCTGCGGAATTCAGCACCATGGCGTGGTAAGCGTTCCTCAAAGAGATTAGAAGGTGGCCAATCCCTCAGTTTCAGCATTTCAGGCCCTAAATCTGTAAAACGTCGTCCCTCCATATATCCTTTGAAAAATTGGTGAATATTAATTTCAACCTGCATATCATCACAAAATTTTAATACAACTGTAAGACATGATTTATCCCAACAATGAAGTGAAATATAATTGGCCAATCAAAATACTCTACACAAGCAAAATGGTAAACGACCAAGAAATAAAGATTGCGAGCATAACTTGTGAATAAAGAGATGATTGACAAATCATATTAGAACATTAGAAACAAAATATTATCTCAATGAATTATAAAGAAAAGGAGCTCAATTCCTGAAACCAGACGGTCCAATTCAGTTCGGATATCAAACAAAATATAGAGAAAGTGCAAACTAATCTTCCATATTTATTATCCATGATGTAAATATGAAGAGTTAGAGTCATTAAATGGTAGAAGAGACTGGGCAATCTGGTCTGCATGTCACTAGAGCATACAATCACAAAACAGATTTATAACATAAAATCCTCAGCCAGACTACATTAAAATAAAACTGCATGGCGAAAAGGAATCTTTAGCCAGACTACAATATTTTGTCATGTGTCATGGTAATTGAATCCCCACTTGGCACTCTAATCCTAATCAAGATACCTTTTTTCAAGAATTTCAAAGGGAGACATCTAGTTGATTGATTTGATGGTGGAAGGGATAAAAGTCAAAGTCTCTGTAAATAGGAATCTCGAAGAGTTTGTGTAACATAGGTCACCCCAAAGGTAATTGAATCCCCACCATGCACTCTAATCCAATGCAGGGATCAAACTTGTTTGATACACCAACCATTGCCTTGCCCGTATACAACAACTTTGGAAAGTGAATAGAGATCAAAAACCGAGAGGCAGATTGTACATGTTTACAGACTTCTTACGGATGATAAGTTAACATGCAGTCTCAAAGCCTTTTGCCCCATTCCATTTTTAAGTGACTCATCAAGCAATTCTGAAAAGGAAGTAATTCCTCTCCCGGTGATTTTTGTTTTTATCTGCTGTTGAAAGAGAGGCAAATTCACCTACTTCGTCTTGAACCAAATGGATGCCTAACCTCCACAGGCACTTATCAAGTAGAACAACGTTCAGTTTCTTAATTGGCATGATTCCCAAAACCACATCCTCGATTTTCAAGTAAATGCAGGCTTGCCTCAAAAGATGATATCTGATCGTCAACTCAAATGGAAGTTATTCTATAGTTTATTTTCCAGAAACTAAAACTTCCTTAGAACAATCTGCATTTTTATCACTTCATATATCCTTTTTGTTCCATGAGTGTTTTCTCCACTTGATCTCCTCTTGCATTGACTTCATTTTACACTCCTTAACAATTATAAGCTTTCACCTCATCCATCAATTGGCCTCACTCGTCTTATACATTCAACTCTTGATTTCAACTAGCAGCATGTATACATGCTATTCTAATTTAATGATATAGTTCCTCTTCCACTCCTTTGTTCTTGATGCAGACTGGGTAGGATAAAATACCCAACTCAATCGCTAAAGCGGAAGCCTTGATACAACTCAAATATTATGGTTGTATAAAACAAGATACGACGTGGTTTAATGCAACCCATCAATCTTATCAGTAAACCGAACTTTCTTAAGTAAATGAAGTTAATTGAATAAGTTATACTCACAAACAATTGGGCTTGCAAAATATGGGTTTCCTCAAAACCTTCCACAAATCAATTGGTTTTAATTTAGTTTTGAAAAGACGAGCGATGCAGGACAAGGGATAAGATAACCTTAAATACCTAATGTGGTTATGAAAATATTAAAAGGATGAAAATAATACACCATAAATCTAAAATGGGCGGAAAGTAATTAGTCAGTTAATAATTGCAATTGAATAACATAAAGTTGACACAAATAATGACATAAGTCCTGACAATCTATGAAAATGTAACTAATTATATAAATTTACCAAACCAAGTTAAGGAAGGGTAGTGGTAGCAGGAAGTGAAACAAACGGATCTGGGACGTGTTTTGGATGATCTGGGACGTGTTTTGGATGATCTGGGATGAGTTCTGGGATGGATCTGGAACAGATCTGAGACAGATCCGGAATGGTTCTGGGACAGATCTAAGACAGTAAAATAAGATGGGAAAAAGGTGGGACAAGAGTGTCGGATAGGATTCGGCTAGGGTATGGCTAAGAGAAGAGAAGAAGAAAAGAAAAGAGAGAGGAGAAGATTGATAGAAAATACCTAAAAATAGAGGACGGCTTCTCGCCTTTGTGGATTCCACCACGGCAACCTTGATTCCTCACCGAGGGGGTGTCCAATTCGCATGGAGCAGAGGAGTCTCTTTTTCTTCAATAACTCTTCATTAATTCTCAAATCAAGGTTACAATGAGTATTTATAATGACTAACACATAAAAAGACTGAAATACCCTCACTTAATTAAAAAACCCTAATTACATCAAATGACTAAATTACCATCAAATAAAAATAAGATCCCCAAAGCACATACTAAAATCAAATCCAATACTCCACATCAATCTCCCCATCTGAGAAAGAACTCGACCTCGAGTTCAAGCAAATGAAAAGACAAAAATCTACCCATGCGCGTGTCTTCCCAATGTGGGGTCTTCAATGTGTCATCACAAGCACATGAGGCCTTCAAGTATCAACCACGCAGATCATCATCGGGCCACAATAAGAATGCTGGATCGACTCTCCTCCGCCATCGCCAGTATACTCAGAATCCGACACTGATGTCATGATCAACTCTAGATGGCAGCAGTAGCAAGATGTGAGCAGAATGCACTTCCGATGAGACAAGACTCTTAAATCTCTCCATTAAATCCAGAGTAAGTCGTTGTAGCTCATACTCAGGCAACCAGGTGACATCTATCATGGGCCTGGGCTTCCACATCACAGGATATAGCTGATGTCCTTCTAAAGGTGTGGAAACAACTTCCTCGACCAGGATAAATTTTATTTATTCTCTCTTGGATGGCAAGGAAGGTAAGGAAGGTACAAGCTAAGTGGGATGGACAAGTGCAGACCATGGGTCATGGATTGGATCAAGAAAACCAATAGGTGGGTCAGGGTCATGCTGATGTGGGGTGGGCTTGTAGGTGAAGGTGTTGGACCTAGACAAAGTGTTAGGTCCTCCATATGATCATTCACATCAAATTCCTTGGACCTGCAACGAGTATCTGCAACAAATTTATATTGTTCATCACTTATATTAATTTGACAGTTAATTTCAACGTGCAAATTGTAAATGCATATCTCTGGAAGGCTCTTCATCCACATTCTATGATCGGACTCTACATGAAAGGTCTTCAAGACGTTCGTCATTTTTGGTAAGTTCTTGATGCCTAGATGGCTGGAACTCACTACGACCAACTCTTCGGTCTCTATTCCTATGTCTTAGAGTCTTACGAGTTGCTAGGACTCCAAGTCTGGTCCTAACGGCGGCCAAGTCGGTAATTAAGGTCTCTTGCGTCCTCTAGAGGTCAGTAAACTGGACAATCAACTGGCCAAGGGTTTGATTGAACCAAGCTGGGGGTTGTTCGCGTGACATATTTCGAGATGATTTAGAATATTTTTAGTAACTAACCCCGCTCCTAGTGGTCATGCACAGATGGACTCTGACTATATGTTGTGACCTAACTCTAAAATGCAATGAATGAAAAGAATGACGTAATGATGACAAAGATTTTTTTCCACAAAAAATACGATGCAACCTAAGACCTTGGATGTTTCAGGAAACACCCCAACCTAGCTCTGATACCAAATTTGACGCAAGACAGGGGATAAGGTAACCCTAAATGTCTAATGTAGTTATGAAAAGATTAAAAGGATGAAAATAATGCACCTTAAATCTAAAATGGACTGAATTTAATCAGTCAATTAATAGTGGCAATTGAATAACATGAAATTGACACAAATAATCACGCAAGTCCTGACAATCTAATGTAAATAATTATACAAATTTACGAAACCAAGTTAAGGAAGGGTAGCGGTATCAGGAAATAAAATGGATAGATTTGGGATGTGTTTTGGATGATCTAGGACAAATTTTGGTTGATCTGGGACAGGTCGGGACGGCTCTGGGACAAATCTGGAATATATCTGGGACAGATCCGTGATGGTTCTAGGACAAATCTGGGACAACAAATTAAGATGGGAAAAGGGTGGGACAGCAGTGTAGGATAGGATTTGGCTAGGGTATGGTTAAGAGGAGAAGAAGAAAAGAAAAGAAAAAAAAGGAGGAGAGGATTGACAGAAAATAGAGGAAGGCTTCTCGCCTTTGTGGATTCCACCACGGCAATGGTTTGTTGGTTGGTTCTGAATTGGGTTTCAAACTAACTTTAATCGTCTTTGGCTTCTCATAATTCAGCAATGCCCTGCAGGAATTGTCTGCTACTGGGTTGCTTGGCTTTGAACTATCAACATCTAAACCTCAGTTCGATTCTCAATGGAGAAAAGATAAAATTTTATTTTTCTAATTCATGGCTCATCCCAAGTTCTCAAATACAATGCCTTTAAATAAGAAAAAAAACACCAACTTAATCCCTAAGTACGAAGATTATATCGCTTTGCCATAACTAGCCCTTGATCGAAGTATGGTATGAGCCTCAAATGACTCTCAAGCTCTGATACCTATTTAATGCAGGCTGAGTAGGATAAAGTACCTCACTCAATCGCTAAAGCGGAAACCTTGATACAACTCAAATATTTTGGTTGTATAAAACAAGATACGACGTGGTTTAATGCAACCCATCAATCTTATCAGTAAACCCAACTTTCTTAAGTAAATGAAGTTAATTGAATCAGTTACACTCACAAACAATTGGGCTTGCAAAATTTGGGTTTCCTCAAAACCTTCCAAAAATCAATTGGTTTTAATTTAGTTTTGAAAAGACAAGTGAATCAAGTTTGAAATACCTATATCAGGTTGGGTTTTTAATCAAACACGTTTCAACGATGAAACACCAAATGAGTGTTATCCATGGTTCAAAACAGATCCAAAACAGTCCTTAAAACTGGCTTAAATTTATTGAATTGGTCCCACCCGACAGGTTTCAGAAAAATTGATCAAATCCTTTCAATAAAAATAGAATTTTAAATGAGTGATTTTAGTCCAAAAAATTGTTTCCAAAACGCTGTTTAGATCTGACTCACCCAATTAAATTCTCAGTAGTCCTACTGAGTCAAGAATTTAATTTACGATGGCCATAGATTCAATTAAACCCGAACTTAAGAAGTTACAAAATACCTGGGCTTGATAAACCGAAGGTCAGTGCCAGCTGAAACACACTTTTTAGGCAAAAAAGATGGAATCCTCATCAAAACTATTATACAGGTTTTTCATGCTGGAAACTAATCAAAATCATCTAAACCATTTTATTGAAAAAAAAAAAAAGTATTGTTCACCACTTTCAGATAGATTTTGGAAAGATGAGCCCCAGTTGTAGGCATTCACATCTAGTAGCAAACAAACTGCACATTCATTCCACATATTATGCACTTCACGTATAAAATTATGTGCAAAAAGGGTAAGAATACATGAGAAAATACCATAAGGAATGACATAAGCACAACTAAATATCTCATGGGTAAGCATGCATCAAAACTGTATAACATGTTGTCATGTCTTTATCAGAAAATATACAAAGCCTGAGCTTTGTTATCAAACATATAGTATACAGTTCAGCTATACACCATGTGGGGGATAATAAACTAACCTCAGACCAGTCTCGACAATCAATAGCCTTCACCGACAAAGAACTAGCAGGCTTGGTCCTTGTTATCTCACGAAAAGCACGCCACATAACCATTGGCTCCCAGCTTAAACCAGATGTAAGCTCAAGAACACTGCGAACTATTACTGGTTCACCTTTAACCCAATGCTTCCGGAAATGATCTAGGTCTCCATGTTGAATATCCCTAGCAACTGGACAGTACAGATAGTTGTCGGTAGACCCTTCTCTGGATGCAGCTTTTAGTAAATTTCTATTACCAATATCAATTTGGCCACCCTTATTAAAACAGGAGCACTGCACAGAATTAAGAGAAACTTTGACAGATTCATAGTCACAAACCATTTCTTCAGCCTTTTGTTCCAACTCTGAGACCCACTTTTCAGGAAACATACACTTCAGGTCCAAAAGGGATTCACCACAGCCACCCAGTTCCCTTGGGGGGCAAGGAATACTTCCACTATAGTTAGCTTTCCATTCAGTAATTTTACCGAGATTACCTGCAGCAACTTTTTCCACAGTAGTTGTGAGACCAGCTTCTTCGCCATGCCCCTGGTCTTTCACACCATCAGGAAGATGCATACTCAATGACTTTGAGGCTTTCTGTATGCATCCTTCACGAATCTCCCGACAACAAATTAGGCAGAGATCATACCGACATTTTGAACAGCTTCTGTGAAAATCAAATATCGAAGTCTTGCAATTGTTGCTGCTCCAAAACAATTTTACAAGGTTAGGTCTTCAAATCTCACTAGTTAGTCAACAATAGGAAACAAAGAAGAATCGATGATGCACTGGAGCGTAGTTGAATTATTCAGAAAATAACTTACCATAATGCACGCTCATCATTAACACAAACTGCCTGTTCAATCCTTATCTCAGATAATGGAATACCTGTCTCAAATGGAACATCTGATCAGGGAACCATTAAAAAAAATGGTAACAAAAACCAAGTCATGGACACACCTTGAATCTTGGCTTCCACCTTTTTTTCCATCATTTGTTCCTGATGCAATTTTTTCAGGATGGGAAGAAGCTCACATAGTAAATATCGAGAATGCCTGATTATATCATGTTTGTCTATTGTCAATTTTGACTCCTGCATTTGAGTAAAATATGCTATCAGATATTGAGTACACATAAGATCCATTTAGGATTTTTGTGAAACCATGAATGCCACAAACTGTCACAAAAACACACCTGAAATATGTCCCTTCGCAAGCATGCCTTGCAGTTGCAATTTCTGCAACAGAACGGACAAGCCTTCGCTATTTCTGCCTCTGATGTCTTAGGATACCTTGATGCCAAGCCCAAAACATCAGGAAGAAAGTTTTTTAGATTCTTCTGTTTCAGATAGAGAGAGAAGAGAAGAGAGAATCTGTACACTGTTGATGTTGAAAATTTACTTCAGAACAACAGAAAGGGAG
The DNA here is from genome assembly GCA_022113865.1 of Chimonanthus praecox. Taxonomy (NCBI): domain Eukaryota; kingdom Viridiplantae; phylum Streptophyta; class Magnoliopsida; order Laurales; family Calycanthaceae; genus Chimonanthus; species Chimonanthus praecox. The sequence goes on from CM039086.1 coordinate 29,263,771, forward strand.
GAGACATTATATGTCTGAATCAACTTCTTGTGAACCAGACAGTCTATTTTTATTTAGTATAAGTATACACCAATTTTATTTTATTTTGAGGTCCGGAGGTGTCTAGACATCGCACCCGACTAGTCCTCCGGGGTGTGTGAAAACCCCCCTATCCGCACACACCAAGTAAGTCGATCGGACCTTACTCTATACATATTCCAATAGAAAATGGCCCTTCATCGGGGCTCCCATGGTTTGAACCCAACACCTCCCTCTAGAGATCTTGCTCCCAAACCAATTGGGATAACCCCTTAGGATTAAGCATACACCAAATTTTCCCCTCATACTCCTCGTCATCCAATGAATAGGATTTATATCCAACTTGAAGTCATTCCGGGATAAGCTCATCATTCTATTTAGCTCAAACCTTATTAACTTAGAACTTTTTACCCTTTAAAAATATCTCAGAAAGATTTTGTCAAGTTGAATGTTATCATATTACTTATTCAATATCAGATCTATCAAACTAATTCATTTTCACCATTTAATATAATCCCTATAAAAGCTTAATCCTACAGTCCACAATGAACCTGTTCACAAAAGATAATTTCTCCGTAAAGCAGCAACAAAATGGGTATGTCTGTAATTCTGTATGATACAAGCATTCTAGAAAAAGAGAATTTTCAAACAAAAATTGTGAACTTTTCATTGGAAAATTTATTGCCTTCCAAGGATTCATGCATTTTCCTAGGAATGGGACCCTTTAGTAGGCCACACATGGAAAAATGATATCCTAAGAAACTAAGTAGACCAGTTGCCACATTTCATTTTCCAGTAGAATTCTAAAAGAAAACAAGGGCAATAACATCAGAAAGAAATCTAGAATCAACATGGCAATAAATAAAGAAGCTTATGAGCAAACTGGCCCCGAGTGCCTTTACCATCGGTTAATGCATGCAACACAATATCGTTTCTTTTTACAATTGGTACACCGAACAATACTCCTGTCCTTAGCCATGCATTGATGACACATGGTCGAATTCACTCCCATCATTCGCTTCCGCACCAAGCCCTGCACCCGAAAAGAAAAAGAAGAAAAAATCCATTAGCAATAGAAACAAGAAAACGAAGGAGAAAAGAAAACCCCCTATTCAATACAAGCATCAAGGAACCGAACGGACCTCCTTGGCCACTTTCTCAATGGCATCAATGGCATGCTGTTTCGAACTGCGAGTAACCCTAACGGAAGCAGATTCCGCCTCCTCGAAATCTTCTTTCTCTTTCACTTTCTTTACGGATTTCATTTCGCCTGACGAGAAACCCCTCCCCCTCTTCGACTTCCCGGGCCCCCGAAAGCGCTGGCCTTTTTCTTCTGCAACACTCTTTTTTCTTGGAAGAGACACTGTCTCGAAATCTTCTTCCTTTTTCGCTTTCTTCACGGATTTCATTTCGCCCGACGAGAATCCCCTCCCCCTCTTGGACTTCCCGGAGCGCTGGCCTTTTTCTTCTGCAACACTTTTTTTTCTTGGAAAAGCCTTTGTCTTGAAATCTTCTTCCTCTTTCACTTCTTTCACGGATTTCCTTTCGCCCGACGAGAATCCCCTCCCCCTCTTCGACTTCTCAGACACTCTTCCCCGAAAGCGCTGGCCTTTTTCTTCTGCAACACTCTTTTTTCTCGGAAGAGCCTCTGTCTCTTTCTTCTCGACAGAGAGACGGGACCTCTTCGCGGGTTTCTGCCTACGGTTCATGGCAACCCTAAAATTGTTGTTCTTGGAACGAGAATGGCAGAAATGCCATTGGCAGAGGGTCGTGTCTTGGAGACGCCAGTTAGTGCACTGCCCATTTTTTCCGTCCTTACGGATGCAACGGTAGTGATCGGGAGGGAATAAGAAACCCTCTTCTTCCATCATCACCGGCGGAAAACCAACCTGGATTCGTTCGTTGCAGAAAACTATGGGTTTTGAAAATATAAAAAAAAATGGCTAGTCCGTCCCGCCAGTCTAGATGTCTCCTGTACTCACTGTACAACGATGGGATTGTGGAGTCGAGAGGCGGGATTTAGAGGCGGGATTTAGAATAAATAACTTAAAATGGTAGTGGAACGACCAATATATCCGTACGAAATTACGACCGCTAGGAGTATTCGGCTTCGGAACTATAGTTGGGTTGACCATTAAAAACTCTCTTTTTTAATTGATTTATCCGGCCGAATAATGTAATACCCTACCTCAAATTAGACGTGTTTTATCTTATAAATTTAGTTGAATCGGTTAATCTCGAAGATTTCAGTTAGGAATTTAAGGAAAGCCCAGGTTTGACCCGATCCGAGCTCGAAAGCTCAGTAATCAAGCTCGCCCAGCTAGAGGGGGCATTTTGGTAATTTACCACTTATAGTTATTATTTTTATAAATGATATTGTTATGTGAATATTATTGTTGAATAATATTCTTCTTAATAAAGGATTTGTATTTCTGATTTTAAAATAATTTTATTTTCATAAAATAGTACTTTAAATCCGCCCGTCAAAACCCCGAAAGAGAGAAATAATTATTTTAAGTGATTTTGAAAATGAGATAAATTTCAAAACTAGCATTTTGTGTTACCATTTTAAGAATGGTCTAGTTATTCTTTGGCACCCCAAAATGAGATTTCTAAATTGTTTATTTTAGCATTTGTTTATTTAAGTAAATAAGGTTAAAATATGATTTTTGTTTAAATAAATGGTTTTTAATAAGAGATAAATTCTAAAATTTTTATGGTGACCAACGTTTTCAAAACCCAACCTATCTGTAAGGTTGGATTAAATTTTTGAGCCTTTGAAATTATTTTTTTAGTTAAAAATCCAGTTTTTGACAAAATGGGACCCTTTTTGCAAAAATGGAAATTTCGAACGGCTGATCTGCAAACCCAAAACCTACATTGTTTCAAGCGTCACCAGGCATCGCATGCCGCTGCATGCAGTGGCTGGGTGACCCGAAATTCCGGCCGAATCTCTATTTAAGCAGCCTTTCTCCATCACTTTTCACTCCCAGCAACCTTCTTCTCTCTACTGCTCTCTTGATTCAGACCAAACCCAAACCGCCTGACCCCTCTTTTTCTCTGTTTTCAGTCACCGTAACTTTTAGGAAAAAAATTTCAAAAGACAGGATTTCAGCCCAAGAACTCAATTAAAGGTAACCATTGCATTCCTTTTCAAATTTCATTCAGTTTAGAATCAAGAAAATCTAAATTTGACCATGTTTTGAGCAAGAAAATCCAGTTTCAAAGTCTAAGGAATTCTATGGGTTTCTCGTACCAGTGAGCTTTCGGTGTTAAGATCGGATGGCTTACTGAGTTTCAAATTTCCAAACATCTCCCTATAGAAAGAGGACTCCCGGAGGAATCCATCGGACCGGTCAGATGTAAAAACCGAATCCGGGAAACCCTCCATTTTCAAATTCATTTTTCACGTTTTTCCGGTCGTTCACTGTCTGTTGCAGATAGTGAACGGGAGGAAGAAGAAGGAAAAAAAAAAAAAATATATATATATATATATATATGTTATTTTTTTTTTGATATTATTGATGCTTGTGATTTTTAATGTTAGTTCCCATTGAAAAAATAATAATAAATAAATGATTGAATAAATAAATATTATTATTTTATTCAAAAAAAAATTGTTAGATTATGTAATATGATGTTAGTACCCCATTTTGTTAATTAAAATTGTACTAATCCCTTTTTACTTATAGTGTAAATACTATTGTATCCGCTTCCAGGCCGACCCTATTGGTCGGGCACTGAGTGATTCACTTTCAGGCCGACACTATATAGTAGGGCACTGGGTGACCTCGAGTCCTAACTCAAAATGTCAGATCTGATCCTATCCAGAAGACAACCGAGAAGTGACTCGAGGATCTAGACCTAACTCAATAAGTCAATCTGGTTAATGCCCAGAAGACAATATGAGTTTTGGACTGAGCCCTTTTTTATTTATTATTATATTGTGGATTATGATAATTTAAAAATGATAGAAACCCAGTAGGAGACTTAATTCCATATACCTCGAATATTTTTTGAAAAACGTGAGATTTCAAAATACTACTCGTGTGTATGTATTTGATCTGTATATTGATTGTGCACTTGTCTGTTTGTTTGAACAGAGACCGCGTAAACCACACATCACAGTGAAGGAACTTAACTCTACAGGATATGTAAACAAGTTTTATTATGAAATAAGTCTTGAGCAATGGGTGGTTTCAGATTTGATGTACCAACTCATGTGCCTAGATATGATGCACTATGGTAAGAGTGCCGATGATGATTATGATATTACGATGTTGATCGTATGAGTTTGTAAGACTGCTTCCGCGTACCTGGGCTATTGAACCAATATCGGCCATATGGGAGATGGTTTATGTCTACTGGACCATGGGCGGACCATGATGTCGTCAGTTGCTGACTTGAGGGTATCAGTATCGGCTAAGTCAGAGCCGGAGATGTACTTGTAAGGATGTATTTTGACCGTGTCGGGACTTAATACTGGTCTCAGCGTAGTCAGCAGATGTTACGTTGGATGATAGCAGTGATGGAAAGATGATGATGAGATTTTATATTATGCTTATTTGTTATCAAGCATGTGATATTGAATTGTTGCTGACCTGTTATGTTTTTACTTAAACTGCATTGTTATATTTCCTTCACTGGGTTAGTTAGCTCACCCCACTCACATTTCAGGCAATGAACTCGAGGAGGAGGACCCTCTTTATCAAGCTTAGGGTGGATAAGCTGATGCAGTATTTCGGGATTCCCCTGGAGGGGAATGCCCTAATCTTTTCTTGTTGGTTCTTGGAACCAAATTGCTTTTGTTAAGTACCGGATGTGGTACTTGGTCTTTGTACACATTATGTATTGAGACTACTACGTTGCTGTAGTCTTTTTGTTATAATTTTGAATGATGAATCAATGGATGAATTTTATTTGATCATGTTATGTGTTGATGTTAATGTTATATCTATTCTTATGGGGTAGACTTATGGTATGTGTTTAAGTCCACATGTTGGGATCATGTGTGACCTTTGGGCTTAACCGTTGATCCGGCCCAGTAAATCAGTCGCGTTCCGGGCCCACCCTTCGGGTCGGGGCGTGACAAGTAAAACTTAATTTGTTAGAAAAAATAAATAACTTACGTAAAAACTTGATTAGCCGTCTACAATTGAGGAATGAAGAGAGAAGGGATTGAAAGGAATGGAAATTGTTTCGAAGAGATTGTGGAAATTTGATGTAGATCAAGATAGTGTTAAAAATTGTCCTTAGTTCACATAGGCAATATGGACCAAATGAACTTTTATTCGAAATGGTTCAAATCAAAGTTAACTTCATTTTAGGGAAGAATTAAAGTGGTTTCTTATCAAATCATTGCTACTAGCAATTTTAGTAGTATCGGTGGTACTAATTTTTAAAGAACACAATTTTCTAATATAAATTAATTAAATTGAAGATAAATGCAATTAAGTAATGTAAACTTAGACAAAGTAAGATGCTGAATAGAATATGGAAAAACAATCACAATCTAATTCAAGAAAATAAAAACTTAGATTCAAATTGAAAACTTACTTGGATCGTATTCAAGACTTTGAGACTTGTCTCAACTTTACTTCAAACTTCAAATTGTAGTCACCAAACTCGAGTGCTTTGAGTGCAGACCCAAGCTAATGAGGGCATCAGGCCCAATGATTCATACAGTGGACTCTTCTATGGACCTCGATCATATTGAAGAAATGGCATTGGCTTTTGTAGCCCATTTTTATCATGGCAACCACCATTGGACTCCTTCTAGTATTCCAGCCAAAATTCCTACATAGCCTAATGACCAACCTGAGTGACCGAAATAAGCTTAGAATGGATCAAACCAAGTCACGTCCCGCCAAGGCCAAGGCGCGACTGGGTTTTTTTTTCTAACACTTAAGTATTCACTAATCAGCGGAAGTCTCAACTTAATATGGGCTTTGACCATTTATTCACTCAGAAGTCCAAACAAGACGTTAGACAGGTTCAGATCCAACCATGACACGGCCAGGTGAGTTCCCAGGAACTGAAGAAGTCACAATGGTCCCACTTAAAACCCAAACTCCTTAGACAAAACTTTCCTGGACACCGTGGACATGAAGGACACTTTACTAGTTAAACCGTAGTCTGTAAGCTTCAATTCTCAGTTTACCTGAAAGCCAATATAAAATGTCACACATGCTCTTCAAATGTGGACTCAAAACCATAGTGTTTTTATTACATGTCTAACTGTGCCTCAACCGGGCAAATAAATGTTTATTACATCACAAGAGTTCATAAAAACAATACACAAATAAAATATAAAATTCCCAACAATGGGGGAAATATATATGGTCTCCATCCTACTGTAATTGAGGTTCATCCATTCCCTCCTCAGTCGAGTTTCCTGCAACGTAAAGAATATGAGCTAAACAGTCTAGTGAAGAGAAGACAACTGATAACATAACTTATTCTCACACAAGCATCTTATCACACATCAGTTTACATACTAAGAAAATTATGCAACTTTTACTATGAGATCAGCGTCTAACATAGTTATTCAAAATGCATGCTCTTTCTTTCTCAAAACAATACCTTTGTCTATTGACATCTGCGACATACACAAAGTCCGAGAATATGTTATACACATGCGACTTGTTACAGTCCAGTGCGTCACCTAGTACGTATATACGCCATACACTAAAAGCTATTCACAGCCCAGTGTTTCACACAGTGCGTGAGGGTAATTTGATATGCACATTACATCAACCAATGCACATCATGAATGGATTAAATCTCTGTTTAACTCGTTAATACATCTAACATGATCATGATAAATTCTCACACAGCTAACATGGATTCTTAAGCTCACCCGCATGGAATCATAATACATAACAAAACAATAGTTGTATTAAACTATACCGTGTTGAAAATAACTTATTACACTCAGTTCAAATCCCACAAAATGGGTAAATATATTGCAGTTTGTAATTGTAACGATTGCCCCTCTCGGTGCGTTTGATAAATAAGATTCCACGAAGGGAGACTTGCTTCACGACGTGAGCCGAGTCCAAAGACCGAACCCTGAACATTCTAGTACGTTCATGGATTGTAATCCATGATAATATTTACCCATGCTAGAATAATCAGCGGAAAAATTTAAAAATATTTATAAACATAGCAGATCGCATTATAAAAAAAAAATTAAGGATTCTCACATAAATCAAATACAAAGTTAAGTGCACTAGGAGTTAAAACTATTACATTCCCAAAATGGTTACTCCTACAAATACACTTCATTCAAATCCAAAATGTAACAATTTTAGTCATGCTTTCTTTTTGCTCTAATCTCGCTCATGCTTTGTTGCCACTTGGTCCGGCCTCGCCTTCATTTCCTTATGTTGCATTTTCATCTAAAATGGGAAAATTATGGGCTTAGTCAACGCACCCAGTAGGAATTCCAACCAAAGGGGGTGCACCAAGGAGTGCCATAGCAAAATAATATATACTTGCAAATCTTATGGTTAGAGGTTCTTATGATACAAAATAATGCATTTCTCAAATCATAATCATATAAAAATATCAATCTCATACTCGAATTATAATGTACATCTGTCATGATGTAATTTACCGTGGGTGTCATGAAGAATGTATGCCCTTTTATGCCCCATGCTCTACCATAATTCTCATCTCAATGGTTATATGTTTGGCCTATTGTGTCCTCATAATTTCCGGTGGCAACTGGCTGGGTATTGTTCCCAATACCAACAATTTAACTTGAACTACCGGTGGAGTATTGCCTCTTTCCTCTGCGTAGGGTTTCAGTACTTCCTTGACCTAGGAGCTCTTTGGCCCAATTGAATGCCATATATTCTGAACCATGGACGCGACCAATCATAGTAATTGTTCAATTCTATCAATTTATCCATGAGACCATAGTATGTTCAGACCATTCATCTTTGGCTCGACAAATGCAATTCCCATCCCATGCAATGTGCATGAGGTACATGAATGCATAATGATGATGATAAATCTCTTTGCATCGGATAATTTCAAATCATTCTAAAACATATACATCTTTGCTCATCGGATGTGAAACAGTTCAAATATATCATTTTCATAATCAAGTTAGTAGATTTCAAATAACAATGCATTACTTTCAAATTTATATACCATGTTAAGGTTACAACTGTTGAGACATGAAAAATGATATTTTTACCCCCGATTATTGAAATAACTATGAATGAAAATATAAATGTAATCATGGTTAGTGTACGTGAACTCCATGTCTAGGCTTTAACTTTATTTACAAATTATGGAATATTAATGATTAAGTTAATTTGAAGTCAATTCTAGTGTATGATATGTAAAAATATTTGATTCATGTATTAGTTAATTTGATTTATTTGTTTACTTAAATTATTTGATTCAATTATCTAATTCTATGATTCTTTCATTCTTTGAATCTTTTAATTCTTTTATTTGTTGATATCTAAAAATTCAAATCTTGTTTGTGAACTAGGCTAGGGAATTAAATGAAATAATTTTTAGTTAACTTTATGTTAGAGGTAAGTTATTACCATGTTTTCTAATTAATCCATCAACATAAGTTTCAAGTGGATCTTTAAATTAAATAATTAATAATTGATTGTGAATTTTTTTCAAAGATATATTTTCTGAAATTCTATTTGGTTCGACCTCGCACTTATATTGTTATATTATAAATGGTTCGTATGCTTACGAGTAATAAATGTAAAACTGCATGCACAACAAGTTTTTGCGCCGTTGCCAAGGAATTACAAAAATATTCACAAATAATTATTACTTTTTAGTTTAAATTTTTTTCTTTGAAACTTGGATGAATTAGTGGATTTCATATTTAATTCCATCATTCCATGTTCTTGATTTAATCCTTGGAATTTAATTTGAGATGTATTGTGTTGAGACATGAAAAATGACATTTTTACCCCTGATTATTAGACTAGTCAGCTCTCTATCTTTTATATATTAGGTGCGTTTAGTTTTGTAGAGAAAATTGAAAAAATCAGGAAACAATTAAAAAACTAAAAGAAATTGCAGTAATATGTGTTTAAATTGGAAAACTTAGAATTTTTAATAATTGATTTTGCCACTCTAGGAAATTTTCATTATAAATTGATTAATTTGGATTCAATTATGAGAGTCTAGATTATTTCAATTTTTTTTAGATTTAATAGTAAAATAATTATTCTAAGTTCTAGAGAGAGATAAGAATCAAGAGAGAGTATGAGATTGAAGAATATGGACCAAAAATCTAGTCCATTGGGATAGCCCAGTACTCCATGCGCATTCAGTCACTGGGCTAGATATGTGTACGAGCACAAGTCCACTGAGCTTGCCAGTCGAAAGTCCAATTAGAGTTTATTAAGACCTAATTGCTCTAAGTCTGTAACCTATATCCAACCCAAATCCATTATCCCATGTGCATAGCATCTCCACCATCCATTTCATGCATTTAATCTCAACCACTCATGCTCATAATCATATAGCCACCATTCAAATTTCACAAAGCCTATCTCCATGTCATCAAATCCCATTTTTATCTCTAAGATTATCTAGATCCAAAATTCTCTCAAAGCCAACTTGTACTCCAAGTAACCTAGAATCTCTCACTCGATTTTTATACATCACATACACATTAAATACAAAACACGCTATTTTATCAAATATATTTAGATCCATTCGAAAATCACAAGTCAACCCTAGCCACATCATCATATCATATCTCATCTATTCATGCATATCAACTTTAAATCCTAACCATTCATGCGTTGCATTACATCAACCCTAATCTGTCCATGTCAACCGGCCAGTACCTATTTTTCTCTCTCTCATTCGCATATCACAATCCAACACACACGACACTCTCATTTCCAATAAGCTATAGCTGTCCATGCCTACATACCTTTCACCTATCAACCTTCAATCCAAGCCATCCATTCAACCAACTTAAACCAGATCAATCTCAACCATCCATCCTTTCCCAGAGCATATAAATAGAGGCATTGGGCTAAGGTAGAATTCGAACTTAACTGAGAGGATTCAAGATTTGCCGTGGACCAGAGGAAAAGAAGGAGAAGAAAACAAGAAGACCTTGGAACTCGATTTTATAGGTTTGAATTTATTTTTAGTTTCCATTCTTTTCTTGTGTTTTATTTTGAATTCAAATCCAAGCATTGTAATTCGATTTCCATGATAATAAATAAAATTCAAAGTGCAATGTCTTTTAGGTTATGGTTTTCCAATTAGTTTATGATTATGTTATGATTGTATGCATTGATTTTAATTTCTTAATTAAACTTTATTGTCAAGCCCCGGCCCGAAGGGTGGGCCCGGAACGCGACTGATTTTTTTTTTCTAACCAACTCAAGCACTCTACTGGGCCAGATCAACAGTTGGGTCCAAAGGTCACACATGATCCCAACATATGGACTCAAACATGTACCATAAGTCTGATACCAACAAAAAAGACATAAAATAACACATGTATCCATACATAACATGATCACAAATTTCAACCATTGAATTATCATTACAGAATCATCATCAGAGTCACTACAGAAACGCAGTAGCTTAGTACATCACGTTAAAACAAATTAAGTACCACACCCGGTACTTAATAAAAGCAAAAGGTTCCAAGAACCAGAAGGCAAAGATCAGGGTATTCCCCTCTGGGGGAATCCCGAAACACCGCCGGAGCTTGTCCACCCTAAGCTTGAAAAAGAGGGTTCTCCTCATTGGGTTCATCTCCTGAAAGGTGAGTGGGGTGAGCTAACTAGCCCAGTGAAGGAAATATAACAGTGCAGTTAAGTAAACAACAGGTTAGCAATAAACAACAGTTTTAATAAATATCTCTTGCTTGATCACACATAAGCATAATATTATCATCATTCTCATAACTCATCATTTATTTTTCCAATACTGCTGTCATCCACCGCAACCCCTAGATACTATCCTGACACCAATAGTATTAAGTCCCGACACGGTCAAAATACATCTTTGCAAGTACATCTCCGGTATGCACCTCAAACCGGTACTGACACACTTTGCCAGTCACTGTCGACCCATGGTCCAGTAGACGTAACCGACACCTTCGGCGATGGTTCAATAGTAAAAGGAACGTGGAAACAGTATCACATCTCATATGATCAATATCATATTATTCACCATCATCATAGGCACTCTTACCATAGTGCATCATGTCTAGGCACATGAGTTCATCAACTTGAAACCACTCATTGCTCCAAATCCATCTCAAGTAGCAAAACCTGTTTACATCTACTGCAAAGTCAAGTTCCCTCACCGTATATGTGTGGTTTCGCGGTATCTGTTCAAATAATACACAAGTGCACAATCAATATACATATCAAATACATACATACAAGTATTATTTTTCAAAATCATACTTGCTTTCCCAAAAATATCTAAGGTACATGGAATTGAGTCTCATACTTGGTTTCTATCATTTTTAAATTATAATAATCCACAGATAATATAACAAGGTGCTCAGTCCAAAACTCATATTCTCTTCTAGGCATTGACCAGATTGACTTATTGAGTTAGGTCTAGATCCTCAGGTCACTTCTCGGTTGTCTTCTGGATAGGACTAGATCTGACATTTTAAGTTAGGCCTCGAGGTCACTCAGTGCCCGACAAATATAGCGTCGGCCTGGGAGTGAAGACACTAAGTACCCGACCAATAGGGTCGGTCTGGAAATGAATACAATAGTATTTACACTATATTAATAAGAGAAGAGAGGTTAGTACAAATTTTAGATTAACTGTAATACCCTAACCCAAATTAGGCGTACATTAGCTTAATAATCCTGTCTGACCGGTTAATCTCGAAGATTACTGTTAGGACTTTGAGGAAAGCCCAAGTTTGACCCAATCCGAGTTCGTGAGCTTAGTGATCCAGCAAGTCCAGCTGGAGGGGCATTTTGGTAATTTTACCGCTTATAGTTGTTACTTTATAAATTATGTTGATATGTGATTATTATTGGATGACAATATTCTCCTTAATAAAGAATTTGTATTTCTGATTTTAAAATGAATTTATTTTCAGAAAATGGTATTTAAAATCCGCCCGTCAAAACCCCGAAAGGGAGAATAATTATTTTAAGTGATTTTAAAAATGAGATAAATTTCAAAACTAGTATTACGTGTTAGAACATTTTAATAATGGTCTAGTCATTCCTTTGCACCCCAAAATGAGGTTTCTAAAATGTTTTAATTAACATTTGTTTATCTAAGGAAATAAGGCTAAATTATGGTTTTATTTAAATCAATGGTTTTTAGTGAGAGTTAAATTCCAAAATTTTTATAGTGATTAAAGTTTTCAAGACCCAACCTATCTGTAAGGTTGGATTATGATTTTGAGTTTTTAAAATCATACTTTCAATTTAAAATTGGTTTTTTATTAAAATCGGGGACTTATTTGCAAAAATAGAAGTTTTGGAGGGCTGATTTGCAACTAGCTTACCGGTACTGTAGCGGACGTAAGCAGGCACTGCATGCAGCCGCATGCAGTGGTTGTCCGGCCACTTCTTCCCGCCAGAAATCTATAAATACAGCCCTTTGCTACCGCATTAACTCCCACCAATTTCTTCTCTCCCTCTCAGTCTCTGCTGCACTGTGTTCCAGCTGATCACCCCTCTTTCTCAGCCTCTGTTTCACTATTTTTCAGTCACCCATAGCCTTAGAAGGAAAATTTTTCAAAACTGGATTTGTCAGCCGAGGAACCCAAGTGAAAGTTTCCAATGCATTCTTTTTCAAATTTTAATCAGTTTAGAATCAAGAAAATCCATATTTGCCTGTTTTCAGTGAGAAAAATCAGTTTGAAGTTTTAGGAAAAACCTAGTTTTAAGTGTACCGGTGAGGTTCCAGTGTTAAAATCTGATGGCCTAGTGAGCTTCAAGGCTCCAAACCATTCCCTATGGAAAGAGGACTCCCAGAGGAGTCCATCGGACCGGCTACATGTGAAAATCGAGTCCGGAAACCCTCTGTTTCAGGATTCGTATTTTACTGTCTATCTACCGTCACTGTCTACTGGTGCAGTCAGTGAGGAAGACGACTCTCGAACGGTCTGAGAGTCGATCTTCGGACAATCTGAGAGCTAACCCTAGGACGTTCCGAGCTTCACCCGAAGTCCAGTTACGCCCGAGGCTAGCCTGACCCTTTCAGACGATCCGAGCAGAGCTCGGAAGGACCGAACCCACTCAGATGTTCCGAGACCCACTTCGGACGTTCCAAGGCACCCAGAGCTACCGAGACTTGTTTTCGGATTTCTTTTCGGTTCGGATGGACTTTGGAAGGTCCGAGACCCGATCTTCGGACGATCCGAAGTCAGACCCATGTACCGAGGTTAGTGACTAGTTTAGGTGTGGTTCGGATAATCCGAAGCCACTGTACCTGGTTCCGAGGCATGTTCCTAGGGACCCAGTTTTTTTGTATAAATCTTGTTTGGTTATTTGGTGATGTGATGTTAATACCCCATTGTAAATTAAAATTGTATTAACCCTCTTCTCTTACTATTATAGTGTAAATACTATTGTATTCACTTCCAGGCCGACCCTATTGGTCGGGCACTGAGTGTCTTCACTTCCAGGCCGACGGTATATTGTGGGGCACTAAGTGACCTCGAGGTCTAACTCAAAATGTCAGATCTGGTCCTATCCAGAAGACAACTGAGAAGTGACTCGAGGATCTAGACCTAACTCAATAAGTCAATCTGGTCAATGCCCAGAAGACAATATGAGTTTTGGACTGAGCACCCTTTTTATTATATTATTTATGGATTATTATAATTTAAAAAAGATAAAAACTAAATAGGAGACTAAATTCCATATACCTTGAATATTTTTGGGAAAACAAGTGTGATTTCGAAATACTGCTTGTATGTGTATTTACTATATATATTGATTGTGCACTTGTGTGTTGTTTGAACAGAGACCGCGAAACCACACAGATACGGTGAGGGAACATAACTTTGCAGCTTGATGTAAACAGGTTTATATGGATATTTGAGCAATGGGTGGTTTCAGATTGATGAACCTACTCATGTGCCTAGACTTGACACTATGGTAAGAGTGCCTATGATGTTGATTATATGAAATGTATAAGACTGCTTCCACGTGCCTTGACTATTGAACCAATATCAGCCATATGGAGATGGTTTACGTCTACTGGACCACGGGTGTCGACAGTTGCTGGCTTAAGGGTGTCAGTATCGGCTATGGGAGAGCTGTAGATGTATTTGCAAGGATGTATTTTGACAGTATCGGGACTTAATACAATAGTCTCAGCGTAATCGGTAGGCGTTACGTTGGATGATAGCAGTATTGGAAAAGAAATGATGAATTATGAGAATGATGATAATATTATGCTTATTTATGATCAAGCATGAGATATTTATTGCAACTGTTGATTATTATGCTAACCTGTTGTTTACTTAACTACACTGTTATATTTTTCCTTCACTCGGTTAGTTAGCTCACCCCACTCACCTTTCAGGATATGAACCCGAGGAGGAGAACCCTCTTTTTCAAGCTTAGGGTGGATAAGTTGGGGCGGTGTTTCAGGATTCCCCCTGAGGGGAATACCATTATCTTTACTTGTTGGTTCTTGGAACCATTTACCTTTGTAAAGTACTGAGTGTGGTACTTGATTTGTTTAAATGTTATGTATTAGACTATTGCGTTTCTGTAGTGACTCTGATGATGCTTTTGTAACGATAATTAAGTGTTGGATTTTGTGATCATATTATGTATATGAATGATGTCTACTTTGTGGGTATACTTATGGTATATATGTTTGAGTCCACATGTCAGGATCATGTGTGACCTTTGGGCCCAACTGTTGATCCGGCCCAGTTAGAATGCTTGTGTTAGTTTATAAAAAAAAAAATCAGTCGCAATCTGGGCCCACCCTTTGGGTCGGGGTGTGACATTAACAAAGGGGGTATTAACATCACATCATATGCAACCAAATAAACAAACCATAGCATATAATCAAATCATCAAACAAAAACATTTTACCTTTCAAAAACTGGGTCCCTCGGAACATGCCTCGGAACTAGGTACTGTGGCTTCGGATCATCCGAATCACACCTAATCTAGTCATTGACTTCGGATCATGGGTCTGACTTCGGATCTTCCGAATATCGAGTCTCGGATCATCCGAAGTCCTTCCGAACAGAAGAAATCTGAAAACAGGGCTCGGTGGGTCTGTAATCCTCAGAACGCTCGAGGTTAGGGCTCGAAACGTCCGAATGGGTTCGGTCCTTCCGAGCTCTGCTCGGATCGTCCAAAAGGGTTACGCTGGCTTCGGGCGCTTCTAGGCTTCGGATGAAGCTCAGAACGTCCGAGGGGTAATGCTCGGACCTTCCGAAGATCGACTCTCGGACCGTCCGAGAGTCGTCTTCCTCCACTGTCTACTGGTGCAGACAGTGACGGCAGTCACTGTATGAAATACGAATCCGAAAACAGAGGGTTTCCCGGATTCGGTTTCCACACCTAGCCGGTCCGATGGACTCCTCTGGGAGTCCTCTTTCCATAGGGAATGGTTTGGAGCTTTGAAGCTCACTGGGCCACCTGATTTTAACATCAAATCCTCACGGGTACAAGGGAACCCATGGTTTTCCTTAGATTTCAAACTGGTTTTTCTCACTCAAAACAGGGCCAAAACTGGATTTTCTTGATTCTAAACTGATTGAAATTGAAAGAGGAACACAATAATTACCTTCACTGGAGTTCCTGGGCTGAAATCCGGTCTTTGGAAAATTTTCCTTATAGGCTTACGGTTGGTAAAACTGGGAAGAACAGAGGCAAGCAGGGAGCTCGGCTGGTCTGGTTTTAGGTAGCTAAGACAGAGACTGAGAGAGGAAGGGAAGATAGAAAATTGGTGGGAGGAAATCTGCTGGGCTGAGGGCTAGCTTTATAGAGTTTTGGCCGGAATACGGGGCCGGTTGGCCACTGCATGTGGCTGCATGTAGCGGCAGGTGACGTTCCAAACAGTAACAATACTGTTTGGTCCGGTTGCGAATCAGTCCCTCCCAAGTTCTGGTTTTGCAGATTAGTCCTTATTTTCATAAAATCTAGATTTTTAACTAAAATAAGATTTTAAAAGCTCAAGAATTTTAATCCAACCTTACAGATAAGTTGGGTTTTGAAAATCTTAGTCACCATAAAAATTTTGGAATTTAACTCTCAATAAAAATCATTGATTTAAATAAAAACCACATTTTAATACTATTTACTTAAATAAACAAATGTTAAAATAAACAATTTAAAAATCTCATTTTGGGGTACCAAAGAATAATTAGACCATTCTTAAAATGGTCTAACACAAAATACTAGTTTTGAAATTTATCTCATTTTCAAAATCACTTAAAATAATTATTTCTCCCTTTTAGGGTTTTGAAGAGCGGATTTTAAATACTATTTTCTGAAAATAAATTCATTTTAAAATTAGAAATACAAATCCTTTATTAAGGAGAACATTATCAACCAATAATAATCACATATTAACATAATTTATGAAATAATCACAATAAACGGTAAATTACCAAAATGCCCCTCCAGCTGGACGAGCTCGGATTGGGCCACACTTGGGCTCTCCTCAAAGCCCCAACCGTAATCTTCGAGATTAACCGGTTAAACAAGATTATCAAGTTAAAACACGCTAATCTGGGGTAGGGTATTACATCTATAGTCGAATTTAATTTGCGGGTTACAAAATTGGATGGAAAACCTTTTAGCTTCATTGGTCCCCAATTTTAGTTGCTAAGGCTCTTAGTTATAAGAGTGCAATGTCTTTTTAGTGCTGAGAGAGGGGCCAAGCATAGTCAGCCAAGTGTAAGGTCTGATTTTCTAAGATGCATTTTAATGAACTCTATGGATTTAACAATAGAAATAATTATGGATGTAGACATGAATGTGATTATGATTAATTTACGTGAGCTCCATGTCTAGGCTTTAATTTTTTTTTTTTTGTTATGGGATATTAATGGCATGATGATTCTTTAAAGTCAATTCCACTGTATGATATGTAAAATATTTGATATGTTTATTTTATTATTTTATTGATTTATTTGATGTATTCGTTTGTTTATCTGTTATTTTCACTTGATTCTTTTAATTGTTAATTGTTCGATTCTTTTATTTGTTGATATCCAAAAATTCAAATCTTGTTTGTGAACTAGGCTAGGAAATTAAATGAAATAACTTTTAGTTAACTTTATGTTAGAGCTAAATTATTCCCATGTTTTCTAATTAATCCATCAACATAAGTTTCGAGTGGATCTTTAAATTAAATAATTAATAACTGATTGTGAATTTTTTTCAAAGATAAATTTTCTGTAATTCCACTGGGTTCGACCCCGCACTTATATTGTTATATTATAATAGTTCGTACGCTTGCGAGTAATAAATGTAAAACTTTTTGCATACACAACAAGTTTCTGGCACCGTTGCCGGGGAATTACAAAAATATTCACAATAATTATTAATTTTTAATTTAAATTTTTTCTTTGAAACTTGGATGAATTAGTGGATTTCATATTTAATTCCATCATTCCATGTTCTTGATTTAATTCTTGGAATTTAATTTGAGATGTATTGTGTTGAAACATGGAAAATAACATTTTTACCCCTGATTATTAGACTAATTAGCTCTCTATCTTTTATATATTAGGTGCATTTAATATTATTTGCTGGTTTTGTAGAGAAAAATGAAAAAAAATCAAGAAATCATTCAAAAACCAAAAGAAATTGCTGTAATTTGTGCTTAAATTGGAAGACCTAGAATTTTAAATAATTGATTTTGCCACTCTAGGAAATTTTCATTATAAATTGATTAATTTGGATCAATTATGAGAGTTCAGATTATTTCAATTATTTTTAGCTTTAAGTAGTAAAATAATTATTTTATGTTCTAGAGAGAAAGCTGAGAATCAAGAGAAATAGTCTGAGATTGAAGAATATAGACCATAAATCCAATCCATTGGGATAGCCCAGTACTCCATGCGCATTCATTAGTGGGCTAGATTTGTGTACGAGCACAAGTCCACTAAGCTTGCAAGTCAAAACTCCAATTAGAGTTTATTAAAGCCCAATTGCTCTAAGTCCATAACCCGTATCCAACCCAAATCCATTATCCCATGCGCATATCATCTCCACCATCCATTTCATGCATTTAGTCTCAACCACTCATGCATCTCATCCATGGTATCTAGAAACCCTAGGATCATGCGCATAATCATATAACCACCATTCGAATTTCACAAATCCTATGTCCATGTCATCAAATCCCATTTTTATCTCTAAGATTATCTAGATCCAAAATTCTCTCAAAGCCAACTTGCACTCAAAGTAACCTAGAATCTCTCATTCGATTTTTACACATCAAATATGTTGTGCAAAATTTAAATTTAAAACTCGCAGCGTACGAACCATTAGACAGTATAGCGATTAAGTGCGAGGTCGAACCCATCAAAACTTAGGAAAATATATCCATGAAAATACACCATTGAATTACGTATTTTAAGAACTTTGAGAAATATGGAGGAAAATCATAAATATAGAGTTATTTATCTAATCTATGAACTTTAGTTTTAATTTAGAAACATTATAGATTTAAACATAAAATCTAACAATTTAAACTAATTTTAATCAAGATGCTGGATTTAATCTAAAAATATAAATAATCTTAACCCAACTTAAAACACAAAATGAAGATGCAATTGATTAATTTACCAACCTAGTTCCACAATTTTCAAGAATTTTGAATTTATAAACAAAAGAAAACAAAAATAACATCTAAATTACCTATATACATATTTACAATGGAACTGGTTCAAGTAAATCAAGGAGGCATTATTTTCCATATTTTCAAAATAAAACAAAGGTCTAGAATATGGAGCTCACGTAAATTACCAATCATATTCAAATTTTTCATTCATAATTATTCTAAGAATTAAATCTATGGATTTTATTAAATTAAAAATCTCAAATTAAACCTTAGAATGAATAGAATTTAAACTTTTTCTTTAAATCTAAAATATTTTATCGCACTCTTAAAATAAGAGCCTTAGATTGAAAAAGGAAGTTTATTCAATCTAAATTTTCATCACATTTAATTTGAAACACTTAAAATAAATCCACATAGACTTAATTAAAGAACAAAAATCAAATCAAATAATCACCATACATCAATTGAATAATTGGAAAGCTATAGATTAGATATTTCATCACATCTCAATTTTATTTTTGAAACATGAAATAGAAATTACAAATCATGGAATTAAATTGAATTGAAGAAAACACAAGAAAAACAATGCTAAAATTCAAAATCCACCAACCTAGAAACTCTTTGTAGAAATAAAAAATCCCATAGCCTTCTTGATCTTCTCTTATCTCCTTTTCTCCTCCTCTCCAATGCAGGGCCCTTCAATTTCTTCAACCAAGTTCAATTTTCTCAATGGAAGAGGGCTAGTATTTATAGATGAAAGGAGGTGGAATGAATGGCTTTTATTTAAAGATTTAAATAAAGCAAGGGACACATAAAGGGCTGATATGGTTTGTGTTAAATATGAAATGACTTAAAGAGACAAGGAGATAAAATTCGTAAAAGGAAAGTGGGTGTAAAATCCCATTTTTTACACATATATCCATCTTGCAACTCAGTTTTGACCTTGTTGACATCTGAATCAGGAAGTCGTAACTAAAAAGTTGTAGCCCTTGAAGTTGTATTTCCAACCCAAAAAGAATCAAAGCAATCGGATATCGGAGTAAAACTTTATAACCAAAATACTGAATATGTGTCAAACCTTTCTTATTTTTCTCATTTTCTTATTTTCTTTCTTTTTCTTTAATCCACTTGCCAAATTGAAAATCCTCTTATATTAGCTTGTAAATTTCGAATTTTCTCTTGAGATAATGAAAATAGTATTCACACATGTGGATTTCTTCATGGGTTTTTCTTAATGGGCTCAATAATTGGGCTTTTCAAAGTATGGAAAATCTAATAATTAATTTTACCACTTACAATCAATTCTAAAATTAACTAAATTAATCCAAACTCTCATAAATGGATTTGAATTAATTTGTTTACAAATAAAACCGCTAAATTTGTGGTAAAATAATTATTAAAAATTCTAACTTTCCAAGATATCAACTTATGCCCATGAATTGCAAAATTTCCCTTTTGAATTCTCATATCTTTCATTTCCCTTTAAATCTTGCAAAACGTCCAAATCTCATTAAACATATTCTAAAACACACAAAACAAGAAACTAACTAGTCCAAATACAAGAGTAAAATAGTTATTTTCTTGTGCTTATCAAATAACACCACACACAATTTTGTCAAATCCATTTAGATCCATTCAAAAATCACAAGTCAACCCTGACCACATCATCATATCATATCTCATCCATTAATGCATATCAACTTTAAATCCTAACCATTCATGCATTGCATTACATCAACCCTAATCTCTCCATGTCAATCGGCCAATACCTATTTTTTCTCTCTCTCATTCGCATATCACAATCCAACACACACGACACTCTCATTTCCAATAAGCCCTAGCCGTCCATGCCAATATACCTTTCACCTATCAACCTTCAATCCAAGCCATCCATTCAACCAACTTAAACCCTGATCAATCTCAACCATCCATCCTTTCCTAGAGCATATAAATAGAGGCATTGGGCTAAGGTAGAATTCGAATTTGACTGAGAGGATTCAAGACTTACCGTGGACCAGAGGAGGAGAAGGAGGAGAAAACAAGAAGACATTGGAAATCGATTTTTCGGGGTTTGAATTTATTTTTAGTTTCCATTCTTTTCTTGTGTTTTATTTTGAATTAAATCCAAGCATTGTAATTCGATTTCCATGATTATAAATAAAATTCAAAGTGCAATGTTTTTAGATTATGGTTTTCCAATTAGTTTATGATTATGTTATGATTGTATGCATTGATTTTAATTTCTTAATTAAACTCTATAGTCGAATTTAATTTGTGGATTACAAAATTGGATGGAAAGCTTTGTAGCTTGATTGATCCCCAATTTTAGTTGCTAAGGCTCTTAGCTATAAGAGTGCAACGTCTTTTTTATTGCCTAGAGGGGCCGAGCACAGTCAGTCAAGTCTAAAGTCTGATCTTGTAAGATGCATTTTAATGAACTCTATGGATTTAATACAAGAAATAATTACGGATGTAGACATGAATGTGATTATGATTAATTTACGTGAGCTTCATGTCTAAGCTTTAATTTTATTTTTGTTATGGGATATTAATGGCATGATGATTCTTTAAAGTCAATTCCACTGTATGATATGTAAAATATTTGATTTGTTGATTCTATTATTTGACTGATTTATTTGATGTATTCGTTTGTTTATTTGTTATTTCAATTCATTTGCTGACTTGCTCTGTTTATTTAATTCACTTGATTATTTTAATTGTTCATTTTTTCACTATTTTATTTGTTGATATCCAAAAATCCAAATCTTGTTTGTGAACTAGGCTAGGGATCTAAATGAAATAATTTTTAGTTAACTTTATGTTAGATCTAAATTATTCCTGTGTTTTCTAATTAATCCATGAGCATAAGTTTCAAATGGATCTTTAAATTAAATAATTAATAATTGATTGTGAATGTTTTTTCAAAGACATATTTTTTGTAATTCCATTTGGTTTGACCTCGCACTCACACTGCTTTATTATAAATGGTTTTTACGCTTGCGAGTAATAAATGTAAGACTTTTTGCATGCAGAACAAGGTTTTAGCGTCGTTGCCTGGGAATTACAAAAATATTCACAAATAATTATTACTTTTTAGTTTAAACTTTTTATTTGAAACTTGGATGAATTAGTGGATTTCAGATTTAATTCCATCATTCCATGTTCTTGATTTAATTTTTGGAATTTAATTTGAGATGTATTGTGTTGAGATATGAAAAATGACATTTTTACCCCTGATTATTAGACTAGTTAGCTCTCTATCTTTTACGTATTAGGTGCATTTAATATTGTTTGCTAGCTTTGTAGAGAAAATTGGAAAAATTAGAAAACCATTAAAAAACCAGAAGAAATTGCAGTAATCTGCGCTTAAATTGGAAGGCCTAGAATTTTTAATAATTGATTTTGCCAATCTAGGAAATATTCATTGTAAATTGATTAATTTGAAACCAATTATGAGAGTCCAGATTATTTCAATTATTTTTAGATTTAAGTGGTAAAATAATTATTCTAAGTTCTAGAGAGAAATATGAGAATCAAGAGAAAGAGTCTGAGATTGAAGAATATGGAATAGCTCCATTGGGAGAACCCAGTGCTCCATGCGCATTCAGTAAATGTGCTAGATCTGTATGCGAGCACAAGTCCACTAAGCTTGCAAGTCAAAAGTCCAATTAGAGTTTATTAAATCCCAATTGCTCTAAGTCCATAACCCATATCCAACCCAAATCCATTATCCCATGCGCATAGCATCTCCACCATCCGTTTGATGCATCTCATCCATAGTATATAGAAACCCTAGGATCATGCGTATAATCATATAGCCACCATTCGAATTTCACAAAGCTTATCTCCATGTCATCAAATCCCATTTTTATCTCTAAGATTATCTAGATCCCAAATTCTCTCAAAGCCAACTTGCACTCTTGTAACAACTCGACCCATTTAGTGGGCCGGATTGTTACTAATTTTTTTTCCAATCAATTAAACTCCTAACTGAGCTGGATCATCAATGTAAATAGTTAAGCCCAGTAATAAAATGTCACACATGCTTTTCACATGTGGACCCAAATATGTACCATATATCTACTCATTTACAACACATATTATACAAACAAATATTTCCATCACATGATTAAACGTAATCATATTCATATTCAAGACAGGGTTGCTAATGATAACATGGTGGTCTAAAACATGATTAAAAAATAATAAGTACCACATGCGGTACTTATACAAAACATGGTTAAACAACCAACAAAACAAAAGAGAATGTATCTCCCATCCGTGGGAGATACAAGCAACAACTTCATCTTTAAGATCCTAAGCTTGTAATGGAGGTTCCTCCTCCTCGGGTACATCTCCTGAAATATGAGGGTGTGAACTAACTAGTCCAATGAAGAGAACATGTCATATATAATAATCAATATCAGGTTAGCATGTGCAGATAATTCAATAACATAATAATGGTCAACTTATACTATCTTTTATACTTAAGATCATAATTGGTCTACTATACCAATATATCAAGTCACCAGTATCACTGCCAATATCCACCGCAACACCTAAGAACTACACTGACTATAAATGCATTAAGTCCCAACACGGTCAAAATACAGAATCTTGCAAGAACATCTCTGACACACCTGGGCCGGTACTGGCACACCTGGGCCAGCAATTGACACACTACTGAGCCAGTAGATGCAAACCGACACACCTGGGCTGATAATAGTTCAACAGTTAAGGGTACGTGGATGTAATATCATTATCATCATAATGCTCAAATTCATAAATATTTCATCATCAATAATCACAATATATAATAGACATCGTTAGTATCAATAAATACATCTCATAGTAGTGCATCATGTCTAGGCATATAAATGGGTTCATTAAGTCTGATCCTTGAAACCACTCATTGCACTAGATTCTCTTAACCTGATTTACTCCTACTGCAATGTTAAGTCTCCTCACCGAATAACTTAGGGTATCGCAGGTATCTGTTACACACAAATGGGAGTGCCATGAATATACAATCACAATCAAACATAATACACACTTATATACAACACCGAATACATTCATAGTATTTTTTTTCTCCTTTTCCATAAAACTTCTAGGGAAACGACTGTGAGTCCTCATAGTAGGTTACTACTCATATTTAAATTATAATAAGCAATCAATCAAAACATACAACAAAATACTCAGTGCTCAGTCTCATATTTCATCCTGCCAGGGTAGAGTATTAAAACTTTGCCCAGAGGGTATAAAATAAAGTGCTCAGGACACTACACATATTGTCTTCTGTATTAGACAACGGGGACATATTGAGTTAGGCTTAGAGAGATATAAAATGCTCAGGCCACTACTTGTATTATCTTCTGGATAGGACTATGAAGATATATTGAGTTAGGTCTAAAGATATAAAAAGAAAATCACTCAGTGCCCGATCCTTTCTTTTCTATTGAGCGGTGAAATTGATCGCTGCACTACAGATAGCTACTGAGCAATGTTTCTGCTGTAACGTTACAGGTAGAGAGTGAAATTCCGTTACTAGAAGTATGTACGACTTAGAAGGGGTGAATATGTCGATTTTCAATTTTAGTTCCCTTTTAAAAAATAAATCAGATTTAACAATATGCGCAGCGAAATAAACGTGTATGCAAGTGATAAACAAATAAATCAAACCATTAAAACAAACCATACATGCACAACGATATATAGTGGTTCGGTTCACCTGAACCTACATTTACTGTTGGACTCACCCTCTCTAGGGCTATCCCAAATATACTATGTATGAGTCTCACACCCAAATAATACAACCTAGTTTTTTATAGAGGTTCAACCGAATAGGTCTAATCCTCTACACCTATTTTTTAGAGTGGTTCGAACACACTGTTCTAATCCACTTTACAATGTTTGAAATAAAACAAAGAAGAAATACTTGCCTTGGGCCTTAACCGTTTTCCTTTAATCTCTTTCTTCTTTACTGAATCTGTGTGCTCCTTTCCATTAGTTTAGCTCCATCAAAATGACTATCGGCACAACAGTGTAGGACAAGGGTATGACTAGTTTTATAGTCCTATATGAACACTTACTTTTCATCAGGATTGGGGTATTGATTACCCAAATATTCACTAAGGAAGATGATGAAGAAGGTGTCTAGAGGGAAGGCCGAATGATCACTCACTGGTAATCCTGTTTCTGAGTTTTTTCTGTGTGTATTCGGTTCTCTGAACAACAACCTTACTGTTATTTTATAAACAGTTTTAAGGTCTGCAGTTAGTCACGCCTGCGAGGCCTCGCCAGCGGTAATTTGTTGGAAAGACAACACATATGTGCTGCTTAATCTGACAGACAAAATCCATCTAGATAGCAGCCAACTCAAGTCCACCGTGCATGATTTGCAACATTTATCTTAGCTATCAATCAAAGATTAGATGGAAGATTTGCAAGATGGATTATAGCTCATGGAGGAGCATTTCCATACTTATCATGGACAGCTCCTCAAGGGTATTCAAATTCAAATTTTAAGAGAGGTGGCAACATTTCACCATATGGATAAATTTATTTACCATAATAAGCTTCCAATCAATCTACCATAATTACCCATCTCACCATGTGGATAAATTTATTTACCATAATGAGCTTCCAATCAATCTACCATAATTACCCATCTCACCATGTGGATAAATTTAGTAGATCTTCTTATACATCCAAGGCAAGTCTAACTGAGTCACGTAATTGACAATAAGGTGACTCGGAATAACCGGGGCACTTACAGAGAGTTTTGGCCTGGAAATGAACAATCTAAGCAGTAATATAAACGAACAAGTAGTCAGAGTTAGTCACATTTTTAATTTAAAGGCCTTCAAAATAAATTATTGAAACAAATAATATTTCAAATTTTATAAATTTAGAAACGAACCAATCTTCTTATTTTTAAATAAATACACAAAATATTTTCATGCACCAAAATCAATAAAATATTTTGAACTATATATATATATGTGATTTCATAATTAAAGATATACCATAATCAAATTTTGAGTTAAAACAATAACTTAATTAAAAAACAAGTAAAAAATATTAAAATCCTAAAGTGTTGAATTAAAATAAAATTTTATGGTCATTAAAACAAAATCAAAGGCCTAAACTTTATGATCATTAAAACAAAATCAAAAGGCCTAATGTTTTAAATAAAATTAAATCATACAACAAAACTGATAAAGTGTTTGAAACCATATACTTAAATCTCACAAATGAATTTAAAATAAACAAAACTACTTAGTTTATTTTATTTTATTATTTTTTTTTATTTTATTTTTTTTTATTTTTAAAACCAACTAGGTAACTAAGTAACAAAAGTTTCCCTTTTGTCACTCGTACTAAATAAAAACTAGGCAAATAAATTAAGGAATAATTAAAAGTCTAAGACCATCTATTATGAAACCCAATTAAAATCACAAATCAAATGAGTAAAAAAAATGAATAAAAACAATACTTAAGTTGAAACTCATCAAAGATGTTGGCTATATATGGTACCAATGTCCATCTTAGGCATTCAGGAGTTGGGTGCTATTGGGATTTTGGCTTAATTCATCAACATACATGTGGGGCTCAAGTGAAAAAAATTCAATCAGAACCATGGCTGGTTTCAATCGAAGGTATCAAACAACAACAAGTATATAAAGAAGACTTGCTGAGAACTGGAAAAAAGTTATATACACGACAAAAATCTGAGGGAGATTGGGCTACTAATGAAGAAGGCCATCTGCAGTTTGGAGCAAATTAGTGAGAAAAGTAGAATGAAGGAAATCATGAATTTAGAGGATGGTGGACATTTTTTTTTCTTTTTTGGTGGGGATGGGTGCAACTTGGGCGGGCGGGCTGGGTTTTGATTGGGTCTGCCCAAGCTTGGACCCGAATTACAATTAAAGGGCTTGAGCCTGGACTGAGATAGTCAAACCTAATTGTATTTGTATGACCCGAGTTCAATTTCAAACTCAAAATGTACATGCAGGCTTATCTAAACTCAAGCTTATTTGAGTATAAAATGGAAATTATTTGTATTGGTCTATTAAAAAATAAATTCTATATGAGATAAATTTTATGTTTTTACAAAATATTAATTAAATAAAATATTTTTTATAAATTATTACTCAACTTAATTATAAATATTAATTAAATATTTTTCACACAAAAATTATTGGAAAAATGCTATTTTCGTTATAATATTGTGTTTTTATGACAGTTTTCGTTTTTTGGGTAAAAATCTGATTAGAACGCGCTAAAATTTGTCTACCGTTGTCGCACTGCCCAGCTCTCTTTTTCTGAGTTTAGGCTGCGATTTCCAACAGACTTTTTCATTACTTCCTCCTTCTTTCCATTGGTATGTTTTTCTTCTCTTTTCTTCCCTTTTTTCTCTTCACTTCTTTAATCCAATGTTATCATAACCGGACTGTCTAACGAATCGTTTTCGAAGCATTTTGGGTTCAACTGGCTTCATTCGTTGTCAAATCCGGTCAAGTAGTAATATAATATAAATATTACATATAATATAAAATAAGAAATCTTTTATCAATAAAATTAATATAAATATTAAAAATAATATTCAAACTCTGAGTAATATACCAAAACGGTGAAAGATATGTGATAGAAATAGTAATAGACATTTATATTTCAAATATACACATTTTTTAATATTAATTTTTTATTTTTTGAAGGGGAAAAGGTTTTTAAAAAATTCAAATTGTGTGAGCCGCAAACAGAAAACCGCAGTTTTGACCGGTTTTCTGCGGTTTTGACCCAGAACCGGTTTTCGGTCAAGACCGAATTGCAGCCACCGCGGTTCCGGTCGAACTGGTTCGATCCGATTTTCATAATATTGCTTTAATCTAAAATGCTAAACTCCAACTCTTCTTCTTCTCCCATAGAATTTTTGTTCATCTAAACACCATTTACTAATGGTGATCTTTCTATTGCCGTTTTGTGCCCATGTCTAGCAGACCTTCACTTGTTGAAATTTTAGAATTTTGATGTGTTTTTTTTTTTAAATTTTAATCATTTATTTAAAAAATATATCTGTTGTGAATTGATTAACTGTAAATTAGATAACATTTATCTTTGTTTTAAATTGTTTCCATTCTACTGAAAATACCTCGATAAAAAAGATAGTCATGGGAATAAATGTAATTTTTGTGGTTAAGTTTTTGAATGATAGTATACGTTGAGTTCCAACTTTTTTTTTTTTCTTTTTTAAGACTAAGGTACTCAAACATTTTACCATATTAATCTTTAGAGCATGTGTAAACTTTCTAATTCACACACACTCGCTAAAGAATTATGTAGAGTGATCATTTTTGTATTGAGAGAGACTTATCCCAAGATCTCCTATAAACATGAAGGTAAATTGATTATCAAACTAACCCCTCAGGTTATGCGTTAAAATCACCTTGCGAAAAAACTATTGAATGACATCAAAATATTATTTATTAAGTTTTGGTGTTATTTTTAACATTTGATAGACTTTGATTATGATATTTAAATACCTCTCTATCTTTTGTCTAAATTGCAATTTTTTCTCCTCTAAAATTCTGTATGTTCAAAATGTTCTTTGATAATAAAATATTTTTAGCAAAGTAATCTATCATGATAATTTTAAAAAAATAAACAAACTTATATAATTGCATTAAATGTGTAAATTGTAAAAGTTATATGAATGAAATATGGATAAAATTTATTCCTGTCAAGTTAATTTTATCTCCTGGGTTGGGCCATCAAAACAGACAAGGCGAATTAAAAAATTAAAATTACACAGCACATTTAGATGCATGTGAAACATCATCTATCTTTTATTCATTTGGTATTTTACACATTTCATTTAATTATTTTAAGCTATTTATTTTTGATCAGTTATTTAAAAAGTATGTCTAAATAAGTTAATGTCATTGTTACAACTCTTTAATTAATAAAAGGATTTTTTGGATATTTAATGTTGTTAGAAGGAGGTGCTTGCAATTGAATAAAAAAGATAAAAATAGCTTTTGTCATTATCGAAACCATGGAGATAATTTTTGCAAATTACCCTTTTAAAAGCTTAGCTATAAACTTAAAAAAAAGGGTGATCTAGTTCACAATAAACACAATAAACGAGTTAATGACACATACTTTTTATTTCTTAGTATGAAATGGACGTATAAATTGTTCGGATCTAAGTTTGAAAGAGAAAATAATAGTTGTTTGATTGAGCACAAACAGTGCTTGAGTGTTTGCTAGTTTTGTCCAATATTATGTTATACAGGGTTGCAACTCGAGTGGGCGAGACTCGGGGGTAGAAATATCACTGGGCCTGAGATCTAGGTCCCATGAATATCGGTCGATATTTCTCTCTTTCTCTTTTTTGTCAAATATCGGCCATATCAGTCGAGATCTCGCTCATACGGACGATATATCTTGTATCATACGAGATATATTGGGCGTCCAAAACCTGAGATATCTCAGACGATATTTCTACCCCCGGCAAAACTAGATATAAGGCCAATCAGACATTGTGCCTGTTTTATTTGGAGGTGGGTTTTTTTTTTTCAAAATAGGCTTGTTTGTATTATTTTTATAAAAATTATATATAATTCAATTATCATATTTCTATAAAATATTTAACTAAATAAAATTAATTTTTTTACAACTTTTGACTCAAATTTGGGCTTTTAGGATAAAGCTGGGTTGTAAACTAGGCCGCTTTTGACCTGAATTCAAATTTAGGGCTGATGTTTTGAGTCCAAAAATGTATGGAGTGAGCCCAAAGTTTAACGCAATTTTTTGGGGTTTTTTTATGAGGGCTCGCGTAGGCCCGGCCCGAGTTGCATTCCACCTCTCACCTCGGAATTCTGAAACTTCTCGTCATCGAAAGAGACGCCCCTTACCTCTTCAGCTCTTCTTCCTCAGTTCCTCTCATGGCCACCGCTCTTTTTATTATTTCTGTCGCCGCCCAAGGTATCTCTCTCTCTCTCTCTCTACTTATTTCTATTTTATTTTCATTTATTTCTGCTCTTTCTGCCTATGATCTGTAGAAGCATTTTATTCCCTACTCTTGAATTGTTTCCCATACTTTTCCTTCAAAGGATTTGTGTTAACTTTGAACTTGTTCCTCAGCTTATTAAATTTCAGAATTTTGTCTGGTAAAGATACAGAGAATTAAAATGAGGGAAATTGTGACTATTCAAGTTGGTGGTTTTGCAAACTACATTGGCTCCCACTTTTGGAACTTTCAGGTAAAAATTCTAGTCATGTCGATCTGTATTATTTGTTTAATATGAGAGATCAAAGTATGAGATAAAACGATAAATTTTCAGTGCGTTGATTGTGCTACCAACCCTCCCCCCCTCGACCCCGCCCCACCCCCCCCCCCCCCCCCCCCCCCCCCCCCTTCTCCGGGAGTAGAAAAGAGCTTCGTATGGTCATGCCTAAGTTGTTAATTCCATTCTGTTCCAATAGGTTCACCGGAATAGATCTGAACAGATTTGTTCTGCTCTCCAAGCCAGCTCGTCCCTTGCCTATTTTTTAAAAATCTTTTTTACAAATTTAAGTTTTAAGAAATAATGAACCTTAATACATGTTTCTCACTTTTCATTCCCTTCCTGTTGACATGCCTCCGTTTCAAGAAGCCTATGAATCATAGAAGTTATGAAACTAGCATGCAACGAGAACTAGTCTTGTTTTGACCATTTTATGAAGATGCAGACCTTTTGCCTAAAGTATCAAAGCATGTTGTTCCGAGGCAACAATAACTGAATGGTATTTTCTAGGGGGACTGAGAAATGCTTAACCCTTATCATCTTTAATGTTGTGGAGAAGTGGACCATTTTACTTTAGATTTTTATTCTTCCTATATTTGGGCTATCAATTTTATTATTCTCTCCCTCTTGCTTAGGTTAACTTTCACCAAACAAAGTTTCGAGGGGTTGGCCTTTGTCAAAACATTTGTTGCTTATCGGGCCTGACACACCAGCTCTTTTTTTTGTCTTTGCTATTATCATATTCATAGGATCCTAATCATATACTTCCATAAAAAAACTTCACTATTTGTTTTTTTATATTTTCATACTGGGCTAAACTAGGTTGTTGACTTCATGGATTTTATTTTGAAGGATGAGTTACTTGGATTGGCTGAGGAGCCCCATGGAGATCCCATCTACAATAATCCATCCATGGATATGGATGTCCTTTATCGTACTGGTGAAACACAACAGGTGATTCTATTAGTGTCTACTATTTCGAATTCCATTGATGTTGATCACTAACCTTCTTATTGAAATCACATGCAATCATTCCCTTTTTTGTTTTTAAAATCTGATATTTTATACTCTTGAGGTGTAAAACTTACTTTCCATCTCTGTGGTAAAATCATAATACTATACTACCATGATGTCTGGTTAACAATGGAGTCATATTCGGAAGTACATTAAACTGAACTTCAGAAAATATATAATCTCCACATTTTTTTTTCAAGCTGCAAACTGTTCAACCTGTTTGCAGAAACATGAAAAAAATGTTAATGCCTTAATAATGACAAGTTCTTTGGGCTTTTTTCCCCAAATTTGGATATGTCTCCTGATTTGCATTTCTTGATGAGTTATAATTTCTTTGGCCTTTTCCATCTTTTTTTTTTTAATGTTTTCACCTTGCAAACTCTTGTTTCTTTTTATAAATGTATTCATGTGATCAAAATCTAATAAAATAGTTTTTTTTTTTTTTTAAATATAATATGAGCTCAACCTTTTTGTAGAAATATATCCTAACCATCAGTTATCATACAGAATTTTCAGTCATTATTTGCTTACACTTTAGAAGCATTTGCAGGGTACCTTACATACACCCCTCGATTGGTATCAATTAATTTTCAAGGTGATTATCCATTCTATGTTTTTTTTTTTCAATGAGCAGTTCTTGTTTCTTCCTATGATGTGCATGAAGTGTTCGTATGCTTGGTTTCTTTATACTCTGCTTTAAATTTTTTGACTTAGTACCAATTGAAGATGGCCTTTTATTGCCTTCAAATGTTATAAAATTGATGGGATAAGGCTTCAATTAGGAGAATGAAAATAATGGCAATGTAGGACAGTCCTCTACATTTCTTAGCCTTGAAAATTGAAATCAGTTTCAAGACTCTTAGCTATTACCTCCTAACATCAGATCTATTTTATAAATGAAGTGTATAGTAGTTAATCTTGTTGTCAATGAGTAGGTTTGTTTCTATCATTTTTTTAATATAATTTTGAAGATGACATGTAAATTAGTTAAGTAAAACCAAACGAAATGGATAAACATTGTCAACGACTAGGTTTGCATCCTACACATTGATTTGTTTGTGGATATCCTCTCTTGGGCAGAAGCCATGAGATTGTGGAACTGCAAACTAATGTTGACAAGATCTCCGACTTTAACATTCACCACTAGACATGCACCTGTGCATGAGGAAGATGTGACTCCAGGATATGATAATTTTGGAAAATGAAACTCATTTTCTGATCAAGAAAGATGATTCTCCTTGACATCTGATGGTACTAAATCTCTTTCCAAAAAAAGAGAGTAAAAAACCTGCAGGTACGAAGATAATCAAGTTTGTTAGATTAGTGATATTACAAGCCTAGCTTAAATAATTTATTATATACTACAGTTGATGGGCCATTGCCTAATCTTGTCTAAGCTTTCATCAGAATATGTTTGTCTATGTGCATGTGTTCCTGTGTTGGATGGAATATGGATGGTGTCTTTGTGTGCCATAAAGACCATGGACTGTGACTTTTAAACTAACCCACCTCATCTAACTGTACCATAAAAAGCTAATGACCATGGAGTGTGACTTATAAGCTGAGAATGATTCACATGCATGGAGTGTGACTTAAAATTTCAGTTTCATTTATTGCCTAAATAACTGCTAAGGTTTTTTCTTTCTTGAATGCCATCCATCATTGATTAGAAATAAGTATTCAATCACATGCTCTCCAAAACAAGGGAATGGCCTCCCTATTCAATCTCTTGAAAAAATGACGTTGGGAAGAAAATCTTCATTAAAGATCATTCAACTTCCTTCTGGAGACTTGTTATTTTGAACATTCTTTGTAGTCTTATTAATACAAATAATATGAAATGTTGCAGTGTGAGTGAAATTCATAGTTACCCAATTTGTATTAGCAAGCGTTGAACTGTGGACCGGTTTGTTCAAATAATTCAGTTTGATTCACTGCAGTTTGTTTGGCCTTAACTGCTTTGATTTATAATTTGAAAATAGTTCAATACTAATTTTTTCTAGTTCATGGTGGATGAAATTAGTTCAAATCTCCATTTCCTTTTGACTCTCCCATATCTAATATTTTAATTTGTAATAAACATGGTTTTAGATGACAGCTTCAGTAGCTGTAATGATAGCTGCTGAAACTGTTAAGCTAAGATTTACTACTGGTGTTACATTAGATACTCCTGTTTCTATTATTACTGTAGCTTTTGCTTATAAGATGATATATATTTCATTTTCAGGATCCCTTGGTTCTCTACGTTCTTGTGGTTCATCATATGATGAGATGGCATCATCTGATCCTTCACATGTGGTCACATGGTGAGGTTTTTTACCATTGTGTGTGTGCATGCAGGTGTTTCTTTGTTGGGTGGTAGAAGTGATCTCTCTTCTTTGTACTATTGACAGGTCGGGTAATATTTCCAGACATGCATCTGAGCCTCAAAAAAAGAATCTATTTCTGCAAAGCTTATATGAACAGGAGAAACTGACGGCCTTAGTTAATGATACTGAGAGTAATGGTCCTTCGAATGGGTTCCAAGATAAAGACCTAGTTGAATGTTTAGAGAACGATGTTCAGTTTTGGACAGATTTTTCAAAAGTTCATTATCATCCTCGAAGTCTATACGAATTGAATGGCTCATGGACAGATGTTTATGAATTTGACAATTATGGGATTGGAAGGGATGTTTTATCAGGAAGTTTACAGGGAGAAGAGATGAATGAGAGGCTACGATTCTTCATTGAAGAATGTGATCATATTCAGGTATCCTATTCATTGACCCTTTCTTTTTCAAAATCACTCTACTGGAACCAAAGTTGTTGCAACCATTTCATTCTGTAGATATGATGTTGCCCCTCCCCAAAATTGGAAGGCTGCCTTCTGTAAAATCCTCGGCTTCCATATGATTGGGGTACAAGTATTGGTGTCAGTTTTGCGTAGATGTGGTTTATATTAAAAAGTGACTTAATGCATCAGGTGCTTCGCTTTCATTATTTTCTTATCTTGTAGCTAAATACCATGGCACAAAAAGAATTAGATGGAATACCCCGACATCCAACTTCTGACTCCCGAAACATACTTGTTTCTATATCTGTATTTATATTGCTTTGTTTCTGTAGCCAGGCATCATGAGGCATTTTGTTGACCAAGGTGCTTCTTTTTCTTTACATTACTTTGATTTTATGTTGCATGCACTCTTCAAGGTGTGTGACA
This sequence comes from Chimonanthus praecox, assembly GCA_022113865.1. Classification (NCBI taxonomy): domain Eukaryota; kingdom Viridiplantae; phylum Streptophyta; class Magnoliopsida; order Laurales; family Calycanthaceae; genus Chimonanthus; species Chimonanthus praecox. The sequence continues at coordinate 29,298,069 of CM039086.1, forward strand.
CACTCATGTTGGATAATTGCACTCATGTTAGACACTTGCACCTGTTCTTCATGGACTCTTTCAGTTTGTTTTAACATTATTTTTCAAGATGACAAAAATATTACCACACACTCCTCGTCATTGGAACCTATTTAAAATATTGATATATTTGTCATTTGATTGTTTAGAGTAAAGATACTATATTATTTTCTACCAGTGTTTTTTTTTTTTTGGCACTATTTTTATTTAAATAAATTGAAATCCCATTTTTTTGGGTTGCGGAGTCTGAAACCTCACATCTGTACTGATGTAACTGAGCTCTGTTTCCTTAGATGTATTTGAATTAAAGAATCAGTCCAAGTCGTCCTTTCCCATATCTTTCCTTGTAGCTCACTGATTGTTGGTACCTATGTCCCCTGTCAACCTTACCTGCAACTTTGTTCCAGTTCATCTCAAGGGGTCACATCCGCCCTCATGTGTCGCTGTGCCCTACGGCTACACGTGGAACCTTCTCTGATACGATGTTAGAAAACCATGACATGAAAATATTTTTGAGGTAGAACTCACTCTCAAAGCTAACCATTGAGAGAAATGTGCCTCAAGTGTTATATAGTCATTGGTTTCTCAAATTAGGCGATGTTGGACTCTCTTACCACTTTACATCCTCTCCATTGTTTTTATGAAATATTAGGTCTAAAGTATTCGATGCTTGTTTTTCTTTTTCTTTTTTATTCTCTCACTCAAATTATGTTCTTCAAGTTAGATTTCTGAGCTGATGAAAGATATGGAACTACTTTGGATATGGTCCCCGTACTTTCGGACATTTCAATCAATGATTCTTGGTGCTTTTTTCAGGGTATTCAATTCATTGTTGACGACTCTGGAGGGTTTTCCAGTGTAGCTGCAGAATTTTTGGAAAACATAGCAGATGAATATGCAAACACACCTGTTCTGCTTTATGCTGCAAGAGGTCCGGACTCTTATATGAGCAATATTAGCAGAAAGAAGTCTGTTATGCGAGCTCTTCATGATGCTGTGTCTTTCTCAAGATTATCTTCTTTTTGTAAATTGATTGCACCAGTTGGACTACCGTCCCTAAGTAGAAGTATGCTTCCTCGGAACTCTTCAAATATTTGTGAATCACATGATTTTATTGTTTCACAAATTGTTTATTTGCACTCGTTCTTGGTAATTCTTCCCAAGGGAACAATTACTACTTTCATTGAGATAGGTGAAAGGAAATTGTTTGCACTCACTTTCAGCGGAATATGTTTTCCTTTGGGGGAGGTGGACAAGTCTTCTAATTGAATTGGGCAGAAAGGACATTATGGAGCAGAACACAAGATTATTTTAAATTGAAAATGTTTAGTTTATCAAAAAATAAGCAAGAGAAATAGAAGATACCTATTCGTTTTAAGGGGGAAGGTAACGTTTCCTTGGAAAATCCAACAGAAATGGAACTGTAAAATGTTCCTTTGATCAAAGTGACAGTAACTTCTTTTCCCTATACAATGCCTGAAATTCCGTTACTAGAATGTATGCAATACCTAAAGGAGAGGGGGGGGGGTGAATATGTCTGATCCGATTTTTTTTCCTATTTTAATAATTTATCAATTTAACAATATGTGCAGCGGAATAAACGTGTGTGCAAGTGATAAAAAAATGAATCAAACCATTAACGCAAACCACACATGCACAACGATATATAGTGATTCGGTTCACCTGAACCTACATCCACTGTTGGACTCACCCGCTCTAGGGTTATCCCAAATCCAATATGTATGGGAGTCACACCCAAACATTATAACCTAGTTTTGAAAGGTTTGACCGTCTTGGTTTAATCCTTGACACCTATTGTTTAAGGTGGTTTAATCACACTGATCTAATCCACCGTACAATGATAAACAAAGTAAACAAAGAACACTTGCCTTGGGCTTTAACAATTTTTCAAAATGTGTCTTCTTTTTGTAGATGTCTCTGCGTCTTCTTCCTTTAGATCAGGTGCATCTTTTGATGTGTATTGGCACATCGGAATATGGATTCTAGGACAAGGGTTTTACTGTTTTTAGGTCCTAGAAGAATGTCCTCGTCTTCACAATTAAACAAGCATTGAATGCTTAAACTCTTCCTTTAAAGGATGATGAAGGTGAGGAGATTAGGGAAGGAAAAGTCTCTGGAGAATGCCTATGTTTTTCCAATTTGTCAGTTGTGTATTAAACAAAGGCTTAAGCATGTATTTATAGAGTTTCTGCCTAACAGTTCAGTTTCGAGGCCTCCAGGATTTCTTCGAGGCCTCGAGCCTGTATATAGAAATATAACACACTTCAATTTCAAATTTCAAACTTTAATCTTACTGATATTTAGGTAGAAACCAGCTCACTTATTCGCCACATGTCCATGATTGCCAATCAGATTTATTTAATTAACTAATCACGTGATGGCAAAAAGGTTTCCACAATATTTTTTTAAAATCAACAGGAGCCTCTTGAAATTTTTCAGATTTGTAAGATTGTCAATCACTTGAGTAGACTTCTGGAATTTCTAGATTTGCATGTAATTGCAAATCACAGAGAGACTTTTATCCCTTATTAGATTGAGGAGCCTTATAAAGGTTTCCAATTATAACCATGATTGCCAATTATGATGAAGGCATAAGATGTTTCGAAATCATGAGGAGTCTTTCCTCTTTTTTCAGATTTTCCTTACCATATTTTGTAAGATAATTGGTCAAAGGACAAATGGCCCTGAAATCACATGCTGAAGTCCAACTGTCATAATTTTCACTCAGTTATGGACAGTCTTTGAGGCCTCGACAAAATGCTTGAGGCATTGAGGCTGAGACTAAACATTTTTCAGATTTCCAATTTATTAATCATTGATTTTTAGGATGTTTAGGCTTGACCTAAGGTCCACTATAGTCCACTTACCTCTGTGTCAATCATATGTTCGGTGTAGTCTCTTTTATGCATAGTAGATCTCCTGACATCTTCACATTCTTCCAAGGGAAGTCCCAACACACACGATCATTCTTGGTCACTGAATTGGCAATATATAGACTCGGTCAAACCGAGGCCTTAACAATGCCAACTGCCTCTCATTTTGTTGCCAAGAGTCATATAAATTGCCTTTCACTTGTGTTACAAGAACACTACAAACTTCCCTATGTCGACCTCTTGTGCCATGCACATGATAGCATAGCTACTGAGAGGAAGATACAACTTTTCTTTTGGTTTTTTCTGCTTCTGCTGACATTATCTTCTGTAATCTTTGAAGGTAAGGCATCTACCTATCTCTGCATTGACGATGCAAAGCCTTTCCACTGCAGTGCCATATATGCTGCTGCCTTACATTCTCTTACTCTACCATTTCGGATGGAATTGCCCGGGCCATCAGTTGACTCAACTTCTGCCGTGGGTGCTGTCGATATTAATGGTTTGATACATATGTTAGCAGACCAAGCTAGGCAAAACATGGTGGCTACCTTGGATGTTGCAATGCCAGCACCTTCTTTGGATGGTATCATTCTTATTGAAAAAACCTTATTTGAGATCTGTTTTAGGTGTTGAGATCTGCAAATTTATTTATTTATTTAATAATCTAGGTGCACAAAACCAAAAATCTTTCCATGGAAGCCTCTATTCTTTGACACCTGATGTTGCTGAGGAGGATGATGATGAACAAGCAGTGGAGTCCACGGTCATTCATGGTGCTCTTCTTTCAGGTACTATTTATCAGAGCTCTGTTGATATCAGAAGCAACTCTTCACATGGCAACTGTTGAAAATTTGAGTCAGAGCCAAACAACCAAAAGTAAACCAACCCAAGAGTTTTGAGAAAAAAGGGTTTTGGGTTGACCTAGGTTCATTTTCATCCCCAAAAAATTGAGCCCAAGAGTCAGATCAGGGCCAGTGCATTTAGCTTGAAAACCCGAATTTGAGTCAAATTTCATAGAAACCTAGTTTTCTTTAATTAATAAGTGTTTAATATAATTTTTTTTAATATATAATACATGTTTATAGAATGATACAAACAGCTGCAGTCTGCTTTCTCTTTAATGGGGGTTGTATTCTGTTCCTCTTTATCAATAAAATGATTAACTTTCCCCAGAAAAGGAGGATACAAACAAACCCATTTTAGGTAAAAAAAAATCCGCATGTGCATTTCAGGTTTAAAATTGGGCTTAAAGTCTTACAAATTGGGATGGGTTTGGATTTGACCAAATTTTGGGTCAACCTGGGCTCCAGTCCAAGCTGGCCCAACACCTGACCCACCCCACCTAAGTTGCGGCCCTAGAAGTAACAGACCACTTCTTTCTTGTTTTTACTCTTATTTTTTTACAGTTTGGGTTTCCTTCAACCATCCTTGAAATTTAATCAAGCCAGATAACTCGGACGAGTTTTTTGTTGGAGTTGCAAACGTGTCCTAGATCGGGTGGGAAATGGGGGAAATAGAGAATTATAAGGGGCTGGGCAACTCCACCTATCAGGCTGGTCTTTTGGGCTGGAAGCCCATACCCAACAAGTGGTATCAGAGCTGGGCCCCAAGACAATGCATGTGGAAGCAGGATCCTTTAGCAGAACGAGATGGTTGGTTTGACCCGTCGGAGAGCCTCGTTTGATGGGGGATTGTTGGGGCTGCAAACGAGTCCCACATCAGTTGGGAAAGGGGAGAAATAGAGAGTTTTAAGGGGCTGGACAACTCCACCTATCAGACTAGTCTTTTGGACTGGAACCCCAGGCTCAACATTTTTCACCTTGACTCAGAAAATTGGTATAACTCATTGACTTGCAACTTGCTTGACTCAAAATCCCACTGAATTGGGTTAACTCAGACTTGTCTAAGTTTTTCAAGTTTTTAAACTACGTTCTGTAGGAAGTTCTTTTGGGCAGATGATGCCATTTCTTTCTGCTTTTCTCCTTGGTCTCACTGCTGTGCTGTGAAACTTGATAGTGGACCTCCAATTGATTTCTTTTGACAGGAAGTCGTCGGGCATCGATTTCAGAAGTGAAAGATGCAGTTAATTATGCTTATCAAAACAGTATCTACCAACCAAGGTTCTCACACCTTTCAGTGGCTCTCTGTCCTCTTCCCGTACCCTTACCATTCCCTTCAATCTTTGGAAGCCTTTTAGGCCAACATGGGGAATTGCTAGCTAATCCAATTCCTGGGTCCCAATCAAGGGGATCGCTTGACGTTCATTCAATTCCCATGACTGCAAGGCTGCGTTCAAGCAGCGCGGTTTTGCCCTTCATTGAGAAAAGATTGGCTGATCTTCATAAATTTGGTATTGAACGAGGAGCTCGAGGGGTCGATGTGGTGCGTGGTTGGGGCTTCCAAAAAGGAGGATGTAGAGGATTTGGGTGAGACATTATCCAAGATGGTGGTGGCATTGGATCCTCATTCTCAGGAATCATCTGATTCGGATTAGATTTCAGTGACCATTCTATTGTTTTCATGCATGGTCTTGATAGAACACTGAAAACTAACTACTACAAGTGGATTGGAGATCCCTCATTATAGGTTGTTGTGGCTGTCATCAGAAGAAGAATATTTCAGTGCAACTAATGCTGGACAAAGGAGGCCATGTACACTAAACAAGATCGACCATTGCTGCCAGAAATAGCGTCAAATGTTATTGTATTAATGTATTTTTATTTATTTTTCTTTTTCTTTTTTAAGCATAACATTGTAGTTTGATGTTATTGTTTTTAATTTTATTTTAATAATATAATTCAAAACAACTTAAGGGGTTTGATAAATAATTAAAATTTAACCACTGGATGTGTGGCACAGTTGTTTGCTCTCCACGTACTCTCTTGCCTTTGACCCTGTTTGCCCCTGATTTAAGTGGGCCGATTTAAGTGGGCCGGCTGCGTGGGCTAAATGTTGTGGGTTGTAAGAGATTAGTCTTGTTAGATAAATACTCTATTAAAAAACATTTACTTATTCTCAACTGACAAATGCACGTGCTTCTCATGTTGTAAGTTTTAAAATATATTTCATTTTCTTCTATAAAGGTGAAAAAAAATAGATGACTTTGTCTGAAAAGAAAATTTTCAACTTAAAAAAGGAATTTTATAATTTATGACCGAACTAAGTCACTAGTTTTATATAAAATAAAATAAAATAATATTTATTTTATAATTCTAATCTAAATATAATTGAACAGTATGTGTCAACTGTCCAAGATACAATTTTTATGTAGAAAATAACTGTTATCTTTTATTTTTGAATATACATGTGGAAAACTTTGGAATATCCATCGTAAAACTTCTACCGGTGTCCACTACTCTTAAGATACACTAAAGTTAGGTCATGGAGATTCGAACATGTAGAAAATAACTCTTATCTTGAGTGAGTGAAGAGAAAATATGAAGTAAATTAAAATTTATAAATTTAAAATAATTTAATATAAATTAAATGTTTTTTTACGGCTTTTTTTAACTTATATCCTTTTTTAGTCATCCCTACGAAAATAGATACTTTCTTTTTAAAAATAATAAAAAATCTGAGTCTGTCTGTCTGTCTAGTTAGGAAGACTTGAGCAGTCACTTAAGTTTTTTGTTTTCTTTTCGTAAAGGGCAGGGAACTCAAATCAACTTGACACGTGCCATGCGCATGTTAGCATGTACGCTGACCTGGGCTTTTTTTCTTTCTCGAGGGAATGAGATCGAGAAGAAAAATACGAGAGAGACGAGAAAAATATAAGAAAAACAAGAAACGAGAAAAACTAAATAAATTTAGGGTGTTTTGAGTATTGACTCGTGCACACTTTGACTTGGCAAATTCAAACCGTGTTCCTCATGTCCACCAATTCAACTCTTTCTCTGCCCTTTTTGTGTTATTTTTTTTCAACTCACTCGCCCTTCAATGGTCAATCACATGAAAAACAAAACTAGTAAGTTGACTTCGTCCTTGGTCCCATTTCTATTCTACACTTACTTCTATATATAAATACTTATAAAATATTAAAATAAATGATAAATACTTATAATTGCATTTTAATGATTCAATTTAAATTTTATGAATGTCTGATATATAGTTATTTTTAATTTAGATTGATACACTAAAAGACTTTAACGACAATAAAATAATGTTCACACTCAAATGATGTTTTATCTTAAAAAAAAAATCTAAAGACTTTTATGTGTAACTACTGTATCTAGTTCTCAATAAGATACTAATGTAAAAAATACTTTAATTATATTCAAGTTTAGATAACAACCAGTATAATTTATGTTATTGTCAAACTGGATTGAGAATTCAATTTATATGGATAAGTGGGTGTGAGTGCCTTATTTTTTGAGGTCTTCGAATTGTTACTTAAAGTCAATTTTAGTAAATCATCTCTTTGTGTGATAGTAGTTGTTAGAATATGTTGCATTCACTTACAAAGATTACATTTTATTTATTAATTGTTATCTATGTATTAAATGCATATTTCAAGAATTTTGTTGTTAATTATTGAGTCCATCGCTGGATGGATCATAGGTAAGCTATGTGATTAAAAGTCTATGCATGCATGTTATTATCGTTTGATTAATTTGCATATAGGCATAATGATTTGAGGGATCATGATCAAAACATGTACTTTATTTATTAAATATATATTTTATATTTTTATGACTAACATAAGAGTGATGTGCATTAATAAACATCATAAAATACTTTTAGACAATAATTTCAAGATCTTGAATTTACTATAAACATGGTTTTGTCCTCTACTAAATACATCTATGACTAAATATGTTAAAAAACCTAATCAAAATGAGCTTGTGTTTGACTAGTTGGTCAAATAAAATGTTTAAACAATGCCAAAAATATTATTCTTATGATATTATCTGTTAACAATAACATTAGAATATTTTCAAAATTTGAAGTTTTGATTATGATATTATGTAAAAACATTCATAAAATTAGTAAATAATTTCAGTCAGTTTATTTACTCCTCAGGAGCACCAAACGACTCAAAGAAATTTCTGGGTCCTTACGGACACACCTAGTCCAGGTTCTTCTAACCGCGTCTGAAAACAAAAGCAGCTGAAGCAGCTCAAGAAGAAGTAGACGGAGAAGAGGAGCAGAAAAAAGAAAAAAACCCAAAATTCTACTTCTCCTCCCGATCTAGGGTTATGACTTTTAGGGTTTCTTCTTTCATGGCACTTTTCCTTTCCTTCTTCTTCTTCTCGTGATTCAGCAATGCATTTCTGGAAGAGCTCAAATTCCCCAACTTCTTCTTCCTCTTCTCCCAAATCCTCTCCTCCTTCTCCTCTCTCCAAGCAAAAACGTGTCTTACGTGACATCTCCCACTTATGGAGCCGCCGCGAGCAGTCCCGGGAGCCGCAGCCGCCGCAGCAGCCCCGGCTCACGCGGCAGCGTAAGCTGCGCCACATCTCCGAATTCGACATCCGGCCTTCAGTATCAGCCAATTCGACGCCCCTGTCCCGGTCGCCTTCCCGGTGGGGGCGGTCATCTGCGAGATTACTGTCTTCTGTGTCGCACCCGCTGCCGCTGCCTGACGACGCGTTTCTGAGGAGAGGGGAGTCGGCACTGTCGTATTCCTCGTCGAATTCGGGGCTCTTTCCTCTCCCTTCGCCAAAGGAGGCAGAGGTTAACGGTGTAGATGTCGGAAACTGGAGATGGTCCTCTGTCTTCGAGCCCCACAGCTCAAAGGTATCAGATCGTTTCTGGTTTTGTTTTAATTTTACTCACATGAAGTCATCACAATTTCAAATGCATTTTTTTTCAAATCAGCTGTTTTTTTGCTTCTAATTATTGCTGTTGTGGCGCTTTTTTTTTTTTAAAGGATTTTTTTATTCTGAGAATTCCTCAATGATATACTTTTTTTTTCCGCCGAGAGTGCTTCAATTTATTTTTTGAGAATACCTCGTACCGCCATGTTGTACTAGCAAATGACCAAGTTATCGGTAGTAGCGCACATTATTTTCTCAATCTGTCATGATTTATTGTCGTATCATGATCTTAAAACGTTGCAGTACCACAATGTTTAGTCTATCTGTGAGGCTGTGTACAGATGGGGACTTCTTAGCCAATTTGCTGAGTTCTTTTAGTTGGAACAGAAGTAGAAAGTGGGGCTGACGGTTGTCCTCACTTCTCCTCTTGGAGGAATTCTCCTTTTGGAGGAAAACGATTGATCTTTTCACTCTTAACAGGAGACGCTCACCTTTTCCTCTGCTCTCTTTCTCCAAAGGACAATGGGAGAAGTCTCCTGCTTTAAGTTCTCCCCATCCAAACATGGCATTGAGAATACAAGATTAGGGAACAAAAGATTAGTAAAATTAAGAAGTTTGATAATTGTAAGTTGTTGAATACTTTGTAGCCCAGTAGCCTTACATTGCTTATTCTACTAAAGGAAGCTCTTTTACCACATGTTGTTGTTACCTGATTTTTCATAATTTTGAAGTCCATTCATGATGATGATGGTGATGCTATGAAGTCGGCTTCTGTTCTGTCTCTAATTAGTCCTCACATGACATATTTTATTTTATTTACAATAAATGGAGTTCTTTTTTGTTATTAGGTTATTTTTATTTATTTTGTTTTATTTGTGTGGGTTTATATGAGAATTCTGTTGGGGAGTGTTTGACATGTTGTGCGTGCGTGTGCATGCTCACAGTAGTCCTCTCTTCTCATCTGCGGAACCATTGTAAAGGGAAGTACTCACCACAAGAAGGTGATTATTGTGTGTGTGTGTGTTTGGGGGTGGGGGGTGGGGGGGATGTAGGCGATGTATGTGAAATCACTTCGTTTTTTCTCTCACAGTACTCCTGTGCAGACTCGCATCATACTCCATTTAGCACTCCTGTGCAGACTCCATTTAGACTCAAATTCATGTAAGTGGTGTTTAGCTAGTGGGTTTAGTTCAGAAGCATTATTTTAATATGGTAATTGATAGATAGTGTGGACGCATTTAATCACTTATTGAAGCAGATTGAAATAATAGGTTTTATATTTTCTGGCATCAATGTATTATGGATACAAGGTTGCAGAACATAAAATGCTGCTGACCATCTCCTATTACTGAATTGCAGCAGATTGTCCTACCAAATTTTCACAAGGGTGCAGAGCATGTTGATACATCAACTGGGTCTATGTTGGATCAAGGTAAGAATGCATTTCAAGATTCAAGTGCTGTCGAGAATATTCGAAGCAACTTTAAGGTGAATTTCCCTGCTAAGAGTGCTCCTACAAGTGGTTTCTCAAGTCCTGTACTGAGTCCTAGAAGATTGAGCACTGGAGACTTTTCCCCTTCTGCTTACATGTCTTATCAAGGGCAGCTTCCATCTTGGTCAGATCCAGTCTTCCCAGCTTCGGATATGATCTTTGATGCCTATGCTTCTCCAGAGAAATTTCTGGCAAGTCCTGGCCGTTCTCCCCTCCACAGTCCAAGAACAAGTAGTCCTGGCCAAAATCTCCAAGTAGAGCTGCTTCTCCAAAGCATCCCAAGATGGCCCCTGAGAACAATGCAGTGTGGCATGATAATAATGTGGCTTTTGCTGGCCATCCATTGCCTCTTCCTCCAGGAGCTGCAGTGCCTTCACAGACAACTTTTAGTTCATCAAGGTACAGCAAAATCAGATGTCTCACCAATGATAAGTCAGTGGCAGAAAACAAAGCTTATTGGAAGCGGAACATTTGGTAATGTTTATGTTGCCATTAATAGGTATGTTTGCTCTTTTATCATTGAAGTAATTCTTTGACAGATATCATTTATTTAATTTTTTAAAGGTGTTCTTGCATTCTGTATGATTCTTCTCTTTGTTCTACTGCATCTATCACTTATTCTTCTCTCCAACAGGGAAACAGGAGCCTCATGTGCCATGAAAGAAGTTAATATTATTCCTGATGACCTTAAATCTATTGAAAGTGTGAAGCAGTTAGAGCAGGTTAGTTTTTCATATATCTTATGTGCACAAGAGTATTTAGAATATCTTATTTTGGTGAAATATAACTCAAAGAACTGAGCTCTAGATGGGAAAGTTGCAATGTTGGTGGTGGTGATGATGATGATTGTTGTTGTTTTTATTATTATTTTGATATAATGAGTTTTCAGGATGTTTTTTTAATCCTTTCTCTTCTTGATGTTTAAATTCACTTATGTGCTGTTTTCTGCACATCTATGTAGCTGATTTACTTCAATTTGAAAACAAAGTTTAATGTTGTGTGCTCAGTTTTTTAAAATGTAAGAACAAACATAGGGATTTTCCCTGGAGCTTTGCTGAATTTAGTTTTTCATGAATTGAAAATATATTTTTTTCTGTCATGCTGACGCATTGACTATACGAGTAGAGCTGATGGTTGACAAGAAAATGAATTTTTCCGGCTGCTTTGTCATTTAAGACAATGCATTTTTTTTAAAGAATAAACTTTGCATCTTCTTTCTTATAATTATTTTAACAAGTGATCGTTGAACATTCAGGATCTCATTTGCTACTTAACTTTGTATCTCGAAGTGTTATCGCTTGGATATAAACTTCCATCCAAGGTTGTCAAAAACGAATCGTAACGTGAATCGGTCTAGGGGTTGAATCGTGAATCGTAAATCGTAGAATCGTAAGATTCATAACATTTTGTTCAATTCTCATAATATATAAGTAAATATACACACACATAAATATATGACAAAATGTACCAACTCAAAATGATTTTAAATGCATTAAAAGTGAAGTTTTTACATTCCAAAATACAAAACATCTAATATTCTAAAGAATGACATTGTCATCAATCATCATTGTCATCAATATCATCTAAAACATCTAAGTAGGATGAAGATAAATTGTCTCTTCCATCTTCCACATCTCCCTCACTAATTTCTTCAACGCTTTCCTCTCTCCTTCAACTCTCTTTCGTTTTCTTGAATAAACCCCTGTTAATAGAAAAATCAAATATTTTATAAGTTTTGAATCTAATCTAACTATAATATACCTATATTCAAGAGTTTAAAAGGCTTACTTGTTTCCTCATTAAACATCTCGTCGGCTTGCAACCAAGAATTGTCTTCTGGAAGAACTGGATCTTCTTTTACAGTTATCCATTCATCATCAGATTCCACATCCGATAGGCAAATAGAATCATAATCTTTCTTTGAATCTCTTAAAGTTTGTTTCACTTGTAATTTTAAATTGTATTTTACAAATACACGGGCATTCATCCTTTTTTGCCTCTAACCTATTCCTCCTCTTCGTATGAATTTAAAAAACAATCAAAGTATCAAACATACAAGATTATTATCTCCACTTCTTAAACAAATGTTAAAATTTGTATTTATTTAATTAAAGCTAGAAATAAAACATACTTGGTCAAACACACTCCAGTTCCGCTCACACCCAGTTGCACTGTAAGTTAAACTCAAAATCCTTATTATCGCAACACATTGCAATTCTTTATTTTCATCACCATAATCATCCCACCAAATGGCTATAAAATATGAGATAAAAAATCAAATTCCAAATTTAAATAATAAATGAGTAAATAGTAAATAACTACATACTAAATACCAAATACCTGGTTGTTTTCTCTTCCTTGTTGCTATGGCCATCCTATCCCCAAACAATCCTTTTCCAGTTTTGAAATTATGCAATTGTTCATCAATCTTAATCCTCTCATACATGTATAGCCAACTTATCAAGGCATTGATACAACCGCTTTTTAATTTCAACATCTGGGCTAAATGTACGATGAAAGAAGGATTCAAATAATAAGCAGCTGCATGCAAAGGATGATGGAGTTGTTGATTCCAATGAGCATCTATCAAGGCCCAGTATGGCTTGTATTGCTTTTCATCATTGTTCAATCTCTTTGCAATCTTCTCCTTGGCTCGATACATGCCCTCATATATATATATATATATCCCATTGCCGGTTTTTCATCTCCATCAACTAATCGAAGCAATTTTAAAAGAGGCATTCCAACCTTGGTGCAAAATTTAACACGATTCCAAACTTGCTATAAAAAATCAAATCATTCACCTTTTTTCCTTCAGTCTTGGACAGGCATTAAATCCCATTCATCCGAGCTTAACATTTGTCGTAGGCCAGATTTGCATTTTTTAGTATGCTCTTCAATGTAAGATAGTTTGTTGCAAACCTTGTTATTGCTGGCCTAACTAACTCACGATTCTTCGTGAAATGACTCATTAAATTTAGTACCAAACAATGACCATAAATGAATTTTGCAATTGATTTTGCATAAAAAATAGTAGAAGACTCCAACTTCCGCTTCCCTATATCTTCTAGCATAAGATCAATGCAATGTGCTGCACATGGAGCCCAAAATAATTGTTTCCTTCTGTCCATCAAAATTTCCAGCCCTTACATATGGTGCTGCATTATTGGTGACAAGTTGCACAACATTTTCCTCGCGTACCTCTTCTATAACTGAATCTATAAGGTTGGATAAGTTCTCTGCATTCTTGGAAATTGAAGAGGTGTCAACACTTCTCAAAAATACGCTCCCCATTGGACTATTGATAAGGAAATTAGTAATAGATCGATTCTTCCCATCAGTCCAACCATCCGTCATAATTGTGCAACCTTTTTTTGCCCATTGCTTTCTATGATTTTCCAACATTTTCTCTACATTTTCAACTTCGATTTTGAGATAAGTATTTCTTATCTCATGATATGTTCGGGTTTCAAACCCTTTCCAAAGCTCCCAATTGATTCACACATGGGTTCAAAAAATGGACTCTTTACCAAATTGAAGGGGAGGTCATTTGCATAAAAGAACCGATAAATATTAAGGCAAGCATTTGTTCTATCTTCTTTTTTCCAAATTCTATTAAGAGTTGTTTGCTTCTTGTCATCCTCTAAATTCACAAAGTTTTCCATCGGTCCTTTCCCTTTTGTTGTGTCCTTATCATCAAAGTAAAATTCAGGTCTTCCAGCCTTCATTTGAGCCTCTCTTTTTCTCCTTTTTGTGTCCACATTGTGCCCCATCAACTTAAGGCATTTTTGGGTCACCGATTCTGGACATTTGTCACGTACCGATACGTCCTTCTTTGTTTTTCCCAAATGATTTTTCATCCGATATATACCACCATAAATTTTTTTTTTTTTTACAAAAATTGCATTGCACATGCAAATGATTGCCCGATTCCACCCTAGCACAAAACTGCCATGTTTCATCTTGTCCGTCATTTCCACTGCCACTTCGTTGACCTCGGACCATTTTAACGGTTTTTACTTTTTAGTGTCTACAAATTTGTAAAGCCGCATCCAAAACAATATCATAAAAAAAAGGCATAAAAATATGTTAATATGATATTAAAATATATTTATAACATTATGTAAATACTAAATAATAAAACACAAATATAAAACAGCAATTATAAAACAATAATAAAACACAAATATAAAACAGCAATTATAAAACAATAATAAAACACAAATATAAAACGGCAATTATAAAACAATAATAAAACACAAATATAAAACGGCAGTTACAAAACAATAATAGAACACAAATATAAAACGGCAGTTACAAAACAATAATAGAACACAAATATAAAACGGCAGTTACAAAACAATAATAGAACACAAATATAAAACAGCAGTTACAAAACAATAATAAAACACAAATATAAAACAGCAATTATAAAACAATAATAAATACAAATATAAAACAGAAATAAAACACAATATAAAACAACTATAAACAGAGAAAAAGAAAGAACGAAAAACAGAAAAGAGAGAAGAAGAGAGAAAGAAGATGAAAGAAACAAAACAGAAGAAGTAGAAGAAGAAGAAGAAACCAGGCAAAAGAAGAAGAAACCACGCAGAAGCAGTGAAAAAAAAAAAGAACAGAGGAAGAAGAAGAAGAGAAGAAAGAAGAAAAGAAGAAGAAGAAAGAACGAAAAACAGAAGAAGAAGAAAGAAGAAAAGAGGAAGAGAAACCATGTAGCAGCATCGACAAAAATAACGAAAAACAGAGAGGAAGAAGAAGAAGAGAAGAAAGAAGAAAAGAGGAAGAAGAAAGAACGAAAAACAGAGGAAGAAGAAGATGACGAAGAGAAGATGAGGAGAAAAACGAAAATTAGAGCAAGAAGAAGAAGAGAAAAACGAAAATCAGAGAAAGAAGAAGAAGAGAAAAACGAAAATCAGAGGAAGAAGAAGGAAGAAAAAGAAGAGAAACGAAAAAAGGAGGAAGAATAAGAAGTAAAAGAAGAATAAGAAGAAGCAGAAGAAGTACCTTGCACCTGCGAAGGGTTGCAGAAGGAAGTGGAGTTTTCTTTTCGGAAAACTTGGAGATCCCGACGAGCGCAGAGGAGGGAAGGAAGCAGCGAGCGCAGAGGAGGGAAGCAAACCAGCGAAAATGAGTGTGTTCTCGTTTCGTGTAGTGTGGCCGAAGACATGCAGGGAGGGGGTAGGTGAAACGTCTTCTCTAAACCATTTAAATATTATAATATTTCGATTTTTTTTTAAAAAAAAAACAGAACCCCATTTCCGCGAATCGCAGGATTTTGTGATTCGTGCGAGTCGTCTCGACGATTCGCGATTCGTGTATAAACCGTAATTTTTTTTATTTATTTCTGATTTTTTACCGATTCGAACCGTAATACCTTCCGACTCGATACGAATCGTGCGATTTGACTCGCGAATCGCACGATTTTGACAACCTTGCTTCCGTCTGTTTGCATAATATTTCATTAAACGTCTATTGCAATTGGATTTATTTGTGGGGGGTAAAAATTCAGTAACAAACAACCTGTAACGGCACCAAGATGCCCTTGGTGGACAGATTTACGACCATACAATGGTTGCAGGACTTTATTCTTGATCTAAACCCCAGTTCAACCTAAGCAGTTGGGTTTTGTGTTAATGACAAAATTAGTCCAACCAACCAATTTCTGGGACAAGTCAAGATATCAGTGCTACAAGAGGATATGAATCAGGATATTTTTCTTTTCTTTTTTCTTTTTTTGGGAGGGGAGTGGGGGAAGAGATAACATTGCTAAAAGAGGATAGATTTATTATTTTTTTGAAGATATGAATGAGAAAAAGTTGCTGGAAAGTTAAGAACAATGAGGCCTGAAATCTGTGGCCAAGAACTACGTTCTAGTTGAACAAGGCATTTTAAACCTGTTAAGAGAAAGGTCTCCTATGGCTTCAATTGGTCAGATATCATTAAAAAATAAAAAAGATGAAAAAAACAAGGGTTGAATGCTCAACGCTTTATGTCTATAACTTGGATCCAAGGAAACGGATCTCTATCTTTTATGCAGGTGATTAAGCTTCTTACTTTAATTAACTAGCAATCATATTTAGCCTGTGATCCTTGCATTAACATAGAGATGGCATTATTTCTAAAACTGAAAATTGTAACCATGTAACAACTCTTCTTAATTTATTTTTATGTCAATTTATGGATTTTTTGTCGAAGTGATTTTGCAGTTATTTATACTTGTTTTCCCTTTCTTTTGCAGGAAATAAAAGTTCTTAGCAAACTAAAACATCCAAACATAGTGCAGTATTTTGGAAGTGAAATTGTGAGCTTCTCTCTGTTTTCTTGTTTACTGTGTATTCTTGGATTTATTCGTTTGCAATGTTTATGATATAGACCCTTTACCAGGAAATATTTTAAAATACCATTATTTTGTATGTGCAGGTTGAGGATCGATTCTACATTTATTTGGAGTACGTTCATCCTGGTTCGATCAATAAATATATTCGTGAACATTGTGGAGCAATGACAGAATCTGTGGTTCGAAATTTTACTCGCCATATCGTCTCTGGGTTGGCTTACTTACACAGCACAAAAACAATCCATAGGTGCCTATGACATCTATTTCCAAGGCTTTACTAAATTTGTTTAGATTCTCATTTCTGCAGTCTCTCCTTTCTAGCTAAAGAATAAATAGCAGTTCAAGCTATTCTATTCATGATTTTTCAAAGTATGTATCCCTGCTTCATGTAATGTTTGTGTAGGTGTGTGCCCATAGAAATGATAACTTTCATCTGGCTTTGAATTATCATCTGGGTTGAGCTTCAAAATGGATACAGCCTTCAAAATCTGTACGGCTTTCAATGTGGCTTGTGATGGCCTTGGGAATCATTGACCAGACTAATATTTTTATTACTTTGAACTTCAGGAAAGAAAATGTGATTATTTCCACTCCCAATGTCTGGCTCTGGAGAGGGAATAAGAGAAATTCCTAGTGGGAGTTGATTATATGTTTTTAACATTGATCAAAGTGACATTCATGTAGCACCATTGTACTGCCCTTTTTGGCTGTATCACAACCTGTGATATTTATGGCTATCTACGGTTGTTCCTTGTTTCCTATTGTCATTTTGAGAGAGAAATTGTGAATGTGATAAGTGGAAATGTAGAAATATAGAATAGAGAGAATTAAGTAAAGCTTGGAGATTCTAAAATGGGAGTTATTTTTGTGCAAAGAACAAGATTCATGGTATGTTTGTATTGATTCTAACAGGGACATTAAAGGTGCAAATTTACTTGTTGATGCATCCGGTGTTGTCAAACTTGCAGACTTCGGGATGGCGAAACATGTATGACTTTTCATGAACACAGAACCCCAAATGACATGTCATGAACCATTTTTTACGTGAACTTCATTAGAATCTCTCTCCTACTTGCTTTCCATATTTGTTTTATCTTATATTAGTTACCTAGAGTCTCAAAAAACTTAATCAACAAGGGAACAGTGTTCTGGGTTGGTGTTTCATGTTTTCTTGTCCTTATGCATTGTTTTTCTTTCGTACCATAGTAGACAAAGGTGCACCTTATGTTCCTAGGCTCCAAACCCATTATGTGCCTTGCTCAACTCTAAGGCAGGCTCACCTTAACCGAGTCTGATCTTTTAAGAAAAAATTCTATAATAATCCATCTTTATTTTTCGACAATAATAATAATGATGATGCTTAATTAGCAACTCTAAATAGTATATAATATATTGTCTATGTATGAGATAAATATTTGTTTAACATTTTGAAAGCCCCATAGCCCATGTGTTTTAGAGCTTTTGACGAGTAAAATCGTATTTTGTTATTATTTATGGAACAAAATTAGGCTTACACCTAGATATGCGTCTCTGCCTTAGGCTCCAAGACCCCTTTGCACCTTGATTACTATGATTCATACTAGTTATTTATATTGTTGAGTCTAGTTTAGTGTGTTTGCATATTTTCATTGAAATGATGTGATATAGACAACTGATATTTACGGAAACTTCACGTTTCTGATGTTGGTCTGTATTTAATTATCATCACCTATGTGCTATTAAGGCTAATTTCCATTTGTACTCAGCTTACTGGACAAGGTGCACTTTCAGTAGTGGGAAGCCCTACTGGATGGCTCCAGAGGTATATTCTATTCCTCAGTGCAGAGCCGTATATAGTTTCACTTCTTTAATTGTAAAGCTTATATTCTTTCCTCTTTTTTTTTTCTTTCAGGTTTTGCAAGCCAATATGATGCAAAAAGAGACTGGATATGATCTTGCTGTTGATATTTGGAGTTTGGGCTGTACCATTATTGAAATGTTTACTGGCAAACTCCTTGGAGTGAATTTGAAGGGGTAAGAACTCAGAAGTTGTATATGCTTGCTCAACTTGGAACTGGCTCTTAGGACATCTCTTTTTTTATTTATTTCTAATGGTCTATTATAACATTCATTAAACTTGTGACCACCTATGGTGCACAACATGTTGTGTTAGTTATGAAATAGGCAGTATACTTTACGACTTTACAATGGCTGTGCAAATCCTGTCCATGCTTTGTTATTCCAAAGTTGTTAACAGTTTTCAGTGAAGTTGTACGACAGGAATTTGTGTTGTGTAGTTGTAAAGATTAGCCATATAACCAAATGCCTAGGATACCAACTTCAGTAGCCAAGTTTAGGTTGGCTAAGTTAGGGGTGCATGCGTATGTGTATGTAAATTTTCGTCTATGAACTGGCGCTCATGTAAATTTCATGTGGCGCTGGCCATTTGGGCCCGCCATGGCCCCAATGACGTCCTTCCCCCTCACACCCATATCCTTACCTAATTGATCTCAATTTGAGTTACATCTATTATTGGATTAAATCTTACCTTTTAACACTGTTAAATCTTTGGGAGCTTAAAAGACCTAACTTTGATGATCCAATCAAGTTGTTTTTTTGTAGGCTTTGGATCAAGCCCATTCATGTGGGCCCCACATAGGGATGTGTAGGAGGTGCACACAAAACGGTGTAGGGTATAGTCAGGATCTTAATTTGAGGGCCTCCATGTGGATCTTGTAGGGTCCATGTGGATGTGTTTGTTGGAAAGTCTGTGCATGGGTAGGGTGCCTATAAAAAATTGCCTTGATTGAATAAGTGAAGCCTTTTTTTTTAAGGTTTCAAACATTCAATTTTATACAAAATTGGAAATTCATGGGTTTAGATCAATGGGTTGTATGACTCAGGTTTTGGTCAAATTGAGCAACTATCCAATTCATGGGGGTAAGTGGTTCTGAGGGGAGAAAGGGTGATTTGCCCCGCGAGGGGGTTGGTTGTAAGGGGTATGATTGGGGTCATGGTGGGCCCCTTAGGATTTCTAAATTGTTATTTGAGGCTAGATACTAGGTGATTGTGGTGTGTGCACTCTAGACAGACTGACAGAGCATAGGGTTCACTTGATATGTTGCCTTTTTTAGTGACGGTAACAATTATAAGGCCCACATTCAATACATTTTTCAATGATATGAGAGTGAAATAACCCAATGAATTTCCACCATAAGATTGAATTTTTGAGGGTCTTAAAAAGCATGAGTTCCTTTATTCAATCAAGATGAAGTTTTTAAGACATCATATACAACTCAAGGCCTTTGAAACCCATCCATCCGTGTTGGAACCCACATGCAGTGAGTAAAAAAAGGAACCTCCTGAAGCCTGCCTTGGCAATGCATACAAGGAGCACATTTGCAGTTTCACGTTGGGCTGTATATGATCTCCAAATTTGTTGTGTGCATGTGCTAAAGAAGCCTATGGATTTGAATGCAATGGATCCCTATGCTATTTTTCACGTTCTATGGTGTTTCTTATATTTGTGCATCCTTGTCTTTCACTTTGCAGGCTGCAGCAATGTTTAAGGTTTTAAGGAATGAATCCCCACCTCCTCCTGAAACATTGTCTGCTGATGGTAAGAGTTTCCTGCAATGTTGCTTTCAAAAGAACCCGGCAGACAGGCCTTCGGCAAGCCAATTACTTGAACACCCCTTTTTAAGGAATTCCCATCACCAAGTAATTCATAGCTGCATACAGGCAATCTCAGATATGAAACTTACGGTAAATCTCAAATTTTAGTAGTTTCTAAACGATCTATAACCTTCAAAATGTCAAGTGTGACACCATTGCTTTGGTTGTTTGAACAGGATATGACCAAGACTCCAAGAGAGAGGACTGGTTCTGTGCAAACGCTCCAAGGCACACAAGCTAGCAAAGGGAAACAGTTAATAAATGGGTAAGCTTCGTTCTGTTTATTTGAATATACAATTTGCAGTCAAATAATATGTTCTGGAAAACTAAAGCATTTAGTTTCTCCAACTTTCTTTGAGTGTGGTAATTATGCATAATCAGGGATCGAGGTTCATCCTCTTTTTTTTTTTCCCAGTGAAGCAGGCAATTCTCATCCAGAATCTTCAGAATCTGCAGCACCTAGACGCCATTCTCCTCGTTCTACCCTTGAGGCAATTTCTAGTCTCTCCCCTTCACGTTCAGATCACATCACCTATAGTTCGAGCCACCATTCAAATGCTCTACATGGTATACATCTTCGTGAGCAGTTGTCTTCACACATTTAAAGCGAAAAAGGCCCCATCCTTTCAGCTGCTGGTGCTTGAATGTCAACTGGCGTAAAAGCACCTTTGATGTGCTCAAGCCTCTTCTGCTCATTGAAGAGGAGAGTAAGAGTAACGTTTCTCAGGAACTAATTTACTTGGTTAGTTGTATCCTCACTGAGCTAGTGCACATCCAATTCCTAAGATCATATCCACCATGCCATTGTAGCTTCTGTATAAAGTGATAGTCTCTCTCTATCCTCTCTCCTTTTATTATTTTGCGTTTTCCATTTTGGTATAGGGTGTGTGATTCTATTGAGGGGTTGGGAAAGCAGCTCGTTGTATAATAATTATTGGTTCAGAACTGCGGCTAGAGTTGGATGGTCTGTTCACCGATGATATGTGGCAACTGTAAAATGCTCACATTCGAAACTTGGTTGTACATACGAAAGGTTCTCCATACTCTTAAGCTTTGTTTGCTCGTACTTGCCATTACTAGGGAGGTCGCCTGATTTGATGTTCTTCATTTCTGAACCGAATTGCCAGTGTTCTGTTGTGCCGAATTCGACTGCCATTCCTAAGATTAAGTAATGATGTAGCATCAACTGTTTGAATGGGCTCTGTTCATGTCTTTGATGATTTAGTAGCGAGTAGATTTTAGATGCATACCATGTCTCAACTCCATTGATGAGGTCATTACGAGAAGTCCACCTGCTTATGAAAATCAAGGGTTAGAATTGAAGAGCTACAGATGCCGGGCTAGTGATCTCCAACAAGCAGGATTTTCAAAATCATTTATTAGCAGTAAGAATTCTGTTTAATGTACTCGATTTCTCATTTCGTCTTATATAGTGAGTTGAATCTCTCTTTGAATGTTGGTGAAAAAACTACCTCCATTGAAGAGGGGGGATATTTTGCAGAGTTAATTTAGTAAAAATCATATTTCAATAAATTTGAAGCCTTCCATGTTATTTTTGGAGAATATTTATGTGTATACATTTCTATTATACTAGGGCCAATGTGAGCTCTACATGATATTTAAAGGTTTGGACATTCAAAAATAATTTAAGTTCTCCAAATTTTGGGAACTTAAAAATAGACTTGAGTAATTTAGTGAAGGTGGTATTTTTTAAGTGTTTTTTCAGAACTCATTTATTTTGGACTTTCTCAATGGACACTTGGGTGCACAAGTTTAAGGATTGACAAAATAATTTAAAGCTCTCAATTTTTTAAGAGCTTAAAAATATGGGTTCAATGTGATTTTGTGGGTCATATTTATGCTTAGGGTCCTTTTCAATCGACTCCAAAATTTAAAATTATCAAAATTTGGTGATCTTGAACAAAATAGTGTCATTAATCCATTAAAATTGTTTTCGGAGCCTAATTTCATATCTAGAATTGACTTACCAAACTAGGCCAAATGTGGCAACAATTATACTTTTGCATCCCATGTAGGACTCACTGTGGCTTTATGCCATTGGTATTTTGGAAAGGTGTAAATATGACTGAGACTTTAAAAATTTACTTTAAATGGATAATTGAAGCCATATTTAAAAAAAAAAAATTTAAATCATGAATACTTTAAATTGTTTTAATATTTTAAACTTTTACACTCCTCGTGGGCCTATATTTGTCTAAGTGATGTGTCGATTGAGAAGGACTAACTATGATTGTACAACTCAACAATTTTACTTTCAATAAATTATTATAGTATGTTTTTAAAGAGTTCAAATTTTGATAGCTTTATTCATTACCATTTGAGTAAGGTAGAACTAGCGGAACCATCAGAGAAAGGAGAAATTATCCATTGTAAAGTGTGAACTAATGTACAACGAAAGGTTGTGAACTATTAGCCGTTGATCAAACCAGAGTTTAAAACTTGAAACTTCTATTCAACTAGAAGTTTGACTCAGTTAAGTACCTTATATGAGTTTTTTTACCCGATTTGAAAAAATTTAGTAGGATTCATTAATTAATTTCATTTAAAATTTTATCAAGTCAAATCAATTTAAACACATTCGAGTTCAATCAATTTAAATACATTCGAGTTTAATCAAATTAAACACATTCGAGTTTTGAAGAGATTAAATTATGAGATTAAAAAAAGTTAACATTCTAACTTAATCATATCCAACTAAAAAAAAAAGACGCAACTTTAAAGAATTTGGACGGATGATTTTCTCTTGGGAGATTGTACATTTATCACACAAATGAAACTCGTGTAATTTGGTGGGATAGAAAGAGAACTTCATAGATAATATAATTTAAGAAAAACTCTACATTCCAATTTTGTTACTTGGTGAGATGTTATCATTATAATTAATCATTATTTTTTATCTATAGGTCAATTTATTTAAGTTGTACTCTTTTTTTTTGAACTTTATTATGAATTATGGTATCCATTGCTCCGTAATCTCTTATGTATTTGTTTATCATTTTTTTCCATAATTGTTAATTAAAACTTCTCAAAATTCAAAATCACAAAATTAATTCTGAAATAAAGCTATAAAGGTAAAATTCTAAAAAATTCTTATCCTTCATTTTCTGTGTATCTCAACTATATTATAAAAAAAAATTGAGGCGAGTCAAGTTGACGCTGACTCGAATCGTTAGAATACGGAGTCGATCGAGTAAACGAGCTTTACTGAGTTTTACAGGTCTGTCATTTGATATTTCAATTCCAATTCGAAATTCTATAGCTTTCGGCCTCACTTGGAAGGCAGAGAAGGCGCCAAGGAATTCCCAAAAAAAAAAAAAACTCACCTCACCTTTGTTGCCCGATCCAATCCCAGCTTCCCTATCCTCTCTTTCTTTTCTCCCATGGTAATTATTCTCTCTCAATGTCTCTCACCTGCTAATGTCATGCTTTTCGTTTTTATTTATATTTTTTTATAATGCTTGTTTTTCTGATGCAGGTTTTTTCCTCCTTTACTTCTCTTGACGCTTGAAGCAACAATTCGACTTTTCGACTCATTTGCGTTATCCAATATGGAAAATCCCGTTTCTTATGGTAATTACTGTTATTTTCCTCTACTTCTCTTGTGCCCTTTTCTCAATGGCGCGATTTGGTGTGCCCAAATTTGCGATTCCTTAACCCATGAGGGGGTTGGCCTGACGGTCAAGAAGCTTCCCTTATGAAGGGAGGTCTTGAGTTTAATTCACACTCAACACTACTCTGGGCCACTCTCCATAGTTGTTTAGCCGGTGTGTGGGATTGGGAGGCTCACACATGCCCCAAGGACTAGTTAGGTTAAAATGTCCCCTGTCCAAATACAGGTGAGACCCCCGGACACCTTGATCGTCAAAAAAAAAAAATTGCTATTCCTTTCACAATTCACAATTTTGGTCGTTCTTAGATAAAGGCAAACAAAAAAACTGCGTTTGCCCAAATATGGTTTTGGGTGAAGAAAGGATACATCCAAATGTGCTTCACATCACACAATTATTGTCTTCAATTCCTTTTAGTTCCTTTCTTCCTAATTGCCTGTTCTGATCACAACATAATGATTCGATTGTTGATTTGCCATTTCTGGTGTCTTGATTTGATTAAGGCTACATTTGGATTGGGAGAATTGCAGGGGATTCTGCTATCTGTCCACCAGTAGAAAATTTTTTATAATGGATAGGGAGTCTACTATCTATTTTGTAACTTAGGCTCATGAGTTTGTTTTTCTTCACCTCTCACATTAGGATTGATAGGCACTAGATGGTGATCTATAATCTGCTAATTACTCAGATTATGTGCTTCATTGGAATCAGAATTTTGTCAGATATGTTTGCTTCTAACGTCTTCTTATATTCATGAACTCTCTTATGAACAGGTGGGGCAAAGACTGAAGTTTCTCAGTGCTTGATTGATAGACTTTGTAGTGTTTTTTCTGGCGGACTTCCGATCGCTGCACCTGCATCAAATTTAAGAACAAATGAATCTGAATTGGTGTGCTTTATTTCATACTTACTAAAACTGTTTATAAATAATTAATGTATGGGTACCCAAAGTGCATCTATATGTACCTCAATATTATGGCAAAGCAAATGGTAATCGGTTATCCAAATTGTTTAGTGGTTGGAAATTAGAATCCTAGTTTCCTTGGATACTGATTTCATCCGTTTCCACCTCAAATTGGTAGCAATGCTAATCAGAAAATCTATTTGGATTGGAGACGTCAGGAAAACAGTAAATGGTTTAGCGCCTGTAATTCCAAATTTGACACTTCAATGCTATGGAATGAATTAGCTGCCCACTTTCTGCAATGTTGAAATGGATTATGATTGAGCTCACCCTAAAACCTGTATGCTTCTGCTTCTTGTTAATGCTATTTTCATGCTTTGTTTTTAGGTTCGAGGTGTGTTACAAATGCTTCAAGGATTCTCCAGTTCCTTGTTCTATTGGGAGGAGAGTGCGCAAAGTTTTCGAGTCAAGAATGGGATATATGTAGTGCATCTTTCACAGACAAGTCTAAGAGGAATTCTCAGTCAGTTTCTATATGGTGCAACATGTTTAAAGCTGGTAGAGATTTTTCTAAAAAAGGTTGAGATCTCTTCTGCAAGATCTCCTACGTTGGAAGCTTTTGCAAATTCTGTATCTGTGTGGCTAAAGGTATCTGTGTTCTCACTTATTATGTGTCAAAATTAATCTCATTTTGTGCAAGTCTGATTTATCCTATTTTGTTGAAAGAGGTTGCGCAATGTTGCTTTAAGGGAGGAAATCAAGTCTGTTGGATCTGATAATGAAACTACTTTCACACTCTTGGGATTTACAAATTCTCTATCAAGGTATTGTCTTTTGAGTTATAAATTTGTTACCGAAGTTCAATAGATAGCTTTTTTCTGATTATTTTCTTTTGTTGATTTGTGTGTTGTCTATTTCTAAATATATTGGTGATCTGTAGGTGCAGTAGCTTAGATGGCTAGAATTCACCTACTACACTGAGACTGACATTTTTTAGGAAGTGGTATAGTTTCAAATTGTCTGCTTCAAATAATTGGTGGGCTGAGGCCACAGTCCCTAGTAGTCATCTGTTGCCTTAGAGAGAACCCTTTGTTCCT
The DNA here is from genome assembly GCA_022113865.1 of Chimonanthus praecox. Taxonomy (NCBI): domain Eukaryota; kingdom Viridiplantae; phylum Streptophyta; class Magnoliopsida; order Laurales; family Calycanthaceae; genus Chimonanthus; species Chimonanthus praecox. The sequence continues at coordinate 29,323,871 of CM039086.1, forward strand.
ATTTTTTAAAATAAAATCAATAGTTCAATGTATATTATCTGAACTGCTCAATGCTCTTTGATCTTTATGATGGACAACGTTCCTTCGTTTTTATAAACATTTTAAACTTCATCATTTACGTTCTCTATATTTTTTGTTGGATTACAGATTCAGCAAATTTTTAATGTCCGTCTCCTTCGGCTTTGCAGTCTTTGCTCTGGTGCAGAGTGTCTATTACAAGTAGTGGATGGAGCAATTCCCGAGACATATCTAGATTCTGCAGCTGCTATTCCATCTAGTGAGATAGCAGTTCACATCCTCGACTATCTTCATACAAAGTTGAATGAAGTTTGTCTCGTGCAAGGTGGCGAGGTCACTGAAATGCTTTGGACCACCAGTATGAGTTTTGTTTTATCTATGGTTGTTTGAATGTAAGAGATTTTAATGCAGAGTGCTCCTTATAATTTCAGGAGGAAGCATACCATATGCTACTGGTTCTATTTACAGGAAGTTTACTCCCATATGTAGAGGGGCTTGATTCCTGGCTTTATGATGGAACCCTCGATGATCCATTTGATGAGGTGATTGTAAACTTGGTGTTTGAGATTACTCATGTGGGATTCAAATTGGTATGGTTGTGCTTGGGGTGTATCCAGAAATGGTTAAGCAGTATGGTTATTTCAGCATTCTTTTGTGCATTAGGGGATGCAGGAAAAATGGAACAATTATTTGTGGAATGTTATTTTGTCCACCACTGGCTATGTTTAAGAGACGATTGTTGCTACTGATTTGGGGTTGAAAAGTCAAGAAGATCATATGGTTAGAAATGTCTTTCAAATTTAGTGGTGGTTGGGAATTAGTAGCCTAGTTACCTTGGATATTCAAATTTGCTGATGATTTTGTTTTCCTTGATGCCCTAATTGAACAATGGAATGAATAACCATCATTTGGTTGAAACATTCAGACAAATTGTGAGTTGGGTAAATTCAAGACCCAAAAACGTAGATATGGTTAGAAATATCTTTCAATTTTGGTGGTTATTCTTTTGAATTTTGAATGTTTTGATGAATAGCGATTTGCATGAAGTAATATCATATCTATTGATTACAGCCAATGATTCAAAGCTTGTACTAACTCATGCTCTTTCTAACTTTAGTTTTTGTCTCTGTTCTCCTTTCAGTTGTTCTTCTATGCCAATGATGAAATTGCTATTGATCAACCAGCATTTTGGGAGAAAAGTTATCTTCTGAAGCTGTTTAGATCACGAAAACTTGGTCTTGGGACTGCTCCAGTCACTGGTGATGCTGAGTCAGCAAATGATAAGAGAGAGGCTGGCATGAAGGAAACTGGCCTTCAATCGTGTTCCGTAAAAGGGAAAGAGCCAAGTCATATTGACATGGTGGTATGCCCTTTATTTATAAAGGACAAAGCAAAGGCCATTGTATCTGCGGGAAAATCGTTGAAGCTCATGCGACATGTTCTGGTGGAGTCTGCAGTGGTAGATTATAAAGTCGATGATTACAATCTGTTTAAGTCTCAATCAGCCACCCATGCTGGACATTCAATGGGTATTGAACCTGGACATTGCTTTGGAAATGAATCAGTTGCTCAAGACCGGCCAATTCATCATGTGGAGAGTATGGGGGGGTTAACATTGCCTGAGGTTTTCTGTTTATCGTTGGCTGGTCTGATAGGTGACAGGAGCCACATCTTTAAATACTTTGAACAGGATTATCCGTGGGCCCCTGAGATTACCCGGATATGTGAATCTTACATTTTAACACACAAGATGGGAAAAGGAAATGGTGAGACTGTACCCACATCTGTGGGCTCAGAGAAAATTTGGTGTAAGTTCCTAGCTGACACAATGTTCCAGAAGAACAGTCATATCGGTATTAGAAGTAAAAAGACCAATTTGAAGTATACAAGTATGGATTCAGATTGCTTGGATGAGAAGAATGAAGTGAATGGCATTGCAGATTGTGATACCTGCCAAGATCTGAAAGATAATGTTGATGATTTGGATGAACCACATCTTGTTCGTTCATTCTGCCCTGAAAATCCAGCCATTACTGTATGCAGGGAATTTCTTAGTGAGGCCTCTTGCAATAAACTGAATTTATCTAGAAGTTTCTGCCTCCCTCCCTTAAATGATGACAGCCTACGAGAGGCTGTTTTTGGTGGAAGTCCTAGCAGTTCTGGTAATAATAATATCAAGGGCTTGGCTAAAGATACAATACCCAGAGTCCAGGGGACAAACTATACTTTCGGTTTTCTTTTTGGAGAATCTGAGCATCTTCGATTGAAGGATGACATAAAAACTATAGAAGCTTTATTTCCCTTCCCCACTCTTCTTCCATATTTTCAGGTTCAATATTATTTATTTATTATTTTGAAAATCTGTTTAGTGTGCGTTTGCATGTAGTACCGAAATCAACTGTTTTAGACTAGTTTTGATGGTTATCCCTGTTATGGCATGTTTGGATGGCGCAGAAATCAAGGATCACTAAGGTTGATTATTATTTTGCCCATCTTTTCCATCACAAATTAGTAACTGTGGTTTTGCTTATAATGATTAGGTCACAAAATGGAAGGAAAGCAGAACTCTAATTTCCAATTCCACACTGTCCTACAAAACACACGGTGATGGATAGACTTCTGTACACACCCTCCCTGAAAAAAGGATAACCATCTGCTTTGTTATAACATTAAAGCTTCTTGCAATTTCATATATTACCAAATTCTCTATACCTTGGCTAGCATTTCTTTATCATTGCTTATAATGATAAGGATGGTTTTGCTTATAATGATTAGGTCACAAAGTGGAAGGAAAGCAGAATTCTAATTTCCAATTCCACACTGTCCTACAACACACACGGTGATGGATAGCCATCCGAACACACCCTCCCTAAAAAGGGATAACCATCTGCTCTGTTATAACATTAAAGCTTCTTGAAATTTGATATTTTCTCAAATTCTCTACACCTTGGCTAGCATTTCTTTATCATTGCTCTAAGTACCTGTTTTTTTCTGAAACAGGACCTCCCCATTTCTAAGCTTCTGCCTTTCCAGAAAAACAGCACACTTGCATCAAGTGTTTGGAGTTGGCTTGAAAGTACTGAACTAAGAGCTAAACCACTCCCTGCAGTTATTGTTCAGGAATGCCTTCTTGCATACATAAAGAAACAGGTTGATAGTTCAACTGCTGAATTTTTTCCCTCTTCTCTGAGAAACAAAATGGCGTATACTTTAAGTTTCTTTTCGGTATACATTCTAGGTTGATTATGTGGGGAAGCATATCTTGTTGAAGTTGATGGATGGTTGGAAATTGATGGACGAGCTTGGTGTATTACGTGCTATCTACTTGTTGGGTTCAGGTGTCTGTTTTTTATCTCAAGCTAATAGTTTAGTTCTTAATCCTTGTTATAATGTATTTGGATATATACAAGTTGAAACATGATTGAAACTTTGGTATAGTCATCCAATTTCCCCAGAATGCTTGTTTAATGACTGAAACGATCTTCAGGTGATCTCCTTCAGCAGTTCTTGACTGTACTTTTTGATAAGCTAGACAAAGGAGATTCGTGGGATGATGATTTTGAATTGAATACTGTATTGCAGGTGCCTCATGATTGAAATTTCTCATGTACGATGTATTTGTCTTTTATTTTGAGAGGTTATTCATGTTAGTGATGCTTGCGCAATACAGGAGTCCATTAGAAATTCTGCTGATGGGATGCTTTTAAGTTCAGCTGATTCTTTGGTTGTGTCAATAACAAAGCCTCATGCTTCTGATGATGAACGCACAGTTGCTTCTCTCTCAACTCCACGTAAGGGTCGTTCCTACAGTTTTGGCATTGATGCCCTTGATATGTTGAAATTCACATATAAGGTGTGTTTTTATTTTTGATGAATGCATAACTTCTCTCTCTCAAATGACAATATCTTATCTGTACACTACTGTTTTAACTGCCTTTATGTGTGTGAAAGGTTTCTTGGCCCTTGAACTTATTGCTAACCAGGAGGCAATTAAGAAGTATAACCAGGTAGTATATTCCTGTTACATTCACAGCTGTACATTGGTCAAGTGTGTTAAAACTATCCATGTTTGCAACAGGTGATGGGTTTCTTGTTGAAGGTGAAACGTGCAAAATTTGTTCTTGATAAAGCTCGGAGGTGGATGTGGAAGGTGCTTGGTTAACTCATGTTCTCAGTTTAAGTTTTTCTCTAATGATAATCACATGTCATATTGTACAAGCCTTTCAAGTTTATTATGCTTCGAATTTGCAAATGTGGGTTTGGTAATCCAAAAGATTGGCCTGAGAGGCATCACTATGTACCATGCCTCAGAAATAACACATAAGATCATAGCCATCCAATTTTAGACCTGATTAGATGTATTTGTCCTTCCTGATCTTTTCTTTATAGTGTCAATTTTGTAGAAACAATTTCATTTTCTGTTACTTACAAGTTAATGTAATTTTTCACAAAATCTTAAGACTATTTGAGTCATGATCTGAATTGAATCTTGAATATGAAGTCCTAAAATGCATTTTTTTTTTCTATCGTTAACAGGATGGTGGCACCACCGCGATTGCCCGTAAGCATCACATGTTGGTAGAGCAAAGCTTCTCCATTTTGTAGATGCATTTCACCAGTATGTCATGGACAGGGTAAATTCCAACAATTCACTTCTGAAGTTGTATTATATTGAATTTGATTTCTTTATATGAGACTGATTCCATGCAAATAAGCAGGTATTCCACAGTGCATGGATTGAGCTTTGCAAGGGTATGGCATCTGCAGGTTCTCTTGATGAAGTCATAGAAGTACATGAGGCCTACCTCATATCCATTCAACGGCAGTGCTTTGTGGCTCCAGATAAGTTGGTAAGTATCTTTGCTACATCTTCGAACTGATTTTGGGTGCATTTGGATGCCACCAAATCAAATGTAGAATTAATGTTTTTGCCGAATGGAATGGTAATTCATTCAATTGAGCCAGAAAATGGTGCTGAGTAAGGCAGGATGCAATTTTCCCTTCCTTAATTCTGGAATGCCAGGGCCTTTTTTCAGAAAAAAAAAAATGGAATGCTGTAGATTCCCACCTAAAATTTATTGGATGTTTTGCTGTTCAAAAGCCATACTGCCAACCTGCATTGGATAGGGACGTGCATGCTACATCTTCTCATTTGTTTTTAGAATGCCTAAAGATATTCTTTCCCATTTGATAGCGAGATCACATTTCCAGAAAATGGTGTCTTAACGTTTTTCATCAATTGCAGTGGGCACTGATAGCAAGTCGTATCAAGAGCATTCTTGGGTTGGCTCTTGATTTCTACTCCATACAGCAGACGCTGTGTAGCGGTGGAGCAGCTCCTGCTATCAAGGCGAGATGTGAAATGGAAGTGGATCGAATTGAAAAACAATTCGATGATTGCATTGCCTTCCTACTCAGAGTACATTTTTTTCCCGTGTCATATTGCATACATAAATGCTGTTTTTTTTTCATTTGTGGTTCAAGATGTGTACATGTCGGGCCAAGGTGCATTTTGGCTTGCCAGTGCTTCTGTTGGGGTTGCCTACGTTGTCAAAGCCAAGTGCAACTCAACCCAAATTGCATGTTTAGGCTTATCCAAGTTCAGGTTTATTTTTTGGTCCAAGATGGGGTTAGTTTGGATAATCTTATTGAATTTTACAAAAATAAATTATATATTAAATTAATTTTATAATTTATACATAATATTAACTAAATAAAACCGAACTTCCATACATCTATAAATTTGGGTTTTCAGGCTGGGCTCAAGTTTCTTGCACTAGGCCTGGCTTGGTTTCAAACTTGGTCCTGTCATTTTGGGTCCAACATGGGCCTGGCCAAGCCAATATCAGTTGAGTACGAATTTTTAGGTTTTCATGTAGGTTTAGGTTGGACCCGGCTCAAGTTGCACCTTTGTATACAAAAAAATGAAAGAAAGAAAGAAAAAGGTGCAATCACTACTTATGGCACTTTTTATTCAGTTGAGCCGGATTTCCTATCTAATTTAACATCATTGTAAATTATAATCATTGGATTAAAAAAAAGTCCTATGTCATTGTTGATCTTTGAAGCCTTTAAATCTTTACCCTTTTAGATCCATACTTAAACTGATCATTAAAGCTGATTTATTGTAGATCCCCCTGTCCAAGCATGTAGACCTTCCCAACAAACCCATCGTCATGATCCATGGTGGCCCCCACAAAAAAGTTCACAAGGGTTTGCAGTGTGGAGACTCATTGTATGTTCCCGACCGACTGCAAACACGTCGCATAACCGACCATCTCCATCTACTATTGGTGCATACTGATTGCAACCATTGAATTGATATGCACCTCTATATTGTTCCATCCTAAAAATTAATCATTTGGATGTTCCCACCTGTTCAGTGTCTTAACACCCAAAAACATTGATTCTTTTAGTTGGTGAAACTCTTTTCAGGTATGGCTCATAGATTGGAGAATGGACACCATTAATTGATGAGACCTTAGCAGTATGCACTCTTATTGAATGTTGGGTGTTTTATGCAGAATTTCATTTTTATAGTTTTAAAATGCTTCATGTCACATCCACAAATAACCATCACCTTATAATCAATTCTTTGTTGGGGAATGTAGGTTTTATCCTTCAAGCTCAACGTTGGCCACTTCCCTCATTTGGGGACTTGGTTACTAGGATTAACTACAACTACTACTACATGTCTGACAGTGGGAATTTACTAACCACTCCCAACTCTGATGCTTCCTCTGGTAAGATGGGAAACAGCTTTCCGGCCAGACCCGACTCGTAAGGCATTGTTTTTACAGATGGTTCTCGGGCTCGTTCCTGATTTCTCTTCAGGTGATACTTCTGTGAGTATGTTGTCTGCATTCATTCACATTGGCTCCTTTCCTGTATCACACACAGTTTTTGAAGAGTATATTTATGTTCAGTTGTATTTTCCTTTTTCTTGACCCGACCCGACCCGACCCGACCCGACCTGAATTTTTTAATGTTTGAGATATATACATGGTGTACCTATTAATTGAATGGAAATGCTCAAAGCATTTGATGTGATGTACCCATTAGATGATTTTTTTTCCTCTGTGGTTACTTAATCTGAGGGATGAGATTTGGCCCGAAAGTTTGAAGGGCGGAAAAGGCGGGATTGAGTGTAAATTTTCAGCCCAAGTTATTAGGGCTGGTTTGAACAAAAACCAAAGCTTCACTATTATTCGAGCTATGCTTAGGCTTTTATATGTTTAGTCCGAAAGCCGAAAGGCCTAGCCTGATTATATTGACCTGTTAAATATATATTAGTTCGCTTAATGTCTAATAATTTAATAATTAATTACCGATTAAAAACTCAAAATCCGCATGCACTGGTCCACTTGATTTATTTTACGCTAAACA